>CM054062.1:268002506-268602506 GCA_028641055.1 Alopecurus myosuroides
GCAGCCAGGGCCACCACAGAAGATGCAGCAGCCAATGCCAGTACTGACAACACTGCCACCTCCACATAACTTTACCTGCAAACTTTTTTACTCGAAAACTTATCAGATCCCCGGGATGCTGGGAGCAGATGTAATAGACTATCTTTGTTTTGCTTGCTACTCAGTTTTTATGCCCACTCTGTTTATTTCGACATTAATCAATTTGAGCAACACTGGCTCAATGCCGAGTTGCGTTTCCATGCGAGTCCCCGAGTTGCATTTCTTATTCACCCTATCTTTTCATCTCTGCTCTACCCGCGACTTGTCGCTTGTTTGGTATTCGAGTCACAAGAATCAAGTAGTAGGGCTGCAAATACTTAGCCGCTAGAAACAATCATGGTAACGCAGCCCACCACTTAGCCGAGAAGACGAAAACAGGGAACAAAAGTAACAAAGAATCTACTCGGTTCCTGCACTCTTTCTTCCTTAGCGATTTTCGTGTGCTCATTGACCTTTTGCTTGTTCTCTTGCTTGCCATGAAGCCGGGTTTCGGACAGCAGCAGAGTCGAAGAGTTGGCATATAGGTTTAAACACAGTACTCAATGCACTTATGAGTTCTGAAGTGGAGCAACCGAATAGACAAAAGGCCAAGCCGAGTAAAAACACTTAGAGCAATTTTGGACGAGGGAAGTCCCCGAGAACAATTTCAGATTGCAGAGTAGAATTTCAACTCGGATAAGAGGGTACATACACATCTTTGCTTACGAATGAAAACGACGAAGTAGAGCTACATTCCAAGGGCGCTTGGTTTCCTCTCCAGCTTTATCTGCCCTGTTCGCCTGCGATGGGCGCACATCTACAAGGTAGTATGCATCATTGTGCAGCGCTTTGCTCACGATAAAAGGCCCTTCCCAAGGAGGAGACAACTTGTGCATCCCGGCTGTGCGCTGCACCAGCCTAAGGACCATGTCTCCTTCTCGGAAAACCCTTGGGTTCACCTTTCGGCTATGATAACGCCGCAGGTTTTGCTGGTAGATAGCCGAACGTGACAGAGTCAGCTCTCTTGCTTCTTCAAGCAGGTCAACGTCGTCTTCTCGAGCTTCTCTCGCCTCCACCTCAGTGTAGAGGGCTACTCGGGGGGAGTCATGCTCTAAGTCTATTGGCAACACGGCCTCAGCCCCATATACCAAGAAGAATGGCGTGTAGCCGGTTGACCGGTTAGGGGTAGTCCTTAGACTCCACAACACCGCTGGCAACTCTTCTAGCCAACACCCAGGTGTTTTCAGCAGTGGCTCAATCAGCCTTGGCTTGATGCCTGCCAGTACCATTCCATTTGCTCTCTCAACTTTCCCATTGGAGGCAGGGTGCGCGACTGACGCAACGTCTAGTCGGATATGCTTATCTCTGCAGAATCGCACCATTGCCCCTTCTGCAAAGTTGGTGCCGTTGTCGGTGATGATACTGTGCGGGTAGCCATACCTCATGATCACATCCTTCACGAACTTCACAGCTGTGACCCCATCACATTTCCGAATAGGTTTCACCTCAATCCACTTGGTGAACTTGTCCACCATGACCAAAATATGTGTCATATTGCCTTTAGCCGGCTTGAAAGGACCAACCATATCCAAGCACCAAACAGCAAATGGCCATGTGATAGGAATTGTTTTCAACTCGGAAGCAGGCATGTGAATCTTACTTGCGAACATCTGGCAGCCGTTGCACTTCCTCACAATATCTTCGGCTTGTTGCAGTGCAGTGAGCCAGTAGAAGCCATGCCGAAAAGCTTTCTTGACCAATGCCCGAGAAGAGGCGTGATGCCCACATTCCCCTTGATGTATCTCCACCAGAATTTCTTCTCCCTCTTCTGGGCTCACACAGCGTTGCAGCACGCCGGTGGCACTTCTCTTGTGCAGCACGTCTCGGACTATGGTGTAGCCCTTGGACCTTCTCTGAATCTGCCTCGCGGTCACCTCATCTTCAGGTAAAGTGCCGTCCCTTAGAAAGGATAATATGGGCATAGCCCAACTTGGTGTCTCCCGTATGGGAATCACTGGTTCATCCAGTTCCATTGGGACAGGCTCTTGCGGTTGCACAGGAGGAGCAGGAGCGCTTCTTTGCAGCCCAGACCGATTGGCGAGAACCTCTTCAATGAATGCGACAGCCTCTGGGTTGAGGGCGGCAGTCCCCGAGTACGGAGTGGCAGTCCCCGAGTAAGGAGTGGCAGTCCCCGAGTAAGGAGTGGCAGTCCCCGAGTAAGGAGTGGCAGTCCCCGAGTAAGGAGTGGCAGTCCCCGAGTAGAGGACGGCAGTCCCCGGGTTCCCTGCAGCACTCTCCCAGTCAATCTCCATTGGGTCAGATTCTTCACTTGGCAGAGAAGGAACAAAGATGGATTCCGAGTTGGGGGAAGGCTTGATGGATGGCTTCCTCAAATGCTCCAAGGCAATCCCTGCCGGGATGGACTGCCGAGAAGATCCCAACTTGGATAGCTCGTCTGCTGCTTCGTTCTCTGCTCGGTGAATGTGCTGAAACTCACAACCCTCGAAGAAACCAGTCATAGACTGCACCAGGAAACGATACGATGCCATGTTGGCATCCAAATCATCCCAAGTGCCCGAGACTTGCTGCACCACCAGATCTGAATCACCATAGCATATAATGCGCTGCACACCAACCTCCTTTGCTACTCGCAACCCGTGCACCACTGCCTCGTACTCGGCTACATTGTTGGATGCCTTGAAATGAATCTGCAGCACATACTTGAGTTGATCTCGCTTGGGTGATGTAAGCACAACGCCAACGCCAAGGCCTTCTTTCACTTTTGAGCCATCAAAGTGCATTCTCCAATAGTTGGAAACTGGAGCAGGAGGTTCATACTGCATCTCGGCCCAGTCCACAAGAAATTCCGCCAGGACCTGAGACTTGATTGCTTCTCTTCTCTCATACGCGGGAGCGTACGCGGCTAGCTCGATTGCCCACTTGGCTACTCTGCCACTCGCCTCCTTGTTGCCCATGATATCCGAGATGGGAGCAGAGCTTACGACAGTGATGGGGTGCTCCTGGAAATAATGTTTCAGCTTCCTGGCGCCCAGGTACACACCATATGTCATCTTCTGGTAGTGCGGATAGTTTTGCTTGGAACTGGACAGCACTTCACTGAGATAATAGACTGGGCGCTGCACACTCTTGCCTTCTTCTTCTCGCTCCACCACTATCACCACGCTGACTACTCGGTTAGTCGCAGCAATGTACAGCAGCATAGGCTCCTTGGGTAGCGGACTAGCCAAGACGGGAGCGCTAGCCAGCATTGCTTTTAGCTCATTGAATGCCACGTCCGCTTGCGGAGTCCAGACAAACTTGTCACTTTTCTTCATCAGCTGGTACAGAGGCAAAGCCTTCTCGCCCATTCGGCCCAGAAAACGGCTCAGAGATGCCAAACAACCCGTGAACTTCTGCACGTCTTTCAGTGATCTCGGTAAAGACATGCTCTCAATAGCTTTTATCTTAGAAGGATTGGCTTCAATGCCCCGACTAGAAACCAGAAAACCGAGTAGCTTTCCAGCCGGTACACCAAAGGTGCACTTACTCGGATTCAGTTTCATTTTGTACTTGCGTAGGTTAGCAAAGGTTTCCTCCAGGTCGGCAAGCAGAGTATGTGTTTTATTCGTTTTGATGACAATGTCATCTACGTACACCTGCACATTCTTGCCGAGCTGGTCGTGCAAGCATTTCTGCATGCATCTCTGATAGGTTGCACCCGCATTCCTCAAGCCAAAACACATGACACGATAGCAATAAGCCCCGTACGGGGTAATGAAAGCAGTCTTTATTTGATCAGCAGGGTTGAGTGCAATCTGGTGGAAACCAGAGTAGGCATCTATGAAAGACAACAGTTCACATCCAGCAGTGGAATCGATCACCTGATCGATGCGAGGTAGCGGGAAAGGATCCTTGGGGCATGCCTTGTTCAAGTCGGTGTAGTCGACGCACATTCGCCATGCGGTAGCAGCCTTGGGATCCTCCTTTTTCTTCTCGACCATGACCGGGTTGGCTAACCAATCCGGGTGCAGCACTTCCATGATGAAGTTACTTATCAGCAGCTTGGTGATCTGATCACCGATGGCCTTCCTTCTCTCATCTCCGAAACGGCGCATGGCCTTCTTCACGGGCTTGGCGTCAGGACGCACATGCAAAGAGTGCTCAACCAACTCCCTCGGGACTCCTGGTAGATCTTCATTGGTCCAGGCGAACACATCCCGATTCTCACGGAGGAAGTGGATGAGCGCGCTTTCCTATTTCTCCGCCAACCCGGAGCCAATGATGGCTACGCGGTCGGGGAACTCGGGGTCGACCTGGACGGTCTTGGTCTCCTTGGCAGCTTGGAAAGCAGTACCATGCTGGGTACTCGGCACACCTTGTGCGCCAGCTTGTGCGGACTGAGCCATGGCCACCACCTCGTACATCTTCTTCTTCTCGGCCTCGATCACCATCGACTCCGCCAGCTTGGAGCTAGCTGAGGCACACTCCATAGACTTCTTGTAGTCGCCAGCGATAGTGATTATGCCGTTGGGACCAGGGATCTTCATCTTCAAGTATGCAACATGAGTGGAGGCCATGAACTTGCTCAGAGCAGGCCTGCCGAGTAGAGCGTGATAGGGGCTCTGATGATCCACCACTTCAAACTGCAGGCGCTCTGTGCGGCAGTTTTCCCGAGTACCGAATAGCACATCAATCCAGACTCGACCAATCGGGTTGCACGAGATCCCGGGCACAATGCCATGAAAGGTGGTCTTGCTGGGCAGCATCATGTTCTCGGCTAGGCCAAGCTTCTCGAGTGTGTCCTTGTACACAATGTTGATGCTGCTGCCGTTGTTGATTAGTACCTTGCTGAACCTCACATTCTTCTCGGGACCCAGGAAGGTAGGATCCAGCACCAAGGCATAGGTACCCGGATTGGGCATCACCTTGGGATGATCTGCCCGGGTCCACCTGATCTCCTGATCACACCAATACATGTAGTGAGGGACAGCCGGAATCACTGCATTGACCTCCATGGCCCGCCTGTGCTGTGACTGCTTGTCGACTGCCTCAGAAGTGAAGATCATATAGCTCTCATGGTGCTCTTGGTACTGGTTGGAGCCATTGCCCCCATTGTTGCCATTGTTGTTGTTGCCCCGAAAGTTGTTGTTGTTGCCTCTGTTGTTGTTGTTGCAGTTGTAGTTGTTGTTGTTGTTGCGGTATCTCTCGTTGTTGAAGTTCTGGTTGGCTCCTAAAGCCACTTGGTTCACATTCTCTCTTCTTGGGTACACTGGCGGCCGAGCTGCGGGTGCGCGAGTAGGCTGAACAGTAGCATTGGCGGCTGGCAGAGGAGGAGGAGGAGGCAAGCCATCACTCTTGATCACATCCCACCATTCGCATTGCCGAGTAGTGTGGTTAGCAGGCCTCGAGGGATGATGAGTGTGAAAGCTGCATGGGCCATCCTTCATGTCATCGAAGACAAACTTCTTCGGCTGCTCGGAGTTCCCGCTACCTGACTGAGAGGCGCGAAATGGCTTCTTGTTGCCTTGGCCCTGGTTCTGGTTCTGCCCGTAGGCTCCAGCAGGTTTCTGCCTTTGGCCACCACCGCCTCCAACATTCACTGCATTCACCTCTTCAGGATCATACCGAGTATCTACTCGGCGCTTGTTGCGGAACTCGTTGCGCTTGCTGCTGTTGAAGTTTCTTCTCGGCTCAGAGGAGTCCATCAGCGGCTGAGTAGGATCTCCGAGTGCGTACTGATCCGCAATCTTGATGGTCTCCGCCAGAGTGTTCGGCATCTCCCTCTGCAATCTCTGCCAAAGCATGCTGCCATGTCGGCAACCCTGCGCAAACCAAGTGATGGCCTGTGCTTCATTCACACCCTCACATGTGTTCCTCAAGGTGCTCCACCGAGTAAGGTACTCACGGTCCGTCTCGTCTTCTCGCTGCCTGCAAGCCGATAGCTGCTGTGGCCTATTCGGCCTCTTGTATGTACTCGTGAAGTTGCTGATGAAGGCATCCGAGAAGTCCAGCCAGCAGTTAATGCTGTTCTTGGGCAAGTTGTTGAGCCAAGTGCGAGCTGGACCCTCTAGCATCTGCGGCACATAGCGCACCGCCCATCTCCTGTTGCCATTCGCGATATGGACCGCGGTGACGTAGTCGTTGAGCAAATCTTCAGGCTTGGTGCTGCCATTGTAGCTCTTGGTGCCTCTTGCAAGCTGGAAGCCCTTCACGGAAGGCTCGTTCATGATGCGCGGGCCAAAGCACTCGGGGCCAGGAGGACCCGTGCTCTCAAGCCGCGCCGACAAGCTGATACGATCCAGCTGATGCCTTGCATCTCCAGGCGCCAACACGCGCTCGCCGACACGGTCATGGATGTCATAACCAGCCATCTCCATAGCCGAGTAGCCATCATCATATCTATCCACCTGCATAGCTGCGGGCTGCTCCACCGGGTTGGCGACTGGTGCCGCTGGGCGCGGCTGCTGCCTCTGCCGAGTAGGCTGAGCTGCGGGTTGCCGAGAAGAACCTGGGCGCGCGGCATCTCGGGCACGGCTTTGAGCTTGATGGGCTTGAGAGCCTGCTCTTGCAGCGTTGTGTTCCCGCCCGGGCTGCTGCGGCACAGCAACCTGTTTCGCGGCAGCAGCCGGGTCATACACCTGCATTTGCCTGTCTCTACCCGAGCGCCCGCTGCGGCTCTTCTCGCGGCTGGGATGCGGAGACGAGGCCTGATCGTTAGATCTAGCCGCGTGCGAGTGAACCACCTGCGAAGCTCCAGCTCCCGGGTTGGCCTTCCGGAACTCCTCGTTCTGCCTAGCGGCTTCCAACACCAACTCGTTGAGCCTCTCCTGCTGCCTGAGACGCGCCTCTCCATCCAGGCGCGGCAACTCGGCAGCCACGGCCTCTGCAGCTCTGAGCGTCTTGGCGGGCGTGCTGTACCTTGGCCTTGTGAAGGTGTTCGCGGTGGCGGACTGCGCGGGCACCTCCGCAACTGTCGCCATCTCGACACCCAAGTTACGCCGCGTAGCGCCTACTCTGCTGGGCCTCCTGGCGACTGGCGTGAAGCCGTGAGCCTTGTTGTACTCGAGCTGGTCCAAACTCAGCTCGAGCCTGATCTTCTCCAACTCCGCCTGCTCGGCAAGCAGCTCCTGGCGTTGCCGCTCGAGCTGCTCCCTCGCGGCTAGGAGATCGATGTCGGTGGGAGTGGGCATACCAGCTCGCGCAGCAGACGCGGGGATGACCGTAGAGGTGGAGGGCGGCAAGTTGCTCTCCTTCTCGTAGGGCCGGTGAGTCCTGCCACCAGCAGGCGGTTCGTCAACCTCCTCGACGACGGCCGCAGCGCCAGTAGCAGCTGCGCCAGTGCTTGCCGCCAAACCCGTCACCATCACCTCAGCGCAGCTTGCAGAGCTGCATGCAGGCCTTCCGCGAGCAGCAATCACCGCGGGAGGATCCTCCGCGTCATGCACCAGCTCGGGGTAGGCGCTGTTGGCGACGGTGGCGACGTAGACGAGGTGAGAGCCGAAAGAGATCACCGAGCCGCCCTCGGGCATGGCCATGCCGCCGAAACAGCCGGCGTTGTTGGTGACGAAGTCGAAGGAGCCGAATCTGTGGACAAGGCCACAAACTACGCGCTCCGCTGAAGAAGATCCCGTCCGAACAGAAACTCCAGCCAGCGCCGCTGGTTGCCCCACGGTGGGCGCCAACTGTCGTGGTGGTGTCACGGCAGATGCCATGGGATGGCTAAAGATGTGGGGACGATGGACGCTGGAGGTGTCCGGGGAGGGATCACGCGACGAGTAGCCGCGTGAGGTAAGAACAACACACTGCAAACAACACGATCTACCCAGGTTCAGGGCCCTCGCGAGGAGGTAAAACCCCTACTCCTGCCTCTCTGTATGTATTATGATGTTTCTCCGAGTAGCCACAGTACAAATGATATCGATACCGAGTAGCCACTCTCCTCTCTCCGAGTAGAGCTAGGTCAAGATCTTAGGGTTTCTAGGGTTCTATGTGTGCATGTGTTCGATATGAGCATGCCTCGCGCAGGAGGCGACGGGGCACCTTATATACCTGGTGCCCAGCCGGATACGTCCAAACATGGACAAGTGTCGACATAGTGTGCACACCGTCCTTCTTCCGGGTTCCCGCTGACAGCTTTGGTTCCTAACCTTGGCTTCATCTGGAAAGTCGTTGGGCAAAACTAGGGGACAGACTGGTATCACTGTACCTAGGCACAGAGTAGGCCCCCCTTATCCTGCCACGGCCTGCTTCCATGCTGTCACTGTCAGGCAGGCCGGTCCCAGATGAACAGTAGTTCGAATGCTGCCAAGTACGGACCCAGGATACGCGGGATCCTGTGTCAGAACGGCTCCTTTGACTTTCTGGCCCGAGTAGGTTCCCGCCAATTGTTCCCGCCAATTGTACTCGAGCCAACTCTTCTACTCGAAAGGATAGAACTTGATTGATATCTCCTTCTGGTCATCTTGAGGTGAGACCGAGTAGCAATCGACCGGGTAGCGAGTACCAGGTAGTCGGCTACTCGACCAAACCTCTCTTCTGTAAGCCGCCTTTACCCTTTGACTTTACCCTACTCGGGGGTAACCCCCCGACATTTTTCATACTTGGGATGTTACACCGCCTCCTATCAAACACTTGGCAATCAACATATAATTCACCTGGCCAACCGGCCTCTCACACACGCATAACAACCACAATAAATTCGAGCATCAATCAATACACACAAACATAGTTTGAACAGAAATTAATGCACCTCGTCCGGCTGCATCGTTTGGTCGATCATGTTGGCGCCTTGTTCGCCGAAGTGTTCGCCCCGAGATGTCGTCTGGTCGCCGCTTGTGGCTCCACACCGACGCAGCGGCGACGAGTTAAAGAGGGCCTATTTGTTGAGGTCGATGCCGCTTGACTGAGTCGGCTTCGGGGGTGATGGAGAAACGGAATTATTGTGTGATCAACACATGGCTTGGGTCAGTGTAGTAGCGCGCAGAAGTCGGCGATGAGCTACCTTGGGGGCGACAGATATGGCAGTTTGGCACAAGCCCACCAGCACATCGGTGATGTCGTTCGCCACCTTATCCTTCACCCGTAGGTGCCGCTTTTGACAAACAGCATACTCGACGGTACGTGATGCGCTTCTGGCAGCTCCACCGGCAGATCTGTCTACTCCTGCTTCATCGGCTGCTTCTTGATACGTTGTAAACATGTCAATAATTTATTATGCATCTTTTGTTTTCCATACGTTTTCTATTTTTTTCTTCGTTTTCCAGATGTTCTCACAGACTAACCTATTAACAAGATGCCCTAGACCAGTTGTTGTTTTCTGTTGTTTTTCTATTTCAGAAAAAATCTTAAGGAAATATTCTCGAAAAAGGCTGAAAATCCACAGAGATTAATTTTTATACGAAACAAAGACAGAGTCCAAAAGAGAGATGGAGGGGAGCCAGGGGCCACCAGGTGGGTAGGCGCGACCTCCTTATACGTCATAAACGTATCCATAATTTCTGATGTTCCATGTTGTTTTCATGCCATATACTATATGTTTCCCTTATACTTTATGCCATTTTTATCGATTTTATGGGACTAACCTATTGACAAGATGCCACAGAGCCAGTTCCTGTTTTCTGCTATTTTTAGTTTCAGAAAAGTTGTTTTGGAAATATTCTCGGAATTGGATGATTCGAAGCCCAGAAGTCTTAGAATTCCCGGAGGGTCAAGGAAGTCCAAAGGAGACCCGAAGTGGGGCCCTGTTGCTTGCAGAGTTTACGAGGGAGTGGTTGCTTCTTAGTGGCTTTGAATCCCCGACAAAGGTGCCAGAAATTCTTTGATGCAAACATTGATGGTGCGTTGGGAACCCCAAGAGGAGGGTGTGATGAGTGCAGCGGTAAGAATTTCCCTCAGTTAAGAACCAAGGTTATCAATCCAGTAGGAGAAATAGGATCTTCGGAAGGTTGATGTCACTGACGGTGGTGATGGCGCCTCACCGGTGTCAGCAACAACGCGGAACCTGCACACAACACAACCAAAATACTTTGTCCCAACGGTACAGTGAGGTTGTCAATCTCACCGGTCTTGCTGAAAACAAAGATTAGACGTATAGTGTGGAAAATGGTGTATGCTTGCAGTAAGTAAAGAAAGTAAGAAATTGTAGTGGTTTGTTTAACAGTGTAGGTAAATGGACCGAGGTTCATAGGTTCACTAGTGGTGTCTCTCCATAAAAGATAGCATGTTGGGTGAACAAATTACAGCTAGACAATTGACAAATAGAGGTTGCACCGTAGTGCACATTCATGACATGATGACTACTATGATATTTAGTGCGGGCATTACAACAATATACATAGAACGTAATCCAACTGCATCTATGACTAATAATACACCCTCAGGTTATCATCCCAACCCCCTTAGGTATTAAGTTACAAACAACAGATAATAGCATTAAGCAATATGTGTAAGCAATGATTGTGCACGCGGGCACTCACACCATTGTTTTCTCCCTAGTGGCAAAAACACATCCTCCCTCGTCACGTTTTTGTCACTCGAGCACAGGCGAAAAGGTGGCATGAACCCACTATCGAGCATAAATACTACCTCTTGTAGTCACTAGCAACTACTTGGCCAGAGCAACCACTAGCAACGGAAAGCATGCAAGATCACAAATAACATATGCAATAAAGACTATAATCAACTTGGCATAAGTTCAATATTCATCGGATCCCAGCAAACACAGCACAGAGAATTACATAAGAACAATCTCGATCATGTTAGGCAGCTCACGAGATCTAAACATTGAGGCATAGGAGGAGAAAACAACCATCTAGCTACTTCTATGGACCCGTAGTCCAAGGATGAACTACTCACGCATCACTCTGGAGGCAGGCATGGTGATGAAGAGGCCTCCGGTGATGATCTCCTCTCCGGCAGGGTGCCGGGAGACAGCTTCAGAACCCCTTGATCTAGGGTTGACGACAACGGCGGATGCGGAACTTTTCGGGGATTTTTGATCACGTGCTTAGGGTTTTCCTTCGGAGGGGAATAAATAGGCAAAAGGGCAAAGGCGGTGGAGCCCCGGGGGCCCCACACCATCCGTCGGCGTGGCCAAGGGGGGCGCGCCACCCTATGGTGTGGGCCCCCTGAGGCCCCCTCCAGGTCTCTTCGGGACTCCGTGGAACCTTCGGGAATTCTAAGACTTCCGGGCTTCGAATTTTTCAATTCCGAGAATATTTCCAGAACAACTTTTTTCAAACTAAAAACAACAGAAAACAGGGAACTAACTCTGTGGCATCTTGTCAATAGGTTAGTCCGGAAAATCGATAAAAATGACATAAAGAAGGGAGAAAACATATAGTAATTGGCATAATATCATCACGGAACATCAGAAATTATAGATATGTTAGAGATGTATTAAGCATCCCCAAGCTTAGTTCCTACTCGTCCTCGAGTAGGTAAACGATAAACAAAATAATTTCTGGGGTGACATGCTACCACACAATCTTGATCATAAAAATGTAAAAGCATATGTAAGCTGAGATCATAAAACTTTAACACAAACATGATAAATAGAACTTTAATAATAAAGCATAGCAATCACTTTGAATCATGAGAAGTATCTCAAATAAAAGATCATGAATAACAATGCAAAGAAAGATATATGTTTGTTTCAAGTATAGAGAAAGCATGGCAAAGTGGTATTTCGCTAGTCCTTAAGAGTGGGGCAAAACATAAATGCCAGGACACCTTCAAACTTCATGAGGAAGACTAGAACAAATAATTTGAGAACAAGCAATAACACATCATGAATCAATTAATAATGTTTCTGGGACAAATGCACATAAAACTCAGAATGGTAAAAATGCTCTCTCAACTGTGCATAAAGTTAGAAGATGGAGACTCAACATAAAAGTAATAGAAAGACCCTTCGCAGAGGGAAGCAGGGATCACTCATGTGCTAGAGCTTTTTATTTTATTAAATAGAGGTATTAAAAGTTTGACACTCCTCCCATCCATCTTTCACAAACCATGGCTAACTGAATCCTCCGGTGCCAGCCAACAATCACATAGCATGGAGGAGTGTCTATATTTTGGGAGATGTATGCTAATGTCAACAAATGGTAAACAGAAAATACAGTACGTCACAAGACAACTAGATTTCACAAGAGGGGCTCCCATATGAAGGACACAACTGGTATAGAAGCTCATCCCTCTTTCTCTTTTGTTTACACAATTATGCTTTGACTGATGAAACAGGGGCAAAAATAGTGAAGAGATCTTATGTGTATTAATTTGGGGATGGGCACCCCGCTGCCAGCTCTTCTATCAATTGGATAAGCGGATGAAAACACTAGTCCAGGGTGTGAAATCCAATCAACAAGTGAGATAAAGATTCTCTAATTACGTCCTTATGAGCAAAAAACAGGAACACAAAGCAGGAGTAATTTTGTAGGTTTTAAAGGTAACACATGAGATATTTACTTGGAGTGGCAGTTGAATACCACATGTAGGTAGGTATGGTGGACACAATGGGAAAACTTGGTTTTAGGGAGTTGGATGCACGAGTAGAATTCCATAGTCAGTACAGGTGGAGGCTAGGTAAAGACTGGGAGCGACAAATCAAGAGAGCATAAGAGCCATAATCATGCATAGCGACATAAACATCATTAATCAAAGCATAAGCGGTATCACAAGTTCAAAAACTAAATGATCATAGAGGCTATTAGTGACTGGTTCATAGTCATAAACATGGTGTGAGCATTTGCCAAGTCAACCAAATAAAACATTCGAAAGAGAATACCATAAATTTATGCTTTAGTATGACAAGAATAACTCATGAATCTTTCAATGACACATTAAACACTCTCAGCTATTTGAGGCTAATCATGCTACTCAATAACCACAAGGCTTTAAAACTAAAATAACATCCAGCATGATATGAAGAAGTTCTAGCCACAGTCTATACAAGCTTTTACTTGCACCATTAAAAATTCTACTTCAAGCAACAGTTTATTTTCCCAACAAGAACCATACAAGATATGTTTTAACAAAAATACTCTACATGATACATCAAGAAAAAATGAGATCACTCACATAACACTACTAAAACTAACATCTCTTAGATAAGAGATGCATGCAAAACAGGAGCTAAATAAATGCAGAAGCCAAACAAAGATTAAGAATACAAAGTATTCCCATGAAAAAATGGAGCATGTCACTCTCCAATAAAAGAATGCTGGGGTCCAACCAAGCTTATTGAAAAAATAAAAATAAACTGAAAGCAAAAAAAAAAATACGCTCCAAGTAAAGCACATAAGATGTGACCGAATAAAAATATAGTTTCACTAGAAGTGACCTAATAATTTGTCGATGAAGAAGGGGATTCCTTGGGCATCCCCAAGCTTAGACGCTTGAGTCTTCTTGGAATTTGCTGGGATGTACCACCGGGGCATCCCCAAGCTTAGGCTTTTCACTCTTATTTATCACGTCATATCATCCTCTTCTCTTGACCCTTGAAAACTTCATTCACACCAAACTTCTCACAATCTTCATTAGCAACGTTAGTGCAATCAAAAAAAAATTCACATGGTTCAATTTCAACACAAGCCTAACTCTCATAAACACATTAGCTGCTGTCACAACTTATTTTCCTTATGTTGACACTGAACCATGTGAATTTATTATTTCGATTGCACTAAAGTTTCTAAGGAAGATTGTGAGAAGTTGGTGTGAAGGAAGTTTTCAAGGGTCAAGAGAAGAGGGTGATATAATGTGATCAAGAAGAGTGCACGGTCAAAGCTTGGGGATGCCCCTATGGTTCATCCCAGAAAATTCTAACAATACTCAAGCGTCTAAGCTTGGGGATGCCCAAGGCATCCCCTTCTTCATCAACATTTTATTAGGTCACTTCTAGTGAAACTATATTTTTATTCGGTCACATCATATGCAGTTTACTTGGACCGTCTGTCTATTTTTCTTTTGCTTTCTTTTTGTTTTCTTTTGTTTTCCTTGCTGCAATAATGTTGTTGGAAGCTAGCATTCTTTGTGTGGGAGAGAGACACGCTTCACTTTTTCGTATGAATACTCGTTATGCCCGTATTCTTAGTTTTCTTCTAGTTGCTGCAAAATTCCTTTTTAGTTCCTGTTTTTCTTGCATCTCTTATTCAGAGCTGTTAGTTTTAGTAGATTTGTGTTAGTACTCTCTTGTTTCATTGTTGTATCTCTTGGAGAGTTTTTGTTTAGCATAAAATGCTTGGTGTTTGAAGGCAGTAGTATAGTTTTTATGCTTATAACGGTGCAAATAGAAGCTTGTTTAGACTGTGGCTAGACTTTTTCATATCATGCTAGATGTTATTTTAATTCTAAATCCTAGTGGTTATTTTTTTATCATGACTTGTCTCAAATAGATGAGAGTGTTTAATGTGCCATTGAAATAATCATGAGTTGTTGTTGTCATATTGAAGCATAAATTTGTGGTGTTCTCCTTTGAATGTTTTATTTGGTTGACTTGGCGCAATCTTACGCCATGTTTATGACTACAAACTAGTCACTTATATCCTATATGATCATTTAGTTTTTGAACGTGTAGTACCACTTATGCTTTGATTAATGATGTTTTTGTCGCTATGCATGATTATGGCCATTATTGCTCTCTTAATTTGTCGCTCCCAGTCTTTTGCTAGCCTCCACCTGTACTGAGTAAGAGCTCTACTCGTGCATCCAACTCCCAAAACCAAAGTTTACCAAATGTGTCCACCATACCTACCTACATGTGGTATTTAACCACCACTCCAAAGTAAATTGCTCATGTGTTACCTTTAAAACTTTCAAAATTACTCATGTTATGTGCTCCTGTTTTAGCTCATGAGGACATAAATAGAGAATATTTATCTCACTTGTTGATTGGAATTTCACACCCTAGACTAGTGTCTTCATCCGTTTATCCAATTGATAGAAGAGATGGCAACGGGGTGCCCAGCTCCAAATTAACACAACAAATTCTCTTCACTATTTTTACGCCTGATTTATCAGTCAAAGCATAATTGTGTAAACAAAAGAGAAAGAGGGATGACCTTCTACCGAGATGCGTCCTTCTATGGGAGCCGCTCTTGTGAAATCTAGTTGGCTTGTGACGTACTGTATTTTCTGTTTACCATTCATTGACATAAGCATACACCTCTCTAAAAAAATTGTTTTCAATACCTCTGTTTAATAAAATAAAAAGCTCTAGCACATGAGTGATCCATGCTTCCCTCTTTGAAGGGCCATTCTTTTAATTTTATGTTGAGTCTCCATATTCTAACTGTATGCACAGTTGAGAGAGTAGAGTTGCCATTCTGAGTTTAATGTGCATTTGTCCCAGAAACATTGTTAATTGATTCATGATGTGTTATTATTTGCTCTCAAATTATTTGTTCTAGTCTCCCTCTTAAAATTTGAAGGTGTTATGGCATTTATGTTTTGCCCCACTCTTAAGGAAAGGCGCAATATCACTTTGCTATGTTTTCTCTATGCTTGAAACAAACGTATACCTTTCAAGTGCACTATTATTCATGATCTTTTATTTGTGTTACCTTTCATGATGCAAAGTGATTGCTATGTTTCATTGTCAAAATTATATCTATCATTCTTCTGTTTAAAGCACTATGATCTTAGCTATGCTTATGCTTTTACAATTTAGATGATCAAGTTTATGTTGGTAGCATGTCACCTCAGAAATTATGTGTTTTTATCGTTTACCTACTCGAGTACGAGTAGGAACTAAGCTTGGGGATGTTGATACGTCATAAACGTATCCGTAATTTCTGATGTTCCATGTTGTTTTAATGTCATATGCTACATGTTTTTCTAACACTTTATGTCATTTTTATCGATTTCGTGGGACTAACCTATTGACAAGATGCCAAGGAGCCAGTTCCCGTTTTCTGCTTTTTTGTTTCAGAAAAGTTGTTCTGGAAATATTCTCGCAATTGGAAAATTCGAAGCCCGGAGGTCTTATAATTCCCGAAGGTTCCACGGAGTCCCGAAGAGGCCCAGAGGGGGGGGCCACACCATGAGGCGGCGCGCCCCTGGCCGCGCCATGGGGTGGTGTGGGCCCCTCGGGTGCCCACCACCATCGCCCTTTCGCCTATTTATTCCCCCTGATGCGTGAACCCTAAAGGGGTACCACTTTTCCACGAAAAACACCCGAGGCCTCCGTCATCTTAAACCCGAGATTTGGAGGGTTCTGGAGTTCTCCCCGGCACCCTGCCAGGAGGGGAAATCGTCACTGGAGGGTTCTACACCACCATGCCCCCCTCCGGAGTGATGCGTGAGTAGTTCATCCTTGGACTACGGGTCCATAGCAGTAGCTAGATGGTTGTTCTCTCCTCTTTATGCCTCATGTTTAGATATCGTGAGCTTCCTTACCTGATCGAGATGACCTTATTGTAATGCTACATGTTGTGTTTGCTGGGATCCGATGATTATTGAATGATATTGATACTTCATAAACGTTTCCCTAATTTTTGATGCTCCATGATCATATTATGCCAATTGCTACATGTTTTCTCCCTTCTTTATGTCATTTTTATCGATTTTCCGGACAAACCTATTAACAAGATGCCACAGAGCTAGTTCCCTGTTTTCTGCTGATTTTTAGTTTCAGAAAAGTTGTTCTGGAAATATTCTCGGAATTGGAAAATTCGAAGCCCGGAAGTCCTATTTTCCCCAGAAGCATCCAGAAGACCGAAGAGGAGCCGAAGAGGGGCAGCAGGGGGGCCACAGCATAGGGTGGCGCGGCCCCCTGGCCGCGCCAGCTATGGGTGTGGCCCCGCTGGAGCGCCACCGTATTTTCCCTTTCGCCTATTTAAGCTCCCCCGGATGGAAAACCGTAAACACCTGATCAAAATCCCTGAAAAAGTTCTGTAGCCGCCGTCACCGTCAACTCCAGATCAGGGGGTTTTGAAGCTGTTTCCGGCACCCTTCCGGAGAGGAGATCATCACCGGAGGCCTCTTCATCACCATGCCTGCCTCCGGAGTGATGCGCGAGTAGTTCATCCTTGGACTACGGGTTCGTAGTTGTAGCTAGATGGCTGTCTTCTCCTCATATGCCTCCATGTTTAGATCTCGTGAGCTGCCTATCATGATCGAGATTGATCTTATGTAATTCTTTGTGCTGTGTTTGCTGTGATCCGATGAATATTGACCTTATGCCAAGTTGATTATAGTCTTTATTTGCATATGTTATTTGTCATCTTGCATGCTCTCCGTTGCTAGTGGTTATTTTAGCCAAGTAGTTGCTAGTGACTCCAAGAGGGAGTATTTATGCTCGATAGTGGGTTCATGCCTCCTTGTTGCCTTGCTCGAGTGACTGAAACGTGAAGGGGGAGGATGTGATGTTGCCATTAGGGAGAAAACAGCGGGGAGAGTGCCCGCGTGCATAATCATTGCTTACATTACACACTTTGTTTAATGCAATTATCTGTTGCTTGCAACTTAATACCTGAGGGGGTTCGGATGATAACCCGAGGGTGGATTATTAGTCATAGATGCAGATGGATGTCGGTCTATGTATCTTGTTGTAATGCCTACACTAAATAGCATAGTAATCTTCATGTCATATTGTGCACTACGGTGCAACCTCTATTTGTCAATTTCCCAGCTGTAATTTTTTCACCCAGCATGCTATCTTTTATGGAGAGACACCACTAGTGAAACTATGAACCCCGGTCCATTTTCCACACTGTTAAACAAACCACAACAATTTCCTGCTTTATTCTCTTTCTGCAAGCATACACTATTTTTCCACATTATACGTATAATCTTTGTTTTCAGCAAGACCGGTGAGATTGACAACCTCACTGTACCGTTGGGGCAAAGTATTTTGGTTGTGTTGTGTGCAGGTTCCACGTTGTTGCTGACACCAGTGAAGCGCCAGCACCACCGTCAGTGGCATCAACCTTCCGAAGATTCTCTTTCTCCTATTGGATTTATAACCCTTGTTCTTAACTAAGGGGAAAACTCCTACCGCTGTGCTCATCATACCCTCCTCTTGGGGTTCCCAACAAAGTGCATCAAGGATTTTTTCTGGCGCCGTTGCATGGGAGAAGGAAGTCTTCTGGCAAGGGAAGTCTCTCACTCTCAATCTTTTATTTTGTTTATTGTCTTGTTTTTATTTTTGTCTTGTTTTTATTTCTCTATATCAAAAACACAAAAAATTAGTTTATTTCTCTATATCAAAAACACACAAAAATTAGTTTACTTCATAGCTGTTATTTATTTGCTTGCTTTTATTATGCTAAAATGAGTATTCCTGAAGTAGAGGCTCATTCTTTTAGGCAGCAAGGGGGAGAAAGTTTAAAAGATGCTTGGTATAGAATAAATAATGCTCATAAGAGGTGCACAAAAAACATTCTACCTTGATACTCCTGAGAAATTTTTATGTTGGTATTTCTAGCTGGTATAGGCATGTGTTAGATACTCTTACGGGTGGAAATTTTCTAGGAACTCCTACTTTGGAAGCCTGCAATTTGATTGAAAGTTTAGTAGGAACACCTCCCATTACAACTGTTAAAACTGAGATCACTTTGGAGGATGTTATTGATAAACTATCTTCTTGCAAATGAACTTACCAGTCTTCCTTGATAATGCTAGCGAAGTTAATGAATTACTAGTTACTATTGATAAAAGAATCACTGCTCTAGAAGCTAGCGACACTCATGATAATCAAAGTTTTAGGATTGGTAAAATAGAGGATGCCATGGGAGCTTTAAGATCAACCTTTTCATATCTTAAATTCAAAAAGGAGAAAGCCTTTGTGGGAAAGGATCAAAGATTTATGTATGCTCCTAAGATGGCTAAACCCAAATCTCAATATGTGCTGAAAATTACTAAAACAATTAATGAGACTAAGAATGACCTTCATGTTGAATCTTCAAAAACATCTAAAGTTCCTATTGCTGCAAATAATGGTTTAGAGGAAGGTATAGATGATGCTTATTCACTTCAAAATACTTGAGTTCCGTTTTTTTATGCCTAGCTGAAAGGCTTTAAAGAAAAGCGCTACGGGAGACAACCATCTAATGCGAATTACATTGAGTGTGGTGTGAACGAAGTTTTCAAGGGCCAAGAGGAGAGGGTGATATAATGTGATCAAGAAAAGTGCAAGGTCAAAGCTTGGGGATGCCCCCGTGGTTCATCCCAGCAAATTCTAAGAAGACTCAAGCGTCTAAGCTTGGGGGTGCCCAAGGCATCCCCTGCTTCATCAACAATTTATCAGGTCACTTCTAGTGAAACTATATTTTTATTCGGTCACATCATATGAATTTTTACTTGGAGCGTATGTTTGTTTTTCTTTTGTTTTCCTTGATGCAACAACATTTTTGTAACCTAGCATTCTTTGTGTGTGAGAGAGACACGCTCCACTTTTTATATGAATACTCGTTATGCTCGTATTCTTAGTTTTTCTTCTAGTTGCTGCAAAATTTCCTTTTTAGCTCCTGTTTTTCATGCATCTCTTATTCAGAGTTGTTAGTTTTAGTATATTTGTGTTAGTAATCTCTTGTTTCTTTGCTATATCTCTTGGAGAGTTTTTGTTTAGTATAAAATGCTTGATGTTGGAAAGCAGTAGTACACCTTTCGTGATCATAACGGTGCAAATAGAAGCTTGTATAGGTTGTGGCTAGACTTTTTCATGTCATGCTAGATGTTATTTTAATTCTATGCTTAGTGATTGTTATTTTAGCATGGCTTGTCTCAAATAGCCGAGAGTGCTTAATGTGCCATTGAAAGAATCATGAGTTGTTGTTGTCATATTGAAGCTGTTGGAACGCGTAGAGATAAACGAAAACTTTTTCCTACGCGGTACTTCCAAGATCTAGCCGAGGTAGAAGGCCACGAGTATTACCACTAGACGCGCAGGTGCGGATTATCGATGCAGCGCGTCGGGGCAGTGCAGTCCCACGATCCGGTCTGGCCGATCCAATCCCTCGAACGTCGAAGTGCTGAACGTACAAAACCTCTGCCGGTATCCACACGTACGAGGAGGAGCTCCGACGGCGGACTGCTAGGTCCGGTGCGGCGGCTGGACTGAGTGGGGCTAGGGTTCCCAACGCATGGGAGAGTGGACTAACGTGCCCGCTGGGCAACCTGCGTGTCGCACCCGGACTTCTAGAGGATACTCGCAGTTCCGTTGAACAGTAGATGATTGGATTACGGGGCTTACCGGCACCCGCATCTCTTACGAGTAGGCCAACACACGTATGTGTGACAACCAACCCCTACTGTTCATCGTCTACGTAAACCATCCCATAGAAATCAGGATACTACCTTTGACGTACTTCATATCATACACACATGGTACGTCAACGGCTTTTAACAAGATGATAGCACAACAGATCTCTAAGACACAAATAAATAGAAATAAGTTGCAAATAGCTCTCACTAGAGCAGAGATAGCAAATACAATCATCCAGCGGACACATGTCCCAACATATCATCATTACATCACAGCGGAAGCATTCAAAAGGTCTGAGTACAGACAAATCCAAATAGGCCTAAGAGGCCGGAAACGAAAAGACGGAGCCCATCCACGATGTCTCGGATCCTGCCCGGGTCCGCTATCTACTCGTCAACAGCCTCGTCATACTCCACGTAGTAGCCATCACGGGGATCCTCGTAAGCGAAGTCTGCGGAAACCACAGCCCCAAAGGGGTCAATACATAAACGTACTGGCAAGCAAGACTCACAGTTCACCAAAGTGTACCCGTCAACACCAAGCACAGATGCTTTGGGTTCAACGAAAGAAAGGGTGATACAAAAGATGCGGCAGCTGGCTGCACTAACCAACTACAGAACATACTACAACTTCCGGCTAACAGAAAAGAGATAAGATAGCGTATCGTAACCAACTATAACTAACCACCAAAACAAACCCATCGTGGATCTCGCCCCTTATCCAAAGAGGCAACCCGAGGATAACTCACACAGTTGGATTAATGATGGGTCAAGTTATTGTGTCGATAAGACTATTACTAGTCAAGTTAACATTAGTTAGGTGTAAGTTGTTCTGAGTACTTGTTAGCCAGTACTTTCACCAAGTCAACCATAACCGCGGAAAACACGGCTTCTCGAGAAGATTTATCCCTGCAGGGGTGCACCAATTTGGCCGTACACGTAAGAATAACCCGCCAGATGGAATGCCTCCCACCAAGCGGGGCACTCAACACAACTCAACTCTTCTTCGCATCAAGCCCAAAGAACCACGTGTTGTGCGTGCGCGGCTAATCGAGCCCCACGAAGAAAAGGGGACCCTCATAGCACTCTAAGACCACGCCGCCCCAAATGCCGACTACAAAAATTCCACCCTGGCCTCGGGTTCGTACCTGCATATGAGTGCATCGAATGGAAAACCCGAACTAAGTGTGGCGATTTGGACGAGATGCGAATCGAATCAAATTGAGGGGGGCGCCCATACACGCTTCCCACATGAGGTTAGTGCGCTCATCATGGATCAGTAGACAAGACCCTTTTCCTAATTAGGGTCGACACTAGCAGGCCTCAAAACCACGTCGGGCCTCCTGCCGGTGCCTTATCAGCAAATTATAATTACCTCAAAATTAACAGGTTGTTGTTTAACATCGAGCCCCAGAACATAATAGAAAATAGTAACAGAAAGTAACGAGTAACAGACTCGAGCAAAACAACCCTAAGCATGCTAGTAAGACACGGGCAACAAGCAATGGGGTTATAGGTGTGGAGGTGGGGCTATATCAGGGTTAAAGGATAACATGTGATAGGATCGAACACAAGCAACGATTCATAAGGCTAGCAGAATAGACAACGGAAAGTATCGGTATCCAATGTGGAAAGGAACACAATGGTTCATGTGAGTGAATACTTGCCTGCAAACTCAGCAGCCTGGTACTGAGCTAGATCCTCAGAAGGGGTGTCGTAAGTATCGTCTGTCTCAACGTCGTCGTCTATTCGAGAAGAAGCAAACAAACAACGCAGAGAGACAAACAATCAATAACATGGCATAGTGCACAATCATGGGATGATGCATGACCATTTAATTGATGCATAGAAATAAACTAGTTGACAAGATAACATGTTTACATGGACCCATATGCAATTTGGATTGCATATGGAAAGCCCATGAATTATGGTTGAAATAATTGTTTTACAATTAAACAACATGTGAAAGTGGATTAGCATGATGCATGGATGAGGAAAACAAAAAGGAAACAACAATAGAAACAATTTGAAATAAGGTTTACCAAGTTTGGAATTTTATTTATTAAGTTATGGAATTTTGGTTCCTTAAAGGTGTTACCCAAGCATTTGTTATTTTCATCAAGTTTAGTTGTTCAAAACAGATAACAAAGTTAATATTTGAAAAGAACACAAAATTTTAGGTGGATTACATGTTTCAATTATTGAAAAAGGAATTACAATGATTTAATTATGAATTAAACAAGTTTAAACAAGTTTTAATTGAATTTAATTCAAGTATGAATTTATTTGAATTTTTTATTTGTTCAAAACATTAAACCAAATTCATATTTGAAAATTTTATACTTTTCTAGTTTGAAAACATATTTTATATGTTCAAAAATAATTTAATTTGAGCAAGTTATGAATTTAGCAAATTTAAATGATTTAAACAAGGTTTAAATTATTTAACCAATTTTAATTATTCAAAACATGAAACAAATTTTATATTTGAAAAGGTGGTTCAAAATGGCATGGAAAACATATTTTATTTGTGTTATTTGAATTAAGTTTGAATTAGTTATGCATCTAATCAAATTTGAAATGAATTGTTTGAATTTGAAATTTGAATGCATTTGAATTGTTCAAAACAGGAAACAAATGTTTTAAACAGGTAGAGAATTTAATTTGGTGCAGAAAACATATTTATTTATATTATTTGGAGTTAGAAAATAAAAGTTATTTGCATTTTAATTGAGGGACTAAACTGTAAATGAAAAAGGATTTAATTAAAAGAAAACTGTGCAGAAAACGATTTCTACCGCGCAGTGGCCCAACCTGGGCCACTGCCAGCGGGCCCTGGCCTCGTGGCAGCTCACGTGGCGCTCACTGCCGCAGACAGGTGGGCCTCCTGCCTGCCCGCGTGTCAAATTGCAAAAAGGGGGGATAAACTGCGCCGCGGGGGGTCGAACCCACGACCTGGGCTTGCGCACGTGCAGTGTGCTACCACAGTGGTGGGGTTCGTTCTTTGTCAGGTAAGGGATGCGCGGACAGGTTAAGGTTCAGTTACGCTAACTGAATTTTCTGCAGGGCGTTCTGAATTCGACAGAGGCCTCGAGCTCACCGGCGGCGAACTGCTGCAGTGCTCGCCGTGGTTGCGCGCGTGCGTGTGCTGGTGCTTGCGCGCGGTGTGCAACGTGCAGAGAAGAAGCGGGAGGGAGAGGGGATCGAATGCTCACCCTCGTTTGCAGGTGAGGCAGAGGGTCGGGGAAGAACGGCGCCGGCGACAGGAACGAGGACGGCGGCTGCGCTCCGAGAGTTCTCCGGCACGGTGGCGGTGTCGATTAGGTCGAGGGAGGTAAGGGGACTTCGTTCCCGTGCTTAGCCCGGGGGGAAACGCACCCTACCGGCGGCGATCATCGCGGATTCAGAAGGGGTGGCGCCGGTGTGAGGTTCAGAGAGGGAGAACTCCGGGCAGAGAGAGGGAAACGATGGCGGGAGAGAGGGAGAGGGTGGAGTAGGGTTAGGGCTAGCAGCTCGGGCCTAGGGTTAGGTTTTATAGGGGCGTAGGGGCGAGCGCTGGCCATTGCTGCTCCGCTGCTGCGACGTGGGCACGGCAGATGCCCTGCCGTACAGGTTGAAGACGACGCGAACAGGTATCGGGCCGGTTGGTGGGCTGGGCATGCCCACTGCCTGCCCTCCTCTCTCTCTGTTTCCTTTTTTTAATTTTTTTTTTGTTTTTTTTTTGCTGATTTGAAAAAGGAAGAATAAGGCTAGGGTTTTTGGGTTAGAAATTTTTAGGGAAATTTTTGTAACAATTCTTTATTGTAACAGCAACATGTGCATGCTTTGGTTTTCAAATATTTCAAAAATATTTTGCTGTTTGTAATTTGGTTGAAATTTGAATGAATTTTGAGATTAAGTGATTTATTAAAAAGAAACATTTAATTAGTTTTGGACCCTCAAGTTTATTTGAAACAAATTGATTGGAAATGTTTTGTAATTCTCATAAATTCAAATTGGGTGATGTTTGTAATTGAATTTGAATAACATTTGAATTAAGTGAAATACTAAAAGGAATAAATCACTAGTTTGAGCTTTCCATTTTAATGGAAACAAATGGTTGTTTTTATTTGAAAATTTCTATTTGAAAAATTGTGACAGCACAAGTATGAAACCAATATTTGAATTTGGTTTGAAAATTCAAATAGAAAACAAAGGAAAACAAATGCAAACAAATGGAAAACAATTGGAAAACAAATGCCAAAACAAATGCAATGATGATGTCATGATGCAAAACATAAAATAACAAGAAATAAAACATTCTAGGGGTTGTTTTCATACTTGGGATGTTACACTGCGCCCCTCTTTATATAGCGTATGGTAATGGGCTTCACAACACTTGTGGCCCATTCCCTCTGTGAGTCCGACTCACAAAATCAGTCCATTTCCGGTTCGGGTCCAACCCAACCAATACTTGCTCCCGCTCTTAAGTGTGCGACCCTGCAGGCTCATGGCGACTTGGACACGATTGGAGTCCGACTCTCAATCGATCAATCGGTAGCGGCTCCTAGCAGAACGTGCCGACTCCCAAGTCCCGTTGAGTCATGACGACATACCTTTCAATGTGATATTCATCTTAGTCCCTTTTGCCTCACGATATACCTTGTCGAACTATAGGCGATTTATCGTCATCCCTTAAATAGCTCAACTCTCTTATCGGTCCGTGATATGTGATTCATCTGACTAATTCTTAGTCAACAGACACAGTTAACACTTAACCGACTCGCGCATGGCCATGCTTCCTGAATCATATCACTCGAGAGGGCCCAGAGAATATCTCTCCATTCGGAGGGGCAAAATCCCATCTTGATTATCCACATCACGCAGCTTGATTCTCATTCGACCCGAACTCTGCCTTTATAGTTGCCTTGTCACAGAACAACGTTTGACAGAACCTAAGTCGGTGATCCACAACTCGGATTGTGCGACAACCTCAGGTCTAAGGATTACATTGATTGAGACATGCAAATGACGAATTGATCGTTGCATCTCAATGTGGGTCAGTCCAACTTGCTAAACTCTTTAGCCAAGTCCGTGAACGTTGGAATGGCATCACCACGCCCATGACAAGTGGAACCGTGTCATCAGCCAACACTCACATTAGTCTAGGGTGTGTGTCCAGCACAACCTAAATTACCAAGGACAATCTAGTATGAACAACATGAATATATAGTTCCACAATCGAATCACATATTCAATGACATATATCAGATGTTCAAAACAAGGACTACTTAATAACTTTATGAATACAGTGGGAATTACATCATACATGATTGCCTCTAGGGCATATTCCCAACAGTCTCCCACTTGCACTAGAGTCAATCATCCTGGCATCATATGCCTAGGCATCGAATGCCCATGCCTCTCGTGTGCGCCTCATGCTTAGGCTGTGGTAGCGCCTTTGTCAACGGATCTGCAATGTTTGCATCCGTGTGTACTTTGCATAACTTGATATCACCTTGTTCGACAAACTGGTGAATGAGGTTGTACCGCATGAGTATATGTTTGTTCTTCTGGTGTTGTCTAGGTTCCTTGGCTTGTGCGATAGCACCATTGTTGTCACAATATACATCCAAAGGATTGGACGCGCCCTGAACCACACCAAGATCCATCAGGAGGTTCCTGATCCAAACAGCTTCCTTTGCCGCCTCTGAGGCAGCAATATACTCAGCCTCTGTTGTAGATGCAGACACCGTATCTTGCTTGGAACTCTTCCAGCTCACAGCCCCTCCGTTCATTACGAACACGTATCCAGATTGCGAACGAGAATCATCTGAGTCGGTGAGATAACTCGCATCCGTGTAACCGTTTATACTGAATTTCTCATCACCTCCATAAACTAGGAACATTTCCTTAGTATTTCTCAAGTACTTAAGGATGATTTTAACCGCTGCCCAGTGGGCTTCGCCAGGGTCAGCCTGGTATCTTCTCGTAACACTTAGAGCATAGGAAACATCTAGCCTAGTACAAATCATGGCATACATGATGGATCCGATTGCCGAAGCATACGGGATCACACTCATCCGACTTCGCTCATCAGTCGTCGAAGGACACTGAGTCTTGCTAAGTTTTATGCCATGGGACATCAGTAAGAATCCCTTCTTGGACTCTTCCATTTTGAATTTCTTCAAAACCTTGTCCAGATATGTACTCTGACTCAATCCAATGAGCCGCCTGGATCTATCTCTATAGATCCTGATTCCTAATATGTAAGTCGCCTCACCCAAATCCTTCGTTGAGAAACTCCTTCTGATGACTCTTTGGTTTCTTGCAACATCATGACATCATTTCCAATAGTAATATGTCATCCACATATAAGATTAGAAAATTTACTTTGCTCCCACTAAACTTCTTGTATAAACAAGAATCATGATCGCTCTTGATGAAGCCAAACGATTTGACTACCTCATCAAAGCGAATTCCAACTCCGAGATGCTTGCTTCAACCCATAAATGGATTTCTGAAGTTTGCATAACTTGTAAGCATTAGCTGGATCGACAAAACCTTCGGGCTGTATCATATACACGTCCTCAGTTAAATTTCCATTAAGGAAAGCCGTCTTGACATCCATCTCCCATATCTCATAGTCGAAATAGGCTGCTATGGCTAACATGATCCGAATTGATTTAAGCATCGCTACGGGCGAGAAGGTCTCATCGTAGTCAACTCCTTGAACTTGTCGGAACCCCTTCGCGACAAGTCGTGCTTTATAGACGGCAATATTTCCATCCATATCAATTTTCATCTTAAAGACCCATTTGCACTCGACGGGTCTTGCACCGTCAGGCAGATCAACCAAATTCCAAACTTGGTTTTCATCCATGGACTTTAACTCGGATCTCATGGCTCCAAGCCATGACTCGGAATCAGATCCCACCATCGCTTCCGAATAAGTTGCCGGCTCATTACTGTCTAACAGTAAAACATCTCGAGCACTCTGTAATCTGGCAGATCTCCGTGGTTCAGGTGTTGTAATCGGTGTAGGTACCACGACCGGCTCAGCCTCCAAGGCGTTCGCCGACTCGCCCCTAGCCGGTTCCTCTCGAATTTCTTCAAGTTGCACTGTGCTCCCACTGACTCCCCGACTGAGAAACTCTTTCTCAAGGAAGACACCATTCCGAGCGACAAACACTTTGCCCTCTTCTCGGTTGTAGAAGTAGTACCCCAAGGTTTCCCTCGGATACCCCACGAAAATACACTTATCCGACTTGGGCGTGAGCTTGTCCGACTGAAGTCGCTTGACAAATGCTTCACAACCCCAAATCTTAAGAAAAGACAAACTTGGCTTTTTACCCGTCCACATCTCATGTGGTGTCTTCTCTACTGACTTTGATGGTACTCTGTTTAGTGTGAAAACTGCAGTTTCTAGACAATAACCCCAAAATGATAAAGGTAGATCTGTCCGACTCATCATTGATCGTACCATGTCCAACAAGGTCCGATTTCTCCGTTTCGATACACCGTTTCTCTGTGGTGTACCCGGCGGAGTCAGTTGAGGAACTATTCCACAACTCTTTAGATGGTCATCAAACTCATGGCTCATGTACTCGCCTCCACGGTCCGACCGTAGAAACTTTATTTTCTTGCCGAGCTGATTTTGTACCTCACTCTGGAATTCCTTGAACTTTTCAAAGGCTTCCGACTTGTGTTTCATTAAATAGATATATCCATACCTACTCAAATCATCAGTGAAGGTAATGAAGTACTCATAACCACCTCTGGCTGTCGTGCTCATTGGACCACATACATCACTATGTATTAGTTCTAACAAGTCGGACGCCCTTTCACAACTCCTTGCAAAAGGTGTCTTGGTCATTTTGCCTAGTATGCATGATTCACATGTCTCGAACGACTCTAAGTCGAACGAAGTTAGAAGTCCATCATCATGGAGCTTCTTCATGCGCTTCCAACTTATATGACCAAGCCGACAATGCCAAAAGTAAGTCATATTCAGATCATTTGGTTTCAACCTTTTAACATTTATGTTATAGACTGATTCACTATCAAGATTTAAAATAAATAACCCGTTCTGAACGGGTGCAAAGCCATGAAACATATCTTTCAAATATAAAGAACAACCATTATTCTTAATATTCGACGCATAACCTTGTCTCATCAAACATGAGGTGGAAATAATGTTTCGACTAAGCGCTGGAACATAATAACAATTATTTAGTTCCAAAATAAATCCTGAAGGTAAATGAAGTTGCATCGTGCCGACTTCCAACGCAGCGACTCTCGCCTTGTTGCCGACCCGAATGTCAACCTCTCCTCTTTCCACGCTCCTAGTTCTTACCAGTCCCCGCAACGAGTTGCATATGTGAATAACTGATCCGGTATCAAATACCCAAGAACTATTAGGCGCATCAGCAAGATAAATGTCTATAACATTGCACACAAGCGTACCTGAGTTGGAAATCACACCTCCACTCTTGGCTCTGTCAGCCAAATACTTGGTGCAGTTCCTCTTCCAGTAGCCATCTTGCTTGCAATAGAAGCAGTTGGCTCCGGCTGTAGGAGAAGGTTTAGTCTTTGAGGGAGCACTCTGGACAGGGCCATGGGCGCTACCTCCTGACTTATCCTTCTTCTTCTTAGTCCAAGAACTCTTCTTGAACTTAGCCTTATTCTGCACCATCAACACTTGACTGGCGCCTTTCTTGATATCAGCCTCTGCCGTTTTGAGCATCCCATGTAATTCAGTGATACTCTTATCCATACCATGCATATGGTAGTTCGAGATGAACGAAGCATACGCACTAGGAAGAGAGTTCAGAATTATATCAGTAGCGAACTCTTCGTTAATTGGGACGCCCAGCCGATCCAGAGACTGAATGTAACCAATCATCTTGATTACATGCGGACTCAGTGGATCGCCATCTTTCAGCTTAGAGCCCAGCAAAGCTTGAGATACTTGATACCTCTCGGTCTTTGCCTGAGCCTGGAACATACTTTTGAGGCTTTCGATCATATCGTAGGCCTCAACATTCTCGAACTGCTGCTGCAAGTCCGGTTCCATGTGTGCAAGCATAAGACAGCTAATTTCCGTAGACTCATCTCTAGTCTTACGGTAGGCATTCATGACAGCGACAGTCGCATCGTCATCAGGCTCATCTGGAAGTGGAGTTTCTAGAACATGTTCTTTCTTGTCATGCTTGAGGACTATCCTCAGATTACGATACCAGTTGGTGAAATTAGTTCCATTAAGCTTATCTTTCTCTAGGATTGACCTCAACGCAAAAGTGGACAACTGAGGAAGGTTGCTAGGTGCCATTGATCTACAACAGAAAATACGCAAAAACACTTAAGACATGTATTCATAAAAGAGCAGGCATATTAAACGCTTTAATACTTATGCTCCCACTAGAACAAACATCCCTCCGATGGTTGCTAAGTGATTCAAGATCCCAAATAAGCAAGTCGACTAGTGAGCTTTAGCATCACCGCTAGCCGTCAAGTGATCTAGGTAGGCAACCTTGCCAATCGTATCTCTATACGACTCCTGTTAGTTGGGTGACATCACATGCCCCGGCTCCCAACCTACCGAGCCCCGAGCCCCACAACCGTTGTGATGGACTCGTCTAGATTACCAAGTGCTTCCGCTTGTAAGAGTCCGACTCAAACCCACCTAACCGGAGAGAATTGGTAGCACCTCAATTTTATGAGCCCACTACAAGAAATGTCCGACTTGTGATGGTGCAGCACTGGCGGGGCGACCGACTAGACCTTCTTTGAGGGATTAAAGAATCTACCAACTATCTAAATAGAGGTAAATAGAGACATAACAATAACACAAATAAAGCAATTATAATGTAAAATGGTATGGCTCTCTTCATGGTGATCTCCATCTCCACGAAGCTTGTAAGTCGACTCGTGCCAACTCTTGTCACGTGCCATCTTACTCCATGTAGCCGACTTGTACATCGACTTGCATGTCAACGGGTTCTCCAACAAGCTACACTAGCTAGTAAATGAAAATTTACATAGAGAATCCGACACGTAGGTCGTTATACAATAATATGATAGCACCTAGGCTCCAGCCGGCTGACAAGAACATGATACGCAGATCATGTATGGATTACACACATCACATGCACATAAGCCATACCATTCACAACTTCCTGCAGAAACAAGTTATGCATAAATATGATATCTACCGGCGTTGTGAAACTCGCAACGACATCTAAGGCGCTACGACAGGGCGAAGCCGGCGGTCCCGATCATGGATTTCTTCATCGGATAAAACGATTTTACCCAAATCTGATCTGTATTCCAATTCGATCAAACTCTTTGATCTTCGATCACCGCAACTGGATTTATGTGTCACGGTATACCCCGATGGCGGAAACCGACCGGTAGGGGTAAGTTGTTCCACGACCTTAGCAGTATGATCACGGAAACCTGATCATCCATTAACCCCGAGTACGATTGATCCAATCAACCTTGTACAAAACCGATCTATCTCATAGACCGACCACCAAAACAGCAATTAGATCACATCTAACGCTAACTACATATCACATATGTATGGATCTCGGGCCTAATACCAGAAGCTACCGCTCTGATACCACTGTTGGAACGCGTAGAGATAAACGAAAACTTTTTCCTACGCGGTACTTCCAAGATCTAGCCGAGGTAGAAGGCCACGAGTATTACCACTAGACGCGCAGGTGCGGATTATCGATGCAGCACGTCGGGGCAGTGCAGTCCCATGATCCGGTCCGGCCGATCCAATCCCTCGAACGTCGAAGTGCTGAACGTACAGCACCTCTGCCGGTATCCACACGTACGAGGAGGAGCTCCGACGGCGGACTGCTAGGTCCGGTGCGGCGGCTGGACTGAGTGGGGCTAGGGTTCCCAACGCATGGGAGAGTGGACTAACGTGCCCGCTGGGCAACCTGCGTCCCTCTTTATATAGCGTATGGTAATGGGGTTCACAGCACTTGTGGCCCATTCCCTCTGTGAGTCCGACTCACAAATCAGTCCATTTCCGGTTCGGGTCCAACCCAACCAATACTTGCTCCCGCTCTTAAGTGTGCGACCCTGCAGGCTCATGGCGACTTGGACACGATTGGAGTCCTACTCTCAATCGATCAATTGGTAGCGGCTCCTAGCAGAACGTGCCGACTCCCAAGTCCCATTGAGTCATGACGACATACCTTTCAATGTGATATTCATCTTAGTCCCTTTTGCCTCACGATATACCTTGTCGAACTATAGGCGATTTATCGTCATCCCTTAAATAGCTCAACTCTCTTCTCGGTCCGTGATATGTGATTCATCTGACTAACTCTTAGTCAACAGACACAGTTAACACTTAACCGAGTTGCGCATGCCCATGCTTCCTGAATCATATCACTCGAGAGGGCCCATAGAATATCTCTCCATTCGGAGGGGCAAAATCCCATCTTGATTATCCACATCACGCAGCTTGCTTCTCATTCGACCCGAACTTTGCCTTTATAGTTGCCTTGTCACAGAACAACGTTTGACAGATTCTAAGTCGGTGATCCACAACTCGGATTGTGCGACAACCTCAGGTCTAAGGATTACATTGATTGAGACATGCAAATGACGACTTGATCGTTGCATCTCAATATGGGTCAGTCCGACTTGCTAAACTCTTTAGCCAAGTCCGTGAACGTTGGAATGGCATCACCATTCCCATGACAAGTGGAACCGTGTCATCAGCCAACACTCACATTAGTCTAGGGTGTGTGTCCAGCACAACCTAAATGACCAAGGACAATCTAGTATGAACAACATGAATATATAGTTCCACAATCGAATCACATATTCAATGACATATATCAGATGTTCAAAACAAGGACTACTTAATAACTTTATGAATACAGTGGGAATTACATCATACATGATTGCCTCTAGGGCATATTCCCAACAGAAGCATGAATTTGTGGTGTTCTCCTTTGAATGCTTTATTTGGTTGACTTGGCACATGATTACACCATGTTTATGACTACAAACCAGTCACTTATAGCCTCTATGATCATTTAGTTTTTGAACTTGTAATACCCTTTATGCTTTGATTAATAATGCTTTTGTCGCTATGCAAGATTATGGCCATTATTTCTCTCTTGATTTATCGCTCTCAGTCTTTTGCTAGCCTCCACATGTACTGAGTATGAGCTCTACTCGTGCATACAACTCCCAAAAACCAAAGTTTGCCAAATGTGTCCACCATACCTACCTACATGTGGTATTTAACCGCCACTCCAAGTAAACTTCTCATCTGCTACCTTTAAAACTGTCAAAATTATTCCTATTTTATGCCCCTGTTTTAGCTCATGAGGACGTGAATAGAGAATCTTTATCTCACTTGTTGATTGGACTTTACACACCTGGACTAGTGGCTTCATCTGCTTATCCAAATGATAGAAGAGCTGGCAGCGGGGTGCCCAGCCCCAAAATTGGTTACTATAAATTCTCTTCACTATTTTTACCCCTGATTTACAGTCAAAGCATAATTGTGTAAACAAAAGAGAAAAAGGGATAACCTTCTGACCCCAGTTGCGTCCTTCAATGGGAGCCGCTCTTGTGAAGATTAGTTGGCTTGTGACGTACTATATTTTCTGTTTACCATTCATTGACATAAGCATACACCTCTCTAAAAAAATGTTTTCAATACCTCTGTTTAATAAAATAAAAAGCTCTAGCACATGAGTTAATCCCTGCTTTCCTTTGCGAAGGGCCTTTCCTTTACTTTTACGTTGAGTCTCCATCTTCTAACTCTATGCACAGTTGAGAGAGCATAGTTTCCATTCTGAGTTTAATGTGCATTTGTCCCAGAAACATTATTAATTGATTCATGATGTGTTATTATTTGCTATCAAATTATTTGTTCTAGTCACCCACTTGAACTTTGAAGGTCTTGTGGCATTTATGTTTTGCCCCACTCTTAAGGACACGTGAAATATCACTTTGCTATGTTTTTTCTATGCTTGAAACAAACATATAACTTTCAAATGCACTATTATTCATGATCTTTATTTGTGTTACTTTTCATGATGCAAGGTGATTGCTAAGTTTCATTGTTAAAATTATATCTATCATGCTTGTGTTTAAAGTACTATGATCTCAGCTATACACATACTTTTACAATTTAGATGATCAAGTTTTTGTTGGTAGCATATCACCTTATCAATTATTTGTTTTTTATCGTTTACCTACTCGAGGACGAGTAGGAACTAAGCTTGGGGATGTTGATACATCATAAACGTATCCATAATTTCTGATGTTCCATGTTGTTTTGATGCCATATGCTACATGTTTCCCTTACACTTTATGCCATTTTTATCGATTTTCTCGGACTAACCTATTGACAAGATGCCACAGAGCCAGTTCTCGAACTATTAGTAGGTTAGTCCAAATAAGTCATAAACTTAATATAAAAATAATTATAAAAAATCATTAAAATAGCATGAAACCATAAAAAATTATAGATACGTTTTGGACGTATCACTGTTACAGCCCTACGCATGGATTGGTGTTTGTTATTCAATCGAAGAGTGCTTCGGAGTAGCATAGTGAAGAGAGATATTTATGCATTCAATTATGTTACTATTTTTTAGAGTGTTCACTAGTGAAAGTAGGATCCCTAGGCCTTGTTTCTAAGCATTGAAACACCGTTTACATTCATTTCTGTACATGTTTACTTGCTGCCATTTTATTTCAGATTGCTACTATCACTTATAAACATACATACTACTTGTATTTCACTATCTCTTGACGAACTAGTGCACCTGTACAACTAACAATAGGATTGGGTGTGTTGGGGACACAAGAGACTTCTTGTATCATAATTGCAGGGTTTCTTGAGAGGGATATCTCTGACCTCTACCTCCCTGAGTTCGATAAACCTTCGGTGATCCACGTAAGAGAAACTTGTTGTTGTTCTACAAACCTCTGAACTTGGAGTGTCGTGGGATAATCACAGCAGATGTTACCGGGGGTAACTGATCTTGGGGCAAGTCGACACAGGTATTTGGGAGAGGGTTTAGCTCGAAGGAAGACATGGCAAAAAGCGATCTAAGAACCGGAAAGCAACTCGCCGGATCTCGAATATGAACTATACTGGATACTCAATAATTGGTGATACAACTATGACTTGAATCTCTTCAACTAAGCCTAGGGGACGGTTTATAAAGCACCCGTATCCCCCTGGCTTGCTCTCCAAGGCGCAGCTCGAATCCTATCCGAACTCTGCTTACAAACCCTAGCTTTCCTTACCACAACCCACAATCCGGGTTACGAGGCCTACAAACTTTGGGCCTTCTAGAAGTTTCTTTATCCTTAGCCGAATCCTGTGTAGCACACCTTGGGCCGGGTTACACCTTGAGGTTGGCCTACCGGGTTACTATCCCCCCATCAGTAGTCCCCAGAATAGCGTGGGTTTCACGGATTCCTCCTTGAAGCGCTTGCTATTCCCTGAAAGAAAACATAAAACATACGAGTTCATGGAAGCCGGGTCAGGTTGCCTTGATAAGCAGCCAAGCACAGCTCCATGGCGACCTTGCAGTAACCCGACCTTTCTCCGGGTATCTAGCTTGTTTTTCCAAATCTGAATCCCGAAACGTTAAGATCCTACACTCGATACTGATCCCTGACACCTCGGGGTAAATTGTACTTCCTCTATCAACCGAATACTTTACTCCGCATTTGGCGCATACGTCACGAATTTTACGTGGATAACTGCTACTCCACAATTTCCGGCTTCCGGCCGTTACGATAGATTCACCCTCTTCTTATAAATAGTGGCAGGTGGGTAACCCTAGGCCCTTTACTTTGCCTCAGCATTCCCTTTCTCCCCTTGCTCCTTACTTCCTTGCAGCACCGCCGCCAGAGACTCGTGCACCCCATCAAAAGCGAGAGCGCCGCCGGCCGCGCTCGACCTCGAGCCATCCTGCGCCGCCATCGATCGTCATCGTCGCATCTTCACCTCTTTCGTCAAGGACCGTGAAGGGGCATTCAAGCCACACCACACGACACCTTCGTTCCAGACTTCAACCCCTTCAGTAAGCCTATCACAACTGTCCAATTTAGCCTCGCAATTTCTTCAATTTAACCAGGATCGGATCTAGGTCCACCCGTAAATTATTTTTCCGATAGCATCAAATTGGATCAATTCGACACTTCCCACCTCTTTTAAGTACCTGATATACAGTCACAACTCATCCCCTTATCATTATTAACCATCAAATCTTCTGTAAGATCACTCGCAAATTTTCCCATCTAGATCCGTTCCTCCTCGATTTTCCGCTTATCACATTAACACCTGGAAAATCTTCCCTTTCCAGCTATTTTACTTGCAATAGAAGCATGGGCAACCATCCGTGCTCACCCAACTCACCTCAATACGTAAGTAACTAGTGATTTCCTCAACCACATTTAACACCCGGATAATTCACAACCTTTTGCTCCGTAAGGCGTTACCCGGATATTTTTCAGTCTTCGTACCGCCTTAATGCTCCAAACTCGGATAATCCGATATTCCGAGTCTTACTCCTTATACCTCTTGTATTCTGCAGGTCAACCCTATGGCTCCAAAAAGACAAGGGAAACAGCCGGCCCCGGCAAAGGCTACCCAAGCCATATCCGCAAATTGGGGTCGGTCCACAGCAACAAAGGCCAAGTTGGATGGGATGACCGAGCTAGGAATCCTTCCTTCTCAAAAGGATATTCACTGGAGGGCACCAGGCGATGAGACCCGGCCCACCCCTGCCGGAAATGAGGTAATCTGCTTCACCGAGCACGTGACCCGGGGATTCCGTCCTCCGGGTCACCCTTTCTTCCGGGAAATCTTGAGCCACTACGGCCTCCGGGTGTTCGACATAGGGCCTAACTCTATGTTGAACATTACCCACTTCATAGTTTTATCGGAGTCTTACTTGTGCACCTCGCCAAGTCTGGCTCTTTTTATCGAATTATTCCAGTGCAAACCATGCCGCGAGAGCGGTGATGGAGCGCTTCTTACTTGCGGCGGGGTATCTATCCAGCGCCGCAAGCATTCACCGATGCCAACCCTCAACCTGAACTCCCACGTCAAAAACTGGCAACTTTCTTTCTTTTATTGCCTTGACACTTCCCCGGATGGTGAGAGGAAATTGCCGGGTTATTCGGAGAGTCCCCTTGAGCCATTCGAGTCTTTCAGCGCCTTTGCCCCTGACTCGGACAGGGAGGCGATCCAACCTTTGCTAGCTAAATTAGCTGCTCTCTCGGCTCAGGGCCTTCTTGGGCTTAACCTAGTGAAAACCTGGGTAGATTTCCGGGTGCAGCCCAACTCCATCCGCTCCAAATCGCTACATGAATACTCGGGGCACATCACGGACTCTCTCCGATACTCCACCAAGAGATTCGCCGCCGGTGACACCAACAAGACCATCAAAGGTTTCCTGACGGAGAAGCTAGAGGTGATAAGGAACATTGCCGGGTTACCTCCATTCACTCGGGAGAACCCTGCTCCAGCGGTGAGACCTGATTCTTTTTGCTTGTTTCAGCACTTTTACCTGTTATAGTTTGTAATGCTTGCTTTCATCTCTTTGTTCACAGGCTGACGATCCCTTCTGGAGGACTGAAACCTCTCCTCCTTCCCAAGACCCTGAAGAGGAAGACGAGCCGGTTGACAACGATGAAGGTATTTTTCCTTGATCTTATATCCACCTGTTACCTACACTATCTTTCTTATCACCCATCTTTCCTTGTCTGATGCATACTTGACTTTCAGGGTTAGAAGACGAGGAGGAAAAAGAAGAAGATGACCCGGAAGCCACCGAATCCGACCAAGAACCCACAGTCGGAGCCAAGAGGAAGGCTAGAGGGGTAGTCGCAAAGGTTCCCTTCTCCTCCATGTCTTCTGCGCCTTACTCCTTTGACACTATGCATAAACTTAATGAACGATTATCACATTCACCATTCTTGAAGGATCCCCTCCCAGATAAGCGCAGGGTGACCCGGAGTTCTCCGGGGGATGATCCCCTTAACCCGGGTATTTCCACTTCGCCTGCTCGCCGAGTTAGCACTCCTCCACCTCAACCTCCCCAATCTCCTCAACGTCATCCATCTCCTAGTCATCCACTTGCCGGGCAATTCCGGGTACCGCAGCCGGTACCTTTGCCAACATCATCCGCCTCCAGCTGCGAGCTCCCCCCGGACTATGCCGTGAACACCGGGTAAGCGACCTTTACTCGATATTCTTTCACACTTACTAACCCCCTTTTCTTTTATATATCCGCAGTACTAACCATTATCTCCTTATTTCTCTTCAGGGTCCAAGTCACCACTAGCGACCCGGATATTCCTGAAGCGGAGAAGCAAGGGGAGGAGGAGCCGAATAATAATATGGATGTTACTGCCGATGACGAGGCTGAGGATGAAAAGGAACAAGACCCCTTTAAGGACCCAACTCCACCGGAAACCGCATCGCCCAAATCTTCTGAAGAAGTGGACGAAGATATCATCTTGGAGACCAAACCGGGTTCCCCTAACCCGGACACTCAAACGGTCCGGGTTTCGACCCCAAAATCCGGAAAAGTCCTTCAACAGGAAGGCCAATCTCCCGGCCCTTCAAGACTTCGCCCTGAAGACATGACGTTTGCTCAGATGCTAGATGCCCTCTACACTTTGAGGGCCGATGAAGAAAACATACTAGACGCCTTGATAACCAAACACAAGGTAAACCCGAGTAATATCAACTATTTCCACACATAGTCCCCAAGTTCCAAGTGAATTACTAAGTAACTTGCTTGGAACTTTGCACAACGTTTCTAACTGATCCCTCTTCATACTTCTTTATAGGACTATGTTGCGCAATCCGAGAAGAAGCTAGCCAAAGCCACCAAACGTATCGAAAAAGAGACGGCCCTTCGCGAAGCAGCTGAAACTGAAACTCGTAGGAGCCAAAAAATCATGAGGAAGTACCGGAAAAGGGCTCACGCGGCTGAAGATAGGCTGACGACTCTTTCAGTGCAAATTGCTGATATCCATCGTGTTGCAACTGGTATGATTTTTGAATTTTAGCACTTATGACCCTGATTCTCTCTACATGGACAACCGTATCCCTTTGCTTATTACTTTTTCTTTGTCTTTTTAACAGGCCCGTGTGACGTAGCCCCTGAAGAAGATGACACTATCAAGTTGAAGCTTATCAAGGACACTATCTGGCAGCTTAGTGCCGGAATTGGTTGGATTCTTGACGAGTTGCGACTGCCGGGTATCAGGCCAAGCAACATGAAGAAATTGCTAGAATTCTGCTCCACTATCCCTGAGTGGATTTGGCACTGGAAGCGCTCATCTTGCCGATTTGGTGTGACCCGAGGACTCGCGCTGGCTAAAGCTTATTTCCCTAAGCTAGAGCCGGCCAAGCTGATGGGCGGGTTTCCGGAGTTCAACCCGGATGGATCCAAGTTCTCGCCTAAGGACTTCAAGTCTATTCAAAAAGAAATCCGTCACCCGGCTAGCATTATTGCCGATGGTTTGGAGATTGATACCATTCTTCCTGCATATGATGTTAACGACAAAATCATCAAGGCGGACCGCCCCAAGCCATACGACATGCTTGCCCGGTGGAAGGAGGAAGCGGCCAAGATAAGGGAAGAAGCCGCCAAGAAGAAGGCCGAAGCCGACTCCGTGCCTGCTACTTATACTCCTGTCGTCCCTCCACCTGCGCGAGTCGGCATTGCCACTGACCCGAGTGGTGCTGCTACCACAAGCGACAGCAAGGGCAAAGCCAAGATGGACCCTGCGGCTTAGAGTATTGAGTGTCGCCTATTACTTCATATGCATCAGTCGGCGAAGCGTCATTGAAACAACTTATTTTTTGAATGGAGCGCCTGTGCTCCTTTGATACTTTAGTGAGGTTTTGTAATACATTCTGAACTCCCGATGCACTTTGCGCCTCTTTGGGCTTTTGATTTATATGCTTTTGCACCCACTTGTTCTTGATATCCTACTTGCCTTATTCCTGATACCCGCAATTCTTTATTCTTCCTTTTGTGAGACCCGGCTTCCGGGTTTCATGGGTGTTTGGCGAACGGACTTATTACAAAGTCCCCAAGCCCCCAAGACCCGGATGATATTTGGTTCCTTGGAATTTTAACGGCTGAACAACACTTTTTCTTTTTCAAAACTCATAAGTCCCCCAGGTCCGGATTTCTGCGCCCAGAACACATGATTTTTAAAAGAGAATGAATTGCCTGCCGCTAGATTCTCAAGTATCCCAGGACACTTATGGAATTGAAGTTATGCTCAATAATCGTTGAGTTTCCGGCTGTCAGCCTTATACTCTGCATAACTTGTGGTTTAGATGACCCTTTCGACTATCTTGTACTGTAAGCCGGCTTTCGCGTGGATATCATGTTGTTACATCAATACGAAAACGAGGTCAGGCAAGTCCCATTGGGCTTCATGTCTGACAGTAATCGTAAGCGAACAAATCATGCCACTTTCTTGCGAGTCACATCGAGCTTAAGTAAGAATAGCCGAGAAATTTGGACTTCTTTGTCCGGTTATAAGATTGTAGCCGTACTCGTTTTCGAGTAACCAGCCCCTATAACTCATTGGCATCGAGGCCGGGTCTTTTTGAGTTTGCAGCCGTGCTTATATGAGCGACCAGCCCTCAAGACCTAGAGATACACACTGTACAAATGATAATTGCCTCTTTTCTTGATAATCACCTCTTTATTTGATATGAGAAAATTAGGTCAGCAGGCCGCCTCATTAAAAACCCGTCCAGTCCCCAAGGGTACCCTGGATAGGAAAAGAGTACGTTTGAAACCTGCTGCCTGTTACATCGTTTAATTCCCCGTGCCAACATAGTCTTTTGCTAAGTATAATACGGGCGTAGCTGAGCCACGTTCCATGGTCTGTCTCTTTCTTGCATAGGTGCAGTGGTATGAGCAGTGTCGTTAACTGTGGCCGATTCTTCCCTTGCGTCTATCAAGTAATATGACCCATTATGCAGATTCCGGCTCACGATGAAAGGTCCTTCCCATGGTGGTGATAGCTTGTGTTTTCCCTCGTTTGTTTGAACCAAACGCAGGACCAGGTCTCCTTCCTGGAAGACCCGGGTTTTCACACGCCGGCTATGGTACCTCCGTAAATCTTGCTGATATATGGCGGATCTTTCCAAGGCTTGTTCTCTTTGCTCTTCTAACATATCCACGGCATCTTGCCGGGTCTTTTCGTTCTCTACTTCAACATAAGCTGCCACCCTTGGTGAATCATGAATAATATCGCTTGGTAATACCGCTTCTGCCCCATAGAACATGAAGAAGGGCGTCATCTGAGTAGATCTGTTGGGTGTAGTGTTGATACCCCAGACCACTGAAGGAAGTTCTTCGACCCAAGCTCCAGCGGCCCTGACGCAAGGAACTCGCAATCGCGGCTTTAATCCACGAAGCAACTCTTGGTTTGCTCTCTCTACTTGCCCATTGGCCTGTGGATGAGCCACTGACGCTACATCGAGCCGGATTCCGTTGTTGCCACAGAATTTTTCCATCTCTCCAAGGGACATGTTGGTTCCATTATCGGTAATTATGCTGTGAGGGTACCCGAACCGGTAGATAATTCTTTTCAGGAACTTGACTGCTGTAGCTGCTTCGCAATTAGTAACTGGCATAACCTCGACCCACTTGGTAAACTTGTCAATAGCCACTAAAAGATGTGTCTTCTTGCAAGGTGACATATGGAAGGGGCCAACCATGTCCATACCCCATACAGCAAATGGCCAAGTTAACGGAATGGTTCGTAATTCCATAGCCGGCACATGGGTTTGGCGAGCGTACCTTTGACATCCGTCGCACCTTGCTACTAATCGTTCCGCATCTGCTAGAGCCGTGAGCCAGAAAAATCCATGTCGATAGGCTTTGGCCACCAGGGATCTTGTGGATGCGTGATGCCCGCAATCACCTTCATGGATTTCCTTAAGAATCTGTCGGCCTTCCTCTGGTGCTACGCAGCGCAAAAAGACTCCTGCTGCACTTCTCTTGTATAACTCCTCATTGATAATAGAGTATCCTTTTGCTCGCCTCAGAATTTGTCTTGCTAATACCTCCTGTTCTGGTAACTCGCCCCGTGATAGGTAGGCCAGGTATGGCTCTGTCCACTCGGGAACGGCACGTACTGTGGCCACGAGTTCCAAATCCGGGTCTTGATTTGCCAGCTCTTCCTCAGACTCAGTTTTAACTGACGGTCGCCATAACTCGTCCAGGAAAACATTAGGTGGGACCGGCTCTCTGCGCGAGCCGAGTCTGGCGAGTGCGTCTGCTGCCTCGTTTTTTCTTCTGTCTATGTGTTCCACCTCATACCCGGAAAAACACCCGGCAACCCTATCAACCTCCCTGCGGTACGCTGCCATAGTTGCGTCCTTTCTATCCCAAGTTCCTGATACCTGTTGTACCACAAGATCCGAATCTCCAAAGCATCGTATCCTTCTAATGTTCATCTCCTTGGCTACCTTCAAGCCATGCAATAGGGCCTCATACTCGGCCACGTTGTTTGAACAATCAAAGTGAATCTGCAGTACGTAACTCAATTTGTCTCCCTTGGGCGATGTCAGCACCACTCCAGCTCCTGATCCCTCGTATTGCTTTGATCCATCGAAGTGCATGGTCCATGATTCGGAATTTGGAACTATGGTAGCCATTCCAGTGTGCGTCCAATCGTTAACGAAATCGACCAAAGCCTGGGACTTGATTGCTGACCTGGGCTCGTAGCTGATATGATAATCCCCCATCTCTATTGCCCACTTGGCTATTCTTCCCGTCGCATCCGAGTTTCTGATAATATCCGACATTGGTATTGAACTAACCACTGTTATGGGATGTTCTTGGAAATATGGCTTCAACTTCCGGCTGGCCATAAAGACCCCGAATACCAACTTTTGCCAATGTGGATAGCGCTGCTTTGCTTCTGATAATACCTCGCTGACGTAATAAACCGGCCTCTGAACCGGGTAACCTTTCCCATCCTCTTTGCGTTCCACGACAACTACTGCGCTAACGGCTCGGGGGCCAGCTGCCACGTATAGTAACATAGGCTCTTTAGGACCCGGCGCCGCTAGTACTGGTGCTTCAGATAACTGCTTCTTTAGTGCCTCAAACGCCTCATCTGCTTCTTGATCCCACACGAATTTATCTGATTTCCGCAAGAGCCGGTACAAAGGTATTGCCTTTTCTCCAAGTCTGGATATGAATCGGCTCAAGGCTGCTACACAGCCCGTGAGCTTTTGAACATGCTTCAAATTTTCCGGTTTTTTCAGATTCTGGATGGCCTTGATTTTATCCGGGTTTGCCTCGATTCCTCTCTCGGAGACTATAAAGCCGAGTAATTTCCCAGTCGGAACTCCGAACACGCACTTGGTTGGGTTAAGCTTCATCTGGTATCTCCCCAAGTTTTTGAACGTCTCCTTTAGATCATCGATAAATGTCTCTGCCTTCCGGGTCTTAATAACCACATCATCCACATAAGCATGCACATTGCGCCCAATTTGATCTTCGAAGCACTTCTGAATACACCGCTGGTAAGTTGCACCCGCGTTCTTCAATCCAAATGTCATGGTTTTGTAGCAGAAGGCCCCAAAAGGGGTTATAAACGACGTTTTCTCCCAATCCTCCCTTTTCAGTTTGATCTGGTGATATCCCGAATATGCGTCTAGGAAACACAGCAAGTCACTCCCGGCTACCGCGTCTATGATTTGGTCTATCCTTGGTAGCGCGAACGGGTCCTTTGGGCAATGCTTATTGAGACTTGTGAAATCGATGCACATCCTCCACTCGTTTGTCTTTTTCATCACAAGAACCGGATTTGCTAGCCAGTCCGGGTGAAATACTTCCATGATAAAACCTGCAGTTAATAGCCGCGCGATTTCCTCGCCTATGGCTCTTCTTCTTTCCTCATTCATTTTTCTCAAACCCTGCTTCACAGGCCTAGCCTTGGGATCCACATGCAAACTGTGCTCTGCTAACTCAGTGGGGATACCCGGCATGTCGCTGGGCGTCCAAGCAAATACGTCCGCATTTGAACGAATGAACTCCACAAGAGCCTTTTCTTGCTCGCTTTTCAAGTTGGACCCTATAGTGAACTGCTTGGTGGGATCTCCCTCCACGAAATCTACTTTCTTGGTGTCCTGTGCTGCTTTAAACTTCACTCTTTCGTCCTCGGAGTCCGGTCTTCTCAATGCCGTGCCATCATCCGGATCTACCTGAGACCGGTAATATTTGAGTTCTTCCTTTCTGCAAGCTTGCTCAGCCATCACTGAATCCCCTTCATCGCACTCAGCTGCTATGTCCCGGCTCCCATGGATGGTGATGGTCCGCTTGGGGCCCGGAATCTTTAGCTGCAAATATACATAGCACGGCCTAGCCATGAACTTGGCGTAAGCCGGCCTTCCGAACAGCGCATGATAAGGACTACGCAACTTGACCACTTCAAATGTGAGCCACTCCACGCGATAATTATCCACCGACTCTCCGAAAGCGACCTCCAATGTGATTTTTCCTTCGGGGCGCGCCGAATGACCCGGCACGATTCCATGAAAAACTGTCGAAGTTTTCTGTAGCTGTGATTCTTTGAGGTTCATGCGCAAGAAGGTCTCCCAATACAGGATGTTGATGCTGCTCCCTCCATCCATCAAGACTTTTTTCAATTCATAACCATTGACCTGCGGAGCGACCACCAATGCCAAGATTCCGGGGCGCTCTATTCCTCCCGGGTGATCCCTTCTGCTCCACGTTACCTCTTGCTCCGCCCATCTTAGGTATCTCGGACCGGCCGCAGGAGTTGAATTCGCCGTTTGATTTAATGTTCCTTTGTCCCTGCTAGAAGTCCCTGTAACATGCACGTGATATTGTCCTCTTAAATCAAGCGTACGTACCATACCGATGAAGATGTTGATTTGGCCGATCGCCACAGTAGATCCGGATTCGAGATGACCCGGCTCTAGCCAGCCGGAATCGTCCACTATCTTTTCTCCTTCGTCATTGGTGTAGACCTCGCCGACGATGAAGTTCTTCATGCTCTTCCGAGCTTCTCCCGTGATGTAAACACCTTTGGCCGCAGGCCCCACGGTGGGCGCCAACTGTCGTGGGATAATCACGGCAGATGTTACCGGGGGTAACTGATCTTGGGGCAAGTCGACACAGGTATTTGGGAGAGGGTTTAGCTCGAAGGAAGACATGGCAAAAAGCGATCTAAGAACCGGAAAGCAACTCGCCGGATCTCGAATATGAACTATACTGGATACTCAATAATTGGTGATACAACTATGACTTGAATCTCTTCAACTAAGCCTAGGGGACGGTTTATAAAGCACCCGTATCCCCCCTGGCTTGCTCTCCAAGGCGCAGCTCGAATCCTATCCGAACTCTGCTTACAAACCCTAGCTTTCCTTACCACAACCCACAATCCGGGTTACGAGGCCTACAAACTTTGGGCCTTCCAGAAGTTTCTTTATCCTTAGCCGAATCCTGTGTAGCACACCTTGGGCCGGGTTACACCTTGAGGTTGGCCTACCGGGTTACTATCCCCCCATCATGGAGGCTAAACACTGTCTACAAGAATAGAAGTGTAGGTAGACATCAACTCCCCCTTGGCCGCGCCGAGTGGGCCCCTGGAAGCCCCCGACACCGCCTACGTCCCCTCTTCGCCCATAAATTTCCTTTTACCCCAAAAACTTCGGGGACGGAGTTATTTTTCATGAAACATGCAGAGAGGTGCCGTCACCTCGAAAGTACAATCTACGACTTCTGGAGTCCTGCTCCGGCACCGTGCCGGAGAGGGGGGGTCTTCACCGGAGGTCTATACATCGCCATGATCGCCTCCGGATAGACGCGTGAGTAGTTCATCTCTAGACTACGGGTCCATAGCAGTAGCTAGATGGTTGTTCTCTCCCCTATGCCTCCATGTTTAGAGTCTTGGGATCTTCCTCACATGACCGAGACCACCATTATGATTATTTTGTTCATGTCAATCTGAGATGCTTCACTTATATTTGTAGAGAGTTTTAATCTTGTCTTGCAATGCTCTCCGGTGTTTATGATTACCTTGGCCACGTAGTTGTTTTCACCTCCAAGAGAGGGTTTATATGCTAGATAGTGGGTTCCTGCCTCCTTGTTGCCTACGCTCGACTGACAGAAACATGCGGGGGGGGGGGGGGAGGATGTGTTGTTTCCACTAGGGAGAAAACAACTGTGCTTTTGTCTACGGATATTTCACACATAACAATCACTTCGTTGCTGCAACTTAATACCAAGGAATTTGCTGGATAGTTTTCTTGAGGTGGACTTTTAGATATGGATGCATGCTGGATAGCGGTCTATATGCTTTAACGTAATGCCTACAATGTTAGAACCCATGAACTTTATCTCGTCATAATAGTATTGCTATACGTTCATGATTTCTCAATTGCCCAACTGTAATTTGTTCATCCAACATGTTTGTTTTCTTTGGAGAGACACCCTAGTGAACCTATGGACCCCGATCCTATTTTCGTCATATTGCAAACCTTCTTTCAAGCACTTGTAACCATTATTTCCTCGTTGTCCCGTTTTTAACTTTTATTGCTTTTAAATACTCTATATGTTTAATTCTCATGTTTTCAGAAAGAGACAACCTTCCGGAAAGTTGGGGAAAGAGAGAGTTTGTGTTTGTTTGCACGTTTCATGCTTCGTCAACCAGCACTTTTCTGGCAATGTTGATGAAGCAACCTTCTTCAATACTACGAAGTCCAAGGTTTGAAAACTCTGGTTCTATACTAGGGGAAAACTCACTCTAGACTACATCATACCTTCCGCTTGGGGTCTCCCAACGAGCGTATCATCATGTCCTCATCAAGTAATTTTCTAGCGCCGTTGTCCGGGACTGATACGTCTCAAACGTATCTATAATTTCTGGTGTTCCATGTTATTTTCATGCCATATGCTACATGTTTCCTATACACTTTATGTCATTTTTATGGATTTCCTGGGACTAACCTATTGAGAAGATGCCACAGAGCCAGTTCCCGTTATTTACTATTTTTGGTTTCAGAAAAGTTGTTCTGGAAATATTCTCGAAATTGGACGAAGCAAAATCCCAGGGTCTTAGAAAGTTGTCACGTACACGGAGTCCGGAGGAGACCCAGAGGGGGGCCTCAGGGGCCCCACACCATAGGGCGGCGCGGCTCCCTGGTCGCGCCACCGGGTGGTGTGGCCCCCTGGCCACCCACCTGTAACATCCCAATTTTGATAACAAAGGGTTTTGGTGTTGTTGGCATCTCATACATGCATGAAAACAAAAAATTTAAACCATGTTTGAACCAATTTAAACTATGAAATTAAATGGTTTCAGAAAATCTCACAAAAAGTACTCATTTTGGTTCCCAAAATCTTGTTCTGAAAAGTATTTCAATTTCACCAAAGCAATACATGGTGAGGTTGGAAATTTCATAAGCTTTCCAAAATGTATTTTTGCTAATTTTTCTGTTTGCAAAAAGGCCCTCAAAAGTTTGTTTCCTTTTCAGTTCTTAAAGAGAAAAGGAGCTAGTTGTGTTTTCCAAAACTTCCCAGGGGGTTATGTGGAAATCATGTTTGTCTTCTACCTCCAGCAGGCAGGCACCTGCGTGTCCTCCATGCCGCCTCGCACTGCCACGTCCCGCTTGCCCCCCTCGAGTGGATGAGGCCCGAGTGTGCCGTTCGTCCCTTCTCCTCTCCTCCCCCTCGAGCCCTCTCTCTCGGTACATCTCACAGAACCCGAACCCGGCCGAAACCCTAGCCGTCGGACGCCGTCCATCGCCGCCGATTCGAGCCTCCCGCGTCCAATGGAGCACCCCACGGGATTCACCAGGTCACCCGGCGTCTCCATGTCGAAGTATGTTTCCCGGGATGGCCTCCACGGCGGGAATCGGGCCGCCGTTTCCTCCATGGCCGCCGGCCGTCGAGGTCGTTTCCGGCCGCCTCCGGCCTCCACCCGCCTCCCCGGCCCCTCCTCTAGCTTCCTCGTGCCATGGTGAGCATCCCCGTCGCCTCCAATCTCTTCCTCTCCCTCCGTAGCTCGCTGCCGCCATGAACCACCGTCGGCCGCCGCCGTCTCTGCTCGCCGCCGGTTCCCTTAGCTTCCCCTTGACCTCCTCTCCCTCTCTGTGTAGTTTGATTTTGAAATCTCGCGTGAATTCGTTCGAATTAGATCGATTCCATGCTCACAGAGAACATCCTCTCTGTGTGATGTCACAGTGAGGTCACAGTGACCTCATAATTCCTGTTTTTCTTATTTCCAGAAAAATGAATAAAATTGAATGATTAATATCTTTTAAAATGTTATTCAGAAAAATAAAATGAAAGCATAAAAGTGTTCAGAAAAATATAAGCTATCCAAATATGTCATTTCCATCCATGTTGGAGAAAGTTGAAAAATGAGTATTTATTTAATATTGTTTATTCAATTAAAAATAGAAAAATAAGTTTTTAATCAATAAAATTAGAAAATTAAAAGTTATATACCAAATTGCTCAAAATAAAAAATGCAACCTGTTTATGATGTTTTCAAACCCATTTGAGCAACTAAAATGGTACTCATGTTCATAATCGCCCGAAACCCCCTCCGGGGTCTATTTCGGGATAAATTCAGTAAAAATGCCTAACTGACATATGAACCCTAGCAACCCAACGATCATGCTTAGGGCTTTATATCAGTGCATTAACCTGCTCATGCATACATATTGCACATTGCATCGATGCCATATGTTGATTGTTATTTCTCTTTCGGTGTTTGCTTCCCCCTCGGTAGAACGTGACTCCGAAGAGAAGGCCAGCAATCCAACGACGAATAATTGATCTTAACCGACAAGTCAAGAACTTATTCCAGAAGATCTTTATCTGGTTTTCTTATAACCAAGGCAAGCATAACCTCTTATCTGCTCATATACGTTTTCGAACAACATTTGATTCTCGTACTTTGCATTCGATTCCAAAGTATTTGATGCTAGTAGACATAGTTCACCTATATGCTGCATTGCCTCAATATCCTGATCCACTGCTCCTAGCCGCCATAGAATTGCTTGTGCGCATCGCCAGAGCCTCATATCTGCTTCGCTTAGTCATACATATTTGTTTACCTCTGCTCCATCCGGTTGATGAATCAGAGCTGCGATAACCTAGTATGATATGATGACGTGGTGAGATGAGCATTGTGTGGTTAACCTGACTAAGGCGAGGACGGGAGGCCACTTGGGAAGTGGTTCTTTGTTCTGTACTTGCCAACCCTAGGATTAAGGTCTCGCCGCGGAAACCAAGACTGAGCGTGCAACCACACGCGCGAGCCAATGAACCTCGCTCGACTAACTAACTTGTTTGGCCACATCCATGAGTCACGTAGTTTGCTATTTCCATCTGCGTGTGAGTCAGAAAACGATTTGGAGAAAAACTAGGGCGTGACCGGGACAAGTGATGGACGTACACGGATCTTGATCCCGACTCACAGAACAGGTGCCGTCAGGAGGTGGCCAACTCCCTGTTGACGGGGTGGCCATTTTTGGGTTGACTCATGGATAGGGTCGAGCAAGGTAAAGGTCGGAGCCAGCCACCCTCTGCCGCGCTCCATGGAAGAGCTTACATGTGGCGCTAAGAGTCGGAGGGTACTTGTGGGTAAAGTGTACCACCCTGCAGGGATAAATCTTTCGGAAAGCCGTGTCCACGGTTATGGACGACTTGGTGAAAGTCACGAGGTCATAGATAACTTGAAAGTGGCGTAAAAGATGTTGGCAATGAATGAAGGGTGCCTCTCCGGAGATGCCGGGAGGGGTGATCCTTGTAGCATGTGAGGTGCTGGGAAATGATGTTGGTGGATGAAAAGATGATGATTTCAGTAGTTGTTTAGTCCTCTCATCTGTTTTAGAAACTCCATGAGACGTGCTATTCTTCCTCGTTTTGGAAAACAAAGATTGCTTTACGCAAAACAGCCTTCATAAAACCTTTCTGAAAATAAGAAGATATCTAATAGGTTAACTAAGTCTTGTTGAGTACCTCCCGTACTCAGGTTTGCTTAATTTTGGTTCAGGTGAAGATCTCACCCCAACGGTGGTGTTTCAACATGGACATCGACGAGTAGTTTGGGGTTCCCAGGTAGCAACCTGGAATCTATGGGCTGGGACGTCGCCTTATGTTGCGGCCTCTTAGGCCTTTTTGGTTCTTGTTGATTAGCAACATAATTTGCCTTCCGTTGTCTGATGTAATGTTGGGTCGTGTGACCTCTGCTTGTAAGCTATACTCTAGTATTACTTTCTTAATAAAGCTTCATGTTTAGAGTACTGCTTTGATCGGTTGTTGGTTTCGAGCTCATCGTTATACAGTTTTGGCTATGCCTGCATAGTTGTTGCAGTCGAGGGGTTGTGGAGCCGATGATCCATGTCCGAGCCCGCCTGTCGATGTGATCGGCCTGGGGCGAGGTAACCCCAGTAACCCTCGATTGTTGTTGCACTTTCTGGACACATAGCATCTCTGTATAGCTTTGGTCCCGTTTCCTTCAGTTTCATTCGATTCGTGGACGCTTTGATATGCATAGTTGGTTATGACTAGCATGGATACAAGGAGTAGTAGACTGGGGATCCGGACTACGTGCCGATGAATCTAGTCTGCCTGTCGTTGTTTGTTGCGGCCGGGGCTGGTAACCCTGAAGCCCTTGTGGGTCCATGTCTAGGAGCACATAACAGTATGTATATCTCTAGGTCCGGGGTCATGACAAGTCATGGTATCAGAGCAGGACTGCCTGTAGGAAAACCTTACTGCTTGGTCGATGTTGAGTCTAGTGATTGTGAAAACTACTTTGAAACCTCAAATGAGTTGTGAAAAACCTTCTTAGGATTCTTTTTACTCCTTATCTGGTATCGCTCTAACTCTGGGTCATCTTACCTGTTTTGATTTGAAAACTATCTCTTCTAGTCATTCAAAAACGAGGTGCCTCCTTTGGCAAGGACGTCTTTTACCCAAGTTGACCTAGTGTTCAGTTTCTGGAGTCGTGTGTGTTCCATCTTCCGGTATCTCTCGTTCCAAATGGGAGATTTCCTTTCCATCCTAACACCTCAGAGTTGTGTGGGTTCCACATACTCATGTTCCAAAGTCTTAAATCCTGAACCTCGAGATCTGCTTTTCATCTTGAATGTATCTGTTATCCTCTGCTCAAGTTCTTCCGGATCTATCGTTGTCCTTCGAAAGATACCCCGTGATTGCTAACCATAGTGTCCTTTAAAGGCATTAAGATGGTAGTTATTCCTCTCTCTGTGTTTTTTTTCCCTTGGACTTGAACCGAAGGTCCCGGAATGTGCTGAATTGTGGTGGGTTGAACCATGTGGTTTCATAACCATGTGATGCTCACGCTATCAGTACAGGATGCTGACCTTTAACCCAAGTTCTATTCCGTTAAATCCTGAGGAATCTGTTCTACCTCAGGGTGGCTAGGTAATACCGTCTCCAATAGTCATAGGTTTCCTTCGGGGATCATAAAGGGTCACGTCAAGAGTGATCATTATGGCTTCCACATCTTCCTTCTTGTTTCAGCTATACCAATCTATCTAGCATGGGTTATACAAATGAGTATGACTTTGTGCATCCAACGTGATCTCAGGATTTTCCAGAGCACGTTTCCACTCTTTAGTTGCTTTCCGAACTTCGTCCGTTGTTTGGAAACCAAGTTACATATGGTGTTGGATTCTTCCAATGCATTTGCTCTTGTTTTCTGTCAAAACATTCCACCTTGGGATGTCAGGAGAAACAAACTCCAGAACCTCGTTCATCTCTAGAACCAGGTCAAAGTTTTGTAATCCGCAGATTAAAGAAGTTTCATTAGCTTCTACTCTGTTCCACCTTCGAGCATCGCACTCTTACATATCAAGAGGTTGTGTTGAGTTTCATGGCATTAATGATGAAGTGATGCTCTCACACATCTCCACTCCCTCTTCCTCCAAGCTTGATTGCTTGAGAATGATGGGTATGTTCATCGACATGTGTATCAGCTATTCCTAGCAATTTCCATTGCTTTGGAAAATCTAAGGAAACATCTGTATCCTTCTTAGCACTACTGGTCACCCAACCTCTGTTTGAAGTTGACCGTGTTACCAAATCCGTTTTTTTCCAATGCACATTCTTGGTCAAAGAGTTAGGTCCATGCCAAAGCTCTCCAGACCATATCGGTTGCTTTGAAAAGCATGCTTCCTTTCGATTTCTAAGACATACCGGTAGGTTGTGATATTCTGGTTGTATTTCTAGAAGTATCACCAGGTTTTACCTGACCGTGATGTCTAAACCAGGAGTAGTTTGAACTGCTCCTTTCTCCAAGGAACTCTGCTGGATATCCCGGACTAGTTGGTTGAGCTTAAACAACAACTTGGAGAGTTGAAAGACAAAATCTCATCCTAACTTGTTCCTTTGTTAAGGGATATCTAGTTTTCCTCGTGTTGAAGCAGGATAGTATCTCCTTTGCGGAAATGCTGTCATTCTACCTTGATTTGATTTGGGTTATTGTCAAATCAGGTCCAGATCCAAGGACTGTCTTGATGGTGTTTTCCCTCATGGTGTTATGCCCGAGTACACCTTCATCTCCTTTGGTTCGGCCAATATTCTGCCTTGTTCATAGATCTTATGAACCCCTCCTCCTTGAGTGGTTTGATAAGTGTGTTTTCGAGCCCATCGATGACATTCCTACTTACTTAAGTTGCAAGAGGTTCATTTTGAACAACTGGCACTAATGTTGGAAAGTCCCGAGAACCATCTTTGTGTTGTCGCGAAGTTGTGTTCTGGATGTTCGAAGTAACTTAACCCGGTCCATGTGCTTTTGGTGAAAGTTTTCACCGTGGATTCGAGTATAGTTTCCTTGTTCCCTCGGGAATAACCCCAAGTCAGTCAGGCATATGTGGACTGTTCTTGAGTTGGAAGGTTGTTACCTCCATTCCTTGAACTAGTTTGGTATCAACACCCAACCACTGACTGATCGTTCGTGAAAGATAAGAAGTCCAAGAACTTCGTTATCTTTGTATCGTCTTCCCAACAAGGACTCCGATGTGTTCCTTTGCAAGTAAACCATGTAGGTGCAACCGGCTTTCACAAGTTGCTAATACATGAGTTTTGCAATCTCGCTCATCTTCTCGAGCTTGACATCGTAGTCCATGTCTTGAGAATCCAACATATATATCTCGTTGATAACCGGTGCAACCTCTGTGGTCAAACATATCGAGTCTGAGTTATCAACCCACTAACCAGAGCTGAATCTCAAGCAGCAAGGATGGGTGGTGTTTCCTCAAGGGTGTTGAACTAGGTCCATTTGAAAATCCGGCATGGTTGATGTTGTGGTTGAGACAATTAGCCGGAAGGCCTAATGTCATATTCCTTTGAATCCGTAAGAACAGCCACTCTCCGTGAGAATTCTTGTGTGGCTCATTCTAACAAGTTTCCCCCTTCCCATTCTGCCAAACCGGAGTTCATCTTCCACTTGATGACCTATTGAAGGCTTACGTAAGCTGGATATTGGTGTCGGGAACATCAAGAACCTTGGAACTTACTATGTCCAATGTCTCTTCGTTGATCCTCCAAAACCTTTGTTCTAGTGGAAACAAATTCATCATGAGAGCATCTCTTGGTGTTTTGTAACCCCATTGATCAGTTCCCTTTCTCAAGTTGTTTATACTTGAAGTTCTGTTTTTCTCACACATTGTGTGAATTTGTCAGTTACTTCAGCCATGGGGTCTTAACCATGTGGTAAACGTATTGCTATGATTTAACCACAATAGGAAAGATATTCCCTATTTACTTCCGGTGTTTCAATCCTCGTTGGTTAACCATCCTTATGGTGTGACCAAGGATTCTTCCTTTGTTACGGTGCTCCAACATCCTTTGGTTACTCATCATCTGCAGTGAAGTAACATCCCGATCCTTGACAAGGTTTCCGACAAGCTGAAACAGAATGAAGGTTCCTTTATCTTCCGTGTCCACTCCGAAGAGTGAGCATGATCATGTATCAAATTCTTCTTCGACGCACGATTACAGTGTCTTCTCGTGTTTCCCTCGTCTACGGATGTTACTTTGTGATATCCAACACAATCATTTTCATCTTGGTATTCTTCTTCGAAGAAACCTCGATGTTATAAGTTGTCCAACCTTTCTTTTCTAAAAGGATATAAAGTCTTGTGCAAAGCTCATATTCTAAATCCTTTCAAGAGCCATCATCCATAAACTTGAAACCATCTTTTATTTCCTCCGTTACCTTGACGTGTTTCATGCTTGTTAACTCAAAAGTTCTTTATGAACATCCTGTCATGAGTTACCCATGGGATATTCGATCTTCGTGAAGATCAATTCCTTAGAGATTTCCCTCTCACCTAAGGTGTAACCGCTGGGTATCTTCGCAAGTACGACAGAAAAACCTCTGCAAGAAGAGAACCGTAAGGTTCGAGAAGATCGTTCAAAACCGGTGTTCCTTCTTTCTTCTCCTTCGGGAATCTCGGGACGAGATTCTTGTAAGGGGGGTAGATTTGTAACATCCCAATTTTGATAACAAAGGGTTTTGGTGTTGTTGGCATCTCATACATGCATGAAAACAAAAAATTTAAACCATGTTTGAACCAATTTAAACTATGAAATTAAATGGTTTCAGAAAATCTCACAAAAAAAACTCATTTTGGTTCCCAAAATCTTGTTCTGAAAAGTATTTCAATTTCACCAAAGCAATACATGGTGAGGTTGGAAATTTCATAAGCTTTCCAAAATGTATTTTTGCTAATTTTTCTGTTTGCAAAAAGGCCCTCAAAAGTTTGTTTCCTTTTCAATTCTTAAAGAGAAAAGGAGCTAGTTGTGTTTTCCAAAACTTCCCAGGGGGTTATGTGGAAATCCTATTTGTCTTCTACCTCCAGCAGGCAGGCACCTGCGTGTCCTCCATGCCGCCTCGCACTGCCACGTCCCGCTTGCCCCCCCCCCCCCTCGAGTGGATGAGGCCCGAGTGTGTCGTTCCTCCCTTCCCCTCTCCTCCCCCTCGAGCCCTCTCTCTCGGTACATCTCACAGAAGCCGAACCCGGCCGAAACCCTAGCCGTCGGACGCCGGCCATCGCAGCCGATTCGAGCCTCCCGCGCCCAACGGAGCACCCCACGGGATTCACCAGGTCACCCGGCGTCTCCCCGTCGAAGTATGTTTCCCGGGATGGCCTCCACGGCGGGAATCGGGCCGCCGTTTCCTCCATGGCCGCCGGCCGTCGAGGTCGTTTCCGGCCGCCTCCGGCCTCCACCCGCCTCCCCGACCCCTCCTCTAGCTTCCTCGTGCCATGGTGAGCATCCCCGTCGCCTCCAATCTCTTCCTCTCCCTCCGTAGCTCGCTGCCGCCATGAACCACCGCCGGCCGCCGCCGTCTCTGCTCGCCGCCGGTTGCTCCGGCGACCATTTGGTCCGCCGCCGGTTCCCTTAGCTTCCCCTCGACCTCCTCTCCCTCTCTGTGTAGTTTGATTTTGAAATCCCGCGTGAATTCGTTCGAATTCGATCGATTCCATGCTCACAGAGAACATCCTCTCTGTGTGATGTCACAGTGAGGTCACAGTGACCTCATAATTCCTGTTTTTCTTATTTCCAGAAAAATGAATAAAATTGAATGATTAATATCTTCCAAAATGTTATTCAGAAAAATAAAATGAAAGCATAAAAGCGTTCAGAAAAATATAAGCTATCCAAATATGTCATTTCCATCCATGTTGGAGAAAGTTGAAAAATGAGTATTTATTTAATATTGTTTATTCAATTAAAAATAGAAAAATAAGTTTTTATTCAATAAAATTAGAAAATTAAAAGTTATATACCAAATTGCTCAAAATAACAAATGCAACCTGTTTATGATGTTTTCAAACCCATTTGAGCAACTAAAATGGTACTCATGTTCATAATCGCCCGAAACCCCCTCCGGGGTCTATTTCGGGATAAATTCAGTAAAAATGCCTAACTGACATATGAACCCGAGCAACCCAACGATCATGCTTAGGGCCTTATATCAGTGCATTAACCTGCTCATGCATACATATTGCGCATTGCATCGATGCCATGTGTTGATTGTTATTTCTCTTTTGGTGTTTGCTTCCCCCTCGGTAGAATGTGACTCCGAAGAGAAGGCCAGCAATCCAACGACGAATACTTGATCTTAACCGACAAGTCAAGCACTTATTCCAGAAGATCTTTATCTGGTTTTCTTATAACCAAGGCAAGCATAACCTCTTATCTGCTCATATACGTTTTCGAACAACATTTGATTCTCGTACTTTGCATTCGATTCCAAAGTATTTGATGCTAGTAGACATAGTTCACCTATATGCTGCATTGCCTCAATATCCTGATCCACTGCTCCTAGCCGCCATAGAATTGCTTGTGCGCATCGCCAGAGCCTCATATCTGCTTCGCTTAGTCATACATATTTGTTTACCTCTGCTCCATCCGGTTGATGAACCAGAGCTGCGATAACCTAGTATGATATGATGACGTGGTGAGATGAGCATTGTGTGGTTAACCTGACTAAGGCGAGGACGGGAGGCCACTTGGGAAGTGGTTCTTTGTTCTGTACTTGCCAACCCTAGGATTAAGGTCTCGCCGCGGAAACCAAGACTGAGCGTGCAACCACACGCGCGAGCCAATGAACCTCGCTCGACTAACTAACTTGTTTGGCCACATCCATGAGTCACGTAGTTTGCTATTTCCATCTGCGTGTGAGTCAGAAAACAATTTGGAGAAAAACTAGGGCGTGACCGGGACAAGTGATGGACGTACACGGATCTTGATCCCGACTCACAGAACAGGTGCCGTCAGGAGGTGGCCAACTCCCTGTTGACGGGGTGGCCCTGTTTGGGTTGACTCATGGATAGGGTCGAGCAAGGTAAAGGTCGGAGCCAGCCACCCTCTGCCGCGCTCCATGGAAGAGCGTACATGTGGCGCTAAGAGTCGGAGGGTACGTGTGGGTAAAGTGTACCACCCTGCAGGGATAAATCTTTCGGAAAGCCGTGTCCACGGTTATGGACGACTTGGTGAAAGTCACGAGGTCATAGATAACATGAAAGTGGCGTAAAAGATGTTGGCAATGAATGAAGGGTGCCTCCCCGGAGATGCCGAGAGGGGTGATCCTTGTATCATGTGAGGTGCTGGGAAATGATGTTGGTGGATGAAAATATGATGATTTCAGTAGTTGTTTAGTCCTCTCATCTGTTTTAGAAACTCCATGAGACGTGCTATTCTTCCTCGATTTGGAAAACAAAGATTGCTTTACGCAAAACAGCCTTCATAAAACCTTTCTGAAAATAAGCAGATATCTAATAGGTTAACTAAGTCTTGTTGAGTACCTCCCGTACTCAGGTTTGCTTAATTTTGGTTCAGGTGAAGATCTCACCCCAACGGTGGTGTTTCAACGTGGACATCGACGAGTAGTTTGGGGTTCCCAGGTAGCAGCCTGGAATCTATGGGCTGGGACGTCGCCTTATGTTGCGGCCTCTTAGGCCTTTTTGGTTCTTGTTGATTAGCAACATAATTTGCCTTCCGTTGTCTGATATAATGTTGGGTCGTGTGACCTCTGCTTGTAAGCTATACTCTAGTATTACTTTCTTAATAAAGCTTCATGTTTAGAGTACTGCTTTGATCGGTTGTTGGTTTCGAGCTCATCGTTATACAGTTTTGGCTATGCCTGCATAGTTGTCGCAGTCGAGGGGTTGTGGAGCCGATGATCCATGTCCGAGCCCGCCTGTCGATGTGATCGGCCTGGGGCGAGGTAACCCCAGTAACCCTCGATTGTTGTTGCACTTTCTGGACACATAGCATCTCTGTATAGCTTTGGTCCCGTTTCCTTCAGTTTCATTCGATTCGTGGACGCTTTGATATGCATAGTTGGTTATGACTAGCATGGATACAAGGAGTAGTAGACTGGGGATCCGGACTACGTGCCGATGAATCTAGTCTGCATGCCGTTGTTTGTTGCGGCCGGGGCTGGTAACCCTGAAGCCCTTGTGGGTCCATGTCTAGGAGCACATAACAGTATGTATATCTCTGGGTCCGGGATCGTGACACCACCGACATTGCCCTTTCGCCTATTTAAGATCCTCCACGGGTTAACCCTAAATACCAGAGCCTTTTTGCACGAAAAGTTCCACAGCCACCGTCATCGTCAACCCTAGTTTGGGAGGGTTCTGAAGCTCTCCCCGGCATCCTGCCAGGAGGGGGAATCATCACCGGAGGTCTCTTCATCACCATGTCTGCCTCCAGAGTGATGCGTGAGTAGTTCATCCTTGGACTACGGGTGGGGGATGCCATTAGGGAGAAAACAACGATGTTTACATTGTTTACATTACACACTTTGCTTAATTAAATTATCTGTTGCTTGCAACTTAATACACGAGGTTTGATTGGATTGCGCTGCGAGGGTGGATTATTAGTCATAAATGCAGTTGGATAACGGTTTATGAATCTTGTTGTAATGCCCGCATGAATCACATAGTAATCATCATGTCATGCATATGCACTACGGTGCAACCTTTATATCTGTCAATTTCCGAGCTGTAATTTGTGTACCCTGCATGTTATCTATGTTTTTTTGGAGAGACACCACTAGTGAACTGTGGACCCTGGTCCATTTCTTTACACTGATAATACAACCACTGCAACCACTGTTTTACTACTGCAATTATTGTTCTATTTCATCTACTGTAAACAAGTATTGTTTTCCACACTATACGTTTAATCTTTTGTTTCGGCAAAACCGGTGAGATTGACAACCTTACTGCTTCGTTGGGGCAAAGTAACTTGATTGTGTTATGTAGATACCATGTTGCTGCTGAACCGTTAGTGCGCCCTGCCAACATCATATGACAACAACCTTCGGAAGTGATTTCTTTCTCCTACTGGTCGATTCAACCTTGGTTTCTATATGAGGGAAACTTGCTGTTGTGCTCTTATACCTTCCTCTTGGGGTTTCCCAACGAGTGCACTCCTGCACCATCAGGCATGTTTCTAGCACCATTACCGGGGAGGAAGAGGATTTCTGCAGGGGAAGTCTCTCACCTCCAATCTCTTTACTTTGTTTTTGTTTTGCTTAGTTTATTTTATTTTGTCTTGTTTGCTTATCTATATCGAAAACACACAAAACTTAGTTCTTATTCTAATTGTTTTTTAATCGTATTTTTAATCTTGCTAAAATGAGTACTCCTAAGAACACTAAGTTGTATGACTTCACTAGCAGAAACAACAATGATTTTATTAGCACACATATTGCTCCACCTGATCCTACTACTGATTTTTATGAGATTAAGCCTACCCTGTTAAATCTTGTTATGAGAGAGCAATTTTATGGTGTTAGTACTAATGATGTTGATGCCCATCTTAATACTTTTGTTGAACTCTATGAGATGCAAACATATAAGGATATAGATGGAGTTATTATTAAACTGAATTTTTTTCTTTTCTCTTTGAGAGGAAGAGCTAAAGAATGGTTGCTATCTTTGCCTAGAAATAGTATCGATTCATGGACTAAGTGTAAAGATGATTTCATTGGAAAATATTATCCTCCTTCTAAGATTATATCTTTAATAAGTAGCATTATGGATTTTAAGCAACTTGATAATGAGCATGTTGCTAAAGCTTGGGAAAGAATGAAATCTTTGGTAAAGAATTGTCCCACTCATTGACTTGCTACTTGGATGATCATCCAAACCTTTTATGCAGGTCTGAATTTTTCTTCAAGAAACCTTCTGAATTCAGCTGCTGGAGGAACCTTTATGTCCATCACTTTGGGCTCTGCAACAAGTTACAATTTGGATGCTTCTTCACTTGAAAATACTTGATTCTAGTTTTCTAAGGCCCTTCGCAGAGGGAAGCATGGATCACTCATGTGCTAGAGCTTTTATTTTATTAAACAAAGGTATTAAAAGTTTGAAACTCCTCTTATCCATCTTTCACAAACCATGGCTAACCGAATCCTCGGTGCCTGCCAACAAACACATACCGTGGAGGAGTGTCTATATTTTGGGAGATGTATGCTAATGTCAACGAATGGTAAACAGAAAATACAGTACGTCACAAGTCAACTGGATTCACAAGAGCGGCTCCCATGGTGAAGGACGCAACTGGTGTAGAAGGCCATCCCTCTTTCTCTTTTGTTTACACAATTATGCTTTGACTGATAGATCAGGGGTAAAAATAGTGAAGAGAATCTGTATGAATTAACTTGGGGCTGGGCACCCCGCTGCCAGCTCTTCTATCATTTGGATAAGAGGATGAAGCCACTAGTCCAGTGTGTGAAATCCAATCAACAAGTGAGATAAAGATTCTCTATTTACGTCCTCATGAGCAAAAATGGGAACATAAAGCATGAGTAATTTTGAAGGTTTTAAAGGTAACACATGAACAATTTACTTTGGAATGGCAGTTAAATACCACATCTAGGTAGGTATGGTGGACACAATGGGAAAAACTTTGGTTTAAGGGAGTTTGGATGCACGAGTAGAGCTCATACTTAGTACAGGTGGAGGCTAGCAAAAGACTGGGAGCGACAAATCAAGAGAGCATAAGAGCCATAATCATGCATAACGACATAAGCATCATTAATTAAAACATAAGCAATATCACAAGTTCAAAAATAAGGGGTCATGGAGGCTATTCGTGATTGTTTTGTAGTCATAAACATGGTGTGAGCATGCGCTAATTCAACCAAATAAAACATTCGAAAGAGAATATCATATATTGATGCTTTACTATGACAAGAACAACTCATAAATCTTTCAATACATATTAAACACTCTCAGCTATTTGAGGCTAATCATGCTACACAATAACCACAAGTATTTAAAACTAAAATAAAATTTAGCATGGCATGAAAAAGTTCTAGCCACGGTCTATACAAGCTTCTACTAGCACTTTTATAAATTCTACTTCAAGCAGCGGTTTTCTTTCTCCCGACAAGCACCATATAAAACATGGTTTAACAAAAATAATATTTATGATACAGCAAGAAAACATGAGAGTACTCAAATAATACTACTAAAACTAATAGCTCCAATAAGAGATGCATGCAAAACAGGAGCTGAATAAATGCAGCAGCTAGACAAAGACTAAGAATACAACGTATTCTCATGACAAAGAGGAGAGTGTCACTCTCCAATAAAAGAATGCTGGGGTCCAACCAAGCTTATTATGAAAGTAAAAACAAACTGAAAACAAAAGAAAAATCAAACTGAAAACAAAAATAAAAGACGCTCCAAGTAAAGCACATAAGATGTGACCGGAAAAAATATTGTTTCACTAGAAGTGACATGATAATTTGTTGATGAAGAAGCGGATGCCTTGGGCATCCCCAAGCTTAGACGCTTGAGTATTCTTGGAATTTTCTTGGATGTACCACCGGGGCATCCCGAAGCTTAGGATTTTCACTCTTCTTGATCACATCATATCATCCTCTTCTCTTGACCCTTGAAAACTTCCTTCACATCAAAATTCTCACAATCTTCATTAGCAACGTTAGTGCAATTGAAATAATAAATTCACATGGTTCAGTTTCAACACAATTATAACACTAAATAACACATTAGCTACTGTCACAACTTCTTTCAAAACACTTTTTCTAAAAAAAACAACAAAAGAAAGAGAATAAGATGCAAATGCGATGAGAGGCGGATCTAGGGAGGGGCGAGGGGTGGCCTGGCCACCCCCATGATTCGGCCACCCCTAATCTTACCTAGCAGGGGCCGGCAGGTATATATCCATATGAGCTAATATAGTCTTTTTTTATGGGAAGCTAATATAATCTGATAATTAGCCTAATTCTAATCCTCTCAGCCCACCGTGGCCGCATGCTAATTTGTTTGGACCAAAATCAATAAATCTAGTCAAGGCCATAATGGCACGTATATGTATCATACTTGTAGATTGCAAACACTTTGTGACCTACAGATAGTGGTTGTTCAATTTCCTCGAGCAATGAGCTACAAACCACGGCCCATACAGTTGCATTTTGGCATATATGGGAGGTCCGGAACAACGTACGAAATGGTGAAGCTAAACCAAATCCACAACGCACCGTGCAAAGATTCTAGTATACATTGACCTGGCGTTATCAAATTTCTTCAAAACGACATTGGCTTCAAGGCGTGAACCAACCCCCTGCAGCGACATTCGTTCCGCCGCCCCCGGGTACGTGTGTCATTCATTCAAACGCAACGATCTTCTAGCTCAGTCTGCTTAGATGTTAGCTCGAGTGACATTTATCATTATGTCTCGGATTTCATCCGGCGAACCTTTTGTATTGATGTGATTTAATCAATAAAGCTCTATTTTTTGTCAAAAAAATCAGACGGCCACAATCGCATAATCAATATTCCCCGTCTGCCGAATTCTATTGAGCGACGCTATCGCCGTCGCCGCAAGACATGCCTACAGGTTCGAAACGAAAGATCAATGAACCTCAATTGGTGACGGCGACCTAGTGCTGCCACCATCCAATGCGGGACAGCCCCAATATCAATTGTCTTGCCAGATCTCGTCCGGTGATCGCCCAAGCCCCAACCTAGGTATTATATATCTGATCCTTGATAATATTTTTTAGCTAGTTATAATGTTTTTTTAATAGTATAGCTGCTTGCTATGAAGAGAAAGACGCCACCAATTAGTAATTATTTTAAACCGATCGGTTCAAACTCCAATACAAATCCACCCAAGGAAACAACTATTTCAGCACAACCTACTATACATAGTGATACTTAAAAGACTTGATTTTTTTTCATCTTTTCTGACCCCCGCCATGCTCAAATCCTGGATCCGCCCCTGAATGCGATAAATGGCAGAAATCTGTCAAAAACAGCACAACAGGTAAAGATCGATTTTTTCAAAAATCTTATTTTGATCAAATAAAAAAGTGGTCTTCTAAGTAAAGTTGATTATATAACTCAGGATTAAGCACAAAAAAGCTCAGGTCATTTTGAATTTTCTGTGATTTTTAACGGAATTAACAGTGGACAGCAGAAATCTGTTTCCTGCGCAGAAATCCGAAATATAGGCTGAACTTTCCACTAGAGGCTTTACTTGGCTCAACAAAAACTCAAAAGAAAAGATACAGCAGGGTTGCTAAGGAAATAGACAACACCAAGGTGCAAAGCACACCAAAGAAAACAAAGGAAAACTGAAAGAAAACAGAGAAATAAAACGGGTTGTCTCCCGGTAGCGCTTTTCTTTAACGCCTTTCAGCTAGGCATAAAAAGGAAACTCAAGTATTTTCAAGTGAAGAAGCATCCTCTATAACATCCTCTAAACCATTATTTGCAGCAATAGGCACTTTAGATGTTTTTGAAGATTCAACATGAAGGTCACTCTTAGTCTCATTAATTGTTATTGCAATTTTCGGCACATATTGAGATTTGGTTTAGCCATCTTAGGAGCATACATAAATCTTTGCTCCTTTCCCACAAAGGCTTTCTCCTTTTTGAATTTAAGAGATGAAAAGGTTGATCTTAAAGTTCCCATGGCATCCTCTAGTTTAGCAATCCTAAGGCTTTGATTATCATGAGTGTTGCTAGCTTCTAGAGCAGTGATTCTTTTATCAATAGTAACTAATAATTCATTAACTTTGCTAGCATTATCAAGGAAGACTGATAAGTTCATTTCCAAAGACTTTAGTTGATCAATAACATCCTCCAAAGTGATCTCAGTTTTAATAGTTGTAATGGGTGGGTGCTCCTACTAAACTTTCAATCAAATTGCAGGTTTCCAAAGCAGGAGTTCCTAGAAATTTCCACCCATAAGAGTATCTAACACATGCCTATACCAGCCAGAAATACCAACATAAAAATTTCTCAGGAGTATCAAGGTAGAATATTTTTTTCACCTCTCATGAGCATTATTTATCCTATAGCAAGCATCTTTTAAACTTTCTCCCCCTTGTTGCCTAAAAGAACGAGCCTCTACTTCAGGAATACTCATTTTAGCAGAATAAAAGCAAGCGAGTAAATAACAGCTATGAAGTAAACTATTTTTTTGTGTTTTTGATATAGAGAAATAAAAACAAGACAAAAATAAAAACAAGACAATAAACAAAATAAAGAGATTGAGAGTGAGAGACTCCCTTTGCCAGAAGACTTCCTTCTCCCCGGCAACGGCGCCAGAAAAATCCTTTCTATGCGTTGTTGGGAACCCCAAGAGGAGGGTGTGATGAGCACAACGGTAGGAGTTTTCCCCTTAGTTAAGAAATAGGGTTATCAATCCAGTAGGAGAAAGAGAATCTTCGGAAGGTTGATGCCACTGACGGTGGTGCTGGCGCTTCACCGATGTCAGCAACAACGTGGAACCTGCACACAACACAACAAAAATACTTTTCCCCAACGGTACTGTGAGGTTGTCAATCTCACCGGTCTTGCTGAAAACAAAGACTAGACGTATAGTGTGGAAAAACAGTTTATGCTTGCAGTAAGTAAAGAAAACAAGAAAATTGTTGTGGTTTGTTTAACAGTGTGGAAAATGGACCGGGGTTCATAGTTTCACTAGTGGTGTCTCTCCATAAAAGATAGCATGATGGGTGAACAAATTACAGCTGGGCAATTGACAAATAGAGGTTGCACCGTAGTGCACAATATGACATGAAGATTACTATGCTATTTAGTGCAGGCATTAAGACAATATACATAGACCAACATCCATCTGCATCTATGCCTAATAATCCACCCTCAGGTTATCATCCGAACCCCCTTAGATATTAAGTTGCAAGCAACAGATAATTGCATTAAACAAAGTGTGTAATGTAAGCAATGATTATGCACGCGGGCACTCTCACCGCTGTTTTCTCCCTAATGGCAACAACACATCCTCCCCCTTCACGTTTCTGTCACTCGAGCAAGGCAACAAGGAGGCATGAACCCACTATCGAGCATAAATACTCCCTCTTGGAGTCACTAGCAACTACTTGGCGAGAATAACCACTAGCAACAGAGAGCATGCAAGATCACAAATAACATATGCAAATAAAGACTATAATCAACTTAGCATCAGGTCAATATTCATCGGATCCCAGCAAAGACAGCATAGAGAATTACAGAAGATCAATCTCGATCATGATAGGTAGCTCACGAGATCTAAACATGGAGGCATATGAGGAGAAGACAACCATCTAGCTACAGCTACGAACCCGTAGTCCAAGGATGAACTACTAACGCATCACTCCGGAGGCAGGCATGGTGATGTAGAAGCCTCCGGTGATGATCTCCTCTCCGGTAGGGTGCCGAAAATAGCTTCAAAACCCTTTGGTCTAGGGTTGACAGTGACGGTGGTTGCGGGACTTTTTAGGGGATTTTGATCAGGTACTTAGGGTTTTCCATCGAGGGGGCTTAAATAGGCGAAAGGTCAAAGGCGGTGGAGGCCGGGAGGCCCCACACCCATAGTTGGCGCGGCCGCGCCACCCTATGGTGTGGCCCCCTGCTGCCCCTCTTCGACTCCTCTTCGGTCTTCTGGATGCTTCCGGAGAAAATAGGACTTCCGGGCTTCGAATTTTTGAATTCCGAGAATATTTCCAGAACAACTTTTCTGAAGCTAAAAACAGCGGAAAACAGGGAACTGGCTCTGTGGCATCTTGTTAATAGGTTAGTCCAGAAAATCGATTAAAATGACATAAATAAGGGAGAAAACATGTAGCAATTGGCATAATATGATCATGGAGCGTCAGAAATTAGGGATACATTTAAGACGTATCAATCCTTGCTTCCCTCTGTGAAGGGCCTTTCTTTTACTTTTATGTTGAGTCTTCATCTTCTAACTTTATGCATAATTAAGAGAGCGTAGTTGTCATTCTGAGTATAATGTGCATCAGTCCCAAAGATTATTATTGATTGATTCATGATATGTTATTACTTTCTCTCAAATTATTTGTTTCTAGTCACCACTTGAACTTTGAAGGTGTCTTGGCATTTATGTTTTGCTCTCACTTTTAAGGACAAGCGGAATATCACTTTGCTATGTTTTCTTTATGCTCGAAACAAACGTATAACTTTCAAGTTTATTATTATTCATAATCTTTTATGTGTGTTACTTTTCATGTTGCAACATGGTTGCTAAGTTTCATTGTTAGAATTATATCAATCATGTCTATATTTAGAGTACTATGATATCAACTTACGAATGCTTTTACAAATACGATGATCAAGATTATGTTGGTAGCATGTCACCTCAGAAATTATTTGTTTTTATCGTTTTACCTACTCGAGGACGAGTAGAACTAAACTTGGGGATGCTTGATACGTCTCAAACGTATCTATAATTTCTGATGTTCAATGTTGTTTTCATGCCATTTTCTACATGTTTCCTATACACTTGACATCATTTTAATGGATTTCCTGGGACTAACCTATTAACAAGACGCCAGAGAGCCAGTTCTTGTTTTCTGCTGCTTTTGGTTTCAGAAAGTTGGTCTGGAAATATTCTCAGAATTGGACGAAACAAAATCCCAGGGTCTTAGAAATCTGTCACGTACACGGAGTCTGGAGAGGACCCGGAGGTGGGCCCTGGAGCCACCACACCTAGGGTGGGGTTTCAGAAAAGTTGTTTTGGAAATGTTCTCGGAATTGGACGAAACAAAATCCAAGGGTCTTAGAAATTTTTCACGTACAAAGAGTCTGAAGGGGGGCCCTAGAGCCACCACACCATGGGGTGGCGTGGCCCCCCTTGGCCGCGCCACCAAGTGGTGTGGCCTCCTGGCCGCCCACCGACATCGCCCTTTCGCCTATTTAAGCTCCTCCTCGGGTTAAACCTAAATACCCGAGCCTCCATCCACGAAAAGTTCCGTAGTCACTGTTATCGTCAAACCTACTTCAGGAGGGTTTTGCAGCTCTCTCTGACACCCTGAAGGGATGGGAATTCATCCCCGGAGGGCTCTACATCACTATGCCTGCCTCCTGAGTATTGCACGAGTAGTTCATCCTTGGACTGTGGGTCCATAGCAGTAGCTAGATGGTTGTCTTCTTCTCTTTATTCCACCATGTTTAGATCTTGTGAGCTGCCTAACATGATCAAGATCATATTTTTGTAATGCTACAAGTTGTGTTTGCTGGGATCTGATGAATATTGAATGCTATGTCAAGTGATTATCAATCTATCATGTTTATGTTATTTATCATCTTGCATGCTCTCCGTTACTAGTAGATGCTCTGGCCAAGTTGATTCTTGTAACTCCAAGAGGGAGTATTTATGCTCGATAGTGCGTTCATGCCTCCCTTTCATCTGTGCTCGAGTGACAGAAACATGAAGGATGGGGGATGTGTTGTTTCCATTAGGGAGAAAACAACAATGTTTTCATTGTTTACATTACACACTTTACTTAAGGCAATAATCTGTTGCTTGCAACTTAATACCCTAGGTTTGTTTGGATTACACTCTGAGGGTGGATTATTAGTCACAGATGCAGTTGCATAACGGTCTATGAATTATGTTGTAATTCCCGCATGAATCACATAGTAATCATCATGTCATGCATATGCACTACGGTGCAACCTTTATATCTGTCAATTGCCCAGCTGTAATTTGTTTACCCAACATGTTATCTATCTTTTATGAAGAGACACCACTAGTGAAATGTGGACCCCCGGTCCATTTTTTTACACTGATAATACAACCACTGCAAACATAGTTTTCTTTACTGCAATCATTGTTTTCCTTTCCAACACTGCCATCATTGTTCTCTTTTCATTACCTGCAAACAAGTACTATTTTGCACACTATACATCTAATCCTTTGTGTTAGCAAAACTGGTGAGATTGACAACCTCACTATTTCGTTGGGGCAAAGTATCTTGGTTGTGTTGTGCAGATTCCACGTTGTTGCTGAGCCTGGTAGTGCTCCCTGCCAACATCAGCTGTCATCAACCTTCAGAAGTGATTTCTTTCTCCCACTGGTCGATTAAACCTTGGTTTCTTTCCGAGGGAAAATTTGTTGTTGTGCTCTTCATACCTTCCTCTTGGGGTCTCCCAATAAGAGTATATCTACGCGCACCAGTGCCCTTGCCTATGGATGGGAACCACTGCTTACATTACATATTGCTCTTAATGCATTTGTCTGTTGCACACATAGCAATCACTTCATTGCTGCAACTTAATACCAAGAGATTTGCTGGATAGCTTTCTTGAGGTGGACTTTAAGATATGGATGCATGCGGGATAGCGGTCCATATGCTTTGACGTAATGCCTACAATGTTAGAACCCGTGAACTTTATCTCGTCATAATAGTATTGGTATACGTTCATGATTTGTCAATTGCCTAGTTGTAATTTATTCACCCAGCATGTTTGTTTTCTTTGGAGAGACACCACTAGTGAACCTATGGCCCCCGGTCCTATTTTCCTCATATTGCTAAGCTTCTTTGAAGCAATTTTAATCATTGTTTCCTCACTGTCCAGTTTTTTACTTTTATCATATTATAAGACTCTATACGTTTAATTCTCCTGTTTTCAGCGTGACCGAAAGATTGACAACCTTCCGAAAAGTTGGAGCAAAAGAGAGTTTGTGTTTGTGTGCAGGTTTCATGCTTCATCAACCAGCACTTTTCTGGCGTCGTTGATAAAGCAACCTTCTTCAAGACTACGAAGTCCTACTGGTTTGATAACTTTGGTTCTATACTAGGGGAAATGTCTGGAGGGGCGACTGGAGGGGCGATGAGTGAGGCGACTGGAGGGGCGACTGGCGGGGTGTCACCGGAGGCAACGGCCGTAGGGAACACGGTCGAGACGCCACTGGTCGAGTCTGTCCCGGCGGGTCCATCGGCTCCACTCGGAGGCGGTTTCTGGTGCCTCTCACCGGAAGTTTCGGATGCGGAGGAGGTTTCTACTAATTGCAAAGGTACTTCGATTAACAATCATGCTCGGTATTTGTTGGATTGCAGAACTCCATAGGAGGATCAGTATCGAGATCTTGGCTCGGCTGGGAAGAAGACGCGGAAGGTAGCCAAACGACGTTCGAAGATGGCGGCGCGGCAGGAAGTTCTTTCCTTCGATTTTTCTGCTACTCCAAAAAAAATTCAGGGTACCAAAGGTTCCTCTAATGCAACCATCTTCCTTTGTGGAAGAGGTGATTATTGAGAGTGAGTGGACCACGGTGAGTCGGAGGAGGTCTCCGGCATCGCTGTCTTCCGCCTCTCGTCGGAGATCCGTGATCAACGATAATTTGAATTTACAGTTACCTATTAACTTGGGATTTCGGCGGGCCAAGGGGTTACAGGAGACTAGGCCTTTTGTGGGCCAGGGTCTGCCTAATCTCGTGACTAATCAGGTGGCTGATCGATCAAATGCTGGTTTAGGGTTGCGCCATATTCTGCAGGGTTTCTGGTCGAGAGCCTTGCAGCAGCCGCCGTCGCCCATGGCGTTCCGGGGCGATGGGCGAGGTAATGGCCCGAACCAGGGTGGCTTTAACAACTGGAACAACCAAGGGAGGTTTAATTCAGATGGCTACAACTCGGGCTTCAATTGAGGTTTCTCAAACTATGAAGAGGGTGGACCTAGTGGTACTGCGGATGGATCTTTTGATCAGGGAGCTCCGTTTAATGCTGGTAATGGATTCCCTAACCGTGGTTTTCGAGGAGGGTTCAATGCTGGCGTGGTGCGTGGTCGAAGACCTTTTGAGGGACGTGGCCGAGGCGATCCTAACGCTTTCGTGGCGGGAAGGAATTCAGCGGCAGCTTTCAATCAGAACCAAGGGGGTTTTCATAACCAAGGGCCTCGATATAATGCTTATGATCACAGGGGCGACCGTGGTCGTTATGGTGATGCTCGGATCTCTGGTAGAGGCGGTGGAAACTTCCAGAACAATACTGTTGGTCTTCAGCTGCCGCTTGTTCCGATCCAGGGAGAAGGAGCTTTGCCGCAGGTTATGGCGGGTGCCACAGGTGCTGTGAGTATGCCGCAGACGACTGCTGTTTCATTACCACCAACATCAAGTGTTGCATTGGTTGCTAGCCCTGCTGTTATTCCTAATGTGTCAACAGTGGTGTCCGCGGTGGTTTCTGAACCGGCTCCATTAACGGCTGTGGTGCGTCAAGAGCGTGGGAGTGGTGTTATTTCGGCCAACACTCTTGCTAACGTTGTGGCAAATGCAACTCCAAGGAAAACAAAAAAATGTTACAGATGTGGACTTGCTGGTCACCGTTCCAAAGCTTGCACTGTTGCTATCTGTTAGATTTGCGAGGGACCTGGTCATGGGGATAGGCGGTGTCATTTTTTGACGGCCCCTAAGCCTAAGATATTAGTGTATGGCTATGGTCATGAGGAGCTATTTTTTTTCAAATTTCCTTGCACTGAAACATACAGGCCAAAATTGGAGAATCATCGTTTGGCTTCGATTGTTGTTTCGGGGGGGGGGGGGGAATTAACCATCCCGGGGATTATTAGACAGCTGCATTGGTTGGTGCCGACGGAAAATTTTGTTTGGAATGTTATTCGTATGGGACACAACATTTTTCAGGTTGATTTCCCAAATAGTACTGAGTTGGAAAGATTGAAGATTTTTGGGAGATGCATTGTGCCTAACAGTTCATGTGAGATAACTATTGATAGTTGGACTAAAGAACCTGAACCTGCAGATGCTCTTCCAGAGGTATGGCTGCGAGTGGATGGTATTCCTAGTCCACATATTGGTGATTACCTAGCTCTCTGGGCGGTTGGGGACATGTTTGGTATGACTAAAGAAATTGATATGCCTTATACTAGGAAACATGGAATTTTACGCATTCGTATTGGTTGTATAAACCACCGTAAGATACCTAAGCGTTTCCAGATGTTTATAAAGATGGATTTTATAGAATCTCATTCGAGGTGGAGGAGAATGTGCCATTACCTATTAATGATGTGGACATGGAGGGTGAAGAGGGGGACGATGAGAGTGACGATGATTCTGATGGACTTGGTGATGACTTCCAAGATAAAGTGAATGAACTCACAGGGAAAACACCAGCATCTTCATCGGATCCGAAACCCAACCAATCTACTGATGTTGATAATGGTGGTAGTGGTAACAAGCCTATGTCTACTAATGTTCAATTGGGGTTAGTTTTCTCACCTTCGGTACGACAGTCTTTTGATCGAGCTAGGAAGGAGGTGGCTGATTTATTTTGCTCAAGAAATGATGTTAATGATGATTTAGTGGATCAGCGAATGCATGTTGACAGTGGGAGTCGTTCTGATTCAGTGTTTGTGGAGGCTGATGGGGTTTTGATGCCCACGGCAGCCAAGGCAGAGTTTCTGGTTGCTTCCGCTGCCCCGGCAGATTCACAGGAGGCCACGGCAGAGATTTTGGCTGCGGCAGAGACCAGGGCACCCACGGCAGCGATTCTGCCTGTTTCTGCGCCCGCGGCAGCCAGTTCTGCGCCCGCGGCAGACAGTTCTGGTGGCGTTTCTGCTGGTTTCTGCCCTGATGCGGTATTGTCTCCGTCTGCCTTCGTGGCCACGGCAGGGATTCGCAGCGTCTCGCGGACTACAACTCATTGTGTGCGGTCTGATGAGGAAGCAGCAGGGAGTGTTGGTTTGGAGGATTCCGTTTATACAATGGAGGCTGGGAGCACGATTCATGCTAATGATGGAAACGGTTTAGTGCCGTTTTCCGAGGGTATGTTAACTTCTGTTGCCTCTACTTTGGAACCCGTAGACAATTTTACTACTATTAATTCTGATAATGATCTTTGCAATATGCATGTGAGTAGGTTGCAGGGCTCGGTTTCTGTATCTTTTAGTGATTGTTGTGTTTCAGTTGGATCAGGTGCTACAAGTTTGGATGCTGGGATTAGTTCTCCGCAACTTGTGTCATCTTTGGCTCACCCTCCGGTTTTGATCAACAGCCCGACCACCCCACTGCCATCATTTCCTTTTGCTGGTTTTGGTAGCCCGAAACTAGATGGCTCAAGGAAGATGATTGAGGAATTTGGAGGTATTCTTGACGCTACTACTTCGGGTGTGCGCTCGAGTGGTCGTATACGGGCCCAACATAATGCGGATGACACGCAAATGGAGAGGGCGATGTTACTCGCTGCCAGGAGGGACTCGGGGGCAGGTACGAAGTCTTTGAATTCTATTAATTTTTTTTCGATTTTGTCTTTCTTTGATTCCGATATAATTGATAGAGCTGCTAGTCTAGGAGTTTCTTTGGGTACTTCTACTGCTTCCAGGTTGGAGTCTGCTAAGTTAATTAAAGATGGAGATTTGAATAGGACTTTGTCTTTGCTTCATAATAATTTGGATAATAATTATGATCCCCAGCCTCGTAGTTTAATTCTCAATAAGATTGCTAGTCTTACAGAAGATTTACTGGATGAAGAGTGTTTTCCTACTAACGTTTCTCCAATTGATTTAGTGGTTGATTGCGAGAAAGTTAAGAGAGTTAGGAAAAAGAAGGATTATTCGATGGCTAACAAACGTAGAAGTGTAAGGATTAATCGTATTAATAATAAGCAAGATGCATAATTTATGTGGGATGTTCTGGAACAGTGAGGGTTTTCGTGACCCGGGTAAACATCATTTTATTCAGGAGAGTACCAGAGAGAGGAAACTTGATTTTCTGGCTTTGTCTGAGACAGGGACATCTCATTTTGCACAGTCCTTTCTATCTCACCTTGCTTCGGGCTTGGATTTTGTGTGGTTTTGTTTACCACCTAGAGGTAGATCAGGAGGTATGCTCATTGGCATCAACTCCTCATCTATAGAGGTTAGGAATGTGGATGTAGGAGATTTCTCTCTTAAACTTTTTGTTAAGTCAAAGCATGATGGTTTTGAGTGGATTTTAGTGTCTGTTTATGGTGCTGCCCAGGAGGAATTTAAACCTAATTTCTTATCAGAGTTTGTTCGTATTTGTGAAAATGAAACACTACCTTTGTTGGTGGGTGGGGATTTTAATATAATACGAAAACCTGAGGAAAAGAATAATGATAATTATAATCCTAGATGGCCTGTTATGTTTAATGCAATTATTCATAGCTTAGACTTAAAAGAGATTGAATTATCGGGTAGACAATTTACTTGGGCTAGCAGGAGAGCTAAAACAACTTTTGAAAAACTAGATAGAGTTCTTTCAACCGTGGAGTGGGAGAAAAAATTTCCTATGGCAACCGTTCAAGCTTTGGCTAGAAATGGTTCAGACCATACCCCTTTGTTTTTGGATTTTGGTGCTCGTGCTCATGTGGGTAATAAAAGTGGTTTCTCTTTTGAGCTTTCGTGGCTCAGAATGGATGTTTTTTTTGACATGGTTTCTTCTGAATGGGGAGCTGTTAACAAGGGTGATTCAGCTGTTGCGGTTTGGCAAAACAAAATTAGACACCTAAGACGTTTTCTTAAGGGATGGTCTAAAAATCAAAGTGGCAAATATAGAATCGAGAGGGATAAGTTGATCAGGGTTATTGAGGAGTTGGATATTAAAGCAGAGAGTGTAGCTTTGTCTTTGGGAGAGAGGGAAATTCTTCGTGATGCTAATGAGCGTCTTTGTCTACTTTGTAGAGATGCAGAAAGTAAATGGGCGCAAAGGGCTAAGGTTAAACATGTTATGGAGGGGGGAGAGAATACTAAATATTTCCATCTTATGGCCAATGGGAAACATCGTAGGAAGATGATTTTTCAGTTAGAACAAGAGGAGGGAACTATTGTTGGGGACGAGGACTTGAGAATGTATATCTCTGAATATTACAAGAAATTATTTGGGCCTTCGACACCCAATAATATCTCCTTAGTGGAGAGTAATATTCAGGATATACCCCAGTTATCTCAACAAGAAAATGATATTCTCACTGCTGATTTCTTAGTGGAAGAAGTTTTTGAGGCAATATCACAGATGGAGCCTAATAAATCTCCAGGTCCTGATGGTTTCCCCGCTGAATTCTACAAAACCTTTTGGGAGGTTATTAAATCGGATTTGATGGCCATGTTTTTAGAGTTTAAGCAAGGTAATCTTCAGTTGTTTAAACTGAACTTTGGGGTGATAACTTTGCTTCCTAAAAATGATAACGCGGTTCAAATCCAGCAATATATACCTATATGCCTTCTTAATGTTAGCTTTAAAATTTTCACTAAAGTGGGTACTAATCGTATTACCCAGATAGTGCAGAAGGTGGTTAGACCATCTCAGTCAGCTTTCATGCCTGGGAGAAACATCTTGGAAGGAGTTGTTATCCTTCATGAAACCATTCATGAACTTAATAGGAAGAAATTGGATGGGGTAATTTTTAAAATTGACTTTGAGAAGGCATATGATAAGGTTAAGTGGCCTTTTCTTCTTCAGGCTTTATGTATGAAAGGGTTTTCTCAGGAATGGTGTGATATGATTTTACAATTTGTTCAGGGTGGGAGTGTAGGTATTCGGGTTAATGATGCAATTGGCCATTATTTTCAAACTAAAAAAGGATTAAGGCAGGGTGATCCTCTGTCTCCAATTCTTTTTAACATTGTGGCAGACATGCTTGCTATTTTAATTGCTAGGGCTAAGGAAATTGGACAAATTGGAGGTCTTATTCCAGACCTAGTTGAAGGAGGTTTGTCTATCCTTCAATATGCTGATGACACAGTGTTATTTTTAGAGCATGATTTCGATAAAGCTCTAAATCTTAAATTAATCTTGTGTATCTTTGAGCAATTTTCGGGTCTCAAGATTAATTTTCACAAGAGTGAAGTTTTCTGTTTTGGTAAGGCTAAAGAGGTAGAGAACCAGTATAAACAAATCTTTGGTTGTGAGTCTGGTTCGTTACCTTTTAAATATTTGGGTATTCCTATTCATCACAGAAAACTTACAAACTCTGAGTGGCACCCAGTGGAGAGTCGTTTTGAGGACAAACTTGGGTGCTGGAAAGGGAAATTATTATCCTATGGGGATCGTTTAGTTCTTGTTAATTCCGTGTTAACAAGTTTACCCATGTTTATGTTATCCTTTTTTGAGATTCCTAAGGGCGTCCGTAAGAGACTTGATTTCTATAGATCACGTTTTTTCTGGCAGAGTGATGACACCAAGCGTAAATATAGATTAACAAAATGGAATATTATTTGTAGACCTAAGGATCAAGGTGGATTAGGTGTGGAAGTGCTAGAGCTAAAAAATAAGTGTTTATTGGCTAAATGGTTGTTTAAGATACTTAACGAGGAGGGTATCTGGCAGGAATTGCTACAGAATAAATACTTACATAGCAAATCTTTATCTCACATTGAGGCACAACCTACTGATTCTCCTTTTTGGAAGGGTCTAATGAGAGTTAAGAGGGATTTCTTTAGTAGAGGTTCCTTTAAAATTGGAAATGGAGAAACAACTAGATTTTGGGAGGACATTTGGTTAGGCCAAACCCCTCTATCTGATCAATATCCTCTGTTATATAATATTGTGCAGTCTAAAAATGTATCAGTTGCTGATGTGTTCCAGAATGCACCACCCATTAATATTTCCTTTCGTAGGAATTTAGCAGGCATTACTTGGGATATGTGGTCTCATTTGTGCTTGCGTCTGATGAATGTTTCCTTGATTTCGGATACTGATAGGTTTCATTGGAAACTGACTCATAATGGGAGCTTTTCTGTGAAATCTATGTACGAGGATATGATGAATGGACATACTATTTTTCTCAAAACTTATTTGTGGAAATTAAAAATACCTCTAAAGATCAAAATCTTCATGTGGTTTTTGGATAAGAAGGTGATTCTGACAAAAGATAATTTAGCAAGAAAGGGGTGGAAAGGTGATATGCTTTGTTCCTTTTGTGGTAACAACGAGACAGTAGATCATCTCTTTATTTCTTGCCCTATGGCTAAACTTATTTGGCGAGTGGTTTTTTGTACTTTTAATATTCCTCCTCCCTCCAACTTGACTAATATGTTTAAGAATTGGCTTAATGGGATTGATGCTAGAACTAAAAGAAGGATTAGGATTGGTGTATCGGCCATTTGTTGGGCCATCTCGCTATGTAGAAATAATGTTGTTTTTAACAGGAAGAAATATTTTCATGTCTTACAGGTTATTTTCTCAGCAGCTCATTGGATCCAGCTATGGGCTTTCTTACTCCCTTCAGATCATAGGAAGCTTATGGTGGATGGCTGCACTCGTCTCCTTACGGTGGCACAGGATTTTTTCTCCCAGCATACGTGGCAGCATCATAATAGGATTTCGTAGTTTCCTTTTGGTTTTGCTGTTTCGTTATAAGGAGATTATCCAATTCTTGTAAGGTTTAAACTTTTGTAAACGTTTGGCTATGCTGAATTTTAATAAGCAATAAAGGCTGTGTGCATCACTCGATGCAGAGGCCGGGGTTGTCCCCATTTCAAAAAAAAACTAGGGGAAAACTTACTCTATACTACATCATACCTTCCACTTGGGGTCTCCCAACAAGCGTGTGATCACGTACTCATCACTTTTTTGGTGCTAAAGTCGATGTCGCCGGATTCAGGAGACCGAGTCTCTTTGGCGGCATGGTGTAGGAAGGCGAGGAGGCGGCGGTGGCAGAGGGAAAGTGGAAAAAATGGAGGGAAGAATAGCCTTTTTGCCGTTCTGCGTGCCAATGTAGAGGAATTGGGTGTGGCTTCTCTCTATGATGAGCGGACCCCTCCTATCGGGTGGGCTGACCGGATAATGTCCGGTGCCCCCAGGAAGGCCCCCAAGTTTGACAGGTGGGCTGGGGGTGCCGGACACAAATTTGATGGTTGGGAACCATTAGAGGGTGCCGCTGTAGGCGATTTTTTTGTCTGGACCCCAGTGGGCCATTGGGGGCGCGGTGGAGATGCTCTTAGAGCATGCCCATCGCTCCCATCCTCCAAATGGTCCGTTTTGGTCCTCGGAGACCAATATGGGTAAAAAAAACCATTCCGACGCCCCCAAACGGACCGGGGGGGCAGGCCGAGTTTCCCCCAAACGTGGCCCAAGTTTGGTCCATGTTTGGGTTGGTCCGCGGACGCGCGCCACGTCCTTCCTGGCCCACACAGCAGCCGCATGGTGCCTTCTCGTCTCCCCTCTGGCCCACCAGTCAGCGACCGGACCGCTTTGACTGGTTCTTTTTAACGGGACCACGTCGATGCCGACATGCACTTCCCCCACTCCCGTCCCCACTCACACCAACCAAACCCTAGTTCGCCAGGGCCAATGGTGAAGAAGGAGCGGAAGCCTGGGCCGGCGTGTAACGACCACGAGGCACGGCCGGCCAGCAGCCACAGACGCGACCGCAAACTGGTGAATTGGGACTTCGCCCAGTACATATGGCCGCGGAACAGACCGGTGCCATGGCCAGATGTCAAACTGACGGTCCAGTGGCACCTGATCCCCCAGCGAGTCCCCGTCCCCCTCCGTGTCCCCGTACGGATCTTCACGGTGGCACATCTTCCTCCTGCTCCACCTCCGCACGGACCCCCAGTTCGCGGATGATAGTGGTCACTGGGACCACTGGTTCATCCCCGACGAGGTCCCAGACGCGCACCTCCGCTCCTTCTTCGCCACGTGCGGGGTACCCCCACCTGTTGGAGCGCCCGATGAGGGCATGGGGGAGGTAGGCATGGAGGAGGAGGCACCCCTCCTGGCGTCCCAGACAGAGGAGGAGGAGGCCGAGCAGCTCCGCCTCGCCATTGAGGAGTCCGAGCTGCACGAGCTCGTCCAATGGGAGGGGCTGACACCTGCCCTCCATGACTCCTCCCACGCCGCCGTCCACGCAGCAGACCCAGCGTAGTGGCGCGATCCAGGGCGCCTCTGCAACCACCAGCGCACGGCGAAGGGCCCCCGGCGCACCTCTACGTGGCGCTGGCTATGTTATCTTCGAGTAGTCTGCGCGGCACACGCTGCAACGGCGGAGGCGCAGCGATACACAAACGATGAAGCCTCTGTAGTTTTGGGTCTTTCTTTTGTATAGAACTATAGTATAGGTGTTGACACTTGTTAATGGATCACAAAAGGAAGGCACCAAGATGAACCCAAATGAAAAATGACGTGAACAAACGTTATGCGTCTCGTTGAAACAAACAACTTTGCTTTTTGGATCATCTCGATCCGAGGTTGTATGCAACTTCTAGAGCCAAAATACTATAGATCGTCTTATTATGCGAGCAAATCCGCCAAACCATAGACATACTTTGTACTTTGGCGGAAGCATTGGTGAAACGAGTTGAAAATCACCAGGTTGCGTCGAACTTCTTCCACCTAATTTTGAAGAATCAAGGTTAGGTAAAATTGAAAAACACATTAAATTAAAGTTCTTTGTTTTTTTCGAGACGAGCAACTTTGTCTTTGATCTGATGTGGTTTACTACCTCGAATCTGGAAAATATGGACGAGTCAGAACTGACAGATCCAGATTCGTTTCAAACATGTTTTCGTGAAGATACAATTAAGCATTCAAGATGATGTCATGTGAAAAACAGAAAACATGAAATTTTTAAGACGAAAAACTTTGTCGTTTACATGATTTTGATTTGAGTTTGTTTACTCACTCGAAAATGACCCGCAAGGTGCAGCCAGTTTTCAGACTGAATACTTTTGGAAGGTTTGAGTCAAACATCCGAATTGGATGCAAATTAGGGCTTTTCGACATGAATCCAAGCCTTTTCCTTGCACGGGAAGTCCAGCCGCCTCTTATATACATGAGGGGTGACGACCGATTGAACTAACACCAATCGAACAAACACAAACTTGAATTTATCATGTTCATCTATCTCCTCTCCCTTGTACCTTGCTTCTCGTTTCTTCGCCATTTTTCAATAATGGAGGGTTGCGGATTCACGAGGCTCTAGGGGCGTTCAGTACGACATGGAGCAGCCAATCGTCGCCGGGTCCTCCGACGGGGTCCCTCCCGAGGAACCAGGGTGTCTGGCCTCAAAAGTGCCTGCCGATGTCTACACACGCTTCTATTCTTGTAGACAGTATTGGGCCTCCAAGTGCAGAGGTTTGTAGAACAGCAGCAAGTTTTCCTTAAGTGGATCACCCAAGGTTTATCGAACTCAGGGACGTAGAGGTCAAAGATATCCCTCTCAAGCAACCCTGCAATTAAGATACAAGAAGTCTCTTGTGTCCCCAACACACCTAAGACAATTGTCAGTTGTATAGGTGCACTAATTCGGCGAAGAGAGAGTAAAATGCAAGTAGTATGGATGTGTATAAGTGATAATAGCAATTGAAATAAATATGGCAGCAAGCAAACATGTAGCAGAACAGGCAGAAAATGGTGTTTCAATGCTTGGAAACAAGGCCTAGGGCTCCTACTTTCACTAGTGGACACTCTCAACAATGCTCACATATTTGAATGCATAAATATCATCTCTTCACTGTGCTACTCCGAACCACTCTCCGGTCGAATAACGAACACTAATCATTGCGTAGGGCTTAAACATCACTCCTCAAGTTTATATTCCCTCTCTAGGGCACCCCAATGTCACTACGAGCGCCATAGATTAGTAAACAAACGCCAAAAATTTCATAGGTTCATCTTCCAACGCAAGATATAAATATCATGCTAAACCACACGGTGCACACACTATCACCTTTACCCCGTGATCAAAGTGTTTATGGAGATAAAAAAACCACTTGAGTAGCATAACAGATGAAGATCAATCTACTTATTCAACTAGATTACAAAGCTCATGATCACATAAAGATCGCACCATGGGGGACAGAGATGAACCACATAGCTACCGGTAGAGCCCTCAGCCCCGAGGGAGAACTACTCCCTCCTCATCATAGGAGACAACAACGACGATGGAGATGGCGGTGGAGTCGATGGAGATGGTTTCCGGGGGACACTTCCCCATCCCGGCAGGGTGCCAGAATAGAGATCTGTCCCCTGAAACTTGTCGGCGGCGGCGGTGGAGCTACGGATGTATTTTGCGGAAAAGGTCGATTCCTTTAGGGTTTATGCATCGGGGAGTATATATGGGCGAAAGGGCGATGCCGGGGGTGGCCAGGGGGCCCACACCCCTAGATGGCGCGACCAGGGGGCCCGCGCCACCCCATGGTGTGGCCACCCTGTGGCCCCCCTCCGGGGCTCTTTGGGACTTCTGGTAGCTTCCGGGAGTTTTAGGACTTCTGGCTTTCGAATTTTCCAATTCCGAGAATATTTCCAGAACGACTTTTCTGAAACTAAAAACAGTAGAAAACAGGGAACTGGCTCTGTGGAATATTGTTAATAGGTTAGTCCCGGAAAACATAAGAAAACGTAGGAAAACATGTAGCAATTGGCATAATATCAACATGGAACATCAGAAATTATATATACGTCGAGACGTATCACCTGCCGGACTGTCTTGCATACCGCGCTTCCGACAGGTCTCCCGCGGTGCGAGTTGTGGGGCATATCCCTCGGTGCCGCGGGTACACGAGGACATGCTCGTGTGACGCCTTCGTGCGTCAACACACTTTTTTGGCGACTCCGCTGAGGACGAAGCATTAAACGGTCTCCAACCCGTTCTTGGTACGAAGAGAGCGTCATCAAAGCTGCAATCTACACCGGTATCACGAATCGTCCCCATCAAAGTTGCAACTGAATTCGAGAAGATAAATGCTATTCATTTGAGAGCAGCAGAAAATTCCCATGACCCCGCTGCAATACAAGATTTAGAGGCGTGAAGAAGAGCATCAATAATTTCAGCTCAAATGTTATCCTTCACAGCCACAAAGTTTTGGTAATGCATTGCCGAAAGAAACTAAAAGTATTGGGGGGCAATCTCACCCTGTAGGGAATAGCACTGACGAATTCACCAAGCCAACTTTTGAGAAATTTTGAGATGAACAACGTCAAGGCTGTGAAGTACTCAAGAGGAAGCGTAATGAGGAGTTCAAAAATCTTGAGATGAAACTCAAAGATGAGCATGAAGCATATAGGAAAAATACTGAAGAGGAATGTATGTAGGACTTTATTGCAAGTCTTGAGAAAGTCTGTCAAGAAAATATTACTTCGGTTGAAGAAATCAAATCCACTACACCATGCAACAAACAAGTTAAAACCTCTGATAATTCTAGGCAAGACGAAGAAGCTTTGCAAATTGATAGAATCCTTGAGGAAAATAACAATGATTTGGAAAGTATAGTTGCTTCGGTTAAAAAAGCCGAATAAAACACTACATGTGTCGAATCTATTGAATGAAAAGAAGCAAGATTCATAGATGAAGAGCATGGCAAGCTTAGAAAAACAGCTATGCTTGATTTTTCTAGATGCGAAGGATGTTACATATTACCCTATGAGTTATGTGCCAAGGAGAATAATGAACTTCGTGTGCAAGAAAGAATAGCTGAACCAAGTTTGGTTGACATTGAGCATCAAAGTAATGGGGCACTAGATCCAGAAAAGGAAGAAGACAAGGCGTTGGAAAATCATGTAAAGACGGGGCAAGATATTTCCAGGTCATGCAACCATCATGTTCTTCCAACGCCTTTGAAGAGGTATATCCAGCAAATAATTTACTTACTTTTCGATTTGGTCAAGACTATATTGTTGACGCACCTACTAGCAAGATTTTCATAAGAAACATTGAATGACCAATCGATAAAAGTAATTTATTTGTTAGTGATAAAATTCCTACAAAAACCATCAGTCAACGTATTACACAATTTAGAGAGACCGATATTAAAGAGTTATTTCAGCTAAACCTTTCTCTCGATGTTTCCTTCAAAATTTATATTTACATGGGTTGATTTTCTTATCTCATGCTTGGCTAACATTTGGTCTCCAGAGAGACATGTTTGTTCTAACTATTTTGGTTTCAAAAATATATTGCCAAGCATAAAATATCTTGGGAAGTCTGGTGCTAGTATGATGGCTTATCCAAAGGCATCGGAGAAACACTGCGAAAATCGAAGCATAGTTGAGTTGGGTGATGAATCTGAACCATTCGGTTACTTAACTGAAAAGCCGTTTTCACAACATGATCGGCTAGTTAATAAAAAGGGTACCTTCAGTTTGAGCATGTGTGGTCATATTTTTGATATGTTACTTAAGAATGATTTACATTATGATTCTTGACCACCATGTAGAGTCATCAATACAAGGACGAATGTATTGCAATTTGCATGATTCGTTCGATCATAGTATTGACAACTACAACATGTTTCATAAAATAGTACAATCGGCCATTGATAAAGGACGATTGAATTTTGGTGAGGCACATATAGATGATTAGTCTATTTTAGTTGATCTTGATGGCAAAACTCCTTTACATCAGCTACCTCAAGCTGATTCATTGAAAGATGAACAGGTGCACGCTGAAGATGGTGAGATCAAGTCTTCAAGAAAAGAAATTATTCAGGAGCACATGAAAAATATTCTTGAAGATGGGAATTCCAGTGATGCTACACCTATGACATTAAGCACTGGTAGGCAACAAAAAGATTTGAAGATCGATGCATGCAGAGTCAAGAACAAAGGACGCTATAAGCTCAAGGGTAAGAAATCAAAAGTTACTTTCGAAGAGCTATTGGAAAAATATCAAAAGGAGAGTGAAGAGAAATGTTCTTATAGGCCAAGTAATGCAAAAGCATCGATATCACCCCCAAGGAGCAAGCACAACAAGCGGTATTGGCGAAAAGACAAGTTCCACGAAGCAGATTCATATCCTCCTTTTAGGACGCCAATACAAAGGTCATGGACACCTCCCTGTGCTAATTCCTATCCATATTCATCATGAGGCATGTATGATTCATGGGAACATTATCCATATTATTCTATACTGTCTAATCCAAATTATGCAGCTCCAAATAGATCATCATTGGATCAACAATCGCATTCCAAAGACCGTTTCAATAAAAAAGAATCAGTTTGGAGCTCAAGAGAAAATAAAGAGGTGGTCAAGCAAGTTTACCAAATGAAAAAGGATGATCGCAAGTGTGCTATTTCACATTCAGTTTCAAGTAAAAAAGAGCTGGTCCAATTGACCTTGGCTATTAAAGGCAAAGAGATGAAACAACAAATTGTTGAAGATCAAAGTGTCAAATCTGAATGTGCAAAGTTGAAAGTGCCCAATTTCAAGAAAGAGTTGCCAAAGCGGAAAAAAAGTACAGCCGGGATGCCCACTCGGCTTATCAAGTTGAAAAAAAAGAAAATTGCAAAGGTTTAGTGCTGAACAGTTAAAATTAAAAAACATGGCATGGATTCCTAAGAAGAGCCGCAAGGACAAGAATGATGTGCAACATTTTGTTGCAAGGAAATTCATATAAGTAAAGAAAGAGAATACTGAAACTAACAAGCGATTAAGCCAAAGGTCTATATCAGCTAACAAAAATCTTCGGTTGGCACATCATCTATATTCTTCAACTGTGCCACCATTGCCTTCGTCATGGAGTTCACCACCAGGTATGATTGGTTACCTCACATGGACTTATTTGATCCATGGGTGCATCATAAATATTTATATCATGGAAGGGTAATACCAAGTCAATATGCATTTGATTTATTTCTTTGTTGTTTCCTAGTACCAAGAGCCGAAATATTTTGAGTTATCATATTTATTGTTTAATTTATTATTTTTGGCTGTACATATTTTGGTGGCTGGTTTATATATGCCCTTGAGGCAAAGATATGGGGCTGATAGTCTTTTATCGTGCTAAGAAATTATTGAGACATGGCCGGTGTGTGGTGTGATAACATCGTCCTTTGTAATACTACAGACCGAGACAAGGTATGCGTCAATTGACAATTATGCTCTTACTCATGCTTTAATGATATTTGGCTTGTGAGTCTTTAAAATTTATGAATGGCCAATTTTTTCTAGCTATGTTGTTGGGCAACAAATTGATCATGAGCATAATGTTTGATATTGATCTTGTTTCTCTAGTACCATGGTGATTGCATTTGTTGATCTAGCTTTAAGACAATGGCATATGCATTGGTATTGTTTATTTACCTCCTTATGGTGCTATTTTTAAGTCTTGTGCAATTTAGGATGTCTTGCATAAATAATTAGGACGAATATGAATTTTCTCTATTCGCGTTAGAGGGTTTTTTTCATTATGGTGCCACATATTGAGATTTGTGGTGATTCATTGTGAGTAGTGCAAATTTTTTAAGGTTGACCATGTTTTGATGAAACACCTGTTGTTTATCTTCATACATGTGTAGGTATAATTTTTATCTTGAAATGCTTTACTAATTCTCTTATGCCTAGGCATAAAATGTGATGAGTTGGTGCGCAAATATTGGGCTACCGTGTTAATCATGGTGCACTCCATATTCCCCACGAGCCGATGCTTTGTTTCATTAATGAAAGTAGGGCCGGATCGAGACAAGCCGCTTCGGCCATACACTTATGGAAAATCTAATGCAGATAACCGGAAGAACCTCATTGTTAATTATATTCAAAATTCCACAAGAAGGTGAGAATGGCCGTTTGGCGGGTTGATTTCAAATATGCATTGATGGGTGATGACATTTATCGCCGAATGGTTGGTTTTATTCTTTCGGAGTACTTGGGTGAAATATTATTAAGCTATTTTTCCTTAGCACATATGGTCCATAATCTCGTATCATTCTGAGAACACATGACCGATGTAGTGCTGACATCGTTCCTAGAATAAGAATGACGCAAGTTATTTTTTGGCACGCAAACTTTGCCAAAAAAACAAGGGTGCATGTGTTGACACTCGTTTTTTACTCACAAAAGGAAGACACCAAGATGAGCCCAAATGAAAAAATGACGTGAACAAACATTGTGCGACTCGTCGAAACAAACAACTTTAATTTTTGGATCATCTGGATCTGAGGTCGTATACAACTTTTAGAGCCAAAATACTATAGATCATCTCATTATGCGAGCAAATCCGTCAAACCATAGACATACTCTGTAACTTGGCGGAAGCACAGGTGAAACGAGTTGAAAATTGCCAGATCGCGTCGAACTTCTTCCACCTGATTTTGAAGCATCAATGTGGGGTCAAATTGAAAAACTTATTACATTAAAATTCTTTGTTTTTCGAGACGAACAACTTTGTCTTCTACAAGATTTTGATCTGAGGCCGTTTACTACCTCGAATCTGAAAAATACGGACGGGTCAGAACTAACATATTCGGATTCGCTTCAAACACGTTTTCGTGAAGATACAATTAAGGCTTCAAGATGATGTCAGATGGAAAAATAGAAAACATGAAAGTTCTTCGTATTTTCAAGACAAACAACTTTGTATTTTACGTGATTTCGATTTGAGATTGTTTACTAACTGAAAATGACCCGCAAGGTGCAGCCAGTTTTTAGACCGAACAGTTTTGAAAGGTTCGAGTCAAACATACGAATTGGATGCAAATTACGGCTTTTGGACGTGAATCCAAGCCTTTTCCTTGCACGGGAAGTCCAGCCGCCTCTTATATACATGAGGGGTGACGGCCGATTGAACCAACATGAATCGAACAAACACAAACTCTAATTTATCGTGTTCATCTATCTCCTCTCCCTTGTACCTTGCTTCTCGTTTCTTCGGATACACGAGGCTTTAGGGGTGTTCAATACGATCTGGAGCAGCCAATTGTCGCCGGGTCCTCCGACGGGTCCCTCCCGAGGAACCGGGGCGTCTGGCCTCAAAAGCGCCTGCCAGACTGTTTTGCGTACCGCGCTTCTGGCAGGCCTCATGCGATGCGAGTTGCGGAGAATCTCCCTCGGCGATGCGGGTACACGAGGATGTGTTCGTGTGATGCCTTCATGCGTCAACAATAGGGCTAGGCCCTTCTGAATTGCACGTATATGCGCTAAATGTAATGAATTTCAACTGAAATTCAGTAAATTTCAGTTCAAATGCGCCTTTCTGAATTTTTGTGCGTATCATCTTTTTTTAGGGGGGCCGTTGGGATAGATTGGTCCTAACTCGGGGGGTCCGGCCCAACATCCGTCTGCGGACCACTCTAAAAAGATCAAAGAGAACCGATTTCGGTTCCTTTTAGGGGCATTGGGTATGCTCTTGCGTATGTGTTCTACGCAAAAGAATGGGTAGTGTCTTGCTTGTTTGCTTATTTAAGCAGACACTATGTTTACACGTGTAAGCACAAGCACGCACGGCTCTTATGCCAGGACAAGAGCCCAAACCAAATAAACTTTGGGCAGTTGAGCTACAAGTGTCCAAATACTTACCGAGTGGGTCCAGAGTATCTATCCGTCGCTCGGATTAGCAAATCCCGCTCTCTATGCATATGCCTCTACCTATCCACTCGGATTAGCAAATCCCGCTCTCGATGAATACGCCTCTACCTATCCCTTCAGAAACCTGTTAGACACCTTTATGATCATCCTGCTACGGTGTGACGGTTGATGCAATCAGGGCAACCTCGGAGATAATGATTAAATATGATCTCACGATCAAAGGTTTGGGTACTACGTTTTTCATGTTATCACAAGGTTGAACTTGTGGCTGGATCTTAATGTGATACATACATATTGGGTGTGTGTCCATCATATCATTCATCCAATGATATGACTCCATTATCAATTGACATAAATGTCCATGATTGGGAAATCTTATCATCTCTTGCCCAACAGACTAGTTAAATAGAGGCTACTAGGGACCTGATTGTTTACATACCACACATATATTAATGTTTTCGCTTAACACGGTTATAACATGATATATAACATATTATGAAATATGAGATATGATAATAAAAACATCTTTATTAATTGCCTCTAGGGCATATCTCCTCACTTGGCCATAGCACTTCTTAGAAGGTGATCGCCGTCTTGCATATGTTGGCATATGGTATTCCGCCGGATCTAGTTGATGACCATTTGGCAATGGGTGAGAGTCAAGCTATCAAGTGTGCCAAGCGCTTTGTGGTAGGAATTGTCGAGGTATTCGGTGATGAATACATGAGATCCCTCACTGCTTAAGACACGACTAGACTCTTGGAGTTCAACAAAGCTCGGGCATTTCCAGGTATGCTTGGATCCATTGATTGCATGCATTGGAGTTGCAGAAATTGTCTGGCGGCATGACATGCACAATTCAAGGGGTAGAAAAATAATTCCACTATAATCCTTGAAGCCGTGACAGATTATGAGATTTGGATTTAGCATACTTTCTTTGGAATACTTGTATCTTGCAATGACATCAATGTTCTTCACCGGTCACCACTGATGAACCGGATTGCTAACGGTGAAATATCACCGGTGCAGTTTGAAGCAAAGGCCACACATACAACTATGGCCACTATCTCGCGGACGACATCTATCCAAGGTAGCGAACATTTGTGAAGCGTGGAAGAAACCGCAAGGTAAGAAAAAAAATGTGGTTTTTATATGCACAAGCGGCGGCTAGAAAATATGTGGAGAGAGCATTTGGGATTTTACAAGCTCAATTTTCTATTGTGAGAGGGCCGGCTATATTTTGTGACCAAGAGATCCTTTGGTATATTATGACCACTTGTGTGATCATGCATAACATGTGAAAGTGTATTTCGTTTTCCCTGTGTTTTGTGTGTTAGTTAGCAATACTAAGTACACTATTTATCGAGGTGTTTAGTGTGCAGGTGTTATACTTAACATCGACATCGATCACCGAAAAGATCGGTAAAGATTGGGCTAAGAGATTTGGGACAATGAGCAACCGGATTATTCTAACCGGATTATTCAGGGAAACCGGATATTCCGGTTAGGATGGTCTGGTTCCAATTTCGGGAAAGAGATGAGCCGGATTATTGGTACCGGATTATTCAAACCATACAGGATATTCCCGTTGAGAAGCTTATGCTCGAAAATGGGCTAAGGATTGGAGTTGAGACTCACAGAAGTGAACCGGATTATTTGAACCGGATTATTCCAGAGGAGCCAGAATATCCGGTTCAGTTGCCTGCGCGGGACAGAAGCCAACCGGATTATTGGTACCGGATTATGCAGAACCGGATAATACGGTTTTAGTCAACGAACTCGAGCACATCTGGAGGCCGGATATTCTGGGTCCAAACTTGGACCGGATATTCCGGTATGTGTTTTCCTGCAAAACGGCTAGTTTTGAGGAGGGGGTATAAATACCTCTCCTCTTCCACCTTGATCTCTAGTTCTTCCCCTTGGCATTCAATAGCATTTAAGAGCTCACCAAATCCGCATTAACTCCCAATCTCTCCCACCAGACTCGAAGATCTTTGGAGGATTGAAGGAGAAGTCCCCGATCTACATCTTCACCGAGTCGTTCTTCATTTCCCCCTCTCTAGCTTGAGGAATCTAGCCTAGTGTTTCCTCTTGTGAAGAACCTAGACATCTTGCTACTCTTGATGATTCAAGATTGTTGGGAGCCCCCAATTTGCTTGTGGGTGTGTGCCCCAAGTTGTTTGTAAAGGATTCGATTCCCGCCTCAAAGGGGATCAATAGTGGAAGGTGGACTAGTCATTTGTGGCGGGGTTCATCAGAGAATAGAGTGAGGCTTTTGTGGCGTTGAGTAGACCTTCGTGGCGAGCTCACACCCCTCCAACGAGACGTACTCCCTTAACAAGGAGGAACTCGAGATTACATCGTGTCTCCGCGTGCTTCATATCGGTTACCTCGTTCTCTTCTCCCTTTAATCATACTTGTATTGTGATTGTGTTATCCTTGTCATATAGGTAAATTCACCTTAGTTGCATTATCTAGAGAATTTACCTTTGTGTCAAACCTAATTGTGACAGAAAAATTAAAATTGGTCGTAGCACCTATTCATCCCCCCTCTAGGTGTCCATACTTTACTTTCAACATGATTATCGAGAAGGAGTGTAAGCAAAATTTAAAGACTATTCCTTTTACGAGTTGATAGGACTACCCGTACGAGTGAGAAGTAAAGAAGAGAGAGTTGCACGCTTTATTGTATCCTACTATTCCATTATATGCATGATAATTTTTAAAACGATATCATCGAAGAGTGGTGGAAATAGAATAGACACCAAAATAATAGTTTCTATATTTGTATGTTTATTTGAGAGTTACTTGACGAACAATTGTGTACTATTTATTTGTATTATAATAATATAATTGAACTATTTTATTGTAGACTTTTGTTTGATCTATGCTCTACATATTTGTTTGTTTGAGTTTTGTGCCGCCCGATCGCACATTATTTTTCAGCGTCTGCTAAACTCGCCAACACCGACGCATGGAACTTAAACGCCTCTGTAATGGCTGTTGCACCGGAAACTGAGGCTGCAAACACGGTTTAGCGCGATTAACTATTGCACCTCTTTTAGAGATGCTCTCGTGCCAAGCCAACAGCCGTGCTGCTCTCTTCACGAATGACGATACGCGATCACTTGTGTCGTATGTGTTTTACGCAAAAGAATGGATAGTGTCTTGCTTGTCTAGAGCGTTGTATATTGTTGAGTTGTGTCTAGGTGAAAAAGCAAACCTGAGTTTAAGAAAAAGATTGCACTCCACCGTTTAGACACACTAGTAGGATCCATCTTATCCACTTTCCCCTGCAAACCGCTCTCCTCCACCAATAATTGAAATGGCTAAAAATTTTAATCACTAGACACCTATGACTTACACTAGTCTCATGTCTAAGAATTTGTTTCTTAGACATCACTTTTTCTTCTTGCTCCATTGTTTAGTCCTAGGACTAATATTTCTTAGGCACCAGTTTTTTACCATGCTGCACACGCCGTTGAGCAGACACTCCCCTGGTGTTTCCACGTGTAAGCACTAAGCACAAGTACGCACGGCTCTTATGCGATGACAAGAGCCCAAACCAATAGTAAACTTTGGGCAGTTGAGGCTCTTGAGCTACAAGTGTCGAAACAAGCAGAGAAGAAGGAGCAGAGAGGAAATGTCTGCCCTAAATAAATCCTCACATTTCGAGACGAAAACGACGCGTCGCCACTCCCGGTCCACGGGTTCGTCGTCCCAGAGAAAGCGCGAGGAGAATGGTCCGAATGCGACATGGATATCATCAGTTCAGTCCGCTTTCCCGCACCATCTCGCTCGAGAAGAATCAATGCGCGGTCCATGAGCTTCGCAGTTGCCACCGTTAATGGGTCGGACATGGACGTGTAACTGGACACGACGGGGGCGTGTCGTGTCGGCCCTTGCGTGCACAACTCCCGCTCTCGACTCGAGCAGGCACGTCGACACTCTACCCAAGCCACTCCACTCATTAGTGGAGTGGGTTCATTTTGGTGTTGGTTTTTTCCACGGTTCGGTGTTTCGAGAGATTAAACCTGTCATGCGTAGCGGCCGATCTGATCTCCGACCAACTATATTTCGTACACAGAGGATCTACTCTATTTGACATGTGGCACCAATAAATCTTCTGGCACCGTCCTAGCGAAAGCAAACACCGAAGATCATGTGTGCCTGCGACTTTAAACCAGTGACGATGGCTGCCGGCATGCCAGATCACGCACGGGCACGGCGCACATTTGGGTCCTCGCCCAGTTGGGTCGGAGTCCCCAAAGTCCACAAGCAACTGCGACCTCAGTTAAACTCCAGCGCCAGCACGCAGGCCGCGCGGAGCGCAGCTTCCTCCTCTCCCTCTTCTCTTGCTGTAGGGGGAGGGATCCCATCTCCGGCGAGCCCATGGCCCCCGCCTCGATGGACGAGCTCCATTGCGCGGCCGCGCTGGACAAGCCCCCGGCCGCGGAGGGCGAGGAGCTCCGGTGGCTCCGGCGGTACGTGGGGCCGGCCGCGGAGGGCGAGCTCCGGTGGCTCCGGCGGTGCGCAGGGGCGGCGGCGAAGGGCTTCGCTATCGGCGCAGGCCTCAAGGGCGGCCTCGCGCTCTTCTCTGTCCTCGTCCGCCTCCGCAGCCGCCGCTCCCCTAGATCGAGGTGGTCCCCTACGCTCGCCGCTGGGAACTTGGCTGATTCGGTTGCTCCGGCTTGTGTGTGTAATTCGTGTGGCGTGCTGCGTGTAGGAAGGCGGGAGCGATGACCAACGAGGAGGCGGTGCTGCTGGCGCTCAAGGAGACCGTCAGGTACGGCATGTTCCTCGGGACCTTCGCCGGCACCTACGTCTCCGTCGACGAGTGCATCGCCGCCCTCTGGGGCCGCAAAAGGTCAGCTTTCTCGCAAGTCACACCCCCTAGTTCAAATTCAACTAATCCTTTGGCGATAACTTGAGCAAATATATGGCATTAGCTTTCTCAGTTGCGTGTACAGACACTAGGTGATCAAACTCCTATAAAGGATAAGGTAGCAGTTTAACTTTTGCTATTGATAGTATTTTGGAGGGGATGCTTTGATGTCATAATGTCCATTAGTTGTACTCTGATGGAAATGCTTCTGCGTCCCTTGGCGCTATGAATTGCAACCAAAGCTTGTTGGTTTTCGTGATTTCGTCACAACCAAACATGTTTGCAGTTACACCTTGCAGACAGTTATCGCTACTTGAATTATAGCTTGCTACTTCTGATTAGATTAGAGAAGTTTGTGCGCAGATATTTAGGAGGGGAAAATGAAGAATTTCTTGCTGCTTTCTGTGAATCATGTTTGTTGTGGCGAGGAGTTCAGTAATTAGATTGATGCGTCGTGGATAGAAATTATCGCTAAGATAGTAGGGCCACACACTTGTATTCAGAAGCTATAAGCTTTTGCCATGTAAAAAAACAATAATTATAATTCCGCAGTAACATGTCAAAACCGAGCGGTAATAGTTCACTCCTAATGTTGGACTTCCATTGATAGTATGGGAATATAAGTGCTGCAGTTTCCGCATCGGAAATACGGGCTGTTTGCTAACCCAAAATAAGGTCCCTAGAATCATCTTCAGCTAACTACACCGGGAACTGAAAGTTTTTCGTTTGCCTTCTGAATTGAATTGAATTGAATTGAATTGAATACCACCTTCTGCGAAAGAAAAGAATACTTTTTTTGTTGTTGTTATTACTGGTATTTCAGGGAAAATAGCACGGTTATAGTCTCCCACAGTCCTAGTTTTAAATCTGTCTGAACCTAAATATTAGCATTGCACAGAGCAGGTTCCAAATCATCACATTATAGATTATGATGAATCACACCTCGGTTTATGCTTTCAATAGGAGCACATCAGTCTAATCTTGTTACCTCCTCTTTATACATAAAATAAAATGTTTCTTGGATGGTTTTAGGTCTAGAAACTTCACTTGGGGTACTGCAAACTGGAACTTATAAATCTCGCTTTCGTACTACTGGAAATTAAAACTCACAAACGTGGCTTCATCTTTTGAAATAATTAGAAAAGAAGATTAAAATATTTCCCATTTCCCATTTTCCAATAATCTTTTATCAAACTTATACATACATGCCATGAAACCACTGGATGGCATCCCTGGCTATTTAGTTGTGTATTTTCTTATCGATATTCTATCACAGAATGCATGGTCTTTCATGTTTCCTTGTATTTTACATACTATCCTTCTGTAACAACAGAGTTTGTTTCTAGATCGTATATAGCTAAATATTCTTGTTGCTTCAGAACCGCAAGGTGGAGGTCGTTGCTATCCGGGTTAATTGCTGGCCCTTCGATGCTTCTGACAGGGCCAGGCACGCAGCATACTAGTTTGGCAATATACATTCTCATGCGTGCTGCCGTACTCGCAGCCCGTTGTGGAATAAAGAGCAGAAGATTTGGAAAGATTTGCAAACCTTTGACCTGGTCACATGGTGATGTCTTCCTTATGTGCCTTTCATCTGCACAAATATTGTAAGTTCCATTTCAAAATTCATATGCATTTTTTTCTTGCACTAGTTATATATGTCGCTATTACTACTTTATGTTTGCATAGAGACGCTTAGCAACTTCCGTTAATATGCGCTGATATGTAGTGCATGGAGTTATTTGGGCATGATAACCCTACTGCACTATATCCAAACTTGAATTTAGCAGCATGCATATAACTTTTGGTGTACTTATCATTTATGAATTTTAAATTTATGTGAGTCTGTACCGATTACTGAAAAAAGGGGGTCAAGTAACAATATCCTAAAAGAGACTCAATTGGCTAGCAGCCTCTGCTCGCTCAGCCCTGGTGCTCGGTTGTTTCTTCTACATAAGAATGCCACAGGTGCTAGTGCCTGTTGCTAGAGTTTCTTTTCCGGAAAAAACCATTTATGTTCAGTTCAGAAAATGTTATATTAGCACATGGCACTGCTAAAGTATCCCCTCTGAACTAAAATGCAAGTCTTATAGGATATTGACCTGGTTTTGAATATGGTACTTCAACCATCAGTTTCTGTGCAAATATGATGCCTCACGTAGAACTAATTATAGGTATATTTTATGGTAAATCTTGTAATATCAATTTGATGTTTTGGATGCTAGTATCCCGAACCTGGGCAAAAGTCGTGTCCCATAGCTACTGGTGACCTGAGGGCCGAGGGTATCTCCATGACCAAACAAATCATGTACAATCACTACGCTTGCGACGCACCGATATTTTAATCCTCGACTCCGTGCTATTTATTTTATTTTTCTCAACACTCCCTAAATGTGCATCGTTTTGTATCAGAAGAAATCACCAAGATGGTGTCAGTTTTGCAACGAAAAACCAAAACAGAAAGAAAAGGCAAGGAAAACAAAATGCTGTGGTATTTATTAGTGACATAAAAGTTCCTTATAAACCGAAGGCAATGCTTCATGTTTCATGTCCGTCACTCAGATCTCATCCGAATTTATAATTCTCGACCATCTGTATATGCATTAAATTTTAACGGCAGACAATATTTGATGATAAGTAAACGGAATGTGTTTCTTAGACTGTAAACCACGTTGCTACTCTAAATATGTGAGACATTTTTTAACGGAAAAACATCTGAGATATGGAATCACAGAGTGCGCCATTGGGACTGGAATATAAATGTAAGAATGTGATATATTTGTAAGTTCAAAGGCATAAACCTTACTATCTTGTTATTATATAACTTCAGTCAGTTGTTACATCATTAACAAAAACATGCATCATGCACTGGTAATTGGTGAGTAATTGTTATATTATTTTCTGGTATATATTCAGTGGCATGTGGTAATAGTGATTTTTTTACTTATATATGGTTGGTTCTGCAGATCTGCATACATTCTATCGCAGGACAGTTTGCCGTCATCATATAAATCATTTCTATTAAAGCATGGCGGAAAGGATCAATCTATTTTGCATGGCTTGAAGGAAGTAGTCCACCACACTGCTTTTTCTAACCTAGCGGGTATTGAAAAATACTACAAATCTGTTGGTGTTGACATAAAGCTAGATCCAAACATGAAAGTTCCTTGCTCAGTAAGTACAGCCCATCCGTTGATAACATGTCTATATTGATTGCATAAGTTGCATCACATCGACATAGTTTAGGCTATCAAGCACCACAAGGTCAGTTTGGCGATATAACATTTTGCTGTGAAGTAACTGTCCTAGTGTTACCTTGTTAATTTTCTGCCATTTGTTAATCTCCATTCCTTCTGTTATCCTGAACTTTCTTCCATTATCTCATCTCTTCTGTTCTCTGTTCAATCCAGATTGTGCATGGTAATCAATCATGTACAGGTCATTTTATTTCATTCTTGTTACAAGCATATGGAAGAGCAGTTCCTGTCTATATTCCAGTCTACCTAGTTCCTGCACTTGTAGTTCATCGGCAGGATCTCATGAAAAGGTATACAATTATATCGAGTAAACTCACACGTGACATGTTAGGTTACCAATATTTTTTGCTGCCAAACAACCATGTAAACCCTGCACAAGTTGATCCTGATGCCCTCAGGGTAATTGTCTTCATATAAGAATCCATGTGTAAAAAATGTATGTCCTACGTGGATTGAAAAAATTTAGAATCCTTCATCATATTATTTTCTATCTATATTCTATGAGAGCTGTCATGAACATGCAGGCCATACACAATAATGGGGAAGAGTCTTCTAGGGACAGCGAGATCTAGCTTATTCCTCTCAATGTATTGCGCATCTGCATGGTGAGTTTGCAACGTTTTTCCTTCAATCCTTAATTTCTCATATTAAGAACGTAGATTTATCACCACCGTCCCTTGTTGTTGTTGGGACAGCAATTCATGACGTTTCTTTCTCTGTTCCAGGGCTTGGACATGCTTTCTTTTTAGAACTTTTGAGAAGTGCAATACTCCACTCGTCGTACTTGGCACGGTAAGCAAAGGCAAAAAGTTTACTACATTAATCCAGTGTCAAGTTGACCGTCTCTAGGATACTAACTGCTTTCATATTCTAGTTCCCTGCGGGTCTCGCACTGTTCATTGAGAAGAAAAGCAGGAGAACTGAGATATCCCTGTACTGCCTTGCCAGAGCCATAGAAAGTTTCTTCACATGCATGACCGAAGCAGGACTCTGCCCTCCAATACTTCAGATCAAGCGAGCCGATGTAGTGGTGTTCAGCATGGCTACCTCGATCATTATGCACTGCTATGCGCAGGAAAGGGAGGTTTTCCGGTCCAAGTACCTGAATGTCCTTGACTGGGTATTCGGTGTGCCTCTTCCATCGGATGATGAGGAATATAAGAAATATTCTACGTCCAGTAATGGGATCAAGAAAAGTATATTCTCCATTGGATGATGGACTGTTGGAACCAAGAAATGTTCAGTTTCTTGCTGGTCTATAGAAGAAAATTCTCTAGGTGTTCCCGTGGTGTTATAATTTTAGTGCAAGAGTAGATAGGCTCATTAGATGGGTTCTGCTACCTTACAATGAGCCTTGTACAGGAGGCTCTTACCAAATCCCTATACAAGCTGAATTTAGTGGGTGTAACATCCATAGATTTATTCAATTGATTTATCAGAACCAATTCCCTTGTTTGGGACATATTTGTTGTAGACTTATTAATCTTATGCAGACCGTACTTCCTTGAGAGTGGGGCCCTAATTATTCAACTGTGCCATCCGATTTGCCTTCGAATTCCTTACTATAGTTAGAAGATAGTTCCACACCCTTTACTTTCATTTACTATCAAAGAACACGTGTATAGTCTATCTTATGCATAGATTTGGACATGGGTTTATGGGTTTAAAGCATTATAAAATAAATTTAGTATTAGCCAGTCCTCCATGTCATGATTAGAACAGTTTCTAACATAATCTGTCATCCTTTCCATGCCAGCACTATTGGCTCGTGTTTTTCCTGTCTAAAACTTTGTAATAATTGAAGGGAGTTGCATTGTCTTAATAGGTGGAAAATATTTAGTCATAAAACGTTAGTTACAGATGTTACAACAATTATCCCAAGACATAATTGTACCTCTAGGTAATACTAGTGATCATTCTTTTGCTTTTTCTCTCAACGAAAAGAGATAAAGGAGAAATAAATGTAGCTTGGCTGCATTCGGATCCTTTATACGCATCATGTCACATAACTCAGTGAAAGTGTTTACACAACTCAGTGAAAGTGTTTAGGTGCATGCTTGTATCCTCAGATGAACCACTAAATTCATTATGTTTAATAAGATTCAGTAGATTAGACTTAATCTCATAGTTCTCCGCAACAACTGCGGGTTGCGTGATAGGTGCACGTATAATCATCATTGGGAGTTGCAAACTCCCCAAGTTTCTTGTTTGCCATACTATTTTTTTGCGTTTTCAAATAAGAATAAGATGTAAACTAACATTTTTGGGTTTTCAAATAAACTAAGCAAATAATAAACTAGTAACAAGAAATAGATTAAAGAAAAAAATTAACAAAAGTAAAACGAACTCAATGACCTCACCAGGGTAACAGAAATACTTCCCCGGAAACGGCGCCAGAAAAAGGGTCGATACTTTTGATCCGGATTACCGAACGTAGTATGTATCTTTTTCACTTGAGACCCACAGTTTTATCGAACTGGGAAGTAGTTGCTTGATGAGACCAATCGTTGAATTCACAAAAAGCTTGCTCATTCCTGTTTTATTGGACCAATCTAGTTTTGCAAAAGAGGGTTGTTATCAATGATTAAAAATAGACATGGGCTTAAGCTTTCACCTGCAGCAGTGCATTAGTAGCATTGGATAAATAAGATAAAATTAACGCAGTTTAGTATAATTAATACATATGTTATTTAGATGTATTGAAAGCGCAAATTTTTCTAAATCTTGTTTCGAGTGTTTGTTAACAACACTAGTATATTTACTAATGTTTGTTGATGTTCAGGGTCAATTGATAAAATTACTAATGGTGGTGTGGTCTCCAAAAAGATAAAAAAGAACTACATGTGTTGGAGGTGCTGGAATTTATTCCAGACCGGAGTAGACTCCGGTGTTACGTTTTCCCTGCGAAGAAGAAGAAGTGTGCAAGTGGTGTCACCCACTGGACACCCTCCGTAGAGTGTGCGGAGACTTCCCAGAGTCTCCGGTCCAGACCGAAGTCTCCGGGGCGCAGGGGCCGGAGTCTTCGGACTCTCGGCTGTTTCACTGCGCTCGGTGCACCCCAGACGCCCTCTGCGTTTTGGTGCAAAGAAATGGAGGAAACTCTGCGGAGTCTCCGGCCCCAGCAGACCGGAGTCTCTGCCCTTGAAGATTTTCCAGCACCAAGACAAGATGGTGTCACCCACTGCCATGGGTCCGGAGAGTGTCCGAACTCTCCGGTCTAGTACATAATCTCCGGCCCTCACACCGTCGTCTCCGGTGTGACTTTCGCAGAAAGCCACCAAACGTCTAGATTTTTGGATTGGGGTGTAAATACCCCCTCCCCTTCTTCTTCCTCCAGTTAGCTCGTCCAAAATCGGTTCCTCCATTGTTTGAGCTCACCCACCAAGCTAGATCTCCCAATCCCTCCCACCAAACTTGTTGATCTTTGGAGGATTGAAGGAGAAGGCCCCGATCTACTTCTTCACCAACCGGTTTTCCATTCCCCCCTCATTTGCTTGAGGGGATCTAGTCTAGGGTTTCCTTGTGGAAAACCTAGACCTCATTTCTACTCTTGGTGATTCTTGGTGATTCTTGGGAGCCCCCAATTTGGTTGTGGGTGTGTGCCCCAATCTTGTTGTAAAGGACTCGATTCCCGCCTCAAAGGGGATCAATAGTGGAAGGTGGACTAGTCCTTTGTGGCGGTGTTCATTGGAGAATAGGGTGAGGCCTTTGTGGCGTTGAGTAGGCCTTCTTGGAGAAACTCACACCCCTCCAACGAGACGTACTCCCCTCAAAAGGAGGAACTCGGGATTACATCCTTGTCTCCGCGTGTGTCCGTTATCGGTTACCTCGTTCCCTCTCCTTTAGTTTGAGTTTGTATGTTGTTTATTGTTGTTCGTGTCATATAGGTAAATTCACCTAGTTGCATATTTAGAGAATTTACCTTTGTGTCAAGTCTTAATTTGAAGAAAATTTAAAATAGGTCATAGCACCTATTCACCCACCCCCCCCTCTGGGTGCTCATACTATCTGGTCAATTGGTATCAAAGGCTCGGCTCTTATTTTGGGCTTAACCACCTAAGAGTTTTAGTATGGACGATGGAGGGGAAGCCGCCGAGTGCGCTGCACATGTCATTATGGATGATCTCAAGGATTTGAAAGGATCCTTGACCTCATCCATGGATGTAAAAACTGTCGGAGTTGCGATATTTGATATTGCAACTCATGAAAGCCAAGGAACCGGAAACTTCCACTTCATCTCCTTCGGAAGAAATTCCGGGGGGAACAAAAGGATGGGGATACTGGTGGAGAAGCTAAAAGTGACCCCCCTAAGAACAACACTTCTAAGGGAACATAAGAGAAGGGCGAGTACCATAGTATCGAAGGACGGTACTCCCCCAATCCTCCCGTCCCACATCCTCAAATTATTTCTAGAGGCAATCCTCCTAAAATTGATGCACATACTTTTGATCAATGGCAATATTATATGAAAACTCACTTGAACTCTTTTTGTATTGAACTTTGGAGGGTCACTCAAGATGGATACAAGCCTCATGACCCCAAGAACTTGACAAGAAGAGAAGTAGTAGATTGTCAACTCAACTACACCGCCTTGTCCATGATTCAACAAGACGTGGGTCCTAACCACATGCATCATCTTCAACAATATTCCACCGCCAAAGAAACATGGGATGCTCATGTCATCATGTTTGTGGGCAAAGAAAGCATGAAGAGGAATAGGTATGATACCTTGAGCAATGAGGCTGAAGGATTCTATATTCATGATAGTGAGAATCATGAAGACATGTACCGTAGGTTCAAGACTCTTGCCATCACTTTCAATGGTGTTGGTTGATGACCCACAAGTATAGGGGATCGCAACAGTCTTCGAGGGAAGTAAAACCCAAATTTATTGATTCGACACAAGGGGAGCCAAATAATATTTGTGAGCCTTAACAAGTGAGTTGTCAATTCACCTGCACCTGAAAGTACTTTTGTTCGCAGTGGTTTATCAGTAGTAACAGTTTTATAGTAGCAGCAGTAGTGAAATAAAAGCAGCAGTGGAATGAAAACAGCAGCAACAGTGTTTGAAGTAAACAACGGATTAAATACTGTAGGCATAGATATGGATGAACGGGCGTTGCATGGATAAGAAAGTTCTAATAATGATCATGTCAGGGGCATTGCAGATAAATATGATAAAGCATCCAAGCACTAAGTAACCATAGGCATGTGTTCCGTAAGTAGTCGTACGTGCTCGCAATGAGAACTTGCACAACATCTTTTGTCCTACCAGCCAGTTTTCAGCGGGGCCTCAAGGGAACTACTGGTAATTAAAGTGCTCCTTTTAATAAAGCACCGGAGCAAAGCATTAACACTTCGTGAACACATGTGATCCTCACATTGCAGCCATCCCCTCCGGTTGTCCCAAATTCTGTCACTTTGGGGCCTCGGGTTCCGGACAACAATATGTGTAAACAACTTGCAGGTATGATCAAGAAACAATAATTATCATCGTGATTCAATAACATGTTCAGATATGAGATCATGGCACTCGGTCCCAAAGTGGCAAGCATTAAGCATAACAAGTTGCAACAATGTCAATATCACTAATAGAGGACAGTAGGCACTATGCCCTAACAATCACGGTATTATTACATGAACGATATCATCCAATCCCTACCATCCCCTTCAGGCTATAGCGGGGAATTACTCACACATGGATGGGGGAAACATGGATGGTCGATGGAGAGGCGTTGGTGATGACGATGGCGATGATCTCCTCCACTTCCCCGTCCCGGCAGGGTGCCAGAACAGGAACTTCTGATCCCCGAATCGAGGTTCGGGACGGCGGCGGCGCTCTGTTGTGTTTCTATGGAATATGACGACCCCCCTCGGGTTTTAGGGTTGGAGGCTACTTGTAGTCGAAAGGGGAGTCTGAGGGGGGTCTTGGGGGCCCACACCCTATGCTGGCGCGACCAGCGGGACCCGCGCCAGGGGGGGTCTGGCCACCCTGTGGCCCCTCTCCTAGCCCCCTTATGGCTCCCGGGGTCTTCCGGGGTGAAAACATCAATGGGCTCTTTTCTGGGCATTTTCCCGAAAGTTGATTTTTCTGCATAAAAACGAGACACCAAAGTAATTCTGCTGAAAACAACGTTAGTACGTGTTAGTTGTATTCAAAACACAGAAGTTTAGAGGAAAACAATAAGAAAAGTGTTCGGAAAAGGAGATACGTTTTCGGCGTATCAACTCCCCCAAGCTTAGCTTATTGCTTGTCCTCAAACAATTCAGTGACAACTGAGTGCGATAAAAGACTTTTACGAACACATTTGTTTCATATGATGTAAATATACTCACTATATGATCAAATACTTAATTATTCTCATGGTAAGATACATGTAAGATACTTTCACTTAATAGCTATGCAAACCATGAGACGATAACAACATATTAATAATAAACAACATGAAGCATAACTATTTGCAAGATTGAAATATTTATAATAGGATCTGACAAAGTGGTATCTCGCTAGCCCTTAAATGTGGGGCAAAGCATAAATGCCAGGGCACCTCTGAAGTTCAAGGGAAGACTAGAAGTAAAGATATCAAAGATGCAAGTATCAAGATTATACCACAATCAACCGTGCTTTGGGACAAACACATTACACTAAGAATGATAACTATGCTCTCAAGAAAGTGCTCAAAGAATAAGGCGGAGACTCAACATAAAAGTAAAAGAAAGGACCTTCACAGAGGGAAGCATGGATCACTCATGTGCTAGATCTTTTTATTTATTAAACAGAGGTATTGAAAACATTTTGAGAGAGGTGTATGCTTATGTCAACAAATGGTAAACAGACAATACAGTACGTCACAAGTCAACTGGATTCACAAGAGCGGCTTCCATGGTGAAGGACGCAAATGGTGTAGAAGGTCATCCCTCTTCTCTTTTGTTTACACAATTATATTTTGACTGATAAATCAGGGGCAAAAAGAGTGAAGAGAATTTGTGTGTATTAATTTGGGGCTGGGCACCCCGCTGCCAGCTCTTCTATCATTTGGATAAGCGGATGAAGCCACTAGTGCAGGGTGTGAAATTCAATAAAAAAGTGAGATAAAGATTCTCTATCTACGTCCTCATGAGCTAAAACAGGGGCAAAAAACAGGAATAATTTTTAGCAGGTTTTAAAGTAGCACATGAGCAATTTACTTGGAGTGGCAGTTAAATACCACATATAGGTAGGTATGGTGGACACATTTGGCAAACTTTGGTTTTTAGGGATTTGGATGCACGAGTAGAGCTCATACTCAGTACAGGTAAAGGCTAGCAAATAGACAGGGAGTAACAATCAAGAGAGCAACAACTATCATAATCATGTTTGCGACAAAGTAAAATTAACTAAGGCATAAAATTGATACTAGAAATCTGAGGCAAAATAAATCATCGAGACTTATTGACTTTTTGTTTTCAGTCTTAGCATGCGTGAGCATGTGCCAAGTCGATTCAAATGAAACAGTCAGAGGAGGCTACCACAATATCATACTCTTCTATGAATAGAACAATGCGAACAAACATTTATATGACAGGTCATTTACTATGAATAAATTGGAACAAAACATGAGAGAGCATGAACTATTAAGCAACCATTAAGTCACATATATCTTGTACGAACAAACTAAGCATGCTCACATAGATGGATATATGTACAAAAATGAAACCAAATAGAATTCATACCAGCCTCTCACCACAACTTGAATTGTCGTATATCGTCATTATTTCTCTTCACTTGTGGCTCGAATAGTATATTATGAAAACCAAGCTCCAATGGAATCACTGACGACTGTTGAACTCTGCAACAAACTTTACAAAACCAAATAAGAACAACAAATATTTTTGGGTTTTTCAATTAAAGCACGAACAAAAAGAGTGCAAGCAAACAAAGCAAAAATCTTTTTGGGTTTTCAAAATGAAACAAGAACAAAAGAAAGAAAACAACAAACAAAAGAAAATATTTTTGGGTTTTTGAATATTAAAACGCAAATTAAAGATAAAGCAAACCAAATAAAGAAACTAAAGAGGCAAACAAAGAGAAACAACAGAAATCTTTTTGGTGTTTTTGTGTTTTGGAAAGCGAGAACAAAACAATAAAAACAAAAGAAGCGAAAGAAACGAAAACAAACGAAAGAAATGATAAACACGGATATACAAAGAACCGACCGAACATGATATATAAATGAGTGTGATGTCGGTATACCTCCCCCCAATCTTAGGCTTTTGGCCTAAGTGGAGATCAATCACCAAGGGGCCCAAGAGGTGCCGCCCCCGTAATACGCCGAGGAGGAAGCCTCCTCCTGATATGTGCTCGAGGTTGCGCCAGTGTACTGCGTGTTGTGGTCCTCGGGAGGCGCATCTCGCCTCTCCTGCTGCCGGTAAAACTCCATGGTGCTCAGATGCTCATCTACTTTCTCCTTGGAGAGAGACCATGGTGACCTGTCAATCTTAAATAACACAGGCTGCGGCAAAGTAACTTTCCGCTGTTCTCCATCCATATACAAAACTCTATATATTAAACGTTCATTAGTACAGTTAGAAGTGACAAACTGATGGGATTTCATAGCAGCAAGGTTAAGCCTATGTGGAGAAATTATTTAATCATTAGGACCAATGGAAACATGCAAAGCGGCTGCGACACGTGTAGCAATAATGCCACCAAAAATAGGCCCAGCAGTAGCAAGACGGCGTGCAACAAGTGCATCAAGGTTATAATTTGTGCTACGGTTCAGTGCAACATCAATGAAAGCAAGGTGATAACTAGAAACATTACTAGTGTTCTCCCTACCAAGAATACTAGTACCAATATAGTAAGTAAAGTATCGAAGAGCAGGAAGTTGAATGTTCCTTATCTTCCCACGCTGGGATGAGCGACCGACATCGTTGGTGATCTCTCGGTAGATCCCTTGGAGGTCTTCTGGTCTATCTTGAATCCTGCTTGCCGTCCCGGTGGCGTTGATACCTATAATAGCACAAAATTCCACCAAGGACAAAGACACAGAACTACTATATAATTTGAATGCAACACTTGGACCATATTGAGTGTTCTGAAATTTAAACCTCTTAACAAAAGCTTTTGTGAGCGTGGCATACTGAGGGCTTTCATCCTCCATAAAGTTGGTGATACCAACTCTCTCAACAAGCATAAGAAAATCATCTAAAAGACCTGCATTTCTTAAAAATGTATGACAAGGAAATCTAGATGGGTAAATGATACCGTCATATTCTGCATCATTAATAGTTAACGCCATAACGTCTTCATTATATGAGGGCCTTGCTGAAGTAGACGAGCGTGATGGCCTTGTCCTTCTAGGAGCATCACTCCTAAATATCTCACCAAAGTTGTAACTATCCATCTCTGAAATTTTTCAACAATCATCACAAAAATTAATTTGAAGCAACTATAAGGTGGAAACTACCATAGGGACTTATATGAGAGCTAAAAATACATCAAAACCATGCTATTTCTACTCAAATCAAGCATGCAAACTCACATAAGATGTCACCTACAGTACCAAAATACTCAAGAAATACTCCATTAAACAAAATTGTACTTGGATCATTGGAGGAGTCACATACCGGAGATCAAACACACCAAAAATCAGCACAAATGATGGGCTGAACAAGGAGATCGAAAATACAGAGGAAGAACACCAAGAACATGGGATCCAGGAAATGTTTTCAGCTTTGGGGGTGAGAGAGAAGACTTTGGCAGTGGAGAGGGTAAGTGGAGGGCCAGGGGGCCCCACACCATGTATTGGCGCCACTAGGGGGTAGGCCGCGCTACCCTGGGGCGTGGCTGCCTAGTGGGTCCCCTTGGGGTCTCCCAGGTAGCTTTCTGCCTCATTTTTGACGTAAAAATTTATTATATTTTTTCTGTAATTTTTCGAGAAACTTTATTTTTGAGGTATTTCCAGAATTTTAACAATTAATAGAAACCGAGAAAACAAAAGTGAAAACGTGGGAAACAAAATCAAAACCAGTACTACAGAGGTTCTAAGACACTCTAATGGAAGAATAACCAAAGAAAACAAAGGTGGTAGTGGTGAAAACAAAAGTATGGGTGGTGAAAACATGCATAACTTCAGTAATCAGAGTGAAAACTTCAGGAAAACATGCATAAGGATGGTGGAAAACATGATTGTACTCAAGTAATAATGTTATAATGGAAGTAAACATGGTGAAAGCATAATGGGGAAGGTGAAAACATAGTGAAAACATTGCCCATTTCATTTAAAATCATTTTGTTAACAAGGGTGATCAAGTCTTGCTACCAAAATAATTTTATATGAAACAAAACTTTGTTTATCACTAAATACTCATGTTACCTCAACCTTGATAGGCATAGTCCCAATCATAATAATTTCATATTCTTTTGGTGGCTTTGGAATAGGACAATAAAATTCTTCAATCTTGATGGTCTCAACATTTTCAATGGAATTTAGACCATATTTTCTATCAATCTTCTTGGGAAAATAAACAGTGTGCTCTTTATCATTAACATTAAAAGTAACTTTGCCTTGATTGCAATCAATAACAGCCCCTGCATTATTAAGAAAAGGTCTTCCAAGAATAATAGACATATTATCATCTTCAGGCATTTCCAACACAACAAAGTCAGTTAATATCAGACAATTATTAGCAACTTGAACAGGAACATTCTCAAATATACCCACAGGAATAGAAGTAGACTTATCAACCATTTGCAAAGATATATCAGTTGGTATCAATTTTTCTAGGAGGAGTCTTTTATAGAGAGTAAAAGGCATGACACTAACTCCAGCTCCTAGATTACACAAAGAAGTTCTAACATAATTATTTTTAATGGAACAGGGAATAGTTGGTATACCAGGGTCTCCAAGCTTCTCAAGAACCTTGCCATTAAAATAGTAATTAGCAAGCATAGTGGAAATTTCCTCATTAGGAATCTTCCTTTTGTTAGAGACAATATATTTCATATATTTCGCATAAGGAGGCAATTTAATAGCATCAGTTAAAGGAATTTGCAAGAACAAAGGTTTCATCCATTCACAAAACTTGTTATAGTGTTCTTCTTCCTTTGATTTGTGTTTCTTACCAGGGAAAGGCATTGGTTTTTGTCCCCAAGGTTCTCTCTCATTACCATTTTTATTAGCAATGAAATCTTCCTTAGTATACTTTACAGTTTTAGTTTGCTTTTCAGCTACAAGTTCTTCTTTATCAGAAGCATCATTATTTTCATTACCACTTTCAGTTTCGGCACTATAGATAGACATACTATTAGGATCATTAGCAAGTTCAGAGGATTCTACAGCAGTTTTATGTTTCTTCTTATTTTTCTTCTTAGTATGAATAACATTATCATTAGTTTGCTGAGAATCTTGTTCAATTCTTTTAGGATGTCCCTCGGGATATAAAGGATCTTGTGTAGCAATACCACTTCTAGTTCTTATTTCATAAGCATGTTTTTCTTTAGAAGCATTAACTAGCAAATCTTTTTGCACTTCAGCAAGTTGATCAATTTGAGTTTGAACCATTTGAAAATGTTTAACAAGCATTTTAACATCATTAGAGGTTCTTTCTATAATACCATGAAAATCACTAATAGCTTTAGAGTTTTCCATTAGGTGGTTCTGCACTCTCATATTAAAATTATCTTGCTTAATGACATAATTATCAAATTCATCTAAGCATTGATCAGGAGTTTTTCTATAGGGAATATCTCTACTATCAAAATACTGAAGAGAGTGTACCTTAATGGATGGTGAGTTAGGGATTGTCTTACATAATTCTTCTATAGGTGGAATATTCTTCACATCTTCAGATTTAATACCCCTGTCTTTAAGAGATTTCTTGGCTTCTCTCATCACTTCATCATTTAATTCAATCATTTCCCTCTTCTTGGGTGTTGGTGTTGGTGTAGGTACTGGAGTAGGGGTCGGCTCAGGCTCAACCATAGTCCAATCATCATGATTTTGGCTTATTTTAGCCATTAATTCCTCAGCATCTTCTGGAGTTCTTTGCCTGAAAACACAACCAAAACAACTATCCAGGTATGTCCTAGATTCAATAGTTAGTCCATTATATAATATATCAAGTAGTTTATTGTATTCTAGCTTATGCCCAGGTGTAGCCTTTACTAAAGAACAAAACCTTGCCCAAGATACAAGCAATTTCTCTTCTTCCAATTGCTTGTAATTAAATATATTTTGTAAAGCAGCATGTTGAGCACTAGAAGGAAAATATTTCTGAAAGAAAGCATTAACCAAACCAATAGGACTATCAATAGATCCAGGAGACAAATTGTTAAACCAAGTTTTAGCTTCATCCTTTAATGAGAAAGGGAATATTTTAGCAACAAAGTAGCTATGTTTCTTAATATCATCAGAGAATAAACTACTCAACGAGGAGAGCTCATTCATATGTTTCATAGCACTTTCATTTTCAGTTCCACAAAAAGGTTCTTTCTCAACAATAGATATATAAGATAAATCAAGAGAGAAATCATAATCCTTATCCCTAATATAAATAGGAAAAGTGGCAAACTTAGCATCAGGAGATGATTTATATTTAACAGCACGACTTTCCATAAGACTTATAGCATCATATTTATCCTTCAAAGCATGTATTTCATCAATATGATCATCACTCAGTTCAATATAAGCATCATCTAAATCATCACTAGGGTTCTCTCTAAACTCAGGTGAAAAAGCAGGAGTAACAGGATTTTTATCAGGAGTTTCAGTGTTTGCAATATTTTTAGCTTTAGCAATAGTAGCATCTAAGAAAGGACCGAGAGAACCACTCTCATCAAGCACAGTAGAAGCATCATCAAAAGTATCAGAAACATTTTTAGATTCAGTAGAAGTAGCATGTGTAGCATGTGGTGGTGTAAGCAGCTTACTCACAACAGACGGTGAATCAAGAGCAACAGAGGTGTTCAGAGTTGTACCTCTTCTTGTAGTGGATGGTAATATAGGAAACTTTCCATCACGAGACTTACCCATGATGAATGATTGGCAGTAGATAATAATACTCTCCGGTGAGCTTGCAAATAAAGCTATGCTCCCCGGCAACGACGCCAGAAAATATCATGATGACCCACAAGTATAGGGGATCGCAACAGTCTTCGAGGGAAGTAAAACCCAAATTTATTGATTCGACACAAGGGGAGCCAAAGAATATTTGTGAGCCTTAACAAGTAAGTTGTCAATTCACCTACACCTGAAATTACTTTTGTTCGCAGTGGTTTATCAGTAGTAACAGTTTTATAGTAGCAGTAGTGAAATAAAAGCAGAAGTGGAATGAAAACATCAGCAGCAGTAGTGTTTGAAGTAAACAACGTATTAAATACTGTAGGCATAGGGATGGATGAATGGGCGTTGCATGGATAAGAAATTTTTAATAATGATCATGTCAGGGGAATTGCAGATAAATATGATAAAGCATCCAAGCACTAAGTAACCATAGGCATGCGTTCCGTAAATAGTCGTACGTGCTCGCAATGAGAACTTGCACAACATCTTTTGTCCTACCAGCCCGTTTTCAGCGGGGCCTCAAGGTAACTACTGGTAATTAAGGTGCTCCTTTTAATAAAGCACCGGAGCAAAGCATTAACACTTCGTGAACACATGTGATCCTCACATCGCAGCCATCCCCTCCGGTTGTCCCAATCTCTTTCATTTCGGGCCCTAGGGTTCCGGACAACAATATGTGTAAAAAACTTGCAGGTATGATCAAGAAACAATAATTATCATTGTGATTCAATAACATGTTCAGATCTGAGATCATGGCACTCGGGCCCAAAGTGGAAAGCATTAAGCATAACAAGTTGCAACAATGTCAATAGCACTAATAGAGGACACTAGGCACTATGCCCTAACAATCACGGCATTATTACATGAACGATCTCATCCAATCCCTACCACACCCTCCAGCCTACAGCGAGGAATTACTCACACATGGATGGGGGAAACATGGATGGTCGATGGAGAGGCGTTGGTGATGACGATGGCGATGATCTCCTCCACTTCCCCGTCCCGACAGGGTGCCAGAACAGGAACTTCTGATCCCCGAATCGAGGTTCGGGATGGCGGCGGCGCCCTGTTGTCTTTCTGTGGAATATTACGACCCCCCCTCGGGGTTTAGGGTTGGAGGCTACTTGTAGTCGAAAGGGGAGTCCGAGGGGGGTCCTGGGGGGCCCACACCCTATGCTGGCGCGGCCAGGGGGACCCGCGCCAGGGGGGTGTGGCCACCCTATGGCCCCTCTCCGGGCCCCCTTTTGGTTCCCGGGGTCTTCCGGGGTGAAAACATCATTGTGCTCTTTTCTGGGCATTTTCCCGAAAGTTGATTTTCTGCATAAAAACGAGACACCAAAGTAATTCTGCTGAAAACAGCGTTAGTCCGTGTTAGTTGTATTCAAAACACACAAGTTTAGAGGAAAACAATAAGAAAAGTGTTCGGAAAAGGAGATACATTTTCGACGTATCATTGGTTCCACTCATATTGGTGATGCTTGGATCAAGAGAAAGTACGTGAGTGCTCTCATGCCATTTGAGCCCGGGGATTTGAAGGCTCTTCAAGGAAGACAAGACTATCCATCCTTGACCTCAACCCAAGTGATGCAAGAGATGTTCTCCTTCCAAGTGCAAACCAAGAATGCTCTAGACAATTGTGCTCGTTCTATTGGAATGCACAAAGGAGCCTTCGTTGCTTTGAAGCCAAGATTGTGACAAAGGTGGTTGATCATCATGAAGAGTGCATTGAATACTTGGCCCCTTTGAAAGATCTAGAGTCTGATCTCGTGCTTAAGGATTGTTATTGCTCTTGCCGTGGAAATGTTTTGGAAGAATCCTCCCAAGGCCAAGGCATATGTTTAGGTGAATACCAAGTCAGGATATGGAAAGGAAGGGACTCAAAAATTGAGAGCTTGTTTCAATTGTCAAGACAAGTATCATTTCATTTTCGAGTGCCCATATGTGAATAGCGAACATCATGGAGGGAATCTTTTTCGCAAGGACAAATAAAATATTGCTTACAAGAAACCTCTCTTCAAAAAGAAACCTTTCAACAAGAAGCCTCCTAAAAAAATTGTGCTGGTGACTCAAGAAGAGTATGATTTCGGTGATGATGATGAAGAAGAAGAATCCAGAAGTGAAGTGGCCGTTCTTGCTATTGCATCAACATCATCATCTCCATCTATCTTTGAATCACCCAATGCTAATCTTCCTCAACCTTCTGCCAAGTGCTTCATGGCTAAGGCCTCAGAGGTATCACCTTCTACCACCTCTAAGACTCCAAATGAAATGAATAACATTACTAGTCTTGGTTTAGAAGATGAAATTGCCTCTTTGGAACGTTTGATGACTAACGTGCAAGGTGAGACCAGGAGGTACTTTGATCTCCTCATGAGCCAATTGGGAGAGGCCCATGAGGCTCTTGAGAGGAAATTTGAGATTGAAAGGAGTGATGCTGATGAAAAGGAATCCCTCACTATGACTCTTGAGGAAGAGCATGAGGGTCGATTCTCTCTTGAGGAGGAACTTGAAATTGTTGAAGAGTCACATAATAAATTAATTGCTAAACTCACTAAAGAACGTGACCATGAAATTGCTAAATATAAAAAAGGCTAAAAAGGATAAGGTTGAGTTTGGGGTTGGCCATGAAAAACTAACCGAGGAACTAGAGAAGCTCACCAAGGCTCATAAGGCCTTGGAGAGTGAACACTCTATCCTAAAAAAGTCTTGTGAACAACTTGAAACTCAACTTGATCAATTCAATATGCCTAGTTCCTCTACTTCTTCTTGTGATCATGCAAATATTAAGGAGAATGCTAGGTTGAAGGAAGAGCTAGCAAGAATCAAGTGCAAGGGCCCTAGTGTTGAGAAGGTTGTGGCTTCTAAGCCACAAGTGGTTGCTCCTAGACCACAAGTTGGAAAGCAAGGTCTTGCCTATGTTTCCAAGAGCAAGAACAAGAAGAAGAACAACAAGAAAAAGGCCAAGCCCGCACAAGCTAAGAAGAATGTTGTTGCGAGTGGTATTGTCATTAGGGACGACACTACTCGTAGCAACCCCACGAGATCTAACAACCCTCACCATTTCTTATATGTTGAATTTTATGGTGTTGTGTAAGCTAAATATGTTGGTCCTACTGAGGGTTACATTGAATACACCATTTGGGTTCCAAAGCCCCTTGTTTCTAACATGAGGGGATCCTCCTCGGGTCCTATCTCTAGTCAATGATTTCCTGTAGGATTATGCTTCTGATGGATCTAAATGGATAATTGATAGTGGATGCACTAGTAATATGACTGGAAGCAAAGAACTTTTGAGGTAGTTGCACCCAAATTCAAATAAAGCAACTGTCACTTATGGAGATAAGTCCAAGTCTAAGGTAAGGGGGTTCGGCAAGGCTGTTGTTGCTCCTGATATCACTATTGTTGATGTCATGCTTGTCGAATCCCTTGGTTTCAATTTACTTCAGTTCGTTCTTTAGGGAAGATGGGTTTCTCTGTCTTCTTTGAACCTGACATTTTGGTCCTTTTGTGGAGCAAGACTCTAGACGTCGCATACGTGGGACATGTCAAAAATGAGTTGTATGTGGTGGACTTTTCTAAGTCTACCAACTCTCAAGCGATGTGTCTTTTTTGGAAAGGCGGATGTGAGATGGTTGTGGCATCGCCAGCTATCCCATTTCAACATGAGAACTTTGCAAAGTCTTCACAAATGTGGCCTCATCCTCTGATTAAAAGAAAATGTTTCATTTTCTAAAGATCATGTTTGTAGGTCTTGTGTTGAAGGAAAGATGCATGATGCTTCCCATAATTGCAAGACCATTATCTCATCAAAGAAGATCTTGGAGCTTCTCCATGTTGATCTCTTTGGTGTCGTGCCCGAGGCAAGTCTTTGAGGCAAGAAGTATTGCTTGGTTATTTTCAATGACTATTCAAGATATAATTGGGTTTATTTCCTTAAGGTAAATAGTGAGACCCAACAAACCATAATCGACTTCTCCAATCAAGTGCAATGTCAACACAATTTTCCAATCATGGATATTAGGAGTGCCAATGGCACCGAGTTCAAGAACTACACCCTAAATGAATTTCTTAGTGAAGAGGGTATTCTTCATCAATATTCCGCTGCATATACCCCTCAACAAAATGGTGTAGCCGAAAGGAAGAATCAGACTCTCTTGGATATGGCTAGGACCATGTTGGCAAATTATTCTTCTCCCCAATACTTATGGGCCAAAACCATCTCTACGTCATGCCACTCCTCTAACCGTCTCTACATTTGCAAGGGCTTAGTGAAGACTCTATATGAAATAATCACCGGCAACAAACCCAACATCTCCTACTTCCGTGTCTTCGGTTGTAAGTGTTTCTATTTGATAAAGGTTGTTCGGTTGTCTAAATTCCAATCTAATCTATTAAGGGTATATTTGTTGGTTACAGTGCCGAGTCCCACACTTATAGAGTCTTCTACAAGACCTCATGGATTTTCATAGAATCTTGTAGTGTGGTTTTCAAGGAAAATGATGGCTCCCTAGTGGCAGAATTTCATGTTTCGAATGTATATGTTGAAATGTCTCAAGAAACCATAGGAAGGATGGGTTTGGGATTTTCCCGCCCCATCGAGGGACACCTTGTGGCGGATCGAGAAGAACTATGCTCTACTCAAGTGGAGACCTCATCTACAATAGAAGAACATGCCAAGGGAGAAAGTGATGCACCTAACCAAGAACAAGCTCAAGACCCTCCTCTTGTTGACCAAGTTGCTACGCAAGAACCAAGCACTCCAATCATTCCAGTTAGCCAAGGTCAAGGCCAAGATCAACCTTCTTCTCCTCAAGTTGAAGCAAGTATTGAAGATGATGATCAAGGCCAACTTTACGGTCAAGACGGGGACCCAAATGATCAAGATGATCAAGTGATTTATCCTCGCAATAATGAGGAGATCAAAGTCCATCGTGCTAGAAGAATTATAAAATCCTTGAAGCGTACTGATGCATCCGATGGCAAGGTGTTGGAAGATGTTCAAGCTAGAAGATCCAAAAGAGCAAAATTGGAAAGATTTAGTGAGCATGAAGCTCACATATCCATGGTGGAACCAAAGAAAGTGTTTGAAGCTCTTGAAGACTTGGATTGGTTGGAAGATATGCATGATGAACTCAATAACTTTGATCACAATAAACTTTGGAAGCTAGTTGAGAAGCCAAAGGATTGCCGCAATGTTATTGGCACTAATTGGATATTCAAGAACAAGCAAGATGAGCATGGTATTGTCATAAGGAACAAAGCAATATTGGTGGATCAAGGCTACACTCAAGTGGAAGGCATTGACTTTGATGAAACCTATGCTCCCGTGGCTCGTCTTGAGTTCATTCATATCCTTGTTTCATATGCATCTTCGCATAACTTTAAATTGCAACAAATGGATGTCAAAAGTGCTTTTCTAGATGGTCCATTGAAAGAGGAGGTATATATTAAGTAACCTCTAGGGTTCGAGAACCCCAACTTCCATAACCATGTCTACAAGCTTGATAAGGCGCTCTATGGACTTAAACAAGCACCACGTGCGCGGTATGAGCACCTTAGAGAGTTATTGCATGACCATAGATTTGAAGTTGGGAAGATTGACCCCACCCTTTTCACAAAGATGGTAAAAGGGGAGATTTTAATATGCCAACTCTACATTGATGATATTATCTTTGGCTCAAATAACCAAGCTCTTAATAATGAATTCTCAAAGCTTATGACTGATAGGTTTGAGATGTCTATGATGAGAGAATTGAGATTCTTTCTTGACTTTGAAATCAAGCAATTGGCTCGTGGGACTTTCATCTCTCAAGACAAGTATACCCAAGACATGCTCAAGAGGTTCAACTTCCAAGGTGCTAAAGAGAAGGTATCTCCCATGTAAGTCAAATGCCATCTCAAACGCAATCCGGCCAGTAAAGATGTGGACCAAAAGTTGTATCGTTCTATGATTGGTTCTTTGCTTCAGCTTTGTGCATCTAGGACCAATATTGTGTTGAGTGTAGGTGTGTGTGCAAGGTATCAAGCGGCTCCTAAGGAAAGTCACTTGGTGGTGGTCCATAGGATCTTTCGGTATTTGGTTCATACCTCAAGATTTGGTTTGTGGTACCCAAAGGGGGCACAATTTTATCTCCAAGGGTACACGGACTCGGATTGGTCCGGTGATCAAGACGATAGGAAATTGACTTCTGGGGCTTGCCAATTTCTTGGTAGGTCTTTGGTGAGTTGGTTTTCTAAGAAAAAAATTTTCATATCTCTCTCCACCACCAAAGCCGAGTATGTGGCGGCCGCTATGGCTTGCACCCAATTGCTATGGATGAGGCAAACCCTCAAAGAGTATGATGTTCATTTGGATAAGGTGTCGCTCTTGTGTGAAAATGAGAGTGCCATCAAGATCGCCTACAGCCCCGTGCAACACACAAGGACGAAGCATATTGAGATTCATCATCATTTCATCTGGGGTCATCTGGAAAGAGGTGATATTGATCTAGCATATTTCCCAACCAAGGATAATCTCACGTACATCTTCACGAATCTTCTAGATGATTCAAGATTCATGTTTTTGAGGAATGAGCTAAATATCATCGATTCAAGGAGATTGACCTGAGAATCTTGCACACACCCATATAGCTGACTATGTGTTTGGGTTTAGGTGTAGGAATGGACATAGGAGGATTGTTATCCTAACACATTGGGTTCTTCCTCACCGCCATTATTCCCAAAACAAAAATTCATTGTTATATCTCTATTTCTAATGTTGAATTGTGAGCTTCAATGTCGAGAATTGGCAACGCACCAAAGATATATCTTCGCGGTGTCATACCATGATCTCTTACATGGTGGATTAGGCCATCAACCTCTTCTCATGAAGAGTTGGTTCTTATTTGGTTGATATTTGGATTTCATTTGCCTTTATTCTTTTTTTAGTTGGTTTTCGTGAGAAACACACTCAAATTTTGGGGTTTTATTTGTTTGGATCTTGCAAACTTTGAGTGGAAAGTACCATACTTGTTTGGTTTTTCTAATCTCAATCCAAAATTTTCATTAAAACCAAGTTTTATAGCCACATGCATGTCCTACACATAATCTGGGAGTTTCTTGAGCTTTGGGGCCGGATACTCCGGTGTGAAACACCAGAGACTCCGGTCTGGCTAAAGTCTCCGCACTAAGCACGGAGACTCCGGTACACCAGAGACTTTGGGCCTTAGGCAGGAGACTCCGGCCTGGCGGTTTTCGCAGTGTCAAAAAGTGGATCGGTGAGGAGGATTTATCACAATCCTCTTTCCACCCCAACCCCAAAGACTTCCTGCGCCACCGCTGTCGCTCCAGGGACCCGTATGGCCGCCCCCAGCCGCCAAAATCCACTGTCGCCGGGCCTCCTCCACTCCTACTCGAGAAGGAATCTTCTTCCCCTCCCGGAACAGCACCATGTCTCACAAGGGTATATCCTCCCCCATCTCTCTCACTTTTCCTATAGGGTTTGACCTAGATGTGTTTCCTTTTGGAGAGATAGCCATGGTCCCATGTGGTAGAACTCACCTAGGAAAAAATTTCATCTAGAAATCATCCTTAGATAGTGGTTTACAAGTTCTTCAATCTGCATTTGGAGTAACTATCGCAAGGCCGGAGACTCCAGTGTGGTCTAGAGATTCCACCCCCTAAGGCTGGAAACTCCGGTGTAAAATCAAAAACATGTACCCAATATCTCTTGTTGGTTTCTTCGTTTGGCTCACAGACATGAATGCTTATCTACTTGTTATTCTTTTTTTGTTTGGTTTTTTTTCGGGGAAAAGAACCAAAGCATCCTCCTCCAACCCCCATGTCAACCCAAGGAAGTCACGTGCACATTCTTGCAACTATCTTGTCGCTGATCAGGAGACTGGGAAAGTGGCTCGACGCAGGGCTATCGAAGATGACCGTAACATAGAGGGAGCCATTGCTGAGAACCAACGGAAAGAACTAGCAAACAAGGTCCGATTTGATCGATTTCTACCTTGAAGGGCATGAGAAGAGTGAATATAGGGTGATGAGAGAGCAGCCATTCTTTTCTATGGCTCGCACAACTAATCGTCCTAACTATTGGAGGAGGGAGCAAGAGCTCATTCAGACAGAGTTCTACAACACCCTTGCACATCCAGTCTGTTCGCAAAAGGTTCTCGACTTAGACGCTCTGGGCAGTAGGGAGTACTTTCAGGAAGCCGTCTGGGTGACTAGGAATCTTGGCCTCGAGAAGCTAGTGGGCATCCATCAGGACTACAACATAAAGGATGTTCAGCAGTTCTTTGCCACTGTTACCTTTGGAGAGGATGAAGACATTTCTTTGACTTGGATGACTGGCCCTCTCAAGTGCGAGTCGTCTCTCTTTAGAATCTCCGAGCTTCTTTTCTATCCTCTCCATGTGTCGGGGGGCTACCCCCTAGTAGGGGTAAGACAGGTGGTAAAACAGAGAGCAGAGTACTGTTTACCGGGTAGGTGGCTACCCGGGGTCTGGTATCCGGTAGATGCTACTCGGTAATAAGTATTGTAGGCTAAGAGAAGATAAGGAGGAAGATTGGAATCATCCGAGTAGAGATCAAGTGGTCCGAGTAGATGAGCGTCAACTCTACTCGGGCACAAAGTAAATGGAGCCGTTCTGACGACATCCCGCGTATCCCGCAGCCGTACAGGCGTGCGGTTCAACTTACAAGACGCATGATTATCTGCGCTACGGCGTGGGTACAGTGAGGGTGCGCGCCTGTCATGTCTTGTCACTGACAGAGGGGACAGGACATGTCAGGAGCCTACTATGTGAGACCGACAGGGTGGACAAGTCCTGTCAGCCGGACGGCACGGCGACTTCTCGCAATGGCATCAGCGGGAACAAGGAAGCGTGCTGCTGCTGTTACAGTGGAGTTGTCTAATCGTGTACCTTTAATCGTTGTTTACTCGCTGGGTACCAGTATATAAGGTGCCCAGCCCCCTCCTGCGCGAGGGACGTTGCCCAGAGAGCATTTATTGTGCTCCTTAGTTCTACACACAGAGAGAGAACTAGAGAGTGGCTACTCGGGTGAGAGCCTGATTTGTACTGTGGCTACTTGAACGGACAACGACGTCGCCTAGAGGGGGGGTGAATAGGCGATTAAAACTTTTCCGGTTAAGGCTTGCTAAATGCGGAAATAAACTAGGTGTTTAAATTAACAAGCATACAACCTAAATATTCTAGGATCAACTAGATGAACCAACAACTTATGCTAAGCAAGACAAGTAACAAGGTGATAGCAAGATATATAACTTCAAGCTCGAAGGCTATCACAATGTAAATTGCATAAGTAAAAAGCTCGGGTATAGAAATAACCGAGGCACACGGAGACGATGATGTATTCCCGAGTTCCTCCCACAAAGGGGAGTACGTCTCGTTGGAGGGGTGTGAGCTCACCACGAAGGCCTACTCAACGCCACAAAGGCCTCACCCTATTCTCCGATGAACTTCCGCCACAAAGGCCTAGTTCACCTTCCACTATTGGCAACCTTAAAACCCGAGGCACGCATCCACAACTCAATTGGAGGCTCTCGGTGTCACCACAATCTTGGGGCACACATCCACAACTCAATTGGAGGCTCCCAAGAACACAACAAGTCGTCTAGGGTCCAAGACCCAAGAGTAACAAGCTCACAATCTTTCACTTCCACGAATCCTCGTGGAGAGACCAAACCGATGCAACCGATGCAAATGGAAAGAGCACGAGTGCTCGAATCCTCCACTCTCAAATTCCAACAAAGCAACAAATGCTTATGGGGGAATAAGAGAGGAAGAACAATGGAGAAACACCAAGAACTCCAAGATCAAGATCTACTAGGTTTCCCTCACTAAGAAGGAGAATGGATTGGTGGAAATGTAGATCTCGATCTCCTCTAACTTCTCCCTCAAAGATATGCAAGAATCATTGGAAGGATTGAGAGAGGAGCAAGCTTTCCAACGTCAACAATGGTGGAGAGAAAGAGGAAAAACGGGTTGGGAAAGGCTTGGGTGCTTTGGGGAAGAAAACCCCTTGAATAGGGGCTCAAAACTAGCCGTTTTCTGCCCAAAACGCGTCCAGGCCGGATTGGTCCGGAATATTCCGGACCCCCAGAATATTCCGGATGCAAACAGAGCTTTTTCCCGTTATGGCCGGAATGGCCCCGGAATATTCCGGATGCACACAGAGAGACTGACACCCGATACGAGAAATGCTATAACTTTTGCATATGGACTCCGTTTTCGATGTTCTTGGGCTCGTTGAAATCGCAACGACGAGCACTACAAGAATATGCAGAGAAACATCATTGTCCATTAATGGAAGATAAAACCAAATGGGTAAAGGTTTAGACCTCTCAAATAGGAACACCCGGTAAAACCTCCAACACGAAAACACACATAACTTTTGCGAATGAACTCCGAATTAGGTGAAACCAAATGAGTTGGAAAGTTAATAACAAGGACAATAAAAACAAAAAGGAATGAAGAAGTTACCACACATGGAAGGTGTGGAAACATTCTCAAAGCTGAACCGGATATTTTCACCACCGAAATCGCAACAAGTTTTTCTTACCAAAACCGTTTTCGGTAAACCTTGGCTTGCCATGAAGATCATGACAAGCACTAAAACCCAAAGGAGACAAAAGCCAAATAAGAACCAAGAAAGATGATATGCAAGTATGCAAAGGTTTGAGCTCTCCACAAAAATTCGATCACGTTACTCACTTGAGAGCCCCTCTTGATAATACGACTATCTATCCTATAACCCGGTCTCCCAAAGACACGAGACCGGTAAAATAGAAAACCTATCAAGATTATACCTTTGCCTTGAGCATTCCACTTGAGCTAGATGATGACGATCTTGACTCTCTCAAGTTGGATCTTCTTTCTTGATTGCGCTTGCTAGCACAAGCTCCGCTTGATGAAGACTTGCAAGTTGCTCCCCCATACACCATTATGGGAGAGACTAGCTCCCCCATACACCATTATGGGAGAGACCCTTCGGCAAATCTTCACAAGGCAACAATCTCCAAAAGGGTGGCAAGCATCAAGCATAGGATATCTTCTAGATGCTTCACTTGAGCTTCCACGTCAAGCTAGATGACGAACACCGCTTGACGACGACATAGACCACGGGCTATATGAAATCTTTCTTTTGGTTCATTCCCATGGAAAGATACCTAACCACACATAGAGATGCGACACACACATATAATGGGTTAGTTCACAAAGCTATATTGACAATTTCTTACCATACCATGAGATACACAATCCCACTTGGTACAACTTGTAGCTTTGTGTGTTGATCGCTTGCTTGATCAACCTTGTATCTTTGCTTCTCACTTATAAAGATGATGTCTTGAAGATGATAATGAAAGATCACCTAATCCTTTTCTTCAAGAAACACTAGCAATAAGCTCAACTCAAACCATGACCATTCTTGACATAAATCCTTGAATGTAACAATGGCCATCAAGGAAGCTAATAGAGTTCAACACATGAACTCCATTATTTCCTATGGACAAGATCTACAAGGATAACTCAATGCAAACATTAGTCCATAATGATTGTTATTAATTACCGAAACCACATATGGGGGAACCATGCGCTTTCAATCTCCCCCATTTTGGTAATTGATGACAATCCCTTTTTACGAGGGTTTATATGATGAATAAAGCAAACATGCTAAACTAGAGCAAGGATGCAATAGCATGGAAAGGCAAATGCTTAAGAACGAAACTAAAGCATAAACCAAATTCCCTTAAACCCTCTAAACTTCTCCCCCATTGGCATCCATTGCCGAAATGGGCAAAAAGATTAGAAGGCCAATATAGTAAGAGCTCCCCCATAGTGTATGCATTCCTCATGATATGAGTGAAATCACGTGCATATCTCCAACTATGAATAGATGGAGGGAGATCAAACTATATTGAGGATCCAAAGATTTATAAGCAAAGTAAAATTGAAGGATACTTTCACAAAGAAGCAACCAACCACAAGGATCCGAAAAACCGATTGACCAACATCAATATTTTGATAGGATCAAACAAGTGTTCTAGAAAATCAAGAGGGAACTCCCCAAGGTACATGCACAATGTTAGATTTGAATTACTATATAATGTGCACAACATGGAATCATCACTCCCTTCTAGATAATTTTGAACACAAACAAGAGCAAGATAATAGATTGGAGATGAAGCAAAGCAACTTGCAAACAAACAAAAGTTGAGCAATGAAGATCAAGAAGTGACAAATAAAAACTTACTCAACCGAAATAGATGCGTGTGACAAGGAAAAACATTTTTAGGAGACTAATAGGATGATAGAATCATCAACATAGTCTTTCAATATAGGAGGCACATAGTGCATATCATGGCTTTCCCATACACACAAACCATCAAATGATAAAACACATAGGTCCACAAGCTTATTAAGATGCAAAAGGAATACCAAACCAAAAGCAAAGCTTGTGCCTTATAGGAACCACAAAGGAATATAAAGCAATAAAAAGTGGTCACTAAAGAAATAGAATATCAATTAAAGATGTAACTATTATCGTGTGTATAAGTTTCTAAGTGGACAACAATCACAAAGATATATATCCACAAAGAAACATGCACACACAAAATAGGTACAAAAGATGAAGAACATGATATCCAAGAGAGGTTCATTAATATACCAATAAGATTTTTGCTTGAAAGCAAAGCACTAAGCTTAGTTTAATCTTAAGGGGATATAGATGAACACACAAAACTCATCAAAGCATCACAAATATCACAAGGGAAAAGTGATAGTTGGAATGCTTCGAGAAAGGTAACGCAAATCACAAAAGATTCAAATGGTTTTTTTTTGTTGAGAATTCATAAATATTGCATATGAGATACTTCAAGAAGAAATTGCTAGATTAAACTACTTGGGATTGGTGAATCATGGAAATGATTATAAATATCCCCTTAGTATGTAATCATCCCGGATTACTCATAGTTGCAATAAAGATGCTTTTGATAAGACATTTGCAAGAACCAATGAAATGCAACAAAGGGAAATCATGCGAAGATGCAACCTACACAAGGTTGAAAGCTAGAAATGTATGCATGAGATAGATACTTGTTACCGAGACGACATTGGTGATGAAGAGGATGCGAGTGTGATAATCATCGTAGCTTGACTCCTATAGTACCATGGTGAGAACACCTTCCTTATGAATGGAGCAAGCAACCAATGTATCTCAATTGTACCTAAAACCAAAATTCAAGTACAAAATGGTACCCAAACTCATTGGGTCCGAAGTAGTTAGAACAACTACAATACATAGGACAAACTCCACATAAATATGTGCATATTGATATGAATTTGAATATCATGCACATCTTAGCCATTTAGGATTTGATGGAGTTTATCCTATATATTGGATCAACGAAAGTAAGCATGCCAAAAGATATATAGTAAATATGCATGCACAAAACTTTCAAGAACCAAAACAAGATACAAATTGGACAAAGAACTAATTAAACCAAGAAGCCACTCACAAGAGTGAAAAGAAAGAGAATTGTCCAAAATATATCAAGACCCAAATCAACACATGATTGAGGAAACCAACATAGAGAGGATACCAAAAAAAAACATAAAAGAGTGAACAAACCCTCTACACTTTTCATGATAGCACACAAAGTACCAAGACGAAAAGTGTTTGTCTTCCAAAGAGACAAGTCATTGGGATAAAATGCAAATTTAAAGACAACAAGTGTTCAAACGCATATAGGATAGTTCTTCCAATAATAGTGCATTATTTATGATCTTGCATTTGAATACAAAATGCACACAATGGAATCATTACTATCCATATATATTATTCAAACACTAGTCATGTTTAACTAAAATCAATTAGATGCAATACCAATTTAAAGAACGGTGATCTACTCAATGTAGGATAGCTTCCCCAAGAATAGTGCAACCCAAAGAAGTATGACTTTGACCAAGTATGGGATCATTGCTTTTCCTAACTCAAAAAGCATAAAACAAATTTTGAGTAGAGCAAGGAAGACACAAAGGAGTTTGAACCAAACAAATCATTGGCAAGAAACAAGGAAATTTTAGAGCAGAGGCCAAAGTAAATATGATCAATAAACTTACCACAAATTATTATCACTTGTCAAACACAAGAGATGTATGGAGATATTTCTCGGTGGTAGAATTGTTCACAATCATATTCACAAAACATAAGCATGTGACAAAAGATAGGAATAACAAACATGCTTAGATAGAGATTCTTGAAGGCTTCAAATAAAATCGAATATTCAAAGCACTAAGAAACTCTCACAAACAAGATACCAAATAAGAGAGACGCAAGATATTTTAAGCAAATATGGAACTTGTTTGAGCAACATGCCACAAGAACAAGATAACTAACAATATCAACTCTAGGTGGCAATACCTCAAATGTTCACATTTTCTAGGCTTGTAATATGCACATAGCTTATTACTACCCCATAATGTGATAATCCATATTTTTTAACAAGAGGCAAAGAAAATAAATCCAACTTGAGAAAGTTAATGGACATTAGAAATTGAATTTCTCATGAGAAAGAGATACCACATAGAGACTAGATAATATTGATATATCAACACTAAGTGGTATTCCTCATGTACACACATTTTAGGATAGTAAAGTGCAAATCATATTACTCCCCCAAAATGGGATAGTCCATTAATCTCCCAAAGAGCCAACTAAGATAAGCAACAATGGCAATGAAGGCTCAACACAAAGAACACAAGTACATGGAGTGCAAACCAACAAACATAACTAGATTACTCAAGATAGGTAAGTAGGAAGCACAACATATACAAACACATGCTAGAAACAAAACTAACATATGCAAAGGAGCATGCAACTTTCAATGTATATAGAACTAAATACAAGTTACCGCTTGGAGGAACATTGGGTGAGAGATATATATAATCCAAGTGACTTGGCTTGAGGAAATATAATTGATGAAGATTCCTTAATTCTTCATGAAATAGCCAAGTCTCCAATGCCCTCCAACAAAACCTATTGATCAAGTTTGAACTTGTTGGTCCCCAACCAAGTTGGGTCCTAAGAGGTTAGTCACAATAGGTTTGGCAACCCAAATGGTTCTTTTCTTGACACCACTTGGAGTACCAACATACTTGGCAAACACATTGCCCACATTATCCTTCCGAATGGAATAAACATCATCAATAAGGATAGGGTTGGATAATGTACCATTAGTGCATGAAGAAGCAAAGTGTCCCTTCTTGCGACAAAGGTAGCAACATCGACTCTTTTCTTTCTTCTCAATAGGCTTCTCAGCAAGAGGAGCATTGGCTTGAGTCTTCTTAGGAGGTGGCCGTTGTTCAACTCGTGGTTGAGCATGAGATTGAACAAGAGGCCTCTTCCCTAGTTGCTTCTCACTAAGAGGCTTCTTCTTCAAAGGGCAAGATCTAACATGGTGCCCTTCAATCTTGCACTTGAAGCAAATAATCTTGGCCGAATCTTTTTCTTGTTCTTGGCCCTTCTTCTTGTCAATAATGGACTTGTTCTTGAGATTGGAGTTGAATCCAAGTCCACTCTTGTCATTGGGAAGTCTTCGCACTCTCAACATCTTGTCAAGTGTGGAACTCCCTTCATGACACTTTTCCAAGTCTTTCTTCAAAGAAGTGACTTGGGCCTTGAGCTCTTTAATTTCCTCTACATGGTTAGAATCAACACAAGAGCTAGAGGAACTAGATGCTTCATTGTTAGAGCAACAAGGCAAGGAAAGCAATTCATCACAAGATGTAGAAACATTATGGGAGGATGAATTACTAATACGAGCACAAGTCAATATAGCATTATTAGAAGATATTGTGCTAGTAACCACATGAGGCTCACAAGATGTTACCTTTGTAGTGATAGCCTCAAGAGCTAATTTTAGCTTGGTATGGGATTCTAGAAGATCCTCATGAGAGCTAGATAGCTTTTCATGACTTTCTTCCAATTTCCCATACTTGCTAGTCATTAGCTCAAGTTGAGACCTTAGCTCAACATTCTCCTTCAAAATAGATGCTTCACAAGATGTGGAGTTAGTAGCACAAGCATCAATTGAAATATAAGAAGATAACTTGGCAAGCTCATTATTTAACCTAGAGTTTTCTTCAATTAGATTATCATTGCCAACAACAAATTCAACCTTTTCATTTTTAAGCACTTTATATTTAGCATGGGTATGGTCACGTGCTTTAGTGAGATAGGCTATTTGTTCATTATAGAGCTCCTCAATAGATTCAAGTTTCTCCTCAAGAGTAACTCGGAGCTCATACTCTTCCTCAAGAGACATAGTGAGGGATGCCTTTTCATTGGCATCACTTCTTTCAATCTCACCTTTCTTTTCAATGATTTTAGCGCTATAAATAGCAAAAGCCATTATTTCACTAAAAGGAGTGATATCTTTACTACCTTTAGGGAGATCAAGAAGAACCAACTCACCCTTCTCCATTAAAGAGTCTTCGTCCTCAAACTCTCCATAAAATATATCCTCATCCTCATCATCACAAGATGTAGTGGGTTCCAAAGGTGGTGATACCTTTGAATCCCTAGCCATAAGGCACATATGAGAAATGGATGGCGATGATGGAGATATACTAGAAGAGCCATTAAGGTCCATGTCTTGTTCCACAAAAAAATGGGATTCCTCTACATTGTTAGCCACACAAGTACTAGAGGAAATGGAAGCATTATTTTCATGAAAACAAGACATAGGAAGCATAACATCATGAGATTTAGTTAAAAAACTATTACATGATATGCAAGGACTATCAACACTAGCATGTATGGAATTTTGAGTGCTAGAAGATATTAAGTCCAAAGATAGATCATTGCAATGGGATAGAGATGAAGTATAGTCAATAGCAAATTCACTATCCACAATGCAATTTCTATCACCACTCACCATATCATTACCTTGTGACAAAACACATGTTGGTGGAGTGGAGAAAGATGTGAACTCATCACGGCCGGAAGTGGATGGAGAACAATCATCCTCAATAATATTGGACACATCATATATATCTTGAAGTTTTGTCCATAGCTCATGAGCGTTCCGAAAAGGCTTGATTGATTCAATGACTACATCGCTCAAAAAGCACAAGAGACCATTAGATACAAGAGTATCGAGATAAGAGTTTTCCTTATCCTCTAAAGATAAATCTTGAGAATCCTTTGGAGGAGGAAAATCCATATCTACAATTCTCTTAACATACTTTGGACCCATGTCCGTAAGAAATTTAAGAATGCGAATTTTCCAAACATCAAAGTTTCTACCATAGAATATAAAAGCGGGATCATGTTCTATTTCTCTAAACGACATCGTACTCTCTAGGATGTAAAGCCTAATAAAGAGAGACGAGGCTCTGATACCAATTGAACGGACAAAGACGTCGCCTAGAGGGGGGGGGGTGAATAGGCGATTAAAACTTCTCCGGTTAAGGCTTGCTAAATGCGGAAATAAACTAGGTGTTTAAATTAACAAGCATACAACCTAAATATTCTAGGATCATAGATGAACCAACAACTTATGCTAAGCAAGACAAGTAACAAGGTGATAGCAAGATATATAACTTCAAGCTCGAAGGCTATCACAATGTAAATTGCATAAGTAAAAAGCTCGGGTATAGAAATAACCGAGGCACACGGAGACGATGATGTATTCCCGAGTTCCTCCCACAAAGGGGAGTACGTCTCGTTGGAGGGGTGTGAGCTCACCACGAAGGCCTACTCAACGCCACAAAGGCCTCACCCTATTCTCCGATGAACTTCCGCCACAAATGCCTAGTTCACCTTCCACTATTGGCAACCTTCAAACCCGAGGCATGCATCCACAACTCAATTGGAGGCTCTCGGTGTCACCACAATCTTGGGGCACACATCCACAACTCAATTGGAGGCTCCCAAGAACACCACAAGTCGTCTAGGGTCCAAGACCCAAGAGTAACAAGCTCACAATCTTTCACTTCCACGAATCCTCGTGGAGAGACCAAACCAATGCAACCGATGCAAATGGAAAGAGCACGAGTGCTCAAATCCTCCACTCTCAAATTCCAACAAAGCAACAAATGCTTATGGGGGAATAAGAGAGGAAGAACAATGGAGAAACACCAAGAACTCAAAGATCAAGATCTACTAGGTTTCCCTCACTAAGAAGGAGAATGGATTGGTGGAAATGTAGATCTCGATCTCCTCTAACTTCTCCCTCAAAGATATGCAAGAATCATTGGAAGGATTGAGAGAGGAGCAAGCTTTCCAACGTCAACAATGGTGGAGAGAAAGAGGAAAAACGGGTTGGGAAAGGCTTGGGTGCTTTGGGGAAGAAAACCCCTTAAATAGGGGCTCAAAACTAGCCGTTTTCTGCCCAAAACGCGTCCAGGCCGGATTGGTCCGGAATATTCCGGACCCCCAGAATATTCCGGATGCAAACAGAGCTTTTTCCCGTTATGGCCGGAATGGCCCCGGAATATTCCGGATGCACACAGAGAGACTGACACCCGATACGAGAAATGCTATAACTTTTGCATATGGACTCCGTTTTCGATGTTCTTGGGCTCGTTGAAATCGCAACGACGAGCACTACAAGAATATGCAGAGAAACATCATTGTCCATGAATGGAAGATAAAACCAAATGGGTAAAGGTTTAGACCTCTCAAATAGGAACACCCGGTAAAACCTCCAACACGAAAACACACATAACTTTTGCGAATGAACTCCGAATTAGGTGAAACCAAATGAGTTGGAAAGTTAATAACAAGGACAATCAAAACAAAAAGGAATGAAGAAGTTACCACACATGGAAGGTGTGGAAACATTCTCAAAGCTGAACCGGATATTTTCACCACCGAAATCGCAACAAGTTTTTCTTACCAAAACCGTTTTCGGTAAACCTTGGCTTGCCATGAAGATCATGACAAGCACTAAAACCCAAAGGAGACAAAAGCCAAATAAGAACCAAGAAAGATGATATGCAAGTATGCAAAGGTTTGAGCTCTCCACAACAATTCGATCACGTTACTCACTTGAGAGCCCCTCTTGATAATACGACTATCTATCCTATAACCCGGTCTCCCAAAGACACGAGACCGGTAAAATAGAAAACCTATCAAGATTATACCTTTGCCTTGAGCATTCCACTTGAGCTAGATGATGACGATCTTGACTCTCTCAAGTTGGATCTTCTTTCTTGATTGCGCTTGCTAGCACAAGCTCCGCTTGATGAAGACTTGCAAGTTGCTCCCCCATACACCATTATGGGAGAGACTAGCTCCCCCATACACCATTATGGGAGAGACCCTTCGGCAAATCTTCACAAGGCAACAATCTCCAAAAGGGTGGCAAGCATCAAGCATAGGATATCTTCTAGATGCTTCACTTGAGCTTCCACGTCAAGCTAGATGACGAACACCGCTTGACGACGACATAGACCACGGGCTATATGAAATATTTCTTTTGGTTCATTCCCATGGAAAGATACCTAACCACACATAGATATGCGACACACACATATAATGGGTTAGTTCACAAAGCTATATTGACAATTTCTTACCATACCATGAGATACACAATCCCACTTGGTACAACTTGTAGCTTTGTGTGTTGATCGCTTGCTTGATCAACCTTGTATCTATGCTTCTCACTTCTAAAGATGATGTCTTGAAGATGATAATGAAAGATCACCTAATCCTTTTCTTCAAGACACACTAGCAATAAGCTCAACTCAAACCATGACCATTCTTGACATAAATCCTTGAATGTAACAATGGCCATCAAGGAAGCTAATAGAGTTCAACACATAAACTCCATTATTTCCTATGGACAAGATCTACAAGGATAACTCAATGCAAACATTAGTCCATAATGATTGTTATAATTACCAAAACCACATATGGGGGAACCATGCGCTTTCACTACTCGGTAGAATCATATACAGAGAGATAGGCAGGAGTAGGGGTGTTACCTCCACACGAGGGCCCTAAACCTGGGTAGATTGAGGTGTTTGCCGTGTTTCTGAGCGCGTCTACTCGACGTGCGATCCCTCCCCGAATACCTACAACGTCCATCGTCCCCAACAATTAGCCATCCCATGGCATCTGTCTTCTCCACTCCACGACAGTTGGCGCCCACCGTGGGGCAAGCAGCGGCGCTGGCTGGGCTTCATATTCGGACGGGACCGATCTCTGCATCGGGGGAGCGCGTGGTCTGTGGCCTTGTCCACAGATTCGGCTCCTTCGACTTCGTCACCGACAACGCCGGCGATTTCGGCGGCAGTCCCGTGCCTGCAGGCGGCTCGGTCCTCTCCTTCGGCGCGCATCTGGTATACGTCACCACCACCGTCATCCGCGAGTTCCCGGAGGAGGTGCTCGTCGCGGATGATCCTCCTGTTGTACTCGCTGCTCGCGGGAAGCCAGTTGGCTGCTCTGCGGACAGCGTGGAGGTGATGATGACGGGCCCGGCTATCGATGCCGGGAAAGGCGCGGCCGCTGCGGCTGAGGTTATCGAGGAGCCGGCTGCGGCCAGGGGTCACAAGCCCTATGAGATGCCCCGGAACATTCCAGGCTACGTGGATCCTTCCACGTCAACGGTTATACCGGCTGCTCGCGTTGACGCCACCGAGCAACTGGGCATGCCGCCTCCCACCGACACGGAGCTCATGGCGTTGAAGGCGCAACTCGAGCAGCAGCGTCAAGCGCTACTCGCGGAGGCCCAGGAGCTGGAGAAGGTTAGGCTTGAGCTTAACCTGGATCAAAATGAGTACAATAGAGCGCATGGCTTTACTCCTGTTTCTAGGCTGCCTAGCAAGATAGGCGTTATTCGTCGCAACTTGGGCGCTGAGCTAGCTAGAGATGGTAGGGCTGCTAGCCAATCTGCTAGTTTGAACACTGCTAATAGGCCAAAATATACTTCCCCTGCCAAAACTCTTAGGGCTGCAAAGGCAGTCGCTGCCGAGTTGCCGCGTCTCACTGGCGACGCGCGCGCTAGGCAGCAGGACAGGCTTAATGAGCTAGTGCTAGAAGCTGGCAGGCAGAATGAGGCTTTCCGAAAAGCCAATCCGGGAGCTGGTGCTTCCCATGTTGTTCATTCGCATGGGGGTAGATCAGTGGATCAGGCCTCATTGCCGCTTCCCGGCACTGAGAGGGCTCAGAGTGTGAACTCTGGCAATAACAAACAGATGCAGGTGTACGACCCGGCTGTCACCGGAAAACAGCACGCTGTAGAGCGGCAGCCCGGCCAGAAACACAACTCTGAAGGAGCCGGCTATCAAGACACCAAAGCTCGCAGCAAGGGACAAGGAGGAAACCGACAGGTACCATCTCGGCATCAGGCTGCCAACCCGGTTCAGCAGAGGGTACAGCCGCATGCAGCTGAGCAGCCGCGATCAGTTGCGGCAGCGACCAACCCGGTTGCTCAACCCGGTCCTGTGCAGCCAGACCGCTATGATGATGGGTACTCGACAATGGAGCTAGCCGAGTACGCTGATCCGCGAGATGTCACCAATCGTCTGGGTGGAAGGATGTTGGAGCCCAGCGATGCAAGGTACAAGTTGGACCGGATTCACCGGTCCGAGCAGATAGAAGAGAGGGGGCCACCCGGCCCAAGCTGTTTTGGCCATAGAATAATGGGAGAGCCTGTCATGACCAAGTTCCAGTTGGCCAGGGGGACCAAGTCGTATGATGGGAGCACCAAGCCGGATGACTGGTTGAATGACTATGTCACCGCCGTGCATATTGCAGGCGGCAACCGGAGATGGGCTGTGAGATACGTCCCACAGATGCTGGAGTGCCCTACCTGGATCTGGCTCAATAACTTGCCGAAGGACAGTATCAACTACTGGCTCGACTTCTCGGAAGCCTTCATCAGCAACTTCACCAGCACGTACAAGAGGCCGAATAGGGTGCAACAGCTCTCGGCTTGGAAGCCGCGGGAAGAGGAGACTGACCAAGAATACCTTACTCGGTGGAGCACATTGAGGAACACCTGTGAGGGTGTGAATGAGTCATAGGCAATCGCCTGGTTTGCTCAAGGCTGCAGGCATGGCAGCATGTTGTGGAAGAAGCTGCAGAGAGAGATGCCGAGTACGCTCGTCGAGACGATCAAGATAGCTGATATGTATGCACTCGGTGACCCTACTCAGCCTTTGCTCGATGCTTTCGAGCCAAGAAGAAGAAACCATGATGGCAGTAGACGCCAAGACTTCCGCAACAAGCGCAGAGATGACCGTCCCGATACTCGGTACGGTTCTGAGCAAGTGAATGCTGTGAACCAGGACACTGCGGCTGCTGGGAGCAGCCAAAGGCAAAAAAAATGCTGGAGCCCAATACGGGCAGAACCAGAATCAGGGCCAAGGCTTCAAGAAGCCATACAATGCTCCCCGGCAAGGCAACACCAAACCGGAAGCCGGAGATTCTCAGAGATTTATCTTTGAGAACATGAAGGACGGGCCATGCAGCTTCCATACTCGGCATCCGAGTAGGCCACCAACCACACTACCCGGCAATGCAGCTAGTGGACCGCATCAAGTGTGAAGGTTTTGGTCAGCTGCCCCCTCCTCCTCCTATGCCGCCTACGGATGCCAACGTGCAGCCTATCCGGGCAGCTGCTCCTAGGCCGACTGTGAATCCGAGAAGGGAGAATGTGAATCAAGTGGCTCAGGGAGCCAACCACAACTACAACAACCGCAACAACCACAACCGCAACTACTACACCCGCAACAACAACTGGAACAACACCAACAACAACAACAATGGAAACAACAACAACGGCAATGATGGTGGTGGAGACCGGAACCAGTATCAGAGGTGCATGCAGAAGTGCTTGCATGACCAAATCGGCAAGAATGTGCAGGTGTACGTAGATGAAATTGTCATCAAAACGAAAGAAACACATACTATGCTTAGTGATATTGAGGAAACATTCGCTAGTCTGCGCAAGTACAGGATGAAATTGAATCCGACTAAGTGCACTTTTGGCGTCCCGGCTGGCAAGCTACCCGGCTTCTTGGTATCCAGTCGGGGCATTGAGGCCAATCCTTCAAAGATAAAAGCTATAGAGAGCATGTCTTTGCCGAGATCACTGAAGGATGTGCAGAAATTTACCGGATGCTTGGCTTCCCTTAGCCGCTTCCTGGGAAGAATGGGTGAGAAGGCCTTGCCTCTCTATCAGCTCATGAAGAAGAGTGACAAGTTCATATGGACGCCACAAGCTCATGTGGCCTTCAAAGAACTCAAGACCATGCTGGGTAGCGCTCCCATCCTGGAAAGCCCCCTGCCCAAGGAGCCAATGTTGCTGTACATCGCAGCTACCAACCGGGTAGTCAGCGTGGTGATAGTGGTGGAAAGATAAGAGGAAGGAAAGACTATGCAGCGGCCAATGTACTATCTCAGCGAGGTGCTATCCAGCTCCAAGCAAAACTACCCGCACTACCAGAAGATGACATATGGCGTGTACCTAGGTGCCAAGAAGCTCAAGCATTACTTCCAAGAGCATCCCATCACAGTGGTGAGCACTGCTCCCATCTCGGAGATCATGGGCAACTAGGATGCAAGTGGCCGGGTAGCCAAGTGGGCAATCGAGCTAGCCGCGTACACCCCTCTATACGCGAAAAGAGAAGCAATCAAGTCACAAACTCTGGCAGATTTCTTGCTGAATTGGGCCGAGATGCAGTACGACCCTCCCTTGCCGGAAACCAACTTCTGGAAAATGCATTTTGATGGCTCCAAAGTGAAGGAAGGGCTCGGTGCTGACGTGGTGCTCATGTCACCCAAGCGAGATCAACTCAAGTATGTGTTGTAGATCCATTTTAAGGCATCCAATAATGTTGCCGGGTATGAGGCATTGGTACATGGCTTGAGGGTATCCAAGGAGATCGGAGTTCAGCGCATTGTCTGTTATGGCGCCTCGGATTTGGTGGTTTAGCAAGTCTCCGGCAACTGGGATGCCTTGGATGCCAACATGGCGTCCTACCAGTTTCTAGTGCAAACTATGACTAGGTTCTTTGAGGGGTGTGAATTTCATCATATACACCGAGCTGAGAATGATGCAGGTGATGCACTGTCCAAGATGGGGTCTTCTCAGCAGTTTATCCCGGCTGGGATTGCCTTGGAGCATTTGAGAAAGCCATCCATCAAGCCACCCCCCAACTTGGAATCCATATTCATTCCATCTCTGCCAGGATCGGAAGTTGTTCCCATGGAAATTGATTGGGAAGCTGCAAAGGAGAACCCGGGGACTGTCGTCTCCAACCCGGGGACTGACACTTGCAACCCGGGGACTGCTTCACTCAACTCGGGGACTGTTGTGTTCATCGAGGGGATCATTTCTCAGTACTCGAGGACTCGGGGACTCGTCTCCAACTCGGAAGAGGTAATGGTAGATGATCCAATGGAAGTGGACGAACCAGTGTTTCCCATCCGGGAGACACCGAGTTGGGATCTGCCCATATTATCCTTTCTAACGGATGGCTCATTGCCGAGTGGTGAGGTCACAGCAAGGCAAATACAGAGAAGATCCAAGGGCTACACCATCATCAACAAGGGGCTGCACAGAAGGAGTCCTACTAGCGTGCTGCAACGCTGCATTGAGCCAGAGGAAGGAGAAGAGATTCTTAGAGAAATACACCAGGGAGAATGCGGGCATCATGCCTCTTCTCGGGCACTGGTCAACAAGGCTTTTCGGCATGGATTCTTTTGGCTCACTGCCTTGCGGCAAGCTGAAGATATAGTGAGAAAGTGCAACGGGTGCGAGAGGTTTGCGAGCAAGATTCATATGCCAACATCCGATTTGAAGACCATTCCCATTACTTGGCCATTTGATGTCTGGTGTTTGGATATGGTAGGCCCTTTCAAGCCGGCTAGAGGCAACATGACTCACATCTTGGTCATGGTTGATAAATTCACCAAGTGGATTGAGGTCAAGCATATTCGGAAGTGTGATGGAGTCACAACTGTGAGCTTCCTGAAGGATATCATTCTGAGATACGGCTACCCGCACAGCATCATCACTGATAATGGCACAAACTTTGCTGAGGAAGCGTTTGCAAGATTCTGCAAGGAGAAGCGGATCCGGCCAGATGTTGCATCAGTTGCACATCCAGCCTCAAATGGGCAGGTTGAAAGAGCAAATGGCATGGTCCTATCCGGGATAAAGCCAAGGCTAATTGAGCCATTACAGCGAACCCCTGGTTGTTGGTTCGACGAGTTGCCGGCGGTGTTGTGGAGTCTAAGGACTACCCCTAACCGATCAACCGGATACACACCATTCTTCCTGGTATATGGAGCTGAGGCCGTGTTGCCCACTGACCTAGAGCATGACTCGCCCAGAGTAACACTCTACACTGAAAAAGAGGCGAGAGAAGCTCGAGAAAATGACGTTGACCTGCTAGAAGAAGCAAGAGAGTTAACTCTGTCACGTTCAACCATTTATCAGCAAAGCCTGAGGCGTTATCATAGCCGAAAAGTAAACCCAATGGTTTTTCGAGAAGGAGACATGGTCCTTAGGCTCGTGCAGCGCACGGCCGGGATGCACAAGCTATCTCCTCCATGGGAAGGGCCTTTCATTGTGAGCAAGGCTCTGCACAATGACGCCTACTATCTAGTTGACGCACAGGCACCGCAGAAGAACAAGTCGGATAGAGCTGGAGAGGAATCCAAGCGTCCCTGGAATGTAGCTCTACTCCGCCGTTTTCATTCATGAGCAAAAGTTGTATGTATCTCCTTAACCGAGTTAAAATTCAAGTTGGCACTCCGAATTCAAACTCGGGGACTGCCTGTGCAAAAATCTTGCCTTGTGCTGTTTACTTTATTTCCTTTGTCTACTCGGTTGGTCTACTTAGAATTTCATGTGCATGTCTAGTAGTGTGTTTAAACCCAAGGGCCAACTCTTCAACTCTGCTGCTGTCTGCAACCCGGCTTCATGGCAAGCAAGAGAACAAGCCAAAGGTCAATAAACACATGAAAAATTGCTAAGGAAAAGAGAAGTGTAGCAACCGAGTAGGGTGTTTTTACTTCTCTGTTTTCTTGTCGGCTAAGTGGTGGGCAGCGTTAGAATCCAAATCTCAAGGTGGTTGAGTATCTGAAACTTGGTTTTTGAAATCTTGTGACTCGAGTACCAAAAAGCCACAAGTGGCAGGTAAGAGCAAAGACAAAAAGAAAAGTGAAAGAGAAATGCAACTCAGGGACTTGCATTACAACGCAATCCGGCATTAAGCCAGTCTTGCTAAAAGTGAAACAAATAAAACTGAGTATCAAGATAAAGCATAAGTATTTTGATTACATCTGCACCCGGCATCCTGGGGATCTGATGAGTGTTCTAGATAAGAAACTGCAGAAATTTAGACGACGGTGGAGGTAGTGGTATCCGAGTTGGTGCTGGTAGGCGCCACTGGCTCGGAGGCAGCAGTTATAGATGTAGGCTCGGCAGCAGAAGAAGTCGGAGTAGTGGAGATTGGCTCCGATGCAGAGTTGTTGGAGGCCTGAGTGACGGAGGCGCTGGGAACAGGGTAGAGCACGGAAGTCGCAGCCCCAGTCGCGCCCAGCTCGGGAGCGGGGTCATCTATCACCATCTCGGTGGTGACAACTGCCTCCTGCGCGGCGGGTGGCGGCTGCTCGGTCTCCGGATTGGCTTCCATCCCGGAGTTTTCCGTTTGTCCATGCTGCTCGGGCTCCTCTTGCTCGGCCTCTCTGTGCTCAGACTCCTCCTGCTCGGCTTCCTCGTCATCTCGGCTGTGGTCTTCGCCGGCATCTTCCTCGAACTCGGCCTCCTCCTCCTCCTCCTCTTCATCAACATCTGTATCCGGCTCGGCGGGGCCGTCGATGTATTGGTTGGTCTCAGCATAGGAGGCAATCTCGTATGCCACTTCTTTTCGGCGTGAGACGCACTCGGGACGCCCAGTCCACTTGGAGCCATTTCTGCGAGTGCCAATCTACTCAAGGTCCAGATTCTCATACCAGGATAAGATGAAATGGGGGATCTTGTCAGCTCCTGCCCGAGCTGCGGAAGCGCGCCACTTCTTCAGTTCTTCTTTGACATGGTCCAGGTTGGCTGCCATGCCGCGGAAGGTTTCCGGGACATCTCGGTCGGGCCAGAACAGTTTGTGCAGCTTAATTGTACTGGATACCATGGAGGTATCCAAGCCTTTGAGGGAGTGTACTTGGGTCTTTAGGTTGACGAGATGATCATCGATGCTGGAGGTATCATCATCACTCAGACCAGCTGCTGCCCTGGCCTTTCTCGCTTTGTCCACGGCAGTTTCACCAGCGACACGGAGTTCCGGGAAGATGTATGGATCAGGAAATGCCGGGTTGGGTCAGAAAGAGTAACCGAGAAGAAGAGAGACCGAGTATAAGAAGATAGAAGGGCAAAAACTAAACAAGGTGAAGGGTAGCGGCAACTCACATTCCATTTCCAGCACAAGGGCTCCCAGCTTAGTCCTCCAGTCGTCTGTTTCCCGGATCTGCTTGTCCTGGATGCGGCGCGAGTCGCTGATTGTGACCTCGAGAGCTTGGTTCCTTTCTTTCAGAGTTCTGATCTCTCTGTCGAGTTCCCGCTTCTCGGCAGCAGCTGTCTTCTCAAAATCTTGCTTTTCGCGGACAGCATTGATTGCAGTTTGGAGTGCGTTTGAAAGATCAACCTGAAGTTTCTTGAACTCCGTTTTCTCGGCCTCCCGCTCTTTCAGCAACTCGGCCTCACGGATCTGCACTTGGTGATGTGCTTCAGCTGGAGTGAGGCATTGCAGATGTTCCTCTCGGAATTTCTTGTATTCTTCTGCGGGTAGAGCAGCAAGTTAGACAAGTGAGCAAGCAGTAACAAGCTAAGTGAAGGAAACAGAGAAGGGGTAGCTCACCTTCCAGTCTGGAGATTGTACTTTGCGCGGAGGCAGCCATGACCTCACAGTCCTGGTTCCTATCAACGAGCGCCTTGAGCTCACCTGCAGAGATGACAATGACTTAGCAAAAAAGCAAAAAACGGCCGTAAGTAAAAAACGCACAAACCGAGATGCTAAAATCTTACTTTCCATAGCGGACAGATTGATAGCGCTTTCCATGGAATTATTCTCCATTGCGTCCATCTCACTCTTCTTGAACTCCAGCTCCCGGTTCCTGTCCCGCACTTGGCGATGAGACCACAGGAGCCGGCGAAAGACCTTGGTCCTCTCTTGGACGCTATCCTCCAGAGAAGAAAGAGATTTGATGAGTTTGGAAGATTTAGCCCGAGTAGATGGCAACTCGGTGGAGCTTTACCTACTCGGCCCAAATCTTGGGGACTGAGTAGTGGGTAAGAGAAGAGATGTGAAGAAGAAATCTGGCAACTCGGAAAGATCAAAAGAAAAAATATACTTACCATGTAACTCTGCTCGATGTCTTCGAGGTTTTTGTGAAGAACGAACAGCTTGCTGGCCAGAGTGCTGCAAGGTCCGGCTACAGCTATGCCAACAGGGCCGATGTCAGCCTTGTTCCACTCGGTCCGGTAGTTGTCGAGGTTTCGCAACTCGGTACCGTCCCAGGCGGCGTGGCTAAGTCTCTTGCTGTCCCAGAACTTCTCAATGAAGCCTACTTGGTCAAGGATAGTTGCTACGCCTTCCTCTGGGAGATCCTCTTCATCCTCATCGCGGGAGGTAATTTCGTTGATGACCAGGGAGTCTTTCTTCCCCTTGGACTTGGAGCGGGACACGACTCTTCGCTTTTTTAGGGCGCCTAGTCGCTCAGCTTCCTGGGACATCTTGATCTCGTGGCGCTCCAGCAGCTGAACCCAGTACTCTGGGAAAGTAGGAGCCTTCTCAGTTTCGATGGCGCCTGCGTCGGCAGCTTGCTCCTCTTCAGGGCCAAACTGGACGTCGGCCTGCACCAACCTGGTGTTCGGGTTGACCTTCCTGGCCTTGTTAAGCGGCCACTTCTCAGGTGGAGGCTGCTGTTGTGCGGGTTGCCCGCCTGGCTGGCCGCCTGGCTTCTGTGGCCCTGATGGCTCAAAGGACAGTTGTTGTTGCACAGCTTGCCGATGTCCGGTTGGCTGCGCGCCAGCCTGCGAGGCACCGCGTGGAGGTTGCTTCTTGGTCGCCTGCGGGATCACCTTGGCAGTAGAGGGATCTGTTTGCTTCTTGGAGGATGGCGGAGGCACCTGGCGAGTTGACGGAGGCACTTGACGAGTTGGCGGCGCCTTTGGCTGGCTGGCCGGCGCAACATCCGGCTGCACTACGTATTGGCGTGATGGCTCCTCCACAGGGTCTTCTACCCGCTGCGCGGCAGCAGGGTCCGGCTGCTCTGCAGCATTATCTTCAGGCTGCCGCTCGGCAGTAGGATCCGGCTGCTCCGCGGCGGTGTCTTCTTGTCGCTGCCCGGCAGCGTGATCAGTGGTCTCCTCAGCTGATGCAACTGGAGGAGTCGGTGGCTTCTCGGCATTGGTGGCGTCCTGAGCAGCTAGCTGCGCAGTGGGCTGCGGCTGCTCGGAGGTGCGCTTTGTATCCATCTCGGCGCCCGTGTTCTGGGCGCCAAGATCCTTCTCTTCTCGGAGAGGAGAGGACGCCGGTGTCCGATCCTCTGGTACGCGATCCCCTTCATTGTCGGATAGTTCCACGAGTTCTTTCGGTGGATCTCTCTTCCTCCGGGGAGCTGGTGCGGAGGTGGTATCGGCATCAAGGGCATCACTGAAAGGAAGTGGGTAAAAGAGAGAGGAAATCAGAAAGTGTGCGAGGAAGAAGGCCAGGGAGAAAACAGAGTAGAAAGCAAAGGACTAAGAACAACTCGGAAGGGCTTACCCGTCAATAGTGGGGCGCTTCCTGCGCAGGTTGGGCTTGGTTCCGGTTTTGATTCCCGGCTTCTTCTTGAGCTTCTTGGCAGGGGGATCCAGTGCCCCGCTACCCGTCCTCTTCCTGGTGGTGGGAGCAGCCACTGACACCGGAATTGCATCCACGGGTTCCTCCATCTCGTCCAGTTCAGGTTCCTCTGCAATGGAAAGAAGGATGAATTCAGAATAAAAGAGATAGATTCAGGTGCACTACTGGCAAGCAAAGAGGTGAACCCGGTCACCTTCTTCATCCTCTGGCCAGTCCCGGATAGAACCTGCGACTCGGGACTTACCGTTCTGAACAGCGTGAGGGATGCACAGGGTGTCCTGGATGTCGTACGCCGTGGCGTCATCTTCTGTCCTATCTGCCTCCCAGTTGGCCTCGAAGATGGGCTGGTCCTCGGTCTTCTGGCGATGGATGTGATGTTGATACAAACATAGAGCACTGTGAGTTGAATTTCAGTAGAGTAGGTCTACTACTTGGTCTAGCGTGCAAACAGGAAGCACTAAATGCTAAGGACCAGAAGAGGTAAACAAATAAAAGTTCTACTCGGAACAACATGCAAACATAAAGCATATCAAGCTAAGGAGTTCTACTCGGAACAACATGCAAACATAAAGCATATCAAGCTAAGAAGTTCTACTCGGAACAGCATGCAAACATAAAGCATATCAAGCTAAGGAGTTCTACTCGGAATAGCATGCAAACATAAAGCATATCAAGCTAAGGAGTTCTACTCGGAACAACATGCAAACATAAAGCATATCAATCTAAGGAGTTCTACTCGGAACAACATGCAAACATAAATCATATCAAGCTAAGGAGTTCTACTCGGAACAGCATGCAAACATAAAGCATATCAAGGTAAGTATTAACAGAGGAGCTCTATCCGGCACAGCGTGCAAACATAAAGCATATGAAGCTAAGAGGAGGTCTATTCAGCAGCAAACACAAGTACTGAGCATGCAGAGAAGAAAACTCACCTTGGGGATGGGCTTGGTGCGGCTATACGGCACGAAGCCATAAGCCCAGTTCTCGGTGAGGTTGGTCCGCATGATGGACTTGGCCCAGATGGCCAAATCTGCTTTGCTAAGCTCAAAAGTGGTAGTCCGAGTGCAATCCCGAGGGCCTCCCATGTAGCACATTTTGTGTGCCCGATCCTGAAGCGGGAGCACTCAGCGCGATATCCAGCAGGCAATCGGGTCATCCTGTAGAAGCCCTTGGGCAACTAGCTGCTCTGAGCGCTTCTCTACCTGGACGACGTCAGGCGCCGTCTTTTTGGGTTTAAAACCCCAGTTATGTCAGATGGGCAGTGCATTCTCGAACTTGGGAAGCCCAATTCGGTCCTCAGCAACGTGTCCTTCTGCGGGAGGGACATTCTTCACGTACAGAAAGCCCCGCTACCACTTGTGCACGGTCTCCAACCCGAGTACCCGCGGATGGTGCCCGGTGCTACGCTGCAGCATCATTGCGCTACCCGTCTGGGTCATCGCGCGTGGAACTAATGGGTTGTTTGGATTGGGAACGCTCTGTTGGCGGAGGAAGAAGTAGCGAGCCCAAGTCTGGACTGTTGGGTACACGCCTAGGAAGGCTTCACAGATGGTGGCGTGGGTGGATAGCATCATGATGGCGTTTGGAGGAAGATGATGTGGCTGGAGGCCAAAGTGGCGGAGGAAATCGGAGAAGAACTTGGAAATGGGGAGACCTAGGCCGCACTTGAAGTGAGAGAGAAAGACGACGTACTCACCGGCTTCCGGAGTCGGGACGAGCTCCGCGCCGGGAGGACGGTAGATCACGTCGGGAGGGACGCTGCGAGTGTTCACCAGCCACTGAAATTCAGCGGCTGTGACGTCCGAGCCCTCCCAGCCGGCGCGAGCCGGTGCCATCTCCTCCTCGTGCTGGTCCGCGGCGGCGTTCGCGAGATCCATGACGGCGCGGTTGCTGGTGGAGAAGCGGGACCTCATCGAGGTTGAGGTCGATGACGAAGACGGAGGCGCGCCGGAATCTCTGCTCTCAGCTCTCAGTGCGGTGGCGCGTGACGAGTTCGCGGCAGCGCTGAGCTCTGCGGCGAGGGCGAAAGAAAGGAGAAGCGGTGCGAGATGGGGAAAGTGCGAAGGGAAGAAGTGATTTGGGCGGCGCGGAGGTATTTATCTCGTCTACGGATTATAGTTACCAGCGGATTGAACGTGGCTGAGATCGTGCGGCATGGCTTAACTGCCCGTTAGAAACGCACATAGCGCAAAATGCACGCGTAACAGGCGCAGTTAATCCCAAGACGTGGGTCGTGGGCTCTCGAGTGCACGATCGAAGTGACCTAACGGGCCATGGGCCCCAGGTGCAGAGATAGGCGCGTGGCACGTTGAAACCCCAGAACCGAGGCGTCGGGGGCGTGGACGTGTGACACGTGCCCTATCTGGACACGAGAAGATGGATTTGATCTGGATTGAGCGGGAGCGAGTGGAAAATTTCGCTAAGTGTTGGGTTCTCGGCAGAGCTCTGCGTTGCGTGGCCTACTCGGCACTTAGAAGATTTCTAAAGACATTAATCAGAGAAGTGCGAGCAAGGACTTAGAGCGTCTGAGTTAAGGAGCAACTCGGCCAGACCGCTTCACGGAGGCAATTTGGTTTAAGCTGGCAGGGCCCAACGAACAAGTTCACTGGACTCTACCAGCTTGGGGGACTAATGTCGGGGGGCTACCCCCGAGTAGGGGTAAGACAGGTGGTAAAACAGAGAGCAGAGTACTGTTTACCGGGTAGGCGGCTACCCAGGGTCTGGTATCCGGTAGATGCTACTCGGTAATAAGTATTGAAGGCCAAGAGAAGATAAGGAGGAAGATTGGAATCATCCGAGTAGATGAGCGTCAACTCTACTCGGGCACAAAGTCAATGGAGTCATTCTGACGAGATCCCGCGTATCCCGCAGCCGTACAGGCGTGCGGTTCAACTTACAAGACACATGATTATCTGCGCTACGGCATGGGTACAGTGAGGGTGGGCGCCTGTCATGTGTTGTCACTGACAGAGGGGACAGGACATGTCAGGAGCGTACTCTGTGAGACTGACAGGGTGGACAATTCCTATCAGCCGGACGGCGCGGCGACTTCTCGCAACGGCGTCAGCGGGAACACGGAAGCGTGATGCTGCTGTTATAGTGGCGTTGTCTAATCGTGTACCTTTAATCGTTGTTTACTCGCTGGGTACCAGTATATAAGGTGCCCAGCCCCCTCCTGCGCGAGGGACGTTGCCCAGATAGCATTTATTGCGCTCCTTAGTGCTACACAGAGAGAGAGAACTAGAGAGTGGCTACTCGGCTGAGAGCCTGATTTGTACTGTGGCTACTCGGTAGAATCATATACAGAGAGATAGGCAGGAGTAGGGGTGTTACCTCCACACGAGGGCCCTGAACCTGGGTAGATTGAGGTGTTTGCCGGGTTTCTGAGTGCGTCTACTCAACATGCGATCCCTCCCCGAATACCTACAACGTCCATCGGCCCCAACAATCAGCCATCCCATGGCATCTGTCTTCTCCACTCCACGACACCATGGTCACAACTTGGGCAAGAGAATGCATGTTACCGGTGTTGCTAATGACAAGAGGAGGTTGGCTCTGCTATATGACAAGATCTCAAGTGTAGGCACCAACATGGATTTGAAGCGTGTCTACAACATTCTCTTCCGCCTCTTTAGTTGCAACATTGCTCCTAAGGCCGTTAATGTGGATGATATTCGAGCTGGTCTTGTGAACTTACTTCACCATGCTTTCAAGTGCCACCGTGCTAGACCGGACTGTGAGGGAGTTGAGATTGATGTCATGGACTTCATAAAGCAAGAGATCTATCATGCCATGATCAAACCAAGGAAGGTGCCTATATATTCTCCCTATGTGATGAAGCTTATCCTTGAAAAGGTACCGGGTCTTGTGACTGAGACAAAGCATCTTCCTGACACTCTTTAGATTCTTTCTACTCACTTTGTTGAGTATGAGGACACACCTGTGGGTGGGGCTGAGGCTCCTAGGACTAGGAGTAAGAATGATGACCCTCCTACTCGTCTTCAGGGCAAGGAAGAAGTTCATGATGAACTAAAAAAGCTCACTTGGTTCCAGCGCAACATCATGTGCATGACCGTTGTTATCCACAAGGAAAACCATGAGGCTTACAAGGAAAGGAGGGAAATGAAGAAGATTCTCACTGCTCTTTGGGATAATGTGGGGATTGTGCGTACCCCTCCCCTTGAGGATCCTCCTGAGTCCAGCACCATGTCGTGTCATGAGTGTAACACATCCTCACTTCCTTTGGGTGATTTTGATGAGGTCACTTCAGCTCCGTCTTCTAGCAACGATGGCAAGGCTTCTATGACCGAGGATGAGCAGCAAGATGATGATGACGAGGAGTGCGAGGAGGATGATTGATCCTTTGGGTTTCGTGTAGTTTCTGTTTTCCCTTTTTGGTGTCTCGATGCCAAAGGGGGGGGGAGTGGCTATCTAGACTTCTCGGGGATTTGCAAGGGTTGCTTTGCTTTGGAACACAAGCCTTTGGACTTGATTTACTTTTTATGGATTGTGTCTCCTTTTACCTTAGTTTCTTCAAGTTGTTTCCCTTTCTTAGTGAACTTTAAATTGTGTGTGGTGAGATTATGGTTGTGAAGCTCTTATGGTTGCGCTAATGTTTCCATGATTTACTTATCTTACCTTTGAATGCAATTTTTGTGTTCACTATATTTGTGCTTGTGATGTTAGTTTGTAAAACATAGAGGGAGGTCATAACTTTGTTGTTGTGTACCATTGGTGCACACATCAAGGGGTATCCCGTCTATTTTTTACAAACCAATGTATAGCTATAATTATCATTGCAAATACTTGTGTTGTCATCAAACACAAAAAGGGGGAGATTGAAAGCGCAAATTCGCCTAAATCTTGTTTTGGTTTTTGTTAACAAAACTAGTATATTTATTAACGTGTGTTCATGTTCAAGGTCAATTGATAAAATCACTAATGGTAGTCTGATCTCCAAAAAGATCAAAGAGAACTACATGTGCTAGAGGTGCTAGAATTTATTCCAGGCCGGAGTCTTAGGTCTCCCGGACCGGAGTCTCCGGTGTCAGGTTTTCCCTGCGAAGAAGAAGAAGTGTGCAAGTGGTGTCACCCACTGGACACACTCTGGAGAGTGTGCGGAGACTTTCCGGAGTCTCCGGGGCGCAGAGGCTGGAGTCTACAGACTCCCGGCTTCACCCTAAACGCCCTCTCCATTTTGGTGCGAAGAAATGGCGGAAACTCTAGCGGAGTCTTCGGCCCAGCAGACCGGAGTCTCTGCCCCTGAAGACTTTCTAGCTCCAAGAAAAGATGGTGTCACCCACTGCCATGGGTCCGGAGAGTGTCCAGAGTCTCCGGTGCAGTACGAAGTCTCCGACCCACCGGAAAGTGTCCGGATTGTTTGGCATGCCAGAGTCTCCGGCCGACTTTCGCAGAAAGCCCTCAAACGGCTAGATTTTGCGATTGGGGTATAAATACCCCTCCCCTTCTTCTTCCTCCGGTTAGCTCGTCCAGAATTGATTCCTCCATTGTTTGAGCTCACCTACCAAGCTATATCTCCCAATCCCTCCCACCAAACTTGTTGATCTTTGGAGGATTGAAGGAGAAGGCCCCGTTCTATGTCTTCATCAACCAGTTTTCCATTCCCCCCTCATTTTCTTGAGGGGACCTAGTCTTGGGTTTCCTTGTGGAAAACCTAGACCTCATTGTTACTCTTGGTGATTATTGAGAGCCCCCAATTTGGTTGTGGGTGAGTGCCCCAAGCTCGTTGTAAGGGACTTGATTCCCGCCTCAAAGGGGATCAATAGTGGAAGGTGTACTAGGCCTTTGTGGCGGTGTTCATTGATAAATAGGGTGATGCCTTTGTGGCGTTGAGTAGGCCTTCGTGGAGAAACTCACACCCCTCCAACGAGACATACTCCCCTTAAAAGGAGGAACTCGGGATTACATCCTTGTCTCTGCGTGCTTCCGTTATCGGTTACCTCGTTCCCTCTCCTTTGCTTTGAGTGTGTATGTTGTTTATTCTTGTTCTTGTCATATAGGTAAATTCACCTAGTCGCATATTTAGAGAATTTACCTTTGTGTCAAGCCTTAATTTGAACAAAAATTAAATTTGGTCGTAGCACCTATTCACCCCCCCTAGGCGCCCATACTATTCGTTCGTGTATGCACACAATGCATCTGTAGTCCACTATGCCTCCGAGCACGGGTTAACATAGAGTTTCGTCCAACCACTGGCCCTATATAGTTTCCGCTCGTGGGGTTGCCTTGATTTTCAGTTCTAAAAGAAAGTCGAAAGCATTAAGCATGTTAATGTCATTGTTGTTCCTGAGAGATCTGCTTCCAGCAGCCTTATTGATCCTCCTGTCACGGATGTTCCCGATCAACCTTCCAGTGCACTCTCACTATACCTTTAACTTCATCACTTTTCGGGGTCTTATGTACCTGACGAGTCCTAGGAGCGAGGAATAAATAATAGAACATACACAGATAATATAAATGAACTCATTAGATTAATTATTTCATGAGTTAGATCAAGCACATAGCTGCAAGGTTAGGAATCAGGCCCATAGCCTGAGGGAGACTACTCACACATAGGCGATCATATTAGCAATAGAAAACATTGATACGAAAACAATACTTGGATTGAATAGATTAATAGTTCTTACAATGTTGCCAATCACGATGGGATCTAGATTACAAACTAGAAATATGGCTATGACTATGGTGGTGGAGATGATGTGGTGGAGATGCGGCGCCACTTTATGGTCTTGCGTGGAGAGGACAGTGGTGACGGTGGTGGAGATGGTATGGTGTGCGACAGTGGAGGTGGTATGGTGAAAGTATGGTATGGTCAACTAGAGGGGGTGAATAGGTGACTAACATTTTTTTCTTTTCCTCATTAGCTTGGTCTAAACAAGTAAACACAAGGTTATCTAGATGTGCAACTACGTGAAAAACCTATTCTATACGATACAAACTACGCAACAGAAGGAATATGTAAAGCACAAGATAAACCACAAGTCTAAACAAGGAAACACATAAATCTTTCCCGTAGTTTCTTCCCAAGGGAAGTACGTCTATGTTGGAGAGTTGTGGAGTCACCTCGACACTCCAATAGCACGGATGTGCACACCTTATTCTCCTTGAGCTTCTCTGGTGAGCGAGATTCTCGTTTCCACTATGAGGTCGACTTAAATGCATTGACCAACCTATACACAAGGTTGTGGCTACTACACAAGATGGTTGGAGGCTCTCAGTGATCTGAAGGTTACTGCAACAAGGTGGAAGCTCCAAGCACTAGGGTTTCTCTAGGATAACAAGGCAACCAAGAGATCTACAAGATCCCAAAGGGGAGAACTGGGGCAAATCAATTTGTGGCTTGGTGAATATGTAGATCTAGATCTTATCCACCAAATCCTTGAAGGGAATCAAGTTTGGTTGGTTAATGAGGGAGATCTATGCATTTAAAGCTTGGTATTAATGGAGGAGAGAGAGGAATGGACGAGCAAGCTGTCTCAAGGAGGAAGACATCTATTTATAGCTCTCCTTGAAATATGGCCGTTGCAGGATTCTAGGGCCGGAAATTTCTGGGCATGCATGCCGGATATTTGAATAATTCGGGGCCGGAAATTCACACCGGAAATTTACGAACCAAATATCCGGAGTACATAGAGGGATCTTGCCCTGCTGCTTGGCTGCAAGCCGCTCTTCTCTCTTTGACTCACGCTGACGTTCATATGCTTTCCGTTCCACGCGCTGATGCTTCTTGATGACAGTTTCGTCCACAATGACCCCTTCTTCATTCTCAATGAACATGTGGTACCTCTTGCGACCACTAGTGCCCTTGAACTGGGAGTTGGACCCACCTGCAGAACAATAGAGAGGATAGTGGGACATAAAAAAGATAATGCTCATATTCGTTAACAAGAAGAGAGAGACAACAAAGAACGTAATTTGTTAAAAAATAGAACATGACAGAAATTCCGGCACGTTGTGTGAAATTTACCGGGGGGGGGGGGGGGCGGGGCAGAAATTCCAAACTGGGAGCCAAAAATTTCCGGCCAGGAAATTCAACTCGGCATAGTGGAATTTTTTTGCCTGCTCCAATTTTGGCGAAAAAATATTTTCTAGAGGACCATAGCAGATAACCCTGTTATGTCAAAAACTTCAGAAAAGGCCAAAAATTCCGGAACTGCTGTAAAATTTTCGGGGGGGGGGGGGGCGGAAATTCCGATCCGAGGGCCAAAAAATTTTTGACGAAGAAATTCGCCACAGTAGTAAGGAATGTGCGGTGTCGTGGTGGTGTCACGGCAGATGCCATAGGATGGCTAAAGATGTGGGGACGAAGGACGCTGGAGGTGCTCGGGGAGGGATCACGCGACGAGTAGCCGCGTGAGGCAAGAACTAAGCACTGCAAACAACACGATCTACCCAGGTTCAGGGCCCTCGTGAGGAGGTAAAACCCCTACTCCTGCCTTTCTCTATGTATTCTGGTGTCTCACCGAGTAGCCACAGTACAATGTTCTTGCTACCGAGTAGCCACTCTTCTCTCTACGTGATGAACTAGGTCAAGAATTAGGTCACGATGTTTTTTGATCCTCACGCAGGAGGCGGCGGGGCACCTTATATACATGGTGCCCAGCCGGATACGTCCAAACATGGACAAGTGTCGACATAGTGTGCACATTGTCCTTCTTCCGAGTTCCCGCTGACAGCTTTGGTTCCTAATCTTGGCTGCATCCGGAAAGTCGTTGGGCAAAACCAAGGGGACAGTCTGGTATCACTATGCCAAACCCAGAGTAGGGCCCCCTTATCCTGCGACCGCCTGCTTCCATGCTGTCACTGTCAGGCAGGCCGGTCCCAGATGAACAGTAGTTCGAATAGTGCCAAGTACGGACCCGGGATACGCGGGATCCTGTGTCAGAACGGCTCCTTTGACTTCTGGCCCGAGTAGGTTCCCGCCAATTTCACTCGGGCCAACTCTTCTACTCGAATGGACAGAACTTGATTGATATCTCCTTCTGGTCATCTTGAAGTGAGACCGAGTAGCAGTCGACCGGGTAGCAAGTACCGGGTAGACGGCTACTCGACCAAACTTCTCTTCTGACAGTGGCCTTTACCACTTGCCTTTACCCTACTCGGGGGTAACCCCCCGACAGCAGTCCCCGAAGCTGGTAGAGTCTCGCGAACTTGTTCACCAGGCTCTGCCAGCTTAAAACCAATCTTCACAACAACACCTTTGAATCTTCAAGATGCCGAGTAAAACCTCCGAGTAGCATTCTGGAAAGTACCTTGGGTCTCCTTCTTTTCCGAATAGGGCTTGTTTCCTTCTCTGCGTCCAAGTAAAAAGACTTATAGAATTTCTCAAGCAGAGTCCCTGCAACGCAGAGCACAATCCAGCCTTCCGTGCAGCACGTGGACACGTGTCAAGCATCCGCGACCCCGACGTCTCGCTGCCCAGGACACGACGTGCCACGCGCCCAGTTTTCACGGAGCGGGCCCACCGGATCGTCATGTCCCATCAAGCGCAGTAATAGCCCACGATCTGGTCGTGGGATCAACTGTGGCCGTTACGCGCGCGTCCCGCGCTTGTGTGCGTTTCTAACCGGCCACAGACCCCACCACACGAGAATTATGGCCACGATCGATCCCACTACCCCGATGGTAACGGTAATCCGAGGCGAGGGTATAAATACCCCCATCGGTAACTTCCTCTTCTCCTACCTCCGTACTTTCCTCTTTCGCCTCTCCGTTTCTTCTCCGCCACCGAGCGCTCCGCCGCCGCGCAACTCCTTGCGCCGCCGCGGGCTCATTCTCTCCACCGAATTCTTCCAAAACTTCCACCGTTTTCTCGCTCGCTGCCATGGCTGCTCGCGCCGGCTGGGCTGGTTCTGATGTTACTGTCGACGACTGCTCCTGGCTCGTGAACACCCGGAGGGTTCCTCCTGGTGTTCAGTGCCGGCCGTCCGACGGCGAAATCGTTCCGGCCCCGCGGGAGGGCGAGCATGTCGTCTTCCTCGCGCACTTTGCGCGAGGATTTGGCCTGCCAGCTTCTGATTTTCTCCGCTCCTTCCTGGATCACTTCGGTGTTCAGATGCATCACCTCCCTCCGAATGCGGTCGTCTTCCTCGCCTATCATACCGTGGTGTGCGAGGCCTTTCTCGGCGTCTTCCCCACGGTACAGACGTGGCTGAAGTACTTCCATCTCCGTCAGCAGAGCAAGGGGAAGAAGGATGGCGCGGCCACTAGCAGTCGGGTAACCGACACCGGCAGCGCCATGATGTTGCAGCGGACGGGAACCAACCACCCTCGCATCAAGGGGTTGGATTCCGTCTGTATGTGGCAGAAATATTTCCTTTACGCGAAGAACATCCCCGCCACGAAGGGGGGAACGGTAACGGACCGCATCAACCTGCCCGCCTGGAGCAACCGAGCTCCGTCTGGGCAAAACTGGAAGACGAAGCCCTCCAACGACCGCAACGCCGTGCAGATGGAGGAGCGGCTCGCTGAGCTAATCGGAGAGGGCCTCAAGAGCGATGACCCCGTCGCCTGCTGGATCCGGAACCAGGTGCTGCCTCTGCAGCAGCGCTCCCACCCAATGTGCTACCTGGGAGGCCCCCGCGACTGCACTCGGACGACCACGTTCGAGCTCAGCAACGCGGAAGTCGCCGCGCACGCAAGGTCCATCCTGACCACGGGCCTCCGAGATAACTGGCAGTATGGGTTCATCCCCTTCAGCCGCACGAAGCCGATTCCACGGGTACGTTCTCCTTACTCTGCCTCCCGTATACCTGTAATCCGAGTAGATAACCTTCTTTCCTTGCCGCGACTAGCAATTGCATTCCGCGTCGAGTAGAGCACTCTGCAGAACTGCCTAGGCTTAGTATGCTTGGTGTTTGCACGCCTTGCCGAGTAGCATACTTAGGAGAAATACTTAGGCTTAATGTGCTTGTTGTTTGCACGCCTTGCCGAGTAGAACACTTAGCAAGTTTCCCTAGGCTCAGTGTGCTTTGTGTTTGCACGCCTATCCGGGTAGAATGCTTTCTCGCTACTCGGCTAATTTGCAATGTTTCTCCGTCTTTCAGGTCCTTGACCGCCAGCTAGCTGAAAGCTGTGAGCGCTTCGAGGGCAATTGGTCAGATGACCGAGAAGAAGATGACCAGGCCTCCCTCGAGACCGCGGATCAGATCAATCTTCCTCATTCCCCTTCGACAGAGAAGCAGCATGCCGAAACGTCTCTTCGCGATTGGTCTGATGATGAGTTAGAAGGTAACTGAATTCACGCTTTCTTTCTGCGAGAAACACTAGCCCTTTGCCTGCTGTTTCTGAAGTGTTTTTCTTCCTCTCTATTTCACAGATGCTGCAGATGCTGAGGATGATGACGAGGATGAGGACGAGAGAGCCCTTGAGGCTAATCCTCTATCCGTCGCCGCTCCTGTTACCCGCAAGCGGACAGGCAGTGGCGCCTTAGAGCCCCCCGCCAAGAAGAAGAAGCCGACCGAGAAGAAGATCAAGAAGATCGTGAAGAGAAAGAAACCAACGATTCCTTCCCGCCAGGGGTACGTTCCTTCTCGGTCAATTCCCAATCTTCTTTGCTTCACTGTCTCTTATTAATTTCCTCTGCCCTCTTCTTATTTCTGAACACAATTTTCTCTTCAGAGCCCCCTTGAATGCGGACGCCGCTCTCGCGTCCACTGAGACCCAGAAGAAGACCGCCGTCGACGTCGACAACTTAATCAACCTCGACGATGATGAGAATACCACCGCCAACGCACCACCACAGGGCACTGATGCCCAAAGCACCGACCCAGAGCAGCAATCCCGCGCCGAGCAGGAGGCGCAGGACGCTGCTCATCAAGAGAAGCCACCGTCTCCTCCGGCCAACACTGCCGAGGAGAACCAAGATCAAGAGATGCATGATGACGCCGCCCTCGAGCGGCCAGGAGCAGAACAGGAGCAGCCAGCCACAGGAGGTGCTGAGCAAGAAGATCCTGCGTCCCAGGCGCGGGTGGAAGGAATGGATATCTCCCAGCCAGATCCTTCTGCTGAACAGCGGGTAGAGGACGCGACTGGGCACTACCCTCTGAGTGACGTGCAACCAGACGCCGCGCAGAGTAGCGCCCAGCCAGATGGCGCATTGGACAGCGCGCCCCTGGCGCCACCAACTGACCAAGGTGACGCCCAGCCAGACTCCTCCCTGGTGCCGCAACCCAAAGCTGCAACCGGCCCTTCAGCCAAGCCGGTTACTAGGAAGAGTGCCCAAGACGCTGCCGAGAAGGAGGCAGCCGAGAAAGAGAGAGCTGAGAAGGAGAAGGCTGAGAAGAAGGAGACCGAGAAGAAGAAGGCCGAGAAGCCAATCTCCGAGAAGCCAACTGCTCAGAAGGAGAAAGCAAAGAAGAGAGCTGCCGACAAGCCGCCGCCGACATCAGCTGGCCAGTCCAGGCAGCTGGTTATCCGCAATCCCAATGCGGTTCCTGCCGCTGCCGCAACAGCTGATCAACCCTGCTACCCTGATTACATGGTTAAGGTTAGCCAACAGCACTAGGTCGGTTTCTCCCCCACAGACAGGAATCTTGCTCTTCAGAAAGGGAGGAAAGCCGTGGCCGTGGACTCCAGGCCCCCGGCCCCAAATCAAGACAGATCCGTCTCCATTGCTTCTCGGGGAGCTCAAGACCAGGCGATAACGTCCCAGAGCCTCGAGCAAGTACTCGACCTGATCGGCTTCATCGACGCCAAGTGGGACAGCAAAGTTCTCGGCAACCCCAACTGGAACGGCATCGATCTGGGCGACATCGACCATATGCGTCAGGATTGGAACAAGGTGGACTTGGGTTGCAAACCCATGACCGTCTCGACCACCTCTGCTACACTTGCTGCCAAGATGTTTGTCCACCGCAAGAACGCCGAGGACCTCGAGCAATCCTACGCGGTAAGTTCCTAATCATCCTCTCCGAGTTGCATTTTCACTTCTTTTCTGCTCTTCCTCTTTTCCTTATCCATCACCCAGTCCCCGAGATTTTGGCCGAGTAGGCGGACACTCTCCCGAGTAGCCGCCTTCTCGGGTTGAATCTCAAGTACTTTGCCTGATTCTTGTTTCTTTTGCTTCTCAGAATAGCGTACTGAAACGGACTAACTTGCATCGTCGGCTACTCTGGAATCATGCCATTGCCAAGAGGCGCATTGCCGCCTTGGAAAAAGAGAAGACGATCGCCGAGGAAGCCGACAAGGAAGTGATGAACAGCACTCTGAGGCTGTCTGAAGTTGAAGGTACGCTTCTAGCTGCGCGGTTCTTGTGTTTGGTGTTTACGCCCGCTTTTGCTTTTTGCGCTAACTAATTTTACTCTGCAGGGAAGCTGAAGGCTCTAACTGACGAGCACGAGAACTGCCGTGCCTTCGTCGAGAATGGCCAGGCCACCATTAAGAGATTGGAAGGTACGTTGCCGTCTACTCGGCCTTTCCTGTGCTTCTTCCTTTCGCTTCTCTGCTAACCGTGCTTTGCCTCCCGCAGAAGATCATAAGAAATTCGCTGAGGAGCATCAAGACTGCCTCAAACCTGCTGAGGTGCAGCAGCAGCTGTCCAGCCAGGCTGTCGAGTTGCTGAAAGGGCACACTACCGAGATGGAGCAGCTACAAGTCCAGCTGCAGACTGCGCTCCAGGATGCTATCAACCTTGGTGACGAGAGGGATAGAGTCATCGCCGAGAAGGCAAAGGTCGAGACGGCAGCCAAGGCCAAGGTGAAGGCCCTTGAGCAGGAGTGCGAGATACTGAAGAAGGCCAATGATGGGCTCTTCACTCAGCTCGAGGAGCTCCGCTTGATTCGAGAGAAGCACATATCCAACGAGGAAGCCTGGAAGACCCAGCTGTTAGGGCTGCGCCATGATCTGAACAGTAAGTACTCCCTTTTCTCCGCTTTTCCGCTACTCGGCTGCTCCTTTGTTCTCTGCTTCTCGTTTCACGCTTCCACTCTGTTACTGTTTCTGACCTTCTTGATAGCTCTTGCAGGAATCTTTCCCAACCTTGAATCTTCCAGCGTACCTGCCCTGGAAAAGGCCCGAGCAGCTCGTGTTGCGAAGGGCGAGCCTATGGACACCCGAGCGGAGATCGAGGAGAGCATCCTGATCATGCAGGAACAGTGTCCCCGGCTAGCGGGCGTGGGCACCGATCTAGTGCGCGTCGCTTTCCAGATCCACGACGTCTTCTGGCCTGAGGACTCCGCGCCGACAACGATCTCCGGGCTCGCCTTGAAGCTGCAGCGTGTGAAAGCTGAACTGAAGAAATGGCGCGCCTCGGGAGCTCATGCAGGTGCCGACATGATGCTGCTCTTCGTCACCTCCTGGTATGAAAACCTCAATATGCAGATCATCCGCGAGATGCGCCGAGATTCCAAGTGGCAGAAGAACCCCGACTGCGTGGCTATTCGCCAGATAGTCGCTCACGAGGTCGCTCAGTATGCTGATACTGCGACCTTTATCGACGGCCTCACCGATCCCGACACCGAGGTGGACGAGGGCGAGGAGGATGATGAAGATGAAGAAACTGACACCGATGAGCTGGACCTGAGTGGCTTCGAGTCTCCTGCTGGCAAGGACGGGAAGGGGAAGGCCGTGGTCGTCGCGGGTAGCGATGAGGAGGGCGAGAACGAGGAGATGTCAATCGACACCGCCGCGCTCGAGTTCGGCACCTCGTCAGGAGCCGCCCTTGACGACACCGTCAACCTCCACGCCCCCGAGACCGGCTCCGCCTCCGCGACAACGCCCATCTCGGTGGCCACTGCAACTTCTGAGCAGTTCACCACCGAGCCTGACGCCGACCAAGCGAGGACTGTTGATGCCAGCACAGAGGCGGACGCCACCAAGGCCACTGAGGAAGACGAAGCAACCAAGGCGAGCACCGAGAACACCACGTCGACCTGAATTTGATTTCCTCCTGCAAACTTATCGCTTAAACATTTATCAGATCCCCGGGATGCCGGGTGCAAATGTATCAGACTATTTTATTCCGTTGCTACTCACTTTTATTCCCACTTGTTATTTTCAACTTAATCAATTTGTTCAACCTGGGCTTGATGCCGAGTTGCGTTATCATGCGAGTCCCCGAGTTGCATTTCTTATTCACTCTCTCTTTTCGTCTCAGCTCTACCCGCAACTTGTTGCTTTTTTGGTATTCGAGTCACAAGAGTTAAAGAGTAGAGCTGCAAATACTTAGCCGCTTAGAAACAATCATAGTAACGCAGCCCACCACTTAGCCGAAAAGATAGTGCACAAAACAGTAATAAAAGCACCCTACTCGGTTCCTGCACTCTTCCTTTCCTTAGTAATTTTTCTTGTGCTCATGGACCTTTTGCTTGTTCTCTTGCTTGCCATGAAGCCGGGTTTCGGACAGCAGCAAAGTCGAAGAGTTGGCATGTAGGTTTAAACACAGTACTCAATGTACTTTTGAATTTTGAAGTAGAGCAACCGAATAGGCAAAAGGTAAAGCCGAGTAAAAACACTTAGAGCAATTTTTGGCGAGGGCAGTCCCCGAGTTCAATTTCAGATTGCAGAGTAGAATTTCAACTCGGATAAGAGGGTACATACACATCTTTGCTCATGAATGAAAACGACGGAGTAGAGCTACATTCCAAGGGCGCTTGGTCTCCTCTCCAGCTTTATCTGCCCTGTTCGCCTGTGGTGGGCGCGCATCTACAAGATAGTAAGCATCGTTGTGCAGCGCTTTGCTCACAATGAAAGGCCCTTCCCATGGAGGAGACAACTTGTGCATCCCGGCTGTGCGCTGCACAAGCCTAAGGACCATGTCTCCTTCTCGGAAAACCCTTGGGTTCACCTTTCGGCTATGATAACGCCGCAGGTTTTGCTGGTAGATAGCCGAACGTGACAGAGTCAGCTCTCTTGCTTCTTCAAGCATGTCAACGTCGTCTTCTCGAGCTTCTCTCGCCTCCACCTCAGTGTAGAGGGTTACTCGGGGGGAGTCATGCTCTAGGTCTATTGGCAACACGGCCTCAGCCCCGTATACCAAGAAGAATGGCGTGTAGCCGGTTGACCGGTTAGGGGTAGTCCTTAGACTCCACAACACCGTTGGCAACTCGTCTAGCCAACACCCAGGTGTTTTCAGCAGTGGCTCCATCATCCTTGGCTTTATGCCTGCCAGTACCATACCATTTGCTCTTTCAACTTGCCCATTGGAAGCGGGATGCGCGACTGACGCAACGTCTAGTCGGATATGCTTATCTCTGCAGAACCGCACCATTGCTCCTTCAGCAAAATTTGTGCCGTTGTCGGTGATGATGCTGTGCGGGTAGCCATCTCAGGATCACATCCTTCACGAATTTCACAGCTGTGGCCCCATCGCACCTCCGAATAGGCTTCACCTCAATCCACTTGGTGAACTTGTCCACCATGACCAAGATGTGAGTCATGTTGCCTCTAGCCGGCTGGAAGGGCCCGACCATGTCCAAACACCAAACAGCAAATGGCCAAGTGATAGGAATGGTTTTCAGCTCGGAAGCAGGCATGTGAATCTTACTTGCGAACATCTGGCAGCCATTGCACTTCCTCACGATGTCCTCGGCTTGCTGCAGAGCTGTGAGCCAGTAGAAGCCATGCCGAAAAGCTTTCTTGACCAACGCCCGAGAAGAGGCATGGTGCCCGCATTCTCCTTGGTGTATCTCTACCAGAATTTCTTCTCCTTCTGCTGGGTCCACACAACGTTGCAGCACGCCAGTGGCACTTCTCTTGTGCAGCACATCTCGGACTATAGTGTAACCCTTGGATCTTCTCTGAATCTGTCTTGCAGCCACCTCATCTTCTGGCAGAGTACCGTCCCTCAGAAAGGATAATATGGGCATGGCCCAACTCGGTGTCTCCCGTGTGGGAAACACTGGTTCGTCCACTTCCATTGGGACAGGTACCTCTGGTCGCTCCTTAGGGATGGGAGCACTTCTCTGAAGCCCAGATCGATTGGCAAGGACTTCTTCAATGAATGCGACAGTCCCCGGGTTGAGGACAGCAGTCCCCGAGTAAGGAGTGGCAATCCTCGAGTATGGAGTGGCAGTCCCCGAGTATGGAGTGGCAGTCCCCGAGTATGGAGTGGCAGTCCCCGAGTAAGGAGTGGCAGTCCCCGAGTAAGGAGTGGCAGTCCCCGAGTAGAGGACGGCAGTCCCCGAGTTGGGAGTGGCAGTCCCCGGGTTTGCTGCGGCATTCTCCCAGTCAATCTCCATGGGATCAGATTCTTCACTTGGCAGAGAAGGAACAAATATGGACTCCGAGTTGGGGGAGGGCTTGATGGATGGCTTCCTCAAGTGCTCCAAGGCAATTCCCGCCGGGATGGATTGCCGAGAAGATCCCAACTTGGACAGCTCGTCTGCTGCTTCGTTCTCTGCTCGGTGAATGTGCTGGAACTCGCAGCCTTCGAAGAATCCAGTCATAGACTGTACCAGGAAGCGATAGGATGCCATGTTGGCATCTAGAGCATCCCAAGTACCAGCGACTTGCTGCACCACCAGATCTGAATCGCCATAGCATATAATGCGCTGCACGCCAACCTCCTTGGCTACTCGCAAGCCATGCACCACTGCCTCGTACTCTGCTACGTTGTTGGATGCCTTGAAGTGAATCTGCAGCACATACTTGAGTTGATCTCGCTTGGGTGACGTAAGCACTACGCCAGCACCAAGGCCTTCCTTCACCTTCGAGCCATCAAAGTGCATTTTCCAGTAATTAGAAACTGGAGCAGGAGGTTCATACTGCACCTCGGCCCAATCCACCAAGAATTCTGCTAGAATCTGTGACTTGATGGCTTCTCTTCTCGCATACGCGGGTGCGTACGCGGCCAGCTCGATTGCCCACTTGGCTACTCTGCCACTCGCCTCCTTATTACCCATGATATCCGAGATGGGAGCAGAGCTCACAACCGTGATAGGATGCTCTTGGAAGTAATGCTTTAGCTTCTTGGCGCCCAGGTACACGCCGTAGGTCATCTTCTGGTAGTGCGGGTAGTTTTGCTTGGAGCTGGACAGCACTTCACTGAGATAGTACACTGGGCGCTGCACACTCTTGCCTTCTTCTTCTCGTTCCACCACAATCACCACACTGACTACTCGGTTAGTCGCAGCAATGTACAGCAGCATAGGCTCCTTGGGTAACGGACTAGCCAAGATGGGAGCGCTAGCCAGCATTGCTTTCAGCTCGTTGAATGCCGCATCCGCTTGCGGTGTCCAGACAAACTTGTCACTTTTCTTCATCAATTGGTACAGAGGCAGAGCCTTCTCGCCCATTCGGCCTAGAAAACGGCTCAGAGATGCTAAGCAACCAGTGAATTTCTGCACATCTTTCAGGGATCTCGGCAAAGACATGCTCTCAATAGCTTTTATCTTTGAAGGATTGGCTTCAATGCCCCGACTAGACACCAGGAAGCCGAGTAGCTTACCAGCCGGGACACCAAAGGTGCATTTACTCGGATTCAGCTTCATTTTGTACTTGCGTAGGTTAGCAAAGGTTTCCTCCAGGTCGGCAAGCAGAGTATGTGTTTTATTCGTTTTGATGACAATGTCATCTACGTACACCTGCACATTCTTGGCGAGCTGGTCGTGCAAGCATTTCTGCATGCATCTCTGATAGGTTGCACCCGCATTCCTCAAGCCAAAACACATGACACGATAGCAATAAGCCCCGTACGGGGTAATGAAAGCAGTCTTTATTTGATCAGCAGGATTAAGTGCGATCTGGTGGAAACCAGAGTAGGCATCTATGAAAGACAGCAGTTCACAACCAGCAGTGGAATCGATCACCTGATCGATGCGAGGTAGCGGGAAAGGATCCTTGGGGCATGCCTTGTTCAAGTCGGTGTAGTCGACACACATGCGCCATGCAGTGGCAGCCTTGGGATCCTCCTTCTTCTTCTCGACCATGACCGGGTTGGCTAGCCAATCCGGATGCAGCACCTCCATGATGAAATTGCTTATCAGCAGCTTGGTGATCTGGTCACCAATGGCCTTCCTTCTCTCATCTCCGAAGCGGCGCATAGCCTGCTTCACCGGCTTGGCGTCAGGACACACATGTAATGAGTGCTCAACCAACTCCCTCGGGACTCCTGGTAGATCTTCATTGGACCAGGCGAATACATCCCGATTCTCACGGAGGAAGTGGATGAGATCGCTTTCCTATTTCTCCGCCAACCCGGAGCCAATGATGGCTACGCGGTCGGGGGACTCGGGGTCGACCTGGACCTTCTTGGTCTCCTGAGATGCCTGGAATGCGGTCCCGTGTTGGGTACTCGGTACGCCCTGCGCGCCAGCTTGCGCGGATTGCGCCATAGCTACCACCTCATACATCTTCTTCTTCTCGGCAGCAATCACCATTGACTCCGCCAACTGGGAACCAGCAGAAGCACACTCCATGGACTTCTTGTAATCACCAGAGATAGTAATTATGCCATTGGGACCAGGGATCTTCATCTTCAGATATGCAACATGAGTCGAGGCCATGAACTTGCTCAGAGCTGGCCTGCCGAGTAGAGCATGGTAAGGGCTCTGATGATCAACCACTTCGAACTGCAGGCGCTCTGTGCGGCAGTTCTCCCTGGTGCCGAATAGCACATCTATCCACACTCGGCCAATCGGGTTGCACGAGATCCCGGGCACAATGCCATGGAAAGTGGTCTTGCGGGGCAGCATCATGTTCTCGGCCAGGCCAAGCTTCTCAAGTGTGTCTTTGTACACAATGTTGATGCTGCTGCCATTGTCGATTAGCACCTTGCTGAACCTCACATTCTTCTCGGGACCCAGGAAGGTAGGATCCAGCACCAAGGCATAGCTACCCGGATTGGGCATTACCTTGGGAAGATCTACTCGGGACCACCTGATCTCCTGGTCACACCAATACATGTAGTGAGGGACAGCAGGAATCACTGCATTGACCTCCATGGCTCGCCTGTGCTGTGATTGCTTGTCGACTGGCTTAGAGGTGAAGATCATATAGCTCTCGTGGTGCTCTTGGTACTGGTTGGAGCCTCCGCCCCCATTGTTGCCGATGTTGTTGTTGTTGTTGCCCTGGTAGTTGTTGTTGCCTCTGTTGTTGTTGTTGCGGTTGTAGTTGTTGTTGTTGTTGCGGTAGCTCTCATTGTTGAAGTGACGGTTGGCTCCTAAAGCCACCTGGTTCACATTCTCTCTTCTCGGGTACACTGGCGGCCGAGCTGCGGGTGCGCGAGTAGGCTGCGCATTGGCATTGGCCGCTGGCAGAGGAGGAGGAGGAGGGAGGCCATCATTCTTGATCACATCCCACCACTCGCACTGCCGAGTAGTGTGGTTCGCAGGCCTTGAAGGATGATGAGTGTGAAAACTGCACGAACCATCCTTCATGTCATCAAAGACAAACTTCTTCGGCTGCTCGGAGTTTCCGCTACCCGACTGAGAGGTGCGAAATGGTTTCTTGTTGCCTTGGCCCTGGTTCTGGTTCTGCCCGTAGGCTCCAGCAGGTTTCTGCCTTTGGCTACCACCAGCTCCAACAGTCACTGCATTCACCTCCTCAGGGTCGTACCGAGTGTCTATTCGGCGCTTGTTGCGGAACTCGTTGCGCTTGCTATTGCTGAAGTTTCTTCTCGGCTCAGAGGAGTCCATCAGGGGCTGGGTAGGATCATCGAGTGCGTACTGATCCGCGATCTTGATGGTATCCGCCAGAGTGTTCGGCATCTCCCTTTGCAACCTCTGCCATAGCATGCTGCCATGCCTGCATCCCTGCGCAAACCAAGTAATGGCCTGTGCTTCATTCACACCCTCACAGGTGTTCCTCAATGTGCTCCACCGAGTAAGGTACTCGCGGTCTGTCTCGTCTTCTCGCTGCCTGCAAGCGGATAGCTGCTGTGGCCTATTCGGCCTCTTGTATGTGCTCGTGAAGTTGCTGATGAAGGCATCCGAGAAGTCCAGCCAGCAATTGATGCTGTTCTTGGGCAAGTTGTTGAGCCAAGTGCGAGCCGGACCCTCTAGCATCTGCGGAACATAGCGCACCGCCCATCTTCTGTTGCCGTTTGCGATATGGACCGTGGTGACATAATCATTAAGCCAGTCTTCCGGCTTGGTGCTGCCATTGTAGCTCTTGGTGCCCCTTGCGAGCTGGAAGTTCTTCACGGATGGCTCGTTCATGATGCGCGGGCCAAAGCACTCGGGGCCCGGAGGACCCATGTTCTCCAGCCGCGCCGACAAGCTGATCCGGTCCAGCTGATGCCTCGCATCTCCAGGCGCCAGCATGCGCTCGCCAACACGATCATGGACATCATAGCCAGCCATCTCCATGGCCGAGTAGCCATCATCATATCTGTCCACCTGCACAGCCGCAGGCTGCTCCACCGGGTTGGCGACTGGCGCCACTGCACGCGGCTGCTACCTCTGCCGAGTAGGCGGAGCAGCGGGACGCTGAGAAGGACCTGGACGCGCTCCATCTCGGGCCTGGCTTTGAGCTTGATGGGCTTGAGAGCCTGCTCTTGCAGCGTTGTGTTCCTGCCCAGGCTGCTGCGGCACAGCAAGCTGTCTCGCGGCAGCAGCCGGGTCATACACCTGCATTTGCCTATCCCTGGCCGAACGTCCGCTGCGGCTCTTCTCGCGGCTGGGGTGGGGAGACGAGGCCTGATCGTTAGATTTAGCCGCGTGCGAGTGCACCACCTGCGAAGCTCCAGCACCCGGGTTGGCTTTCCGGAACTCCTCATTCTGCCTAGCAGCCTCCAACACCAACTCGTTGAGTCTTTCCTGCTGCCTAACGCGCACGTCGCCGTCTAGACGAGGCAACTCGGCAGCTACAGCCTCTGCAGCTCTAAGTGTCTTGGCGGGTGTGCTATATCTGGGCCTGGTGGAGGTGTTTGCGGTGGCGGACTGAGCAGGAACCTCTACAACTGTCGCCATCTCGGCACCAAGGTTGCGCCGCGTGGCGCCTACTCTGCTAGCCCTCCTAGTGACCGGCGTGAAGCCGTGAGCCTTGTTGTACTCGAGCTGATCTAGACTCAACTCCAACCTCACCTTATCCAACTCCGCCTGCTCGTCAAGCAGCTCCTGGCGCTGCCGCTCGAGCTGCTCCTTCATGGCTAGAAGCTCGATGTCGGTGGGAGTTGGCATGCCAAGTCACCCAGCCGATGCCGGAATAGTCGGAGTAGTGGAAGGCGGCAAGTTGCACTCCTTCTCGTAGGGCCGGTGAGTCCTGCCACCAGCGTTCGCGCCAGCAGGGTCATCGACGACGGCCGCGGCGCCAGTAGCGGCTGCGCCAGCGTTCGCCGCCAAGCCAGTCACCATCACCTCAGCGCAGTTCGCAGAACGGCATGCAGGCCTCCCGCGAGCAGCGATCACCGCAGGAGGATCCTCCGCGTCATGCAACAGCTCGGGGTACGCGCGGTTGGCGACGGTGGCGACGTAGACGAGGTGAGAGCCGAAGGAGATCACCGAGCCGCCCTCCGGCATGGCCCTGCCGCCGAAATCGCCGGCATTGTCAGTGACGAAGTCGAAGGAGCCGAATCTGTGGACAAGGCCACAGACTACGCGCTCCGCTGAAGAAGATCCCGTCCGAACAGAAACTCCAACCAGCGCCGCTGGTTGCCCCATGGTGGGCGCCAACTGTCGTGGTGGTGTCACGGCAGATGCCATAGGATGGCTAAAGATGTGGGGACGAAGGACGCTGGAGGTGCTCGGGGAGGGATCACGCGACGAGTAGCCGCGTGAGGCAAGAACTAAGCACTGCAAACAACACGATCTACCCAGGTTCAGGGCCCTCGTGAGGAGGTAAAACCCCTACTCCTGCCTTTCTCTATGTATTCTGGTGTCTCACCGAGTAGCCACCGTACAATGTTCTTGCTACCGAGTAGCCACTCTTCTCTCTACGTGATGAACTAGGTCAAGAATTAGGTCACGATGTTTTTTGATCCTCACGCAGGAGGCGGCGGGGCACCTTATATACATGGTGCCCAGCCGGATACGTCCAAACATGGACAAGTGTCGACATAGTGTGCACATTGTCCTTCTTCCGAGTTCCCGCTGACAGCTTTGGTTCCTAATCTTGGCTGCATCCGGAAAGTCGTTGGGCAAAACCAAGGGGACAGTCTGGTATCACTGTGCCAAACCCAGAGTAGGGACCCCTTATCCTGCGACCGCCTGCTTCCACGCTGTCACTGTCAGGCAGGCCGGTCCCAGATGAACAGTAGTTCGAATAGTGCCAAGTACGGACCCGGGATACGCGGGATCCTGTGTCAGAATGGCTCCTTTGACTTCTGGCCCGAGTAGGTTCCCGCCAATTTTACTCGGGCCAACTCTTCTCCTCGAATGGACAGAACTTGATTGATATCTCCTTCTGGTCATCTTGAAGTGAGACCGAGTAGCAGTCGACCGGGTAGCAAGTACCGGGTAGACGGCTACTCGACCAAACTTCTCTTCTGACAGTGGCCTTTACCACTTGCCTTTACCCTACTCGGGGGTAACCCCCTGACACGCGGCCTGCTTCAAAGTTTTTTACACAAGGAAGTGCGTACTATGCGATTGGTTTGAGCAAGAGAGGGATAGAGGGGTCAAGAACCAGCTGCAGCCAACAAACAAACAAAAAACAGAAACCCTAGATGTGGATTTGAAGAGCCTACCGGGTTTCATGGTGGAATACAGGCGGAGCGATGAGACCTCCGCGAGGAGAGGATCCTGGAGGGAGAAGATTCGTGGCAGAGCTGCCCCGGTGAGGTCCTTGGCGGCGACGACTATGGGGCAGACGGGAGACGATGACGGGGGTGGATGAACTGCGCTCCGCGTAGTCCACCCCGTCGTCCTTTTAGATTTCCCCAAAACTTACCCTAGAATATTCCGCTGACAGGGGCCAGAAATTTTCGGGCACATGACACGGAAATATCCAGTGTCCGGATATTTGCGCTGGAATATTTCGCCCAAAATTTCCAAACCGTGATCAGAGAGCAGGCAATGTGCATCGCGTCGATCACGGGTAAGAAGGTTTGAGGGATTTTTTGGGGTAAATGTCCGGGCACCAGAAATTTCCGGGCGTATGGACGGAATTTTCCGGGCTACGAAAGCCAAGAACGTCAAGGGAAAACAAGGATACGAACATGAGTGGATTTTTTCTTTTAAAACGGAGGGCAAGTTTTCTTAGACGAGGAGGGGGCTTGAAGTAAAGGAGCTCAAAATGATGAGAGATACATACATGAGCTTGCAAAAATCAAGAATAGAAAAGCCAAGCTCAAGTATTTTTCTCTAGAAGAAGAAATAAAGAGCTCCAAAACAAAAATGAAAGAAAAGAGAAAGAAAGTATCTAATGTAAGATCCAATAAGAACCAAACTCCTCAAGAGAGGAGGTCGGTGTCCGTAGCCACCATGTTTGAGTGTGTGCCTTGGTGCCGCAAAGATATATCTTGGGCCCAAAAGCACTACTCACATTGAAGCACAATAAGTCACAAAATGACTAGATATGCATGAAAGCTTAATTTTCGCATAATAAGAGGAGTGTTTACTCATGAATTGAGTTATGATCCTCCTGTGTCCATTCCTACATCCAAACCTAATAACACGTATAATGGAGGTACTTATGCAAGGTATCAGGTGAAGTTAGATGAATCAATCGGCCCTACATCCAAACATTTAATTCATTCCTCAAATCTTGAAATGTTGGTCCATCAAGGCCCTTACTGAAGATATCGGCAAGTTGATCCTTGGTTAACACATAGGAGAGATCAATATCACCCTTCTCAACATGATCCCGAATAAAGTGACGACGAATCTCAATATGCTTCGTCTTGGAGTGAAGAACGGGATTATAGGCGATCTTGATAGCACTTTCATTGTCACATAGAAGAGGCACTTTGTAAAAAATGACACTGTGATCCTTTAAATTTTGCCTCATCCATAGCAATTGAGCACATCAACTTTCCACGTGAATGTACTCGGCTTCGGTGGTAGAGACAGCTATGCAATTGTGCTTCTCGGAAGACCAACACACCAAGGAGCGGCCAAGGAATTGGCAAAACCGGGATATGGACTTCCTATCTGTACTCTCTCCCGCATAATCTGCATTTGAATACCCAATGATCTGAAAGATTGAACCCTTGGGGTACCAAAGACCAAAATTTGGGGTATATACTAAATATCAAAAGATTCGTTTCGCCGCTTCAAAATGACTTTGCCTCTGAGAGGCTCGAAACCTTGCACACTTACCAACACTATACATGATATCCGGTCTAGATGCACAAAGGTAAAGAAAAGAGTCAATCATGGAGTGGTATACCTTTTGATATACCTTTTACCATTAAGATCGAGTTTCAAGTCATCCTTCATAGTCTTGGCTTCATTCATGTTGAACCTCATGAGCATGTATTGGGTATATTTGGCTTGCTTGATGAAGGTTCCTTCATGATATTTCTTGATTTAAAAGCCAAGTAAATACTCCAACTTACCCATCATGGACATCTCAAACCTATCGGTCATAAGCTTGCAAAACTCTTCATTGAACAAAGTGTTAGTAGAACCAAAAATGATGGCATCCACATAGAGTTGGCATATCAACAAGTCACCTCCAACCGTCTTAGTAAAGATGGTGGGATCAATTAAACCAACATTAAACTCACGATCTACTAGAAACTCTTTAAGGTGCTCATACCACGTCAGTGGAGCTTGTTTAAGTCCATAGAGCGCCTTATCAAGTTTATAGACATGGTCGGCTGGTTGGGATCTTCGAAACCCGAAGGTTGCTTGACATAAACTAACTCATCAATGTGACCATTTAGGAAAGCACGTTTAACATCCATTTGTTATAGATTCAAATTTTGATGAGATGCATAAGCAAGTAAGATGCTAATAGATTCAAGACGAGCTACGGGAGCAAAGGTTTCACTGAAATCAACACCTTCGACTTGAGAAAACCCTTGAGCCACCAATCTCGCCTCGTTGCGAATGACGATGCCACATTTTTCTTTCTTATTCTTGAACATCCACTTGGTATGGCAATCCTTGGGTCTTGGGACTAACTTCCAAACCTTGTTGCGCTTGAAGTTGTTGAGTTCATCATGCATGGATTCAAGCCAATCTTGATCTTCGAGAGCTTAATATACTTTCTTGGGCTCAATGAAAGAGACAAAAACATGAGCTTTGCTAAAATCCACCAATTTATTTCTAGTGACAACCCATCCTCGAACTTTCCCAAGAATCTTGTCTTTCCTGTGACCCGCATGCTCGAGACTTTCTAGCCTTCTCTTTTCTCTACGAGCTAGCATATCCTCCAAATATTCCTTGGATATATCTTGAGCATCACCTTCTTCATTGGAGTCATGTCCATCTTGAACTTGGCCTTGATCATCAATGGGTGAAGGATCACGAAAAGGTTGAGCTCTCTCAACAATGGGAGGATCTTGAGCTTGTCCTTGTTCATTAGCTTGAGGGATTGGTGCATCTAGTTGGATATCTTGTGTATCAATGGGTGTACTCAATGTCTCTTCTTAATTAGAGCATAGTCCTTCTCCCTCCGTCAAAAGGTTTCCCTCAACAAGGATTATTTCACCAATCCCCCTTCTTCTTATGACGACGGGAGGAATTGCATCTCGTACAAAACCATGATCTATGTGCCCCCCTTGGGAGCCATTATCCTCATCAAATACCACATCTATAGCTTATTCAACTTGTTTGGTGGACTTGTTGTAGACTCTATAGGCGTGGGAATTTGTGGCATATCCAACAAAGATACCCTCACGATTTGGTCTCAAACTTCGGCAAGCGTTTACCTTTATTGTGAATGAAGAATTTACAACCAAATACGAAGTAAGATACGTTCAGCTTATTGCCCGTGAGAACCTCATAGGGAGTCTTGTTCAAGTTCTTGTAGAGAAATAACTCGTTCCTAGCATGACAAGTGGTGGATACGACTTCGGCAAAAAGTTATATAGAGAAGAAAACTACACAATCATTGCCCTTGCGGCATCCATAAGGGTCTGATTATTCATGTAGCATTCCCAACTTTTAATAAAGATGGAATACCTGTGTTATTGTGCTAGTCCCTGGATCAATTGCTAGCACCACAGTACAAAATGAAATATCATGCAAATGCGTCAAACTATATTACATCGCATGATCCAGTCCTTACAAAATAGGATTACAACTTGCATAGTCTTAGAAGACTAGCATAAAGCAAAGAAAAATGGCGGAAAACATAGTACAACATTGAGCCCATCTTCTCATGTGCCACAGGAAAAACATGTTGGCGATAGTCTCGAGATCCTAAACGAAATCCTCACTCGTCTTCAGATTCATCTGCAATATGGAATATGCAGCCACAAAGGAGTCAATACAACTTAATGTATTGGCAAGTAACAGTATGGTGGATATAAATGGCAAGACTAATACTACATGGTTATTTGGCTGAGTGGAGTTTTGGCTAAGTTTGCATAAAGCCAGTTTTCTCCTATCACTTTTGTAAAACATACTTTTCTTTCAGAAGGGTGGCATCACTGGACTAAGATCCAAGCACCACAACTACTGTTCACTTGGTAAAATTTTACTTATTGAGAAATGGTGATGAGATTCTTCCGTCAATCCTTGTCCAGCTGCTCATAGTTGTCCATAACCGGGGACACGGCTAAGATCTTAGTTTGTTGACTCTGCAGAGTTTGTGCAGTTTCACCTTCAGACTCAAATCAGCCCAAACATCCTATACACCCTGAGTGCATTAAGGAAAGGAGAAGATTGAGATGAGATCTTTCAGAAGCAAGAATTCAACTAATGGAAAGACCCGTTCCACCTATAATTATGCTACATCTGCTTGTCAAGCCTAGGCTGAACCCTCGCAACTTAATTAATCAAGACAGAGCCCATATGACTAAAGGCTGCACTGGAAGCTACTAGATTTAGAGGGACATAGTAATCTCTTTGTTCCTGGGTGGCCATCCGCAAGTGAGAACCTCAAGTGGAATAACCCTTTGACAAGGGCCGTGAGGCAACACTCAACATAGACCAGTCTTACCACTTCCACCCAGGTGGTTCATTCATTAGTTATACTTAGAATTTTTCCTCAACATCTAGTAAAACAATTTGTAATATTGCATAGCATCTACTAAGTTCTAATGCTATCGAAATAACAAGGGTAAAAGAGATGGATACACACTACTAGTATAATACCATAGCATAATATAACTTATTAAAATTTCCTATCATGCATACTACTCAAAATCAACTAATGCATATAGAAAATAATGGGTAGTTGATGGTGTGTTACTTGCCTTGTTGAAGTTGGTGAAGAATTCACACTCTATTCACAAAAGATTGTTGCTCTACGTACAATCTATTCATTGATAACACAATAACAAAATAAACAAACATGCTATCAAACAAACATACAAGTGAAGAAAACATACAAAGTAACAATCATGGCAAAAGGGATGTAACCAAGTTGGCTAGGACAAGGTCGAGGTTTGAGTTTGAAAGATTTATTCTTTCTTGGTTCCATACTTGTTAAGGGATTTACAAGAGTTCACTAAGAATGGTCTAGATTGAGTTTATAGAAAACTAACTTTATTATAACCATACTTGCCGAGGAAGTTCCAAGAGTTCACCAAGGTGATCTCACTATTTAAACTAAAGTAACACATAACAAGTGTAACACTTAGTTGTTTTCATCAAAACATTTGAGTGATCTAAGTTAGTCCTCCCATTTTGGTTTAGGGTAGTTATAGGTTCAACTAACTTTATATCAATGGAGATAACAATATAAAGTATTGGGCTTTTCCATTTGGGTCAAGGGTTGGACAAAAACAACTTGTTATTCTTCAACTTGTGTAGATTTCCTCCAAGTCTTCACATGCTTGTCTTCTTGAAGATCATCTTCATGCTTCTATTGTAGTCTTGTTCCTTTGGTGGATTCTTCTCTTGGTATTGATAGATTCTTCATCGCTTTCACTTCACTAATTGGTTTAGGTATGGGATGGGCACAAATACCACTAAGTTAACTTGAAAATAAAGAAATAGAAAGGATAGAAAGAGAGGGGAAGATGTCTTCTTCTTCATTTCTTCATACACTTGTACTTCTTTGAGTTGCTTCTAGTTGTTGTGAAGTCCAATTCCCTTACTTCAAATTATTTAATGATCTTCTTTGTAGCTCTTCATGTTGTCACCAAGTTGAAGATGGAGTTCCTTCTTGTGGTTGAGTCTTGACTTCCATTTTGTAATCGTGATAGATTCTTGAAGCAAAAATGGGGGAGTGGAGAAGTAGATAGAAAACTAAGGTTCACTAGTTGGTACTATATGTGATTGACACATTCTAAGGACTTGTCTTGGCTCCAAATAGTCATAATCATCAAGAATAAATGATGGAAATAATTTCTAAGACTTGGTGAAATGGATGTATCACTCTGTTGGGTTTTTAGTAAAAAACACATGGACATGGTACAAGGGTGTCCAAAATAGTTAGGAACTAATGTATCTGGTTCAAGATTACCAAATGGAGCAGTTTTGCAAAAGGAACTATATTGAAAATATTTATCGAATTAAATCTATGTCAAAATTTCTCAAATATACCCATTTATTCTAAATTCAAATTTAATTTGTTCAAATATAATTTTGGGACAGAGTATATGAAAGTACACATCCTAAGGTTTCCAAAAATATTTTATTTGCAATTTTTGGATTTGTAGAATTTGAATTATGCCAAAATTCATCAACAAGCATATTTGAATTTGAAAAAAATTAAATGGTTAAATTTAAATTTGGCCAGCGCAAAAAGTTTCTACATGTTGTGCTGATTTCAAAAAGTCCAAGTTTACTAAATTTTTCCTTATGGTTAAAAACTTATGATGGTTGCAAGTTACAGGGACTATTCTGCAAATCTACCAATTCATTCCAGCGGGAGAAAAATTCAAATAAAGGCTAGGCCACGTGGCTCTCAGTGATTGGCCGGGGTATGCTGACTGGGTGCTGGCGTGGCATGTGCTGACGTGGATAAGTCATGGATCTGGATCGTTAGATCCAGATCTAACGATCGCGTACCCCTTCGGGGAAGATCTAATATTGTGCGCTAAAAACATATCGAACGGCTGAGAGGATGGGAGGAGCTCACCTGGCCGGGGGGGGGGGGGTCGCCGGAAATGGCCGTTGCGGTGGCGTTGTGCTCGGAAATTGACGAAAACAACGCTCCCGTGCTCCACGGGCTCAGAGGAGGTGACGCAGGGGTGCGGCGCGACGCGGGGAACTCGATGGCGTCCTTGGCGTTGGCCGGTGTGGTCTCCTGTGGTGGCGCGGTGCAGACCCGAGGCGGAGCAACTCCGGCGAGCACGGCGCGATGAAATGGCTGCACAAAAATCCCACCCAAGTGTTCACAGAGATGCACATGAACGAGAGTAAGAGAGGGGGCCAAACGAGAGAGGCACTGACCTTCTGGACTTGCCGGAATTCCGAATCACGACGGCGGAAACGACGAATTCCGGCGAGCGAATTTGGTGTACTCGAGCCACGAAATGGAAAACAGGGAGGGGCAAAAGGACGAGGGGCTCGGGGACCTTTTATAGATGCAGAGAGGGGAGGGGAACACGGCCTTAATGGCCTTGAATCGATGGCGAGATTTTCGGCAATGATGGAGTTCTTTCCAAACAGAGGAAGAAGATGATGACGTCAGGGTGACGTCATCCATTTTTTTTCTTTTTTTCTGTTTATTTAATTAAATCATAACTTCTGCTTTAGTTATCCAAATGACATGAAACAAAATTCTTAATTCTTGAAATTTCAATTACTTCTTAACAGTACCGTTTTTGAAAACAAATCAACATATTTTATTTTTGAATTTTGGAAATTTGAATAATTCCTTAATAGTTGCTTAATGTGATTTTTAATTTAAAAATTTATAAAACATAGTTATTTGTCAATTAAAATTTCGGTGGCATTCTAAATGTTGAAAACATATTTTTGAAAGTCATTTCATCTTGTTTTCATAATTTTATATTTTGAAATAGGGGTACATCCTAATAGCAACTAATGCCATTTTTAAATAGAAAAACTAATAATTATTTAAGTGGCTTAATAAAATTTAGAATAAAACCACCAGTATTAATATTGTTTTCCATGCCCTCTTTTATGTTATTTTCAAAGCAATGTATTTTATTTTCACACCTTTATGTTTAAAACTTGGAATAACAACTAAAAGTTATTATTAAAATATTTTATTCTCATCAAATTTTTTTGAGGCTTAGAACTTTATTAAGGGTTATAAACCTTTGATTTTTGTTGCCAATAAATATTATCAAGGTAATATTTGAATTGAAAACATTTTATGTAATAAAGTTTGCTATAGATAAAATGGTTTTCTTTATCTAATGAAACTTCATTTTGAAAGGGTTTTAGGGTTTATGGAATAGAGGTATAATTGGATTCTTAATTTCAAATTTTCATTGAGTTATGCGTTGTTTCCTTTTATTTCTTGCCTATTATTGGTTTTTGGTGACTTGCATAACATGAAAACAAAAAGTTTCAATTTTTAGTGATTTTTTGACTTTCCAAAATCAGGGATGTTACAATTCATCTCCGCTACACCATTTTGTTGAGGAGTATAGGGAGTGGAATATTGATGAGCAATGCCCTCTTCACTAAGAAAACCCTCCATGATGTAGCTCTTGAACTCGGAGCCATTATCACTTCGGATCTCCATAATGCTTGCATTGTGTTGGCGCTCAACCAAAGTGAGAAACTGATTGACTCTATTTTGAGTCTCACTCTTCCTCTTGAAGAAATAAACCCAACAATATCTTGAATAGTCATCCACAATCACCAAGCTTTACTTCTTCCCACCAAGACTATCATAGGATATTGGACAAAAGAGGTCCAAGTGAATAAGCTCGAGAATTCTTGTGGTGGTGATGGTGGTCTTTCTAGGTTGGGGCTATCCATGTTGCTTTCTGAAGGCGCAAGAGCTACACACGATCTTTAGAAAACTTAGCTTTAGTTAGTCCTAGAACATGATTGACACTTTTAAGGTCATGCAACATCCTCATATTGGTGTGGGCCAATCGGCGATGCCAAAGTCAAACTATATCAACTTTAGCCATTATGCATGTCGTGACACACGTGTCTCCTTTAGAGAAGTCCACTACATACATGTCGTTCTCGACAAACCCAACAAAGGCCAATTTAAGAGTCGTTTCCCAAGTGACAATCACATTCTCTTTATTAAATAAAGAGGTAAAACAACATTTTGCAAGTTGAAGAACAAACATTAAGTTATAGCCAAGGAACTCAACAAGAAGGACATTCTCAATTGATAAATCATTTGAGATAGCCACCTTGCCTCATCCCAATACCTTAAGTTCGGAATTGTCACCAATAGAGACGCAATTGATATAAGGTCAAGGAGGATTGATATCACTCATTGCGTCTTTGCTTCCAGTCATACGTTGGGATGCACCACTATCCACTGTCCATCTACCTGACCCGGAAGCACTTCCCTTCAAGAGATCAATTTCTTGATTTAGGTACCCATCCTTCAATGGGTCCTCTTTTGTTAGTAACAAAGGTCTTAGGAACCCAAATAGTCCAATGATAATCATCACCATAAGAAGTACCAACATATTTAGAGTAAACATGACCATCTCTAGATATCGTAAGAACGTAAGAGGGGTTATATTTTCCGGCAAAGTCATTGTGAGTGGCGCTCCCCTAGAGGTCTCACCACCCACAATGTTGTTGATCTCTTTCTCCTTGGTCACCTATCCTTCCTTAAAAAATATAACATTTTTATAAGGAGAGGTGACCTTCTTATTCTTCTTCTTGTTCTTCTTCTTTGACTTAGCAACAAATCCAAGTCCCTCCTTCCCGTTCTTGACTCTTTTAAAGCTTATCACATCATTGAGAATTTTCTCACCTCCTACAATGTTAGATGTAGAACAATTTCTAGACAAGATAACAATGGTAGTGGAGGAGGAAGGCATCACTTTCTTATTAGATTATTGATCTAGAAGTTTATCACGATACTTGGTAAGCTTGTCATGAATTTCATTAAGAGACATGGACTCTTTTTCTAGTTTTTCATGACTATCAACAAGTCTATCATGAGCAATTCCTAGCTCAATCTTTTCATCTTCACGAGTTTTATCTATAGAAAGATATTGTTCATAGTCCTTTCTAAGCTTGGAAACACAAATAGAATAAGTCTCTTCTAGACTAGATAGTTTCTCCTCAATAGAAGCTATAATGGATTGATCTTTGTCATTGCTAGAATGACCACCACCATGCATCACTTTCCAAATTCATGATGATCTCTTCATTCTCATTGAAAGTGCATGGTGCCCCATATGTGGTTTTGGTAATTACTGACAATCCCTATGGACTAACGTTTGCATTGAATTATCCTTGTAGTTCTTGTTCATAGGAAATAATGGAGTTCATGTGTTGAACTCTATTAGCTTCCTTGATGGCCATTGTTATATTCAAGGATTTATATGAAGAATGGTCATGGTTTGAGTTGAGGTTATTGCTAGTGTGTCTTGAAGAAAAGTATTATGTTATCCTTCATGGTTATCTTCAAGACATCATCATTTGAAGTGAGGAGAAAAGATACAAGGTTGATCAAGCTAGTGATCAACACACAAAGCTACACGATGTACCAAGTGGGATTGTGTATCTCATGGTATGGTAAGAAATTGTCAATATAGCTTTGTGATCTAACCCATATATGTGTGTGTGGCATCTCTATGTGTGGTTAGGTATCTTTCCATGGGCATGAACAAAAAGGTAGATTTCATATAGCCCATGGTCTATGTCATCGTCGAGCGATGTTCGTCACCTAGCTTGACGTGGAAGCTCAAGTGAAGCATCTAGAAGAAATCCTATGCTTGAACCTTTCCATCCATATGGAGATTATGGTCAAGTGAAGATGTTCATGTGATAAGCTCTCTCATATTAGCTTATGGGGGAGCAATTCACAATCTTCACGAAGCGAAGCGCAATCAAGAAAGGTGGTCCAACTTGAGGTGATTAAGATCGCCATCATCTAGCTCAATTGGATTGCGCAAGGCAAAGGTATGACTTATATAGGGTTTCTATTTTACCGGTCTCATTATGCTAGTTGGGAGACCGGATTATAGGATAGATAACCGTACTATCAAGAGGGGCTCTTGAATGCATATCTTGATCGTATCTATCGTAGAGAGCTCAAACCTTTGCATACTTGGCATCATCCTTCTTGGTTCTTATTTGGGTTTTCTACATGTAAGGTTTTAGATCTTTTCATGTTCTTCATGTCAAGCTCAAGTTCATCAAAAATGGATTTCGTATGAAAAACTTATCGCATTTTTGTTGTTGGAGGTTTCTACCGGTTGTCCTTTATTGATAGGCCAAACCTTTCATCATTTGGTTTTATATTCCCATTTGGACTATGATGTTTCTCTGCATATTCTTGTAGTGCTCGTCGTTGCGATTTCAACGAGCCCAAGAACATCGAAAACGGAGTCCGGATGCAAAAGTTATGACCGTTTTCATATAGGGTGTTCTGCAGTTTTTTCCACCAGCGGAGGCTCCGGTGGTAGCTCCGCCGGAAACCCCTTCGGTTTGAAAGTGGCGGAGGTTCCGGTGAAACCACCGGAGGCTCCGGTGGTTGGGGCATTTTTTCAGCCATTTTGATGTCCTAACTCATCCGGGGGGCGGAGGTTCCGGTGGTTTCACCGGAGGTTCCGCCCCTGCGCGAATTTTCCTCCAACGGTTGGATATTTGGGTGACCTATTTAAGGGGCCTTCTTCCCCAATGGTTCCCCAACCTTTTGGGCAAGCTTGACCTCCATTGTTGACCTCCAAAAGCTTGCTCTCTCTCAATCCCTCCAATGATTCTTGCTTCCACTTGAGGGAAAAGAGAGAGGAGATCTAGATCTACCACTTCACCAATCAATCCCACCTCTTTGTGAGGGGAATCTATTGGATCTAGATCTAGGGATTCATTTGTTGTTTTCCTTGTTCTTCCTCCTTCCTCCCTCTATAGCATTAGTTGCTTTGGTGGGATTTGGGAGAGAAGTTCTTGACCACTTTGTGTGTTCTTGCCATTGCATTAGGTGCATCGGTTTGAGTTCCCCACGAGATTCGTGAAAGAGAAGTTCGTGAGCTTGTTACTCTTGGGTGCTTGGTCACCGGAGAGATTGTTCCTCTTGGGTGTATTGAGCACCCTAGACGGTTAGTGCTTGGGGCTTCCACCTTGTTGCAAGAAGCTTCGTTGAGAGCCTCCACTTGAGTTGTGGAGATAGCCTCAACCTCGTGTAAGGTTTGGTCAACGCCTTCAAGTCGACCTCATAGTGGAAACGAGCATCTCCCTCACCGGAGAAGCTCAAGGAGAATAAGGTGTGCACATCCGTGCTATTGAGGAGCGCCTAGGTGGCTCCCCACCTCTCCAACGAAGACGTACTTCCCTTGGGAAGGAACTTCGGTAATCACACCGGTGTCTCCTTGTGCTTCGGTTATCTCTACACTCTAGCTCGTTACTTATGCATTTACCTTTGTGATAGCCATCGTGCTTGAAGTCATCTATCTTGCTATCTCATAGTTGTATATCATGCCTAGCATAAGTTGTTGGTGCACATAGATAAACCTAGCTTGCATAGGTTTTGTGCTTGATAAATTAAACGCTAGTTTCATTCCGCATTTACTCAAGCCTAAACCGTAATTATTTTAAAGCGCCTATTCACCCCCCCCCCCCTCTAGGCGGCATCCTTCTACTTTCAATTGGTATCAGAGCCAGGGCTCTCATTGTTAGGCTTCACCGCCTTGAGAGTAATGATGTCGCTTAGTGAATTAGTGCAAGATCCCACATTTCATTTTGATGGCACAAACTATGATCTTTGGAAATTTCGCATGCTCATTTATTTCCGGGTCATGGACCCACACATGGAGCAAATTGTAGAGATGGGTTTTTCTCCTCCGAAGGATCCTCAAAATCCAACTTTAGAGGAAGAGAAAAACTTATCTCTCGATGCTCTTGCTATTAATGCGTTTTTCCTTCTTGTGAGCCTTGTAGTTATTAAGCCACTTTTTCCTATTCGGAATGCTCATGAATTATGGACAAAGCTTCAAGATAAATATGGAGTGTCCAATATTATTGTGGATGATTGCTCTCCCTCCATCTCCGGTCGTGATGAGTTCTCAACTTCTTCTACTTCACCAACATGTGGTAAGCCACAAACTAATGAGATGGTGAGTAGTGATAGGTTTTGCAATAATGATAGTGAGATTATTATTGATGATCCTTCATCTCTATCTTATTGCAATGTCTCATCTTTAGACTTAAACACAACTAGCACAAAAAATGTTTTACATGCTTGTGTTGATAGTCTTTGCATATCATGTCGTCATTGCTTGACTAAATCTCATGATGATATGATTGCTTTATCTTGTTCCCATGATAAAAATGATTGTGTTTCCTCTAGTATTTGTATGGCTAACAATTTAAAGGAAACTCAACTCTCTATGGAACAAGATGTGGACTTGAGTGGTGCCTCAAGTAATGATTCATCATCATCTACCACATTTTGCCTTATGGCCAAGGATTCAAAGGTATCTTCAACTTTGAACCCCAATATATATTATGATGATAGTAGTGATGATGATGTTGGTAAGGAAGATGATGATGAGTCTAAGAAATTACGCTTATGGTTCGCAAGCCTTGTTGGTGAGACCAAAGAAAATGTGAATGCTCTCCTAGAACAACTTGATGAGGCTAACTCTCTTGTAGATGAAAAGGAGGATATCATCGTGACTTTCGAAAGTCATAGTGGTAGTCATTCTATCAAGGACAAAGAGCTTGAAAAGGCTTTTGAGAAAGAGCGGTCCCTTAGATCTTCTCTTGAAGAGAAACTATATAGTCTAGAAGAAACATATGCTATTAGCGTTTCTAAGCTTAGAAGGGACAATGAGTTATCTCTTTCGCTTGCTAATGAACTCAAAGCTAAAAATGTTGATGCTTGTGCTACTAACTCTATTTCTTGTGAAGCATCCACATTAAAGGAGAATGTTGAGCTACGGGCTCAACTTGAGTTGCTAACTAGTAATTATGGGAAATTGGAAGAAACTCATGAAAAGCTCTCAAGCTCTCATAAGGATCTTCTAGTCTCCCATGAGAGTCTAAAATTAGCTCATAAGGCTATGTTAACTAAGCTAACATCTTGTGAGCCTCATGTGGACAAAGGCACAATATCTACTCTAAATGCTATATTGCCTTGTGCTAGTCCTAGTAATTCATCCTCTCATAATGTTCCCACATCTTATGATGAATTGCTTTCCTTACCTTGTTGCTCTAATAATGATGTATCTACTTCCTCTAGCCCTTGTGTTGATACTAACCATGTAGAGGAAATCAAAGAGCTCAAGGCCCAAGTCACTTCATTGGAGAAAGACTTGGAGAAGTGTCATAAAGGGAAGTCCACACTTGATAATATGTTGAGTGTCCAAAAATCCCCCAATGACAAGAGAGGACTTGGATTCATTTCCAATCACAAGAACAAGTCCAAGGTCGACAAGAAGAAGGGCCATGAACAAGTCAAGAATTTGGCGAATATTGTTTGCTTCAAGTGCAAGGTTGAAGGGCATCATGTTAGATCATGCCCTATGAAGAAGAAGAAACTTAGCGAGAAGCAACAAGGGAAGCGGCCACAAGTTCAACCTCAATCTCAACTTCAAGTTGAAGAAAGGCCTCTTCCTATGAAGACTCAAGCTAATGCTTCTCAAGTTGAGAAATCAACTAAGAAGAATGGAAGGAGTCGTTGTTGCTACTTATGTCGTGAAAAGGGCCATCTTGCTTCTTCATGCACTAATGGTACATTATCCAACCCTATCATAATTGATGATGTGTATTCCATTCGGAAGGATGATGTGGGCAATGTGTTTGCCAAATATGTTGGTACTCAAAGTGGTGTCAAGAAAAGAACCATTTGGGTTGCCAAGCCTATTGTGACTAACCTCTTAGGACCCAACTTTGTTGGGGACCAACAAGCTCAAACTTGATCAATAGGTGTTATCGGAGGGCATTGGAGACTTGGCTATATCATGAAGAATTAAGGGATCTTCATCACGTATATTTTCCTTAAGCCAAGTCATTTGGATTATCACGTCTCTATCACATATTCCATGCTCCTTCTTGCGGTAACTTGTGTTATTACATTATATATATACATTGAAAGTTGCTTGCCCCTTTGCATATATTGGTTTTGTACCTTGCTTGTATTTTGTATATTTTGTGCTTAATACTTACTTATCCTTGAGTAATCTAGTATGTGTTTGTCGGTTCGCACAAAATGTATGTATGAGTTTGCTTTGAGCCTAATTGCATCTTGTGTGTATCTTATTTGGCTCTTTTGAGTGATTAATGGACTATCCCATTTTGGGAGAGTTATATGCCTTTGGCACTTCACAATCCCAAAATGTGTGTACATGAGGAATACCACATAGTGTTGATATTTCAATATTATCTAGTCTCTATGTGGTATCTCATACTCATGAGAAATTCAAATTCTAATGTCTATTAATTATCTCAAGTTGGTTTTTGTTTGACTCTTGCTAAGAAAATACGGATTATCACATTATGGGGGAGTAATATGTTTGTGCATATTACAAGCCTAAAGAATGTGAACATTTAAGGTTTTGCCACGTAGAATTGATATTGTTAATTATCTTATTCCTATGTGGCATGTGTGCTCAAACTAGTTCCAATTTTCTTAAATGATTTTATTTGCTCATCTTTTGGTATCTTATTCGTGAAAGAGTTTCTTGGTGCGGTTTTCCACAAATTAGCACTAGAATTTACCTTCTCGGGAACCGGTTGCTTCTTGATATATTAATCATTTCTTTGCATGATCATTCGACTATTGAAGCCACCAAGAATCTCTATTTAAGTATGGTGTTTTCATTCCTATCTTTTACCACATACTTATGTTTTGTGAATATGATTGTGAACAAATATACCACCGAGAAATATCTCCATAAATCTCTTGTCTTTGACAAGTTATAATAATTTGTGGTAAGATTATTGATCATATTTACTTTGTCCATTGCTCTAAAATTGCCTTGTTCCTTGCCAAGGATTTGTTTGGTTCAAACTCCTTTGTGTCTTCCTTACTCTACGCAAAATTTGTTTTATGCTTTATTGAGTTAGGAAAAGCAATGATCCCATTCGTGTGCACTCTTATTCAAAGTCATACTTCTTTGTGTTGCATTTCTTGGGAAGCTATCCTACATTGAGTAGAACACAATTCTTTAATTGGTATTGCATCTTATTGCTTTTCTTGAGCTTGACTAGTGTTTGAATAATATATATGGAGAGTAATGATTCCATTGCGTGCATCTTGTATTCAAATGCAATATCATAATTAATGCACTATTATTGGAAGAACTATCCTATACGTGTTTGAACACTTGTTGTCTTGAAATTGGTATTTTATCCCAGTGACTTGTCTCTTTGGAAGACGAACATTTTTCGTCTTGGTACTTTGTGTGCCATCATGAAAAGTGTAGAGGTTTTGTTTATTCGTTGATGTTTTTCTTTTGTTATCTTCTCTATTTGATTTCCTAAATCATGTGTTGGTTTGGGGTTTTGATATAACTTGGACACTTTGTTTGATTTTATCTCTTGTGAGTGCCTTCTTTGTTTTAATTGGTATTTTGTCCTATTTGTATCTTGTTTGGTTCTTGAAAGTTTTGTGCATGTATATTTACTATGTATATTCTTTGACATGCTTACTTTCGTTGATCCAATATATAGGATAAACTCCATCAAATCCTAAATGGCTAAGATGCGCATACAATTCAAATTCATATTAATATGCATATACTTATGTGGAGTTTGTCTTATGTATTGTAGTTGTTCTAACTACTTTGGACCCAATAAGTTTGGGAACCATGTTGTACTTGATTTTTTAGGTACAATGGAGATACATTGGTTGCTTGCTCCATTCATAAGGAAGGTGTTCTCACCATCATATCATAGGAGTCAAGCTACGATGATTATCAAACTCGCATCCTCTTCATCACAAATGTCGTCTCGGTAACAAGTATCTATTCCATGCATACATTTTTAGCTTTCAATCTTGTGTAGGTTGCATCTTGACATGAATTCCATTTGTTGCATTTCATTTGGCTCTTGCAAATGTCTTATCAAAAACATATTTATTGCAACTATGAGTAAGCCGGGATGATTACATACTAAGGGGATATTTATAATCAATTTCATGATTCACCAATCCCAAGTATATTAATCTAGTAACTTCTACTTTAAGTCTCTCATATGCAATATTTATGAATTCTCAAAAACCATTTGAATCTTTTGTGATATGCGTTACCTTTCTCGAATCATTCCAACTATCACTTTTCCCTTGTGATATTTGTGATGCTTTGATGAGTTTATTGTTTGTCCATCTATATCCCCTTAAGATTAAACTAATCCTAGTGCTTTGCTTTCAAACAAAAATCTTATTGGTATATTTATGAACCTATCTTGGATATCATGTTCTTTACCCTTGTACCTATTTTTGTGTGTGCATATTTCTTTGTGGATATATATCTTTGTGATTGGTGTCCACTTAGAAACTTATACACACGAGAATAGTTACATCTTTAATTGATATTCTATTTCTTAGTGACCATGTTTTATTGCTTTAGATTACTTGGTGGTTCCTAGAAGGCACAAGCTTTTATTTTTCTTTTGGTATTTCTTTGGCATCTTATAAAGCTTGTGGACATATGTGTTTTATCATTTGTTGGTTTGTGTGTATGGGAAAGACATGATATGCACTATGTGACTCATATATTTAAAGACTATGATGAAGCATTGCTCATCCTATTAGTCTCCTACAAATGTCCTTCCTTGTCATACTCATCTCTTTCGGTTGAGTAAATCTTTACTTGTCGCTTCTTGATCTTAATTGCTCAACTCTTGTTTGTTTGCAAGTTGCTTTGCTCCATTTCCTATCTATTCTCTTGCTCTTGTTTGTGTTCAAAATTATCTAGAAGGGAGTGATGATTCCATGTTGTGCACATTATATAGTAATTCAAATTTAACATTGTGCATGTACCTTGGGGAGTTCCCTCTTGATTTTCTAGAACACTTGGTTGATCTTATAATAATATTCATTTTGGTCAATCGTTTTTTCGGATCCTTTGGTTGGTTGCTTCTTTATGAAAGTATCCTTCAATTTGACTTTGCTTGTAATTCTTTGGATCCTCAATATAGTTTGATCTCCCTCCATCTATTCCTAGTTGGATACATGCTCTTGATTTCACTCATATCATGAGGAATGCATACACTATGGGGGAGCTCTTATTATATTTGCCTTCTAATCTTTTTTCCCATCTTGGCAATGGATGCCAATGGGGGAGAAGTTTAGAGGGTTTAAGGGAATTTGGTTCTATGCTTTAGTTTCGTTCTTAAGCATTTGCCTTCCATGCTATTTCATCCTTGCTCTTTGTGTTTTGCATGGTTGCTTAATTCATCATATAAACCCTCATAAAAAGGGATTGTCATCAATTACCAAAATGGGGGAGATTGAAAGTGCATGGTGCCCCATATGTGGTTTTGGTAATTACTGACAATCCCTATGGACTAACGTTTGCATTGAATTATCCTTGTAGTTCTTGTTCATAGGAAATAATGGAGTTCATGTGTTGAACTCTATTAGCTTCCTTGATGGCCATTGTTATATTCAAGGATTTATATGAAGAATGGTCATGGTTTGAGTTGAGGTTATTGCTAGTGTGTCTTGAAGAAAAGTATTATGTTATCCTTCATGGTTATCTTCAAGACATCATCATTTGAAGTGAGGAGAAAAGATACAAGGTTGATCAAGCTAGTGATCAACACACAAAGCTACACGATGTACCAAGTGGGATTGTGTATCTCATGGTATGGTAAGAAATTGTCAATATAGCTTTGTGATCTAACCCATATATGTGTGTGTGGCATCTCTATGTGTGGTTAGGTATCTTTCCATGGGCATGAACAAAAAGGTAGATTTCATATAGCCCATGGTCTATGTCATCGTCGAGCGATGTTCGTCACCTAGCTTGACGTGGAAGCTCAAGTGAAGCATCTAGAAGAAATCCTATGCTTGAACCTTTCCATCCATATGGAGATTATGGTCAAGTGAAGATGTTCATGTGATAAGCTCTCTCATATTAGCTTATGGGGGAGCAATTCACAATCTTCACGAAGCGAAGCGCAATCAAGAAAGGTGGTCCAACTTGAGGTGATTAAGATCGCCATCATCTAGCTCAATTGGATTGCGCAAGGCAAAGGTATGACTTATATAGGGTTTCTATTTTACCGGTCTCATTATGCTAGTTGGGAGACCGGATTATAGGATAGATAACCGTACTATCAAGAGGGGCTCTTGAATGCATATCTTGATCGTATCTATCGTAGAGAGCTCAAACCTTTGCATACTTGGCATCATCCTTCTTGGTTCTTATTTGGGTTTTCTACATGTAAGGTTTTAGATCTTTTCATGTTCTTCATGTCAAGCTCAAGTTCATCAAAAATGGATTTCGTATGAAAAACTTATCGCATTTTTGTTGTTGGAGGTTTCTACCGGTTGTCCTTTATTGATAGGCCAAACCTTTCATCATTTGGTTTTATATTCCCATTTGGACTATGATGTTTCTCTGCATATTCTTGTAGTGCTCGTCGTTGCGATTTCAACGAGCCCAAGAACATCGAAAACGGAGTCCGGATGCAAAAGTTATGACCGTTTTCATATAGGGTGTTCTGCAGTTTTTTCCACCAGCGGAGGCTCCGGTGGTAGCTCCGCCGGAAACCCCTTCGGTTTGAAAGTGGCGGAGGCTCCGGTGAAACCACCGGAGGCTCCGGTGGTTGGGGCATTTTTTCAGCCATTTTGATGTCCTAACTCATCCGGGGGGCGGAGGTTCCGGTGGTTTCACCGGAGGTTCCGCCCCTGCGCGAATTTTCCTCCAACGGTTGGATATTTGGGTGACCTATTTAAGGGGCCTTCTTCCCCAATGGTTCCCCAACCTTTTGGGCAAGCTTGACCTCCATTGTTGACCTCCAAAAGCTTGCTCTCTCTCAATCCCTCCAATGATTCTTGCTTCCACTTGAGGGAAAAGAGAGAGGAGATCTAGATCTACCACTTCACCAATCAATCCCACCTCTTTGTGAGGGGAATCTATTGGATCTAGATCTAGGGATTCATTTGTTGTTTTCCTTGTTCTTCCTCCTTCCTCCCTCTATAGCATTAGTTGCTTTGGTGGGATTTGGGAGAGAAGTTCTTGACCACTTTGTGTGTTCTTGCCATTGCATTAGGTGCATCGGTTTGAGTTCCCCACGAGATTCGTGAAAGAGAAGTTCGTGAGCTTGTTACTCTTGGGTGCTTGGTCACCGGAGAGATTGTTCCTCTTGGGTGTATTGAGCACCCTAGACGGTTAGTGCTTGGGGCTTCCACCTTGTTGCAAGAAGCTTCGTTGAGAGCCTCCACTTGAGTTGTGGAGATAGCCTCAACCTCGTGTAAGGTTTGGTCAACGCCTTCAAGTCGACCTCATAGTGGAAACGAGCATCTCCCTCACCGGAGAAGCTCAAGGAGAATAAGGTGTGCACATCCGTGCTATTGAGGAGCGCCTAGGTGGCTCCCCACCTCTCCAACGAAGACGTACTTCCCTTGGGAAGGAACTTCGGTAATCACACCGGTGTCTCCTTGTGCTTCGGTTATCTCTACACTCTAGCTCGTTACTTATGCATTTACCTTTGTGATAGCCATCGTGCTTGAAGTCATCTATCTTGCTATCTCATAGTTGTATATCATGCCTAGCATAAGTTGTTGGTGCACATAGATAAACCTAGCTTGCATAGGTTTTGTGCTTGATAAATTAAACGCTAGTTTCATTCCGCATTTACTCAAGCCTAAACCGTAATTATTTTAAAGCGCCTATTCACCCCCCCCCCCTCTAGGCGGCATCCTTCTACTTTCACTCATCATCAAGTTGCCTTAAAAGGGAATTCACCTTTTCTTTGGTCTCACCTTCAAGGCTAGACAACCATGAGCCTATATCCTTAGACTGGTCATCCTCCTCAACAATATTTTCAACAGAATAAAATAATGAAGGAGGGCTAGTTGCAATAGACTTGGAGGTGGAAGAGATTACCGAGGTGGATTTTTCCATAAAACATGTAGGTCAGTTAGGCTCCTTCTCATTGGGGGACTCAAATAGAGATACCAATGAATAGGAAGACGTAGCTATGGAAACATGGGCCACACCTACGACTTCATATTCTCCTTCATCTTTAGAGGTCTATGTCTCCAAGACGACGCCTTCTTGAACATGTAAATCCCTTGGAACTCTTATAGCAAAGTTCTTGTTTTGAGGAGATTTGGTCTTGTATTTCCGAACAAGATTTCCTTTATTCTATTCTCTTGGCTCAAAAGGACACTCTTTGACAAAGTGATTTGCACTTCCAAAATTATATCATGTCCTTGGCTGCTCCCCCTTTTTCTTGTAATTCTTGTTCCTTAGGGGGTCTTGGAGCACCGGCCGTATGAGCTTCCCATCTCTACCAATAGCCATGCATAGCAAGAGCAATGTACCTATGAGCACCCTTGTATGTGTCCTCATAGTCCTCCTCATCATCAACATACTCTTCGACTTCTTCTACTCGAGCAACCGGTTTTGACTTCAAGGCTAGGTTGGGATACTTTCTCGTTCCTCTTGAGCGGGAAAGAGCATCATTCGCACTCTTGTGAGATAGATATTTAGCGATGAACTCGCTAAGAACACCAAAGGAGTTGAGGGTATTTTAGTGCGCATTGTTCGGATGATAGTGGAGAGGTTCTTCTCAAAAGGTGTTACTGCTTTGACAAACTTCCTCTTCATCCATTCATCGGTGATCTCCTCTTTTGCAAAGTCCCTCAATTGATTGGGAAGGGTGATAGTTCTTTTATATAGCTCTTCAGGGGCCTCATCCTCTTGCATGAAAAAAAAATTGGCCTTGTCTAGAGAATCATCATACTTGGTGGATTGGATGCTTTTATTTCCTTGGAACAAAGTGTCAAGGCTATCAAAGGCCTCCTTGGAGGTTTTGCATCCTCATATGTGAGTGAGATGCTCATGTGGGAGAGCCTTTTGAATGATGTTGAGGGAGGTCTTGTTGAGTTGAGATTCAATACCCTCTCTTGGAGTCAAATTGCTTCCATAATGAGGAAGGAATCCATGAACAACACTTCTCCACAAGGCGATGCAAGAGCCAGAAATGTGAGACTCCATTTCAAACTTCCAAGAAAATTCATTAGTATTAAGCATGGGAGGAAGTCCAGCATTTGAAATGGGTGGTATAGAAACAATGGGATGGATAGAGTCATAGTTGTAAGGTGGTGGAACTCTTGAGTTATTCCCCGACCATTAGCTGAGTGAGACTTGGAGCCTTCGGGATTCTCCCCACCCTTAGCCTTTTTATTGGCTTTCACCTTGGCTTTGGCGATGTTAGCCTCCATTTTGGCAATGTCCGGAATAGATTCATCTTTCGAACTCACTTCATCGGAGACAAAGGGAAGTTCCTCGGACCCCTTAGGTTTACCCATCATGACCTCCAACATCTTATTTATGCTGGAAACCTCCGAACCAACACTAGAGCTAACTTTAGTTAGTTCATCTTGGATGGTCCCAACCGTTCCTTGTAGGTTAGCTATAGTGTCGGTCATTTTGACAATTCCCACCTTAGAAGATTTGGGATCATCTCCGTTAACCATATTACTCTTAGGCGCTTAAGCTTTTAGTAAGAGCCGAGGCTCTGATACCAATTGAAAGTACAGTATGGTAACCTAGAGGGGGTGAATATGTGACTAACAATTTTCTTCTTTTCCTTTTTATCTTTGGCTAAACAAGTAAACACAAGTTCATCTAGATGTCCAACTAGGTGAACAACCTATGTAATATGATACCAAGTACGCAACGCAATGAATATGTAAAGAACAACATATACCACAAGTGTAAACAAGGAGAGAAGGATATGTTTCCGTAGTTCCTTCCCAAGGGAAGTACGTCTACGTTGTAGAGGTGTGGAGTCACCTAGGCACTCCGATAGCACGGATGTGCACACCTTATTATCCTTTATTTTCTCCGGTGTAGGATATTTTCGTTTCCACTATGAGGTCGACTTGAAGGTGTTGACCAAACCTTTACACAAAGTTGAGGCTACTCCACAAGATGGTTGGAGGCTCTCAACGATCCAAAGCTTCTTGAAACAAGGTGGAAGCTCTAAGCACTAGGGTTTCTCTAGGATTATAAGGAAACTAAGAGATCTACAAGATCCCAAAGGGGAGAATGGGGGAAATCAATTTGTGGCTCGGTGAATATGTAGATCTAGGTCTTCTCCACAAAATCCTTGAATGGCATCAAGTTCTCCAGCAAATCTATGCATTTAAAGCTTAGTATTAATGGAGGATAGAGAGGAATGAACGAGCAAGCTATCTCAAGGAGGAAGTCACCTATTTATAGCTCTCCCCGAAATTTGGCCATTGCAGGATTCCGGGGTCGAAAATTTCTGGGGTAAGTGCCGGAAATTTCTGGGCACGCTGGGTGGATATTTGATTAATCTGGGGGCCGGAAATTTCCTGAACAAACTTCCGCCCTTATGTCCGAGAGTAGGAAGGATGAGCTCAGGAATCTTCGCGTCCATCTTCAACTGGCCGGAGATTTACACCGGGAAATTCCGGCCCAAATATCCGCCCTATTCGAGAGAGTGGGAAGGCTGGGCGCACAAGACCTTCGAGGCCCGTCTTGAACAAGCCTTAAATTTCCGGGATTTATCCCACGGAAATTCCTCCCTTTAGCACCAGAATATTCCGGCCTCCTGCGGAAATTTTCGTCCCTGTTTCTGATCTTATCATTTCAATGCAGGGATGGTTCTTGTTTTTGGATAAGAAATCATCCTCAGCTATGAACACTTAAACACACATTAGAGAAGATACATGTGTTTTCATTACCACCAAAACACAATTAGAGGAGACATGAGCTTTCATATGGTGTGCGGCTCTCTTCTGGGGGGGGTGTGTTTCGTCTCCTTATAAGGGGCTCTAGCGAATGGACTAGGGTTTCAGGCGACTTCCTTCGCGAATTAGTTTTGGGTCCTTTGATAACTATTGGTTCGCTTGATCTGATAGGCGGTACGGTGAGCAATACGGTCGCCTCTAACCGTACCAGGGTCGTTAAGTGAGCTGCAAGGACAACTTTATATGATTTTCTTTTCTTTATCTTTTCCTTCCTTTTAGCCATGATTTCCTGTGATTTCATGTCCAATGTCTACAATAAAAATAATAAAATGGAGATTTGTAAATAAATTTCACATTAGTAATTACTGGCAGGTTTAGAGTGACATCTCTATCATTTTCATGATAAAGATATAGTTTAAACATAGGGAAATATGTGCCCTTTTGGACGCATCAATGAAACATAGATACAATAACAAGGCTGCATCGATTGCTCAACCTTCAAGCAAAAAGGATCAACCAAAAAGATTCATTGACATAATGGACCACCCTATTCACATGACCGTGAAGGTGTCGATCATAGGAAAACTCGCTCGCGGATCGAGAACAGGAACAGGAGCGCACCATCTACCACAAATAATGTGCATATTGCGTGGTAGTTGGCTTGAATGAACCATCCGGTCGACCTTCCTCCACGATCTGGACAAATCATGGAGAATGGTGCGCAACGACGATGAGAGCAGAAAGAATGCCCAAAATTGATGGTTGAAGGCCACTATCCGCCACGGAGACGGACTCCTTCCGTGGTAGGATCCAACTTTCTTCTATGGACACTGGCAGAGGCATTTCAGTTTACGCATCATGTATTACTCATTATGATTACTAAAAGTGTGTTGATTCTTGTTCATATAAAGTATTGTCTCTACTAGTGAGGATATAAAAAAGAGTCCAAAGATACCAACAAAAAAAGATCCCAAAGAGGACAAATGAGAGAAAATAAAAGAGTTAGAGAGACCACCAAAAATACAAATAAAATAAAAGAGATGGGAAGCATTACTATTCTTTATTCCACATTTGTGCTTATATTAGCACCATTACTTCATTTCGGAGAGATTTTTATATTTTACTACTATAATTTGTGGGGATCCTTTCATCATAGAACTTGTCTTATATATTCCAATGATGAGCCTCATCAAAAGTAATCTAGGTCTTCATAAGCAAGAAATTTGGATGCGTTCCCACTAGTTCCATTGGAACGCTTTTCATACACTTATAAACTCTATGTGTATCCGTTATGTTGCAATCACTACTCCTTGCATAGCTTCGATCATAAGATTTACTTTTGTCTAATGATCACTTTTAGCCTTGTTAGGCTTTCTTCCATTGATCTTCCAAATTTGCAATAATATTCTCTCATCCATAACATTCTCGTGCCATTACCAAAATCTCTTGCTCACGTGTTGAGTAAAAATACGATAGTTGATTCATAGTTTTCATGTTTGTATTACTTGGTTGGATCCTTTCCATGTTATAAAGAGTTACTTTATGATTGAATGGAAGGGTAGATACTTTTGCATTTGATAGTTAATTCATATCCAATGAACTTTGTACAGTTTCATGTATCCAAAGCATCGTTTATGAAAGTTTTTAACTTATTTAACTATATTATTTATTCATTGTTCATTTACTATCAAATATAAACAATTGATTTAAATCATTTGATCCGAGTTCACATGTTGCACATTACTATTTGATCTTGATTGTGTTGGTAGCATGTCACTTCAAAAATTATTTTTGTTATCATTTACCTACTAGAGGACAAGCGTGAATTAAGCTTGGGGATGTTGATATGTCCATTACGTATCTACTCCCTCCATCTCAAAATAAGTGTCATTGTAATGGGTTAAAATGGATGTATCTAGTGTTTCAAAACATCTAGATACATCCATCTTAATGACACTTATTTTGAGACGGAGGGAGTATAATTTTTTTATTGTTCCATGCTTGTTTTATACCATGTTTTTACTACTTTTTGTATCATTTTAGGACATTTTTCTGGACTAACCTATTGAAAAGATGCCCAGTGCCAGTTATTGTTTTTGCAGTTTTGAGTTTCGAAAAAATATTAAATAAATATCCCCGGAAGATTCCCCCAAAAATAGAGGTCACATTTCAACATGATACAAAGACGGAGTCTAGAGGGAGGGCACGTGTGAGCACCAAGTGGTGCAGGTACCACCCAGGCGCGGGTACGGGTGGGGTCGCCCTCTCGGCACCTAGGCCCTCCAGCCCCCTTCCCTAGTATCCATATTCGCCTATAAGTTGCCCCTTGACCTAAATCTTGAAGGGCACGTAGCATAGAAAACAAAAATTTTCCTACGCGAGAGACACCCGAAAGGCCAAGATCTAATCTAGGAGACGAAGTGTAACGGGCAACAAAAGGGTTAAGGAGAACACATACCCTCGAAGACTCAAAGTGGTACGAGATCAAATCTCGTTGTTGGCGTAGTCGTACTCACACCGATCCCGATAGCGAGAAGATGGCACCGCAATCCGGCGGTGCATCCGTGATCGGTCACACGTACGGTTGATGACGACCTCCGTTCCCTCGTTCCAGCGGGGCGCGGAAGTAGAGAATCCCTCGGAACTCCAGCAGCACGACGACGTGGTGGTGGTGAAGAATCCCACGGTCAGGGCTTCGCCAAGCCGGAGACCATGAAATGGAGCAGCGGGTGGAGGGAAAGGGAAGTGGCCAAGTGTGTGGAGGAGGGAGAGCTCTCACCCTCCTTTTATAGGAGAGGGGGGAGGCAGCCCAAGGGGGGTGCGGCCAGCCCATGGGGGTGCCCCCACCTCTTCCCTCTTCATGTGAGTGGACACTCCACTCACACCCACTCATTTCCCCATTATTTCCCACTTGGAAAATCCAAAGGTTTTCTTTTAATAAATAAATAAAACCTTTTTATTTCTTTATTTCAGCATTTGTTAATTCTATTAACAAACTTTTGCATATAGCACCTCGAATCATTTGTTAATTCTATTAACAACCATTCGACGAAAAACCCCTTGAACTATTTCAATTTTCCCCGAAACAATTTCGGTGCTGCCCAAAATATTCTTCGATATTCCGTATCCTCTCAAATGCGTCATCGAACCTTAAGTGTGTCACCCTACGGTTCGCGAATAAGATAGACATGATCGAGACTCCTCTCCGATCAATAATCAACAGCGGGATCTGGAGATCCGTGATGACTCCTATATATTCAACGATGACTCTCGTGATCGTGTGAACCAACAACGCCGTGAACTATTCCCTTTGTCTCGCGATATTTTACTTGTCCGAGATTCGATCATTGGTATCAACCATACCTTGTTCAATCTCGTTACCGACAAGTACTCTTTTCTCGTTCCCGTGATATAACATCCTTGTGATCATATCACGTGCTTGCAAGCGGTTTCGATGTGATATCACCGAGAGGGCCCAGAGTATATCTCTCCGTCATTTGGATGGACAAATCCCACTCTTGATCCATGATCCTCAACTAATATTTTCCGAATACTTAACGACACCTTTATAGTCACCCTGTTACGGTGTGACGTTTGATGCCATCAAAGCACTCTTCCGGTATCAGTGATTGACATGATCTCAAGGTCTAAGGAATAAGTTACTTCGTATGTTTGATATAACAATGTAAACTAAATGACTTGATCGCATTGCTATATTCTCTTTGGGTATATGTTCATCACATCATTCTTCTAATGACATGATCCCGTTATTAACAACATCCAATGTTCATGATCAGGAAACCTTGATCATCTATTAATCAATGAGCTAGTTAAAAGAGAGGCTTTACTAGGAACCATTGTTTGTTTATTAAGCACACATGTATCAACGTTTCCGGTTAATACAATTCTAGCATGAGAAATAAACATTCATCATAAACAAGGAATAAGATAATAACCATTTTATTATTGCCTCTCGGGCATATTCCCTTCAGTCTCCCACTTGCACTAGAGTCAATAATCTAGTCTGTAAGCACTTAACACATATGGCGTTCCAGTGTTATTACCATGCTTCGCATGTGGTAAACTTTATCAAAAAGATCTGAATTGTTCAGGTCCTATTGTATTTGCATGTTCTTTGCGTCTACACGCATCACTCATTCTCTAATGAGATGGCTTTGTATATATATGGTCAGTCGGTGAAAACTTAATTCCTCAGCTTAAACTGATGTCACTAACATTGTGAAAATGTAGCTTCATAGTGTTAGCATTCTTGGAAATTCACCAAGTTCCGGTGATACCTTAATTCCTCAGCTTAAACTGATGTTACTAACATTGTGAAAATGTAGCTTCATAGTTTCAGCATTCTTGGAAATTCACCAAGTTCAATAAAGAACTCCTTGACACAAAATACGCTTATTATCAGTTGTCAACACAACGATATACTTTAGCCTTTGTTGTAGTATCTGTCACAATATTTTAATTTTGAAACTCTTTCAAATCCAGAATGGAACTTTCTTCCATCTTATTGTGCTACCGTTCATCACATATTTTAATTGAGATAAAATTATTTGAATAAATGACAAGACTATTAGTGTAACATATTACAACTAATATTTTGTCATTACTATATAGGAAAACATATCCTTAGCATTTCTAAAATGACAGAAGGATCTCTCCCACTGTCGTCTAATCATCATATGAATTATCCTACTATAACATTTTATAGCATAGGACTCATCTGGTTGTGTACATAGCATGGAAACATGACTTAGAAATCTCAATTTCAATGATGCTCATCATGTGTCAAAACACATGAATCTTGCTCAATTATTTTCCATGTGACAAGAACTCCTTCTTATCAATTTTATATTGACTTACTTCAATATTTCATCTATGTAATTTGGCTTCAATCATATCAGGCGCTTGAATCCATCTTTTATAGACATCGATGCCCAATATCTTCCAAGCCTTTCATCAATATGAAAATCTTAACCGTGTTAATTTAAAATACATATTTTCCAATTAACCATATGTCATCTACATAAAGTATTGGAAATATGTCATAACGCTCCCACTTAATTTCTTGTAACTCTACAAGCATCTTTATCATTCATGATGGAATCAAACTCTTTTGATAACTTCATTAAGGTAAAGATTTCAACTTCGTTATGCTCACTTCAACCATTGAAGTGCACATGCCTTTCTAGCAACCTTTTGAATTTTACAAAACTCTCAGACTGTGTCAAGTACACATCCTTGAATAAACTTCCTCGAGAGGAGAATTGGTTTTGTTATTCAACATCCATATCATAATATGTAACTTTGCTAGAACTATCTGCAAAGACTAAGCATCACTACGGAAGATCAAAATCTTGTAGTAGTGAACTCTTTGAACTTCGTCGAAAACAACTTTCCGATAAGTATCCATGTCTTTGTCGCTATATAGACCCTTTTGCTATCGTTAGGCATCATGCCTATTGAAAGGACTACCAAGTCACATACTTGATATTCATACAAGGATACTATGGCGGATATAATGACTCATAGTCAATTTTACGAAGTCAGTGCCCATCATTTGCTTCCTTTATAAGGTCCAGGTCCTTTGTTGTCAAAACAACACTTTACACTTAAACCACAAGTTGTTCTAAGTACAAAGTTTTTGGACTTTTCTGGTACAGCTCGCAAACTCATTTGAAGTATCTACAACATTTGTAGTGTCTTCTACTTAGTCAAAATAGTAAACCCCGGAACAACTTCCAGTGCTGCGCTACTCTTGACATGATAACGAAGATTCTCTAACCTCGTTGAGTTTGTACTGTGCTCCCACTCACTTGTTTCGCAAGAACTACTTTCTCGAGAAATCAACCCTTTCTGACAAACAACATTTGTCTTTTGGTTCGGTGATAGGAGAAATACCCAATGTTTTATTTGGGATAACCTTATAAACATATATTTATCCTATTTTGGTTGTAAACATTTTACACATGCTATGCATACCAAAACTTAAGAAAAATGACAATTCGGGTCATTACCCAAACCATATCTTATATGTTGTCAATTTCAACGGATCATGATGGTGCTCTTTTCAGTGTAAAAGCGGTTGTCCTTAATGTATAAACTACAAAATTATAATGGCAATTTTATTAATCTTACCATGTCAAACAAGGTTTGTTTTTGTCTCTTGAACACTCCAAACTAATGTGGGGTAATTCGAGTAATATAAGTTGTAGAACAATTCTGCAACTTCTCAGATGTTTTGCTAACTTGTAACTCAAACTTTATCCTTTATGATCCAATCATAAATACTTGATTATCTTGTTACATTGATTTTAACTTCATATTAACAACCTTTTGAACCAATTCAAAATGTCAAACTCTGTTCCCTTTAAATAGATATACTCACATATCTACTTAAATCATCGACAGAATTTTATGAAGGAAAAATTAATCCACCATACATGACTACACATAATGGACTATATACATCAATATGTATAATCTCCACTAAATTAGTCGTCCATTCTACTTTGGCCTATGAACGGAATTCTAGTCATCTTTTGGAAGAGGTCTCACAAGCGTCAATTTACTCAAAACAAAATGACTCCGGAAGTCCATCAATATGGAGTTCCTTCATGTTTTCCTTTCCGATATGAACTAAAATGGTGGTGTCACAATTTAAGTGAAAATCTTTTACGTCTTGCAACGTTTAGCATTCAGTCTTATAGATGTTTACTTTACCAACATGATTTATATTAACATATCCATCAATTATGGAATATGATCATAGTTTGAACAATCTCATTTGTTCTCACAAAAGACTAGAACAAAATAACAAATTATTAAGTTCTTCAAATAAATCTTGACTGGTTGGTTCGATACGACAATGAACACAATAACACTTTATTTATGTTCTTGTCATAATCGATTCCACATCTATTACTAGTTCCTTTTAGGCCCTTGTATTTCTTTCATTGCGTTGCTTTGTATGACAACTCATACCAACCAATGTGGTATCAAAATACCCAAAAAATACTTTGTTAACTAGTAATACATCTATAACTTGTATATCAAGTATATACTCCTGAGCTGGACTTTTCCAGTTATCTTCTTTTCTGCCATATATCTATTTGTAATTCTATTTTCAATATTCCCTTTCCTTTATAGAAGAATCATTCAACATCAAACAATGCTAGTTTTACTAGCTCATTTTCTTTGGCGTGTTAGTCATATACTATCACCCATTGAGTCATACTTTGAGTTTGATTGTTCTACTAATATCACCATATTAATAGAATTCTTCTAGATTCCACTCTTAGCAATCTCCAAGTAAGGTAAACGACTTTACACATACTTTTAATCCATCCCATCGTAACAATTTTATGATTAAGCTACTATAGCTCGAAGGAAGTAATTTAGAGGATAATTTTTAGCATCCAATTTCTTGGAATATTCAAACGCCTAGCGTCTTCAATCATTGCATATATTCAGATAATATAAGCAAACATTGTCACGCTAAATTTGCATATATTCAGATAATATAAGCAAACATTATCACGCTAAATTATACTCAGTCATGTTGCTACAAATAAGTTTCTAGATATCAATATATCTTTCACTTGATTGTTTCTGAAAACAACTCTTTTCAGTTCCTAAATCACCTTGATCAACAAAACATTCTTTTGAAGATAAAGTAATACGGAAGCAACCATGACTCTGGATTCTAAGTAGGAATTATTTGCTCTCTAGATTAATCAATCATTAACCACATGGAGCTAGGTAGGAAATACCAAAAATCTACAATAGGACTTAATTTTAAATTTCACTAATACGGTACCAATCTTAAATGGTATTTACCAGATCATAACAGTTATATCTCAATTAACAATCTAAGTGTAAGGTAGTTATGTGGATGCCAATGAATACTACAATTTGTGCAAATTCACTTTGATTTGTTGTTCATGATAAATAAGTTCAAGTTAATTCAAAAATTAAACCATGAACTCCCACTCAAAAACAACATCCCCCTTAGTCGTCTTTAGTGATTACACAAACCAAATTCACTACACCAAAACCGATCATCACGTGAGATGATGTAGCTTCAAAGGCGAACATCGACATGTTCATCATATCATCCATATGACTCATGCTTTACCTTTCGGTTACGTGTTCCGAGGCCATGTCTGTACATGCTAGGCTCGCCAAGTAGAACCGTAGTATTGCGTGTGTTTCAAGGCCATGTCTGTACATGCTAGGCTTGAAAACACCCGTTGTATGCGAACGTTGAGTCTATCACACCCGATCATCACGTGGTGTCTCGAAACGACGAACTTTCTTAACGGTGCATACTTAAGGAAGAACACATTATTATCTTGATATTAAGTGAGAGGGATCATCTTATAATGCTACCGTCGCTATCTAAGCAAAACAAGATGCATAAAAGGATTAACATCACAAACATCACATGTAAGGATAACGTGATATGATATGGTTCTCCTTGCACTTGATCTCCATCATGTGCATCATGGTATGATCTCCATCATTCCACCGGCGTGGTACCAAGTACCATGGCACCCAATCTTGATTGTCCATCAAGAAGAAGACAATCATATGGATACCTTCCGGTATATCAATAATTTACAAAATAGATCATCTCATAATCAAATTTGTAATATTTACCATATCACATCACAAGCCCAGCAAAAACTAGTTAGACGCTTCTAATTTATTTTTGCATATTTTACGTGGCTTAGGGCTTTCGAGGATAGAACCGTTCATACCTACGAACATCAACCACAACGTTGATAAACACATTTTTAACAACCCTTCATAGATTAGATCTTAATTATAGTAGGAGAAACAGACACCCGCAAGCCACTTATGCAATACAAGTTGCATGTCAGTTGTGGAACAAGTCTCATGTACGTGGACATGTAAGGTTAGTCCGGGCCGCTTCATCCCACTATGCCACTAAGATCATAAAATAGTCAAGGAGGTAATAACATGATCATCAACGCCCACATACACCTATGTGTTCTACCCGTACAAAACATCTACGCATAGATCCGGCTCTGATTCCACTGAAGGGCACGTAGCATAGAAAACAAAAATTTTCCTACGCGAGAGACACCCGAAAGGCCAAGATCTAATCTAGGAGACGAAGTGTAACGGGCAACAAAAGGGTTAAGGAGAACACATACCCTCGAAGACTCAAAGTGGTACGAGATCAAATCTCGTTGTTGGCGTAGTCGTACTCACACCGATCCCGATAGCGAGAAGATGGCACCGCAATCCGGCGGTGCATCCGTGATCGGTCACACGTACGGTTGATGACGACCTCCGTTCCCTCGTTCCAGCGGGGCGCGGAAGTAGAGAATCCCTCGGAACTCCAGCAGCACGACGACGTGGTGGTGGTGAAGAATCCCACGGTCAGGGCTTCGCCAAGCCGGAGACCATGAAATGGAGCAGCGGGTGGAGGGAAAGGGAAGTGGCCAAGTGTGTGGAGGAGGGAGAGCTCTCACCCTCCTTTTATAGGAGAGGGGGGAGGCAGCCCAAGGGGGGTGCGGCCAGCCCATGGGGGTGCCCCCACCTCTTCCCTCTTCATGTGAGTGGACACTCCACTCACACCCACTCATTTCCCCATTATTTCCCACTTGGAAAATCCAAAGGTTTTCTTTTAATAAATAAATAAAACCTTTTTATTTCTTTATTTCAGCATTTGTTAATTCTATTAACAAACTTTTGCATATAGCACCTCGAATCATTTGTTAATTCTATTAACAACCATTCGACGAAAAACCCCTTGAACTATTTCAATTTTCCCCGAAACAATTTCGGTGCTGCCCAAAATATTCTTCGATATTCCGTATCCTCTCAAATGCGTCATCGAACCTTAAGTGTGTCACCCTACGGTTCGCGAATAAGATAGACATGATCGAGACTCCTCTCCGATCAATAATCAACAGCGGGATCTGGAGATCCGTGATGACTCCTATATATTCAACGATGACTCTCGTGATCGTGTGAACCAACAACGCCGTGAACTATTCCCTTTGTCTCGCGATATTTTACTTGTCCGAGATTCGATCATTGGTATCAACCATACCTTGTTCAATCTCGTTACCGACAAGTACTCTTTTCTCGTTCCCGTGATATAACATCCTTGTGATCATATCACGTGCTTGCAAGCGGTTTCGATGTGATATCACCGAGAGGGCCCAGAGTATATCTCTCCGTCATTTGGATGGACAAATCCCACTCTTGATCCATGATCCTCAACTAATATTTTCCGAATACTTAACGACACCTTTATAGTCACCCTGTTACGGTGTGACGTTTGATGCCATCAAAGCACTCTTCCGGTATCAGTGATTGACATGATCTCAAGGTCTAAGGAATAAGTTACTTCGTATGTTTGATATAACAATGTAAACTAAATCACTTGATCGCATTGCTATATTCTCTTTGGGTATATGTTCATCACATCATTCTTCTAATGACATGATCCCGTTATTAACAACATCCAATGTTCATGATCAGGAAACCTTGATCATCTATTAATCAATGAGCTAGTTAAAAGAGAGGCTTTACTAGGAACCATTGTTTGTTTATTAAGCACACATGTATCAACGTTTCCGGTTAATACAATTCTAGCATGAGAAATAAACATTCATCATAAACAAGGAATAAGATAATAACCATTTTATTATTGCCTCTCGGGCATATTCCCTTCAAATCTTTCGGGGCAGGCGTTATTTTTCACGAAAGTTCCAGAGTTTTGCCGCCATCTAGAAACCCTAATTTAGGGGTTCTAGAGTCATGTTCCGGCACCTTGCCGGAGGGTAAAATTGTCACCGAAGGTTTCTTCATCGCCATGATGGCCTCCATGGTGATACGTGAGTAGTTCATCATTGGACTATGGATCCATGGCAAATTGGCAATAGCTAGATGGTTGTCTCTTCTCATTGTGCTACCATGTTTAGAGTTTGTGAGCTACTTAACATGACCAAGATCACCATTCTGTAATTGGTACTTGTGTTTGCTCGGATCCAACGAATTGTGAAGTTGTGATCATATTGTTCATGATTCTTATATGATCTTGCTATTGTTATTATATCCATAGTTTATTTAAATTCTTGCATTCCCTTATATCCATGTAGTTACTCTGGCCAAGTGATTGCGTGTATCTCCAAGAGAGGGTTTTGTGCTAGATAGTACGTTCATGTCTCCTCCGAGCCTGGGCTCGAGTGACAACAATGAATAAGACCAAGGATGTGATATTTCTACTAAGGGTAAACCAACAGTGTTTATGTATTTTATGATATTTAATATTGCTTTAATTTTATAAGGTGGTAATGCGGTTAAGTGTTGCTTTCGCAACTTAGAAAGCATAAAAGTGCACTCAAGGTGGATTAGTAGTCATGGATGTAGTTGGATGACGTTCTATGTATATTTTACGTGATTCCTACATGAATACTACACTAAACTTCGCTTTTCATAATTAGTTGCTATTACAATTCTATCAATTCCAGTTGTGATTTGTCCATCCAACATATTTGCTTGTAATTTTTTGGAGAGACACCACTAGTGGAACTATGGCCCCCTCAACGGATTGCATGGGAACCTAGATGGGGTGAATAGGTGCTACCTCCAAATTTTAATACTTTTTCGATTTTAGTCTTGACACAAAGTTAAATTCTCTAGATATGCAACTAAGGTGAATTTACCGATATGACAAGAATTACACTAAGCAAGATAAAAGCACAAAGTAAAGCTAAAGGTAGTGGAGGAGGAAGGCATCACTTGCTTATTAGATTATTGATCTAGAAGTTTATCACGATACTTGGTAAGCTTGTCATGAATTTCATTAAGAGACATGGACTCTTTTTCTAGTTTTTCATGACTATCAACAAGTCTATCATGAGCAATTCCTAGCTCAATCTTTTCATCTTCACGAGTTTTATCTATAGAAAGATATTGTTCATAGTCCTTTCTAAGCTTGGAAACACAAATAGAATAAGTCTCTTCTAGACTAGATAGTTTCTCCTCAATAGAAGCTATAATGGATTGATCTTTGTCATTGCTAGAATGACCACCACCATGCATCACTTTCCAAAGTCATGATGATCTCTTCATTCTCATCATCAAGTTGCCTTAAAAGGGAATTCACCTTTTCTTTGGTCTCACCTTCAAGGCTAGACAACCATGAGCCTATATCCTTAGACTGGTCATCCTCCTCAACAATATTTTCAACACAATACAATAATGAAGGAGGGCTAGTTGCAATAGACTTGGAGGTGGAAGAGTTTACCGAGGTGGATTTTTCCATAAAACATGTAGGTCGGTTAGGCGCCTTCTCATTGGGGGAGTCAAATAGAGATACCAATGAATAGGAAGACGTAGCTATGGCAACATGGGCCACACCTACGACTTCATATTCTCCTTCATCTTTAGAGGTCTATGTATCCAAGACGGCGCCTTCTTGAACATATAAATCCCTTGGAACTCTTCTAGCAAAGTTCTTGTTTTGAGGAGCTTTGGTCTTGTATTTCCGAACAAGCTTGCCTTCATTCTGTTATCTTGGCTCAAAAGGACATTCTTTGACAAAGTGATTTGCACTTCCAAAATTATAGCATGTCCTTGGCCGCCCCCCCTTTTTCTTGCAGTTCTTGTTCCTTGGGGGTCTTGGAGCACCGGCCGTATGAGCTTCCCATCTCTTCCAATAGCCATGCACAGCAAGAGCAATGTACCTATGAGCACCCTTGTATGTTTCCTCATATTTCCTCATCATCATCATCATCATACTCTTCGACTTCTTCTACTCGAGCAACCGGTTTTGACTTCAATGCTAGGCTGCGATACTTTCCCGACCCTCTTGAGCAGGAAAGAGCATCATTCACACTCTTGTGAGATAGATATTTAGCGATGAACTCGCTAAGAACACCAATGGAGTTGAGGGTATTTTAGTGTGCACTGTTCGGATGATAGTGGAGAGGTTCTTCTCAAAAGGTGTTATTGCTTTGACAAACTTCCTCTTTATCCATTCATCAGTGATCTCCTGTTTTGCAAAGTACCTCAATTGATTGGGAAGGGCGATAGTTATTTTATATAGCTCTTCAGGGGCATCATCCTCTTTCATGAAAAAGTTTTTGGCCTTGTCTAGAGAAGCATCATACTTGGTGGATTGGATGCTTTTATTTCCTTAGAACAAAGTGTCAAGGCTATCATAGGCCTCCTTGGCGGTCTTGCATCCTCATATGTGAGTGAGATACTCTGGTGGGAGAGCCTTTTGAATGATGTTGAGGGAGGTCTTGTTGAGTTGAGATTCAATACACTCTCTTGGAATCAAATTTCTTGCATCATGAGGACGGAATCCATGAACAACACTTCTCCACAAGGCGATGCAAGAGACAGAAATGTGAGACTCCATTTCAAACTTCCAAGAAAATTCATTAGTGTTAAGCATGGGAGGAAGTCCAGCATTTGAAATGGGTGGTATAGAAACAATGGGATGGATAGAGTCATAGTTGGAAGGTGGTGGTACTCTTGAGTTATTCCTCGGACCATTAGCTGAGTGAGACTTGGACCCTTCAGGATTCTCCCCACCCTTAGCCTTTTTGGTGGCTTTCACCTTGGCTTTGGCGATGTTAGCCTCCATTTTGGCAATGTCTAGAATAGATTCATCTTTCGAACTCACTTCATCGGAGACAAAGGGAACTTCCTCGGGCCCCTTAGGTTTACCCATAATGACCTCCAACATCTTATTTATGCTGGAAACCTCCGAACCAACACTAGAGCTAACCTTAGTTAGTTCGTCTTGGATGGTCCCAACCGTTCCTTGTAGGTTAGCTATAGTGTCGGTCATTTTGACAATTTCCACCTTAGAAGATTTGGGATCATCTCCGTTAACCATATTACTCTTAGGCGGTTAAGCCTTTAGTAAGAGCCGAGGCTCTGATACCAATTGAAAGTACAGTATGGTAACCTATAGGGTGGTGAATATGTGACTAACAATTTTTATTATTTTCCTTTTTATCTTTGGCTAAACAAGTAAACACAAGTTTATCTAGATATGCAACTAGGTGAACAACCTATGTGATACGATACAAAGTACGCAACACAATGAATATGTAAAGCACAACATAAACCACAAGTGTAAACAAGGAGAGAAGGATATGTTTCCGTAGTTCCTTCCCAAGGGAAGTACGTCTACGTTGTAGAGGTGTGGAGCCACCTAGGCACTCCGATAGCACGGATGTGCACACCTTATTATCATATATTTTCTCTGGTGCAGGATATTTTCGTTTCCACTATGAGGTCGACTTGAAGGTGTAGACCAAACCTTTACACAAAGTTTAGGCTACTCCACAAGATGGTTGGAGGATCTCAACGATCCGAAGCTTCTTGCAACAAGGTGGAAGCTCTAAGCATTAGGGTTTCTCTAGGATTATAAGGAAACTAATAGATCTACAAGATCCCAAAGGGGAGAATGGGGGAAATCAATTTGTGGCTCGGTGAATATGTAGATCTAGGTCTTCTCCACAAAATCCTTGAATGGCATCAAGTTCTCCACCAAATCTATGCATTTAAAGCTTAGTATTAATGGAGGATAGAGAGGAATGAACGAGCAAGTTTTCTCAAGGAGGAAGTCACCTATTTATAGCTCTCCCCGAAATTTGGTCATTGCATGATTCCAGGGTCGAAAATTTCTAGGGTAAGTGCCGGAAATTTCCGGGCACGCTGGGTGGATATTTGATTAATCTGGGGGCCGGAAATTTCCTGACCAAACATCCTCCCTTATGTCCGAGAGTAGGCAGGATGAGCTCAGGAATCTTCGCGTCCATCTTCAACTGGCCGGAGATTTACACCGGAAAATTCCGGCCCAAATATCCTCCCTATTCCAGAGAGTGGGCAGGCTGGGCGCACAAGACCTTCGAGGCCCGTCTTGAACAAGCCTTAAATTTCCAGGATTTATCCCACGAAAATTCCTCCCTTTAGCACCAGAATATTCCGGCCTCCTGCGGAAATTTCCATCCCTGTTTCTGATCTTATCATTTCAATGCAGGGATGGTTCTTGTTTTTTGGATAAGAAATCATCCTCAAATGTGAACACTTAAACACACATTAGAGAAGATACATGTGTTGTCATTACCACCAAAACACAATTAGAGGAGACATGAGCTTACATATGGTGTGCGGATATCTTCTGGGGGGCGGGGGGTGTTTCGTCTCCTTATAAGGGACTCTAGCGAATGGACTAGGGTTTCATGCGACTTCCTTCGCGAATTAGTTTTGGGTCCTTTGATAACTATTGGTTCGCTTGATCTGAGAGTCGGTACGGTGAGCAGTACGGTCGCCACTAACCATACCAGGGTCGTTATGTGAGCTGCGAGGATAGCTTTATATGATTTTCTTTTCTTTATCTTTTCCTTCCTTTTAGCCCTGATTTCCTGTGATTTCATGTCCAATATTTGCAATAAAAATAATAAAATGGAGATTTGTAAATAAATTTCACATTAGTAATTACAGGCAGGTTTAGAGTGATATCTCTATCATTTTCATGACAAATATACAATTTAAACATAGGGAAAGATGTGCCCTTTTAGACGCATCAATGAAACATAGAGACAATAACAAGACTGCATCGATTCCTCAATCTTCAAGCAAAAAAGGATCAACCAAAAAGATTCATTGACATAATGGACCACCCTCTTCACATGACCGTGAAGGTGTCGATCATAGGCAAACTCACTCGCAGATCGAGAACTGGAACATGAGCGCACCATCTACCACAAATAATGTGCATACTGCGTGGTAGTTGGCTCGAATGAACCATCCGGTCGACCTTCCTCCGCGATATGGAAAAATCATGGAGAATGGTGCACAAAGACGATGAGAGCAGAAAGAATGCCCAAAATTGATGGTTGAAGGTCACTATCCGCCACGGAGACGGACTCCTTCTGTGGTAGGATCCAACTTTCTTCTATGGACACTGGCAGAGGCATTTCAGTTTATACATCATGTATTACCCATTATGATTACTAAAAGTGTGTTGATTCTTGTTCATATAAAGTATTGTCTCTACAAGTGAGGATATAAAAAAGAGTCCAAAGATACCAACAAAAAAAGATCCCAAAGAGGACAAATGAGAGAAAATAAAAGAGTTAGAGAGGCCACCAAAAATACAAATAAAATAAAAGAGATGGGAATCATTACTATTCTTTATTCCACATTTGTGCTTATATTAGCACCATTACTTCATTTCGGAGAGATTTTTATATTTTACTACTATAATTTGTGGGGATCCTTTCATTATAGAACTTGTCTTATATATTCCAATGATGAGCCTCATCAAAAGTAATCTAGGTCTTCATAAGCAAGAAATTTGGATGCGCTCCCACTAGTTCCATTGGAGCGCTTTTCATACACTTATAACTGTATGCGTATCCGTTGTGTTGCAATCACTACTCCTTGCTTAGCTTTTATTATAAGATTTACTTTTGTCTAATGATCACTTTTAGCCTTGTTAGGCTTTCTTCCATTGATCTTCCAAATCTGCAATAATATTCTTTCATCCATAACATTCTCGTGCCATTACCAAAATCTCTTGCTCATGTGTTGAGTAAAATTACAATAGTTGATTCATAATTTTCATGTTTGTATTACTTGGTTGGATCCTTTCCATGTTATAAAGAGTTACTTTATGCTTAAATGGAAGGGTAGATACTTTTGCATTTGATAGTTAATTCATCTCCAATGAACTTTGTACGGTTTCATGTATCCAAAGCATCGTTTATGAAAGGTTTTTAACTTATTTAACTATCTTATTTATTCATTGTTCATTTACTATCAAATATAAACAATTGATTTAAATCATATATCCGAGTTCACATGTTGCACATTACTATTTGATTTGATTGTGTTGGTAGCATGTCACTTCAAAAATTATTTTTGTTATCATTTACCTACTAGAGAACGAGCGTGAATTAAACTTGGGGATGTTGATACGTCCATAACGTATCTACTCCCTCCATCTCAAAATAAGTGTCATTGTAATGGGTTAAAATGGTTGTATCTAGCGTTTCAATACATCTAGATACATCCATCTTAATGACACTTATTTTGAGACGGAGGGAGTATATTTTTTTTATTGTTCCATGCTTGTTTTATACCATGTTTTTACTACTTTTTGTATCATTTTAGGACATTTTCCCGGACTAACCTATTGAAAAGATGCCCAGTGCCGGTTATTGTTTTTGCGGTTTTGAGTTTCGAAAAACTATCAAATAAATATCCCCGGAAGATTCCCAAAAAATAGAGGGCACGTTTCAACATGATACAAAGACACAATCTAGAGGGAGGGCACGTGCGAGCACCAAGTGGTGCAGGTGCCACCCAGGCGCGGGTACGGGTGGGGTCGCCTTCTCGGCACCCAGGCCCTCCATCCCCCTCCCCTAGTATCCATATTCGCCTATAAGTTGCCCCTTGACCTAAATCTTTCGGGGCAGGCGTTATTTTTCACGGAAGTTCCAGAGATTTGCCGTCATCTAGAAACCCTAATTTAGGGGCTCTAGAGTCATGTTTCGGCACCTTGCCGGAGGGGAAAATTGTCACCGTAGGTTTCTTCATCGCCATGATGGCCTCCATGGTGATACGTGAGTAGTTCATCCTTGGACTATGGATCCATGGCAATAGCTAGATGGTTGTCTCTTCTCATTGTGCTACCATGTTTAGAGTTTGTGAGCTACTTAACATGACCAAGATCACCATTCTGTAATTGGTACTTGTGTTTTCTCGGATCCAACGAATTGTGAAGTTGTGATCATATTGTTCATGATTCTTATATGATCTTGCTATTGTTATTATATCCATAGTTTATTTAAATTCTTGCATTCCCTTATATCCATGTAGTTACTCTGGCCAAGTGATTGCTTGTATCTCCAAGAGAGGGTTTTGTTCTTGATAGTACGTTCATGTCTCCTCCAAGCCTGGGCTCGAGTGACAACAATGAATAAGACCAAGGATGTGATATTTCTACTAAGGGTAAACCAACAGTGTTTATGTATTTTATGATATTTAATATTGCTTTAATTTTATAAGGTGGTAATGCGGTTAAGTGTTGCTTTCGCAACTTAGAAAGCATAAAAGTGCACTCAAGGTGGATTAGTAGTCATGGATGTAGTTGGATGACGTTCTATGTATATTTTACGTGATTCCTACATAAATACTACACTAAACTTCGCTTTTCATAATTAGTTGCTATTACAATTCTATCAATTCCAGTTGTGATTTGTCCATCCAACATATTTGCTTGTAATTTTTTGGAGAGACACCACTAGTGGAACTATGGCCCCCTCAACGGATTGCATGGGAACCTAGATGGGGTGAATAGGTGCTACCTCCAAATTTTAATACTTTTTCGATTTTAGTCTTGACACAAAGTTAAATTCTCTAGATATGCAACTAAGGTGAATTTACCGATATGACAAGAATTACACTAAGCAAGATAAAAGCACAAAGTAAAGCTAAAGGATATAAGTAACCAGAGTGGAAGCACGCGGAGACAAGGATATATTCCCGAGTTCCTCCTTTTGAGGGGAGTACATCTTGTTGGAGGGGTGTGAGTTTCCCCACAAAGGCCTACTCAATGCCACAAAGGCCTCGCCCTATTCTCTGATGAACCTCGCCACGAAGGCCTAGTTAACCTTCCACTATGAATCCTTCGAGGCGTAATCCGAGCATTTACAGTAAGCTTGAGGCACACACCCACAACCGAATTGGGGGCTCTCAAGAACACCAAGAATCTGTTACAAGCAACAAGTGAGTAACAAGAAGTATAGTTTTTTCACAAGGAAACCCTAGACACAAATCCCTCAAGTTAATGAAGGGGAAATGAAGAACGCTTGACGAAGATGTAGATCCGAGCCTTCTCCTTCAATATTCCAAGAATCAATGAGTTTGGGTGGAGGAGATGTGAGATCTCAAGCTTTAAATGAGCTCATTAATGGGGTAACTGAAGGATGGACGAGCTAACCCTTTGGATAAGAAGGAGTTTCCTATTTATAGTCTCCCTTGAAAACTAGCCATTTTTTGAGCCCATCACGACCATTCCGAAATCTATCCGGAAATTCTGGAATTATTTCGGCATGTCGCAATAATCCGGAGCAATCCGACTTATTACCAATATTTTCACAGTCATGTCAAAATGGTTCTGTAATTAATCCGGCATGTCGGATTTTGTTGGAATAATCCGACAATAACCCGTGGTTGGTCATTCCGGATTCATTCCGGGATGCCGGAATAAATCCGGAAATTCCGTATTCAATGAGACAGCCCACAAAAATTGTCCTCTTCTGAGATTTGACCTTGATATTTTTATCCTTCACCATAATATCGATACCGCTTTGTTCTAAACAATATTTGTACCTTAAGCATGCAACACACAGTGAGATATCACTTATCTTGTTAACAAACACACAAAATCTAGGAGGGGGCATAAATGTCCTTTCAATCACCCCCTTTTTGGTGTTTGATGTAAACATAAGGATTTGCAAGAATATTATATAGAATGAACAAAGGATTATGTTACTAAAAAATAGACGGGCTCCCTCCTAGATGTATGCATTAATTTCGTGCACAAATCAACTAGGATTTTCTCCGCCTATGTTTTAGAAAACAAGCATGTGAGCATTTTTACAAATACTTTGCATTGCCTACAAGATATAACAATAAAGACAAGCAAGCATAAAGTCTAAGAAATTATAACTTCATGAGCATAGGTAACATAACCGAGTACTTAGGAGGTTCACTTAAACAAATCAAAAATAGTTCAACAAAGATAAAATGGAGCACAGGCCTATGAGAGTAAATCAAAAGGCAAGAAACTTGTGCCCCAACCCATGCAAATCTCGTGATAACCTAATAGAGAACTCTTCTCCCCCTTTGGAATCAAGACGCCAAAAAGGAGAAATGAGTTGACCTAACGTCCCAAGGGATCACTCGGTGTTATTGTCATAGTCCTCTTCATCTTCGTCTTCATGGCACCCTTCCTCGTCATAGTCACCATCCTCATAGTCTTCATCCTCATACTCATGAGCACGAGGAACACCAAAGTAGAAGTCATCATCACATATAGGAGGCATGGGAATGGGAACATAGTCCTAAGCGGCAAGAGAAGGAGGATCATCAGCAACATCAATCCCAGCAGCCCTTCTATCTATGTTCTGAATACGCCTAGTCTCTTTCGCAAGTTCCCTAGCATCATGAGCAATAGCTCTAGAGTAACTTCATGTGTTGAACATAGCCTCGAAGAACTTCGCAATGCCACTATACTGTTGTTGAGCACCACCACTAGAGGAGCCAGAAGGAGTGTGGACCACTTTAGCTTTGGCCTTGGTGAACTCAGGAATCTCAGGACCAGGAATGAAAGAAGGAGTGAACTTCTTGGGGCTAACAACTTCATAGTTTTCCATGATCTTATCCCCAACCTTGGAAATAATGAAACTATGACTATACCGTTCATAAGCTGGCTTCCTCTTCTCCATGACACTAAATCAAATTTCATTGTAAACAAAGTCCATGACATAAATTTTCTTCCGATTTTTGGGCTTGGTGACAAGCATGAGATTGATCATGTAGGCTATGATAGATGAGAAGTCTCCAGCCTTGACCATGAGAGTCTGGAGGAAGATCTTGAACAAGAGATTGTATAAGGGATACATGAGTGAGTTTTGAGGCATCTTAATGTCAACAAGATCAAGTGGATAGCTAAACTTCAGAGTAGAGACATAAAACTCGGAATCATCATGAATGCGGTAATCATACACTCCCCAAGTGGCCTTCCAAGTGAACAAAGAGAAGTTGGAAACTCAGAGAAATTGCTAGTGACTTTCTGATCCCCAGTCACTTAAGTCATCTTGTGCACAACATTCTTCTTGCAGCGCAAACCGCAGTAGAACTAAGAGATGAGGTCAAGGCAGTACTCATTCTCAACTTGGAGGAGAGGAGCAATGTTCATATTGACCAAAGTCTCATGGATATGACGAAGATCTCCAGTCTTGAGCTGATCATAAAACTCCATGTCAATAGGCCCTTTCTCACAAACATGAGGAGTAAGAGTCATGTAGGAACCCTCCCAAGACTTCATCTGAGTGTTGGTACAGAATCGGGGATCCTCACAAGTGGACTCTGCAAACCTATATTGACTCACCGTGGGTTACCAAGGCCTTCCTCTAACGAATGCCATGAGAGCTTTCACCTACGAAAGGAATGCAAGGGTAGATAACAGGGGATTAGTACATCTGCCATATGAGGGTAAAGAACCATTAGGTTTGGTGAAGTGCAATTTTCAAATTTCAGGAACCTTTCGGATTCAATATGGAATTTCCGAATTTATTTTGGATTGTCGATTATTCCGTAAATTTTTAGCCGAATACGATTTTCTATGAAATATTGATCTATTGTCTAAAAAACTTCAACAAAACTAGGGTCACATGGATGAAACCTAAGGGGTATACGTGGTGACTACTTGAGTGCAAGGATTCGAATATTTTGACATAGGATTTTAGATCTAGGTGGGGGATTTCAAGGTGATAGTCTAAATCTCTCAGAACATGGAAACTAGGGGTAAATAGATCAAGCCATGAAAAAATTGAGGGTGGAAACAACCTAGATGAACCCTAGATGTCAAGATGTATCTAGATCAAATCAGAACCAAAAAAGAGGGGGAGAGGGCATTGATCCAAAAACCTTACATGGAGGCTCTTCTTGAGGGGGAGAGGTGCAATATCTCTTCCTAGGGCAATATGGGAGCCTTGGTGGCAATTTTTGGTGGTTAGGGCCGACGAGGGAAGAGGAAAATATAACTCTGCGGTCGTGCAACTGCCTTTTATAGGCACGATATGAATTTTTTGGATTGCTCTATACCAAATCCGGCTGGGCAGGATTATACCGGAAATTCCATATTCATTCCGACTAGGTTGGAATTAATCCAGGATTTTCGGATTAATCCGGCCTGTTAGGATTTTTCCGACATTTCCGGATTTGATCCGAGTCAAGACAAAAATTTTATAGGAACTTGCTGCGATGATGATTGTGAAAGTGCGGGGTATGGCATATTCATTTTAGATGAATAGATAAGACAGGTAAATAGCATAGACAAAAGATGGGATGATATTCCTAGTCATGCTCCTTGGACAAAAAAACTTCAAAGAGGAAAATAGCAACAAGGAGCATTATTCAGAATACGCCAAGGGAACCAAATCCAATTGAGATCCAAGCAAAACCCAACTCTTCAATGCGAGTAGGTTGGTGGCCTAGGCCACCATGTAAGAGAGTATGATATGACAACACGAAGATGTATCTTGGATGCATGGCTAACTCTCAACATTTTAGCTCACAATTCATGAATTGAAAATAGAGCTATAAATGAGTTTTACTTTGGGCGTACTGGGGGATGGAGAGTCCAATAGGTTAGGACAACACTCCCCGATGTCCATGCCTACACCTAAACACAAACACATAGTAAACTATAGGAGTGTAGGCAATGTACTCAAGTCAAGCTTCTTTAATCAATGATGTTTGACTCAGTCCTGAAATACATGAATCTTGTATCATCAAGGGGCTTCGTGAATATATCGGCAAGTTGATCCTTGGTGGGGAAATATTGTAGCTCAATATATCCTCTTGCAACATGATCTATAATGAAGTGATGATGAATCTCAATATGCTTTATTCTTGTATGTTTCACCATATTGTAAGATATATTGATAGCACTTTGGGCATACTGGGGGATGGAGAGTCCAATAGGTTAGGACAACACTCCTCAATGTCCATGCCTACACCTAAACACAAACACATAGTAAACTATAGGAGTGTAGGCAAGATACTCAAGTCAAGCTTCTTTAATCAATGATGTTTGACTCAGTCCTGAAATACATGAATCTTGTATCATCAAGGGGCTTCGCGAATATATCGGCAAGTTGATCCTTGGTGGGGACATATTGTAGCTCAATCTTTCAACATGGTCTCTAATGAAGTGATGATGAATCTCAATATGCTTTGTTCTTGTATGTTTCACCAGATTGTAAGATATATTGATAGCACTTTCATTGTCACACAAAAGAGACACTTTGTCACAATGTACATCATATTCCTCAAGATTTTGACTCATCCATAACAATTGAGTGCAAGCACTAGCAGCTTCCATATACTCGGCTTCGGTGGTGGAGAGAGATATGCGATTTTGCTTCTTAGAAGACCAGATTATCAAAGAATTGGAAAGCGTTAGAAATCATTTTCCTATCATCATGATCACCAACCCAATCCGAGTCTGCGTACCCGCAAAGAGAGAAATGTGCCCCATTTGGGTACAACAACCCAAACCTTGAGGTATGAACCAAATACTGAAAGATCTTATGGACCGCCATTAAATGGATTTCCTTAGGAGTCGCTTGATACCTTGCACACACTTCTACACTCAACACAATATCTATTCTAGATGTAAAAAGTTAAAGCAAAGAACCAATCATAGAGCGGTATAGCTTTTGATCCACATATTTACCATCCGAATTGTGTTTGAGATGACACTTGGTTTGCATTGGAGTGATCTTCTCTTCAACACCTTGGAAATTAAAACTCTTGAGCATGTCTTGGGTATACTTGGCTTGAGAGATGAAGGTTCCCCTAGCTAATTGCTTGATATCAAAACCAAGAAATAATTTCAACTCTCCCATCATGGACATCTCAAATATGTCAGTCATAAGATTTGAAAATTCATTATTAAAATCTTTTTTAGATGAGCCAAAGATGATATCATCAGCAGATAGTTGGCATATGAAAAGCTCCCCTTTTACCCTCTTTGTGAAAAGGGTGGGTTCGATTTTCCCAACTTCAAATCCACGGTCTTTCAACAACTCTCTAAGGTGCTCATACCACACACGTGGTGCTTGTTTAAGTCCATATAGATCCTTATCAAGTTTTTAGACATGGTTAGGGAAGTTGGGGTCCTCAAACCCTGGTGGTTTCTTAACATATACCAACTCTTGTAAAGTACCATTAAGAAATGCACTTTGCACATCCATTTGTTGAAATTTAAAGTTATGATGGGATGCATAGGTAAGAAGGATATGGATGGATTCAAGGCTAGCCACGGGAGCATAGGTTTCATCAAAATCAATGCCTTCACTTAAGAGTAATCTTGAGCTACCAATCATGCCTTGTTCCTTATCACCATTCTAAAACTCATATTGCTTATTCTTGAAGATCCACTTAGTTCCTGTAACATTGAAGCACTCTTTGGGCTTGTCAACTAGCTTCCATATTTTGTTGCGCTTGAAGATGTTGAGTTCATCGTGCATGGCTTCCAACCAATCCAGATCCTCAAGAGCTTCAAACACTTTATTTGATTCCGCAATGGATATGTCAGCTTGATGCTCACTAAAGCTTGCCAATTGACTTCGTGTGGTCATCTTGCTTTTTAGATCACCCAAGAATTTTTCTTGAGCAAATTCTATGCCCTTCAAAGCTCTAGCAACACTTGCTTCACGACGGGATTTAGTCTCCTCATTATTGCAAGGAGGGATCACTTGAACATTCTGATCATTTGAGTCCAAGTGTTGATTGGAGTGTTGTCCTTGATCATCATTATGGCATGCTTCATCATGATAAGAAGAAGGTTGATCTTGTCCTTGATATTGGCTAGCATGGACGATAGGAGAAATCGGTTCTTGCATATAAACTTGATCAATAAATGGAGAGTCTTGAACTTGTTCGTGGGTAGGTGCATCCCTTGCTCCATTGGCTTGATTTTCTTGTGTAGATTAGTTCCCCACTTGAGTAGAGCATAGTTCTTCTCGATCGTCCAAAAGGTGTCCCTCAATGTGGCGGGAAAATCCCACGCCCATTCTCCTTATGGCATCTTGAGGTATTTCAACATATACATTCGAAACCTGAAATTGTGCCACTTGGGAGCCATCATTTACTTCAAACACCACAATACTAGATTCAATGATAAACGTGAGGACTTTTCAAAGACTCTATAAGTATGGGATTCGGCACCATAACCACCAAATGTATCCTCGAGGGGTTTTAGATTGGAATTTAGACAAACGAACTCCTTTTACCAAATAGAAACACTTACAACCGAATACACGGCAGTAGGAGACATTTGGTTTGTTGCCAATGAGGATCTCATATGGAGTCTTGTTTAAGCCTTTGCAAAAGTAGAGTCGGTTTGATGAATGACATTTCGTAGAGATGGTTTCGGCCCATAGATATGGACGGGAATTAAACTCCGCCAACATGGACCTTGCCATATCCATAAGATTTTGGTTCTTCCTCTCAACTACACCATTTTGTTGAGGGGTATAAGAAGAGGAATATTTATGAAAAAATCCCTCTTCACTAAGAAACTCATTTAGGGTGTAATTCTTGAACTTGGAGTCATTGTCAGTTCTAATGGCCATTATGGGAAGGTTGTGTTGACATTGAACTTGATTGTAGAAGTCGACGACGGCTTGTTCGGTCTCACTCTTCAACTTAAAGAAATAAACCAAAGTGAATCTTGAATAATAATCAACAATCACCAAGCAATATTTATTCCCTTCAAGACTTGCTTCGGGCACGACACCAAAGAGATCCACATGAAGAAGTTTCAATATCCTCTTTGATGAAATGATAGTATTGCTTGGGTGGGGACAATCATGCATCTTTCCTTCAACACAAGACCTACAAACACGATCTTTGGCAAAGCAAACATTTTATTTTAGTCTGAGGATGTGGCCATCCTTGTGAAGACTTTGAGAAGTTCTCATATTGACATGGGATAAGCAGCGATGCCACAACCACCCCACGTCGCACTTTATGAATAGACACGTCGCTTGAGTGTTGGTTGACCCCCAAAAGTCTACCACATACAAATCATTTTCGACATGCCCAACAAAAGCGACACCAAGATTATTTCTCCACAAGAGTACCACGAGATTGGATTCAAAGAAGACGAAGAAACCCATCTTCCCTAAAGCATGAACTAAAAGTAAATTTTAATCGAGGGACTTGACAAGCATGACATTGACAAGAGTGATATTAGGAGAAACTGCCACCTTGCCGAGACACGTTACCTTCGATTTTTTTATCCCCATAAGTTATGGTTGCTTGATTTATATTTGGTCTCAACTACGTCATTAACTCCCTGCTTCCGGTCATATGACTTGTGCATCCACTATCAGGCACCCATTTTGATGCACTCGAAGCATAGTTCTTGGTGGCCTTGGCCATGAAGCATTTTGTGTATTGGATGGGAAGGTTCTCATTGGGGGATTCGAAGATGGATGGATATGACGAAGACTCAATTGCAATGGCGGCCACTTCACTTGTGGTCTCTTCTTCTTCATCAACGGAAGCATACTCTTCTTGAGTCACCAACACAATCCTAGATGATGGCCTCTTGTTGAAAGTGTTCTTCTTGAAAGGGCACTCACCAATGTAGATTAGCTTTGAATTGTCCTTGAGCATTAGCTTTTCTCCTTGACTTTCTCTATTCTCGAAAGGTCATTCAGCTATGAAGTGATATTTTTGTTGGAAATTAAAGAAAGCCCTCACTCTTTATGTTCCTTCATTGGCATTGCTGGACTTGGTCCTTTCTTCCACATAAGCTTTGGCCTTTAAGGGGTTGTTACAGAACTTCATGGATGCAAGATACATGATATATTTATGGACCCGGTCAAACTCTCTAGGATTTAGAGGAGCCAAATCTTCTTTCGATCCAACCTCGTCATCATGGTTTATCACCTTGATCACAACTTTGGCCTTCAAAGAAAGTGAGGCCCCTTTATGCATTCCAGTAGCCCTAGCACGAGAGTCTTAAGCAAGCGTGGTTTGGAGTTGATAGGATGCCATTTCTTGGATAACCTCATTGGATATGGTATTTATGTCTTCCTTGGATTATCTTCCTCACATACTTCCTCTTGATACATGCATCATAAACATAAGTGGTACTGAGACCACTAAAGGAAGTAGCAAGGGTCTTGAGCCTTTGATACATGTCCTCATGATTTTCACCATCAAGCATATCAAAACCTTTGGCCTCATTTCTCAAGGCATCAAATCTATTCCTCTTGATGCTCTCATTTCCTCAAACATGGAGATAAGAGATCCTCATGTTTCTTTGGAGGTGGAGAGTTGTTGAATGTGTGGCATGATCTTCTCTACCGTGGCTTGTTGGATCATGTGCAATCACAAAATTTAGTTGGCAATCAACCACTTCTATTCTTCTCAAGTTCTTAGGATCAATGGGCTTGTATCCTTCTTAAATGATTCTCCATAGCTTGATGCAAGACCTGTTCAAATGAGTTTTCATGAATATTTCCATTGAGCAAAAGAGTGAGCAGTAATTTTAGGTGAATCATATCTATTGTTTATATGAGGGTGTGGAATAGGAGGTTGGGTGAGTACCATGGGGGGACTTCATGGTACTCCTACTTACCATACTTTACCTTTTTAGATGAAGGGGGTCATCTTTGTTTCCAGTTTATCCACCCCCTTGATCAGCCTTGTCGGCAACCGGAGCTGTATTCCCCAAAGACGTGGAGGCGGTAGGAGGCGGGTCCTTGGTCTTAATGAGTTGCATTATCATTTCACACAACCCATTAATTTGGTATTCCATGGCAGAAGTCAAGGATATTTCCATCTTCTTGAGATCATCCATGGTAGTCGTAGCCCCAAACACGGTGGTTTCCCCTTCGATGGGCGGTTAAGCCTGAATTAAGAGTCGAGGCTCTGATACCAATTGAACGGATCATATGGGCACCTAGAGGGGGGCTGGGGGTGAATAGGTGCTACCTCCAAAATTTTAATACCTTTTTTTATTTTAGGCTTAACACAAAGGTAAATTCTCTAGATACGCAACTAAGGCGAATTTACCTATATGATAAGGATTACACTAAGCAAGATACAAGCACAAAGTAAAACTAAAGAATATAAGTAACCAAAGTGGAAGCACAAGGGGACAAGGATGTATTCCCGAGTTCCTCATTTTGAGGGGAGTACGTCTCGTTGGAGGGGTGTGAGTTTCGCTGCAAAAGTTCTACTCAATGCCACAAAGGCATCACCCTATTCTGCAATGAACCTCGCCGCAAAGGCCTAGTTCATCTGCCACTATGGAATCCTTCGACGCGAAATCCGGAGCCTTTACAACGAGCTTGAGGCACACAACCACAACCGAATTGGGGGCTCTCAAGAACACCAAGAACCTGTTACAAGCAACAAGTGAGTAACAAGAGGTATAGGTTTAGGAAACTCTATACACAAATCCCTCAAGTGAATGAGGGGGAATGAAGACGACTTGGTGAAGATGTAGATTCGGGATTTCTCCTTCAATCCTCCAAGAATGAACGAGATTGGATGGAGGAGATGGGAGATCTTAAACTTTAAGTGAGTTCGTTAATGGGGCGCTTGAATGTTGGATGAGCTAACCCTTTGGAGAAGAAGGGATTTCCTATTTATAGTCTCACTTGAAAACTAACCGTTTTTTAAGCAGGTCACGAACATTTCGAAATCAACCCGTAAATTTTGGAATTATTCCGGCCTATCGGAATAATCCGGAGCAATCCGACTGCTCACTGAGATTTTCACGGTCATGTCGGAATGGTTCCGGAATTAATCAATGATGTTGGATTTTTTCGGAACAATCCGACATTAACATGTGGTTTTCACAATCATTCTAGATTCAATCCGACAGCCCACAATATCATCCTTCTTCTGAGATTTGACCTCTATTTTTTTTATCCTTCACCATAAGATTGATACCGCTTTGTGCTAGACAATATTGGTATCTTAAGCGTGCAGCACACGGTGAGATATTACTTATGTTGTTAACAAACACACAAATTGTAGGAGGGACATAAATGTCCTTTTGCCCCTGATACATTCTTTACATTGATGACAACCTCATTTACTTAGTTTTTATTATAACTTATTTGCTGTTATGTTTTCACGTCCATCATTATTTTCCACACCATATATTTATTCTATTTGTTTCCCAATACACAGGAATATTGACAACCTTTTTGAAATGTTGGGGAAAAGTGACTTTGTGTGTTGCGTGATGGTCCACACCATCAAATGTGTTTTCTGGCACCGTGATGTAGCTCTATAAGTCCTGTTGGTTCGATTAAACCTTGGTCTCAACACTAAGGGGGAACTTCCTACTAGCTACATCACCCTCTTTTTGGGGACCTCAACGGGTAGTGACAGTTCACCGCATCATGCACCACATCCAACCCACGACGTACAAATACAGTCACGATCGAACAAACTCATCTCGAAGCTCCGCCAAACGAACTTGTCGTGCTATGAAAAAGACTCGCCAAAGAATCCTTAAACCAAAGGTACATTGAAGGAAGGTTGCAAGATCAAACTTAATGTGCAAGACATCATCAATTCTAACGTGCAACATGTAGACTCCTACCGACTCCTATATATGAACATGAAGACCATTCTATGAAGGACACGCCAATACGCAGAAAAATTTACACCCAATTCAAATCTCTATCCTTGGTAGTCTTCGTAGCCATAAATCCTAGACTCGCCTCTTGTTGGGTGCCTCTATAAACCCGACGATATCCATCTTGCAAAATTCTTGTAGGATCTTGTGATCACACCATGAATAAAATATGAGGGAGCTTCATCATCATATTGATCCTTACATGTTGGCCCAAGCCCACTTCAAAAAATAAAGTCACTTTTAATCATCGAAAGTGAGATTGGCGTGGGATCCTAAAAATCATCCTTTGACTTTTTTTGCCAAAAGGGGTATCACGCCGGCCTCTGCATCGGTTGATGCGTATAGACTTTATTTCAACCATCCTTTGACATAGAAATTTTTTGTTCTAGCTAGCATAGACTTGTTAAAAATCATTGTATTCAAGCAATTATTTCATGCTTCGATAAAACCTAGGTCTCTAGAAAAAAATGTTATACTTTGGCTGTAATCCGGATTGAGATATCATAGGGTTCGAGTAGGTTGACAAATGAAGAGATACATCAAGATTCGATCTAAGTTAGTTACAATCATATCTTGGAGATTTCAAAGGAAGCAATCTTGACAAGGCATCCTAGTATTTGTGGTATGCCGAGTTGTAGGGATGGGCCGCCCTATACTTGGTTTGCCTCGTTTATTGTCGTGAGTGTCCGAGTCCCATGACCTCGACACTATTGGTGCAACTTTACCCATGTGTTCGAAACACCTTAAACGGTCACAATTTGGGGGAATCCAAACACTCTGGGTCACCCTTTTTGTAGGTCTAACATATACTAGCCACAGAACACCACTTACGGAGGAACATACAAATGTAGGAAAGTTCCGCCCATATTTACATATAGAACCCTAAAAAAACTTAGAAATACATCCAAGACCCTCACAAAACCTTTTGTGTTTGAATGTGCCACTCCTCGGTGGATTATCATCGCATCGCCGGAGGAGAGAACAAAAGAAGGTAGAGCACTAACCGAGCCAATAACACATACTTGTAGATGGATATTTATTGTAAAGTCGGCGCAGTAGCCATCCGCCGCGTACAACGAGATCATGGGAAGAAGGAAAATTGGCGGGCGATACACCTTGATATGCGCTGGCGGTCGAGCTAAACACTTTGGTGGGAGTTGACACCATGTCCACGTGCGCCCACGTCTGGGAATAATCTGCATGCAGGACAAAAAAATCGTTGCCAACAAGATCAACACCACAAAAAATCAAAGCACATGCCCGAAGACGACACAAATCCAGCGGCTCCTTGACGCCATCTACAACGACGCCGAGATGGAATTCAAGCCGAAGTACCACTAATTGACGTAGCGCTGCCACTGCCATATGAACGACCCCACCAAACCTTAACTTCAGTGTCGAGACTTCGTAGTAAGGTTCATGGATGGGGGTGCCATAAGCCTACTGGTAGAACCGCGGGGGGACGTGAAAGAAGTGTAAAACAAGAACACGGATTTACCCAGGTTCGGTACGACGCAACTAAGGCGGCGTTCCTACTCCTGCAATCTCACTAAATTAGGGCTGAAACCTGAAGTATACAGAGTGCAATTGTGAGTATGGATTCGCTAATTCGGAGAGGATGGGACTTCTCGGCGAGTTGGCTTCTAGCTAAGTTGTGATTGTCCTTGTCTTTCGCTCCCGTTTGGCTTTATATAGATAGCCGAATTAGGGCTTACATGAAGGAAACCTAGACTACAGAAATTATCTAACTTGGAAAGTAAGGCATCCGGCTTCTTCTCCAAGACGAACCACGATTGGGTCGTGGTCCGGGTACTTCTAGAATCCGGCTTCCTGTGAATCAGCTTACCGGGCTGCCCAATGGACTCCGTTCCATTGCCTGTGGGCCACCCTTGTAATCCGGCCTTCGGCCAATGCCGGATATACCCCTATTTGGCATATATCCGACAGTAGCCCCCAAGAAGAATTAAGACTTCATTTTGTTGCTCCTCGTGGATTTGTATTCTCTTCATAAATGTCGACGTTTTGTCTTGATTCTTCTTTCAACAGAAAATTTCAATGCCAAACTCGGATTTACCAAAATTCGGCATTTCATCCACAAGTCTACGCGAAGAAGGAACCTGATGCAAGCGATGAAATCGTGCTTACGTCATAGACGCTTGGTTTCAGTCAAAAGACTAAAACCGTATCTCTGACAGATTTTGCGCGAGAAATGAGGAGATAGCCATTATCACCCTGTCCCCTCGTTTCCCGGGTTTTTCGGCGAAACACGCATCAATCATCCAACGGCTAGAATAGCCGTTGGGACAAATCTCAGCGCAAAACTGTTATAAATAGCTCCCTCGAGCCCTCCGATTCTCCTTCCGCATCATCTTCCTCCTCGAGCCCTCCAGAACACACAGCGCACTCCATTGTCCCGAGCGAAAGGAAACAGAGAAGGAATCGAGTCAAGTCCTCACCGGAAGCCAAAACATCGGTGGCCAGAGCTCCGTCACACGGTTGCGCCACCAAAATATGGCAACTGGAAGCCCCGCACGCTCGACCGAGACCGCCATCGACCTCGAACCGGGAATGGAGAAAATCTCCCTCACTGCTCCCATGGCGCCTCCAAGCTCCTCTACAATCACGCCGGAGGTCCCTAAGAGCGCACAGGCGGGCGGGGACTCTATCCCTGCTGCCGGAAGCACGCCGTCGTTGTCCGCTACTCCTCCTCCTCCTTCCATCCTCGAAACTGAGAAGGGGGAATCTTCCGCCCGCGGCGGCGAAACCGCGGCGGCCGTCACCGCCACCGGAGGCGAAGACGAGGAGGGTGATTCGGGAAATTGGAGCCAGTGCAACGTCGCACCGGCTCTACTCAGCTCCCTGGAGAAAGACGACATCATCGCCAAAGACAAATGGCGGATGGATGACGAAGAGTCGGAACCGTCCCCAAATGACGGTGAAAGGGTCATTTTGGCCTCCCATCTCATCCGAGGTATGCGATTTCCGTCTTCTGCCTTCTTTCTACAAGTTCTCAACCACTACGGGGTTCAACCCCACAACTTTCAACCCAATTCCATTCTGTACATAGCCGGACTTCAAGCCCTCTTCGAGGGTTATCTAGGGATAGAGCCCCGCTTAGATTTCTTCCAGTATTGCTTTAACGTAAAGCGCAATACCACTGATGGTATCCTTCCGACTTGCGGGACCATCTCCTTCAATCTCTGTAGATTTAGGGAGGAGTGGTTTCCAAAAATAAAAACCTCTGAGTCCGTCAAATTCTGGACGGGCTCATTCTTCTATCATTCGGACATTCACTTAACTGGAAAGGAGATGGGAATTCCTCCTTTTGTCAATTCCACAGCCACGCCCAGAGATAATTGGGCGTTGGACGCAGTCCAGTTCTGCCTGCAGACCTGCTACGCGTCAAAAGGCGGATAGCAAAACTTGTCACTTCATCTCCTCCTCTGACCGGCATGGACACAGTCCTTTGCTGGCTCGGAAGGAGGAGTCAGCCTCTTTCTTACCACGGCGGTTGGCTTCTCTGCGAGTACTCAGGCCATGATGATACAATGAGGGTGACCAAATCGGCTTTGACGTAGAAGGAGTACAAGAAACATGTCAGTCATTTGGTAGAGATTCGTGATCAGTACGAGGTAAGTCTATAAATGTATCACGCCAACAACCCATCTCCCAAGGTATTCTTTTAATTTTCGTCTTTTGGGAGGTTTTTTTCAAGCTTTGCCTTTCTCGGATGATTTTTACTAATCCGGGTTTACTTCTTTGTAGCTTACTGATCTCGGAGAAGATCAACTTGCCTCTGAAGCTGAACTAGCGGAGCTAAAAGCCCGCTTCTTAGCAGCTGGAGGACGGAAACACAAGAAGATCTCTTCAAACCAAGAAGTGATCAATCTTGACGGAGTTGTCGTCGCTACCTCTAGGTAAGACTCAAATTTTCTTTCGTATGCTTTTGTCTTTGCATATGTTTTTTGAATCTCTTCTTCTCGGATTTTTAATCTCGGGTTTTCTTCTTGTTTTCCACTTTAGCCTTGCTCCTGTCCCTTTGAAGGGAAAGGGAAGGAAGAAGCTGAAGGCCATTGCTCTAAGAGGGCCTAAGCCTTCCCCTGCTACTGCCCCCGATACTCCCGTGGCACGCAACAAAGAATTCTCGGCTGCTCGAGAAGAAGCCATCCATCCATTTCAGTCCAACCAGCCTGATGCGCCCTCGGAGGACGCGCTGGAAAGGGCGTAACTCGAAGAAGGCAGACCTTCAACGACCCCTCAAGCTGAACCAATTCCCACTTTCGATGAGAAGTTTAAGGTAAAACAAGAGGCCTGCTTTGATGAACTCAGATAAATTCATCCGTGGGCAAAAAAGTATTTCGCCCGAGCCCCCTTGATTCGTCCCTAGCCGCAAGGTGGATTACTTGTCCGGAATAATTACGTCTTCTCACCTCGGTAGGTTATCCAAGATGGAATCCACCATATGGGGATTTCCTTCTCGGAATACACCAAGGAATTCATGGATCTGCTAAACGGTTTGCAAAAGATGAGCCGGGTAATATCTCTATCCCCCAAGTACTAAGACAAAAGCATACTTTTTGTGTTAATACTTTTTCCTTTTTGCATGCTTGTTTTTTGTTTAACAAATCTTTTCTTTTTTATGTTTTCAGCAAACTGCCGAAAGCATCAACGTGAAAGTTTTTAATAAACTTACCATCAAGAATCAGGAAGTGAAATCCCTTCTTGGAATTCTAAATGAGAAGGACTCGGAAATGTCCGAGATTCGGAATCAAATGCAGGAGACTGCTGGTAAGCATATTTCTTCCTTGGTTTTGATTCTGAATTTTCAGATTTTTTTTCCTAAGGTTTTTTTCGAGTTTTAATCCTTTTGCATCTTTTTCTTCTCAAACTCTTTGGCCAAGGCCAAGCAGATTGCTAAGGATGTCGGCAATGCCGAGAACCTCCGCAAGGAAAACTCTGAACTTTACAAAATTAATGTAAAGCTTCAGAAAGACCTAGAGTAGCGCCAATTGGCTTTGGGTTTGTCCGAGTCTCGGGCATCTTCGCAAGCCGAGAAGGATCAGAAGACCATCGAAGATTTCGAGGCTGCCCTCCATGAACGCCTTGAAGAAGGCGCTGAAATAGACAAGATCCTTGGTAAGATTTTGAACTTTTACCAAGTTATACTTTTGCTTTGCATAATGCATTCTTTCTCCCTTCTGTTTTTCTAATCTATTCTGATTTTCACTAACAGATGGGAATCCTCTTCTCACTCGGATCGCCCGCATCTGGGCTTTCGGGACGTTCGTCACCGAGCTGAAGAATGCTGGAATGCTGCTTATTAATAAGTGCATTTCGGACAAGGCTGACAAGTTCTCGGAAGCCAGCAGGCTCCCTGAAGCTTTCGCGAAGGTTGTGAACCAACATGGAAGTTGGCTCAAATCTGCCGCCCACGGTGGTGTACGCATGGCCTTACGGATGATGAAAATGCATTATACCACCGCCAAGTCTTGGTGCATCGCCACTGGTGTTCCGCAAGGATACACTGAAACACAAAGGGTGGAAATATTTGAGTCTATCAAGGGACATGTATCCAAGATAGCTCGGATGGTCTCTACCTCGACATTCTACCCGGAGGAAGAAATTCCATCAACTCCGCAGAATCCGAGTGATAGCGACGAGGATGACGATGACGAGTTCGTGGACGCCGACTGAGCCTGCGAAACCATTAGCCAAATAAGGTGCATTACTATTCTTACCATGTAAAACTTAATTGTAATGCAGTCTATATTTTGTATGAATAAGTTTCTATCTTTTGCAGTAAATTTAAGCTTTGAAAGTTTTCGGAGTTTTAATTCCCTTTCTTCTAAGTTCTCTGGTTTGTATGCCTTAACTTTCCTTATTGTGAAATTGAATCCGTAAGTATGCAATCTTCACGCCAAGTGATCGGGTTAAGAAACCAATCATTCGGAACTCGGAATCATGGATTATACTGTGACACTTTACTTACTAGATCAAGTGACCCAACATAACAAACAATCAGATAATACTTAGGAATAATAAAGAATTTAAAGATACGAACTCCAGGCACACAGGTACAATCTGGTGTTCCGTAGCCTCCTTAGGACAAAAGCATTCAGTTTTATAACTCTGAGCACACGGGGAAAATTCGGGTTAACATTGGAGCAAATTGAAAGATCATTGGGAAATAGAAAATACGGAACATGCTTTAAATAATAAAGGCAGAACAAAACAATTTGCATGTATCTACAACAACTTTATTTCATGATCTCAATGATATTTACATAGAATTGAACTAAGTGTAGAAGGGACGTAACTGCTGGATGCTCCGGGGCCTATTTATCTCTCCTGGTTCTACATATATGCTTCTTTTCCTTTTGCGATTCAGATTTTATGGGTCATCTTCTATGTATCGAATATCTACAAGGTAATATGACTCATTTTACATAGCCTTGCTAATTACAAATGTTCCTTCCTAGATTGGGGCTAGCTTGTGCTTTCTATCTTGTACCACTCTTAGCACCAAATCACCTTCTTTAAAAGATCGGTGTTTGATTTTCCGGCTATGATATCACCGTAAGCCTTGCTGATAAATGGAGGATCTTTGCAACACAAGTTCTCGTTCTTCTTCTAAGAGATCGACAACATCCTGACGTGGACTTTTGGCATCCTAGTGTTCGTATGCCTGCACTCTTGGGCTACCATGGATCATATCCGTAGAAGGACTGCTTCCGCGCCATAGACCAAGAAAAAAGGCGTCTGTCATGTTGATCTATTTGGCGTCGTTCGAATACTCAAAATCACGAAAGGCAATTCTTCTACCCATTCTCCAGCTGCTCTATGAAGAGGAGTTTCTAGTCTTGGGCGTATTCCTTGCAAGATTGAACTATTCATTCGTTCAACTTGACCGTTGGATTGTTGGTGCGTAACAGATGCAAGATCTAAGCGAATTCTCGTTTGTTGGTAATATTTTTCCAACTCTCCAATTGAGAAATTTGTCTCGTTGTCCGTGATTATACTATGTGGGACACCATATCGCATGACTACGTCAATGACGAAATTTCTGGCTGTCACACCATCAAGTTTTTTATGGGTTTTGCCTCCACCCACTTGGTATACTTATCCACTGCAACGAGTAGATGTGTAAGTCCGCCTCTTGCAGTTTTGAATGACCCAATCATATCTAGCCCCCAGACCGCAAATGGCCATGTTATGGGGACAGTTTTGAGTGCTTGAGCCGGCATATTTGTTTGCTTGGCGTAGTACTGCATTCGGCACATGTATTTACTATGTGCTCCACATCTGTCTTGGCTGTGAGCCAGAAAATACCTGCACAGAATTGTTTCTTGACTATGCTTTTTGACTGAGCATGGTGTCCGTAATCTCCAGCATGGATTTCTTGCCGAATTTGTCGTTCTTCTTCTGGTGAAATACATCGCTGAAAAATTCCGATAGTGTTGCGTTTATATAGGCAACCATTGATTACTGTGTATCCTTTGAATCGACATTTTATCTGCCTTTGCAAGACTTCGTCTGCTCCATCCGGGAATTTCTGATCAACTAAGAAGTTTAAGTACAGAATTGTCCAATCCGGGTTAACAAGCAGAACTTCTATTGACTCGGAAACTAAGGGATAATCAACATCTCCACATTTTGTTGATGGTTAATACAAATGTTGGACGAATACACCAGGTGGCAAGGTTTTCACCCTTTCCAAGCCCATGCGGGCTAGAGCATCCGCGTTTCAGTTTTCTTCCTTTTTGACATGATGTACCTCAAATCCTAGGAAGCAAATGGCGAACTCGTCGATTGTTCTCTGATATTCGGCCATTATGAGGCTTTAGCATCCCATGTCTGGTTCATCTGATGTTGTGCTAAGTCCGAGTCACCATAGCAAAGTATGTGTTTGACACTTATTTCTTTTGCGATATGCAAGCCATGAAGCAATGCTTAGTATTCTGCCACGTTATTGCTGGCGTTGTAGTGTATTTGTAATACATACTCCATTGTGTCGCCTTTTGGAGATTTGAGAACCACGCCTGCGCTAGCGCCTTCCTTCATTTTGGATCCATCAAAATGCATGATCAAATATTCCGACTCCGGTATTAGTGTGTTTTCCATTGCTTCTGTCCAATCAACTACGAAATCTGCCAACACCTGGGATTTAATTGCTGCCCGAGGTTGGTACTTAATCTCGAACGCAGCAAGTTCAATGCCCCTTTTGCCTACTCTATCTGTTGCATCCGTATTGTTTATAATATCCCCTAGTGGTGCTTTGCTTACCACTGTTATGGAATGTCCTTGGAAATAATGACGGAGTTTTTGAGATGCGAAAAATACACCATATGCCAGCTTTTGATAATGTGGATGCTTTGCTTAGATTCAGAAAATATCTCGCTAACGTAGTACACTGAGTGCTGATCTGGAATACTTTGCTCGTTTTTCCGTCTTTCCACAATTATCACTGCGCTAATAACCCTGTTAGTTGCTATAAGATACAGTAACATGGGTTCTTCGCCTTTTGGGGATGCCAAAAGCGGAGCTTTCATCAAAGTTTCTTTCAACTGAGTTAATGCTTTCTCCGCCTCTTCTGTCCATTCAAATTTGTTGGATTTCTTCAACAACTTGTATAATGGCAGAGCTTTGTCGCCAAGCCGGCTTCTAAACCTGCTTACAGTGGCTGCAGTACCCGTTAATCTTTGGACATCTTTTAGACATGTAGGTCTTTTGATGTTTAGGATTGCTTTGATCTTTTCCGGGTTTACCTCTATTCCTCTATGAGAAATGATTAAACCCAGAAGTTTTCCTGAGGGAATCCCGAATACGCACTTTAATGGATTCAACTTCATTATGTAAGTGCAGAGATTGTCGAAAGTTTCTCGTAGATCTTCAAGGAGCGTATCTTTTTCCTTGGAAATAGCGGCAATATCATCCACGTAAACATGAATGTTTTTGCCAATTTGACTATGCAAGCATCTTTGCATGTAATGTTGGTATGTTGCATCGGCGTTCTTCATGCTAAAAGGCATGGTTATGTAATAGTATATTCTGTAGGGGCTAGGCTAGCTTGCGCGCGCGCGAGCGCTCGCGCGGTTCCCGACTGCCCGCACGTGCGCAGAGGAAGAAGAAAAACAGTGCGCCCCCGCCACCGTCGCCGGCCCAACCGCCTGCCGCCGCCACCCGCGGCCGGCGACGCTCCCGCGCCCGCCTCGCCGCCCCGCCCTCCTCCAACCGCCTCCTCCGCCGGTCCGCCGCCGCCCCGGCCGGCCATCCCTCTAAATCCCCCCACCCTAAATCTCAACGCCGGCGAGCACCCCCACCCCACCCCCCAACATAAGTCCATCCTCGACGGGGCCTTCTCCGCCGTGGCTGCGCGCGGCGTCGCCGGCGCCGTCTCGGCCTGGAGGAAGAAAACGGAGAGGAGATCGGGCAGGGAGAGAGGAGGAAGAAAGAGGAGGAAGAAGATAAACGGTGGGTGGGACCCACCCACGTGTTTGCTGCGCGTGGGTCGCGCGAGCGCTCGAGCGCTCGAGGAATAGCAGTTTCGATTCTGTAGAGTGTTATGAAAGAGGTTTTTATTTGGTCTTCTTCTTTCATGCGTATTTGATGATACCCGGAATACGCGTCCAAAAAGCATAAAAGCTCACAGCCAGCAGTGGAATCTATTATTTGATCGATTCACGGTAACGCGAACCTATCTTTTGGGCACAATTTGTTCAGATCAGTGTAATCTATACACATCCTAAGAATAATACTATCCTTTTTAGGGACTAATACTGGGTTCGTAGACCAATCAGTATGTATAACTTCCTGGATAAAGTCAGCTGCTAAAAGCCGAATAATTTCCTTGCCAATAGTCTTCCACCTTCTTCCATCAAAACGACAGAGACCTTGTTTGATGGGTTTTGATCCTAGAATAACCTTCAGTTGGTGCTCAGCAAGTTCCCTGGGTACGCCTGCATGTCAGCGGGACACCAGGAAAATATATCCCAGCTCTCATGGAGGAACTTGATGAGCGCGCTTTCCTGTGCGTCAGTCATTCCTGTTCCCACAACGACAAATTTTGTCGGAACTTTTGGGTCCAGGATGACATGCTTTGTATTCTCCGAGGATTTGAACTATCTGCCGGCTTCCGGCTTTCTTTTCCTGCCGGCATTTCCGTTGGCGATACTTTTTTAGCCAATTCCTTCAGCTCCTCCTTTCGTATCGCCTGTTCAGCGCAAAGGGCATTTCCTTTCTCCAGCTCGTTTGACAGCTTGAAATCTTCTGATATGGTGATTACTCCGCCTTTTGTCCCTGACATCTTGAGCTTGTTGTAGATGTAGCACGACCTTGCCATGAAGTTGGCGAAAGCCGAACGTCCGAGTATTGTGTGGTACACACTTTGAAACGGAACTACCTCGAACAAGATCATTTCCTAGCGGAAGTGTTCCCGTTTTCCGAAGGTTACCTCTAGGGAAATTTATCCTAGGGAATGTGCTTGCCTTCGAGGAACAATGCCATGGAAGCGTACATTGTTGTGTTTGAGCTGAGTCTTGGAGAGATACAACTGCTTTAGTGTACTTAAGTACATGATATTGATACTGGATCCTCCATCCATCAGCACTCTTTTGAGCCTAGTGTTTTGCACAATAGGACTTACGACCAACGCATGTGTGCCAGGTTCTGGGATATTCCCGGGATGATCAGACTGATCCCAGGTAATTGTCGTATTTGAATACTTCAAGTATTTTTAGGTTGGAGGTACAACCGTATTGATTTCTCGAAGCGTTCGTTTTGCCTGTTTTGCTGAAGGAGTTGCAAGGAAAGTTAGGTTACCTTCTCCTTCAACTCTCGGGAATTTAGGCTCGCCTTTCCGTTGCTGCTCCTGGATTTTGTCATCGGTGTCAGACTCACTTTCATCTTTGTCATTGCTTGTTGAATTTCCTTTTTGAATTCTTTACTTCATTCCCGGATCCTGCATTGCCTTTCATATGCTTATTAAGCCGGCACTGCGCATTGGTATGAGTTAGCTTCCCAAATTACGAATGGTGGACACAGGATTCCGACTTAATATTTTCCGACTCTTCTTTGGAGTAGCAGATATGTTCCCTGTTTTCTGTGCTTTTTCCCTTTCTCTGCTGCCATTATCCTTTCCAAAGGTTATGTTCACCTCTTTGGGTTTTGGCTGTGCTTCTGGAGTAGCCCTCTTTTCAGAGTGAGACGCCTTTTTGGCTTGAACCAAAGCATCAATATTTCCGCCTCTCGCCCTGACGTCGTCTTCAGCCACTGCATGCTCATTGGCAGTTGTAAGCATAGATCCGAGATCTTTGTGCTCTTTTGAACCAACCATGAACGGTACGAGGCCGGGTTTTAGTCCGTTAATGAAAGCATGCATTGCTTGTACATCACTTACTCCAGAGCAACTATTCTTTATTGCAGGCCATCTTGAGATAAAGTCGATGTACGATTCATCTTCATATTGGATGCAACGGTTCAGATGGTTAATGCTCTTAGGGCGTTTATACGTACCCCGAAAGTGCTGAGCGAAAACTCTAGCCATATCTTCCCAGCTGTCTACTGTTCTTGACAGAAGTCCGTTGATCCAATCTTTGGCTCCATCCAGCAACATTAAAGGCAGGAATTTCACACCTTCTAAATCCGTCCCTTTGTTGATTTGGACGGCGGTATAGTAATCCGAGAGCCATGTATCCGGGTTTGTACTTCCGATATACTTTTGATTAGTTAGACCTACTTTGGCAAAGCCAGAGTGTAGACTGATTCCCCGGATCCTGCCAGTGAAACACTTTGGTCCGAAGTATAAATCGTCTCTTTCCGTCTTATCGACATAAGGGGATCTGCTCCGTTCTGTTCCATTGTTGCGTGAATGCACTCTTCTGGGATCATCCCTATTTCTTCCAACATCCCGCTCTTTGGAATAGGGTGGAGTTCTACTCCTTGGCCTTTCCTTGTTCCTTGGAGGGGTTTGGGATCTCTCACGCCTGTAAGGATTATCGTATCTTCCGGCTTTATCGGCTGGGTATCTCGGAGGCGCATTGCCTTTCCGTCGTTCCGGTTTTTCTCCTCCCGTTCCTTGTTGTCACGGGGTTTTGTATTATTTTCGGCTTTCGGCAGATGGAATCCTGTTCTGGACGCTGCATCCTTATTATCCGGGATTTTCTTGTCCTTTTGGGGATCTCCCTTCTTTTCCTTAGAATCACCTGAATCTCCGGGTTCGCCTGGGTCAGGTGCTCCAGCGGCGCACGTGGCAGTTTTGCACAAGGCTGAATAGTCATGTAGCTTGCCTGAGCGTGCTTGTCCTCACTGTTGTTGTTGTAATGCTTTTCCTACACACCCTGCAGCTTTTTGTCATTGGAGTACATGTCATCATTAAGGATGGCGAACACGACTTCTGTGTTTTCGGCTGCAGTTTTGAGATGCGTTCTCCCTTAGCATTCGTGCTTCGAACCGCTTTCTTGCTGGCAGTTCGTCCGACTTTGAAATTTCGGGTAACCATGCAGGTTTAATTCCAGATTTGTTCATTCTTTCATATTCCTCTATTTCTTCCTGCTGTATTTTAATATCATCCTAGGTTTTGAGGAGATTTTCCCGAGTTCGGAATAGATGTTGTTGTTGCCGCATTATTGCTTGTCTCCTGGCTTCCATCACTTCCGGAGGCTCGTTGCGTGCAACCGGGGTTTGGATCAAATCGATCTCTTCATGTTCCCCACATTTTGGGAACCGGGATTTTAGGCTTTTTCTTCTCTGCAGATTTCACACCACTGCCTCCTTCAACTTCCAGGTTCTGGTTGGCAATGTCTGCCAATTTTTCCTTTTTCTTCTATAAATTGGATAGCAGCTTCTTAGAGGACTTCTTTTTATTCTTGGAAGATGGAGGTTTTCTCTTAGGCTCATCTTCCGTCAACTCTTTGACGTCAGGGTAGGTCGAACTAACTTCTCCCTCCTCTTCCTCTCCTTCTTCCCTATCATCTGGCGGAGAAGTTTTGGGGTCTTCCTCTTCCTCAGCGTCCGAGTTTCCAGTCGGTTTTTCCATGAGTACTTCATGGGCTCCCCTACATGGATTTGACCTTTCTTTCGAAAGCGTCCTCATCTTCATCTTCGGAATCTGTATCTGCAGATCCGGTTTCCAAATCTAGCTTCGCTTCTATGGCAGCTAAAACAGACTCGGCTTCCGAATTTGTCGCCTGGTCGGCGGATACCGAATCTTCCACTTTTCCTGTAGGATCGTGATTTTCTGGCTTTTCCACGGGAATTTTGTCTTCCGTGTTTTCAGCGATCTCAGACTGCACCATACCAATGAAGTGGCTGGAGGCATCTCCGAAGAGGCGGAAAATCCAGATGTGTTTTGGCGATATGCAGCCACGTAAGCTTGATCTGTCCCATTATATGAATAGGGCAAATCTGAGCAGAATCCGGCATTGAAGCCTTCATCTATTGGGCATAGGGCGGGTGGGATACAATAACTTGCACCACGGAATCCCATTGCTTCCACCGTTAAACCGATAAAAATGTTAGCAGATCCAATTGGTAAAACGCAGGCACTTACCAGATGATTCCGTGCCAGCATATAAGATCCGTTGTCGAGGAAGCGTCCGACGTTTCCATTGAATTCCAGGCTTCCGACAGTGATCGTACTGCCGATTCCGCCGAGTATTCCCGATCGGAACGTAACTCCCGACGCAGCCGGCCCCACGGTGGGCGCCAACTGTCGAGACTTCGTATTAAAGTTCATGGACGGGGGTGCCATAAGACTACTGGTAGAACCACGGGGGGGAGGGGGAGGTGGAAGAACTGTAAAACGAGAACACGGGTTTACCCAGGTTCGATACGACGCAACTAAGGTGGCGTTTCTACTCCTGCAATCTCACTAAACCAGAGTTGAAGCCTGAAGTATACATAGTACAATTATGAGTATGGATTCGCTAACTCGGCGAGGATGGGACTTCTCCGCAAGTTGGCTTCTAGCTAAGTTGTGATTGTCCTTGTCTTTCGCTCTCGTTCAGGTTTATATAGATAGCCGAACTAGGGCTTACAGGAAGAAAACCTAAAACACTACGGAAAGTATCAAACTTGAAAAGTAAGGCATCTAACTTCTTCTCCAAGCCGAACCACGATTGGGCCGTGGTCCGGGTTCTCTAGAGTTCGGCTTCCTACGCGTCAGCTTACGGGGCCGCCCAATGGACTCTGTTCCATTGCATGTGGGCCACCCTGGTAATCCGGCATTCGGCCAATGCCGGATATATCCCTATTTTGCATGTATTCGACATTTAGGGAGGTAGTTACGACGCAAAGGAAGGTCTAGAGTCCCCACCCCCACCCCACCACTTGAGCGACAATTAAAGGAGACATCGATCGATCGATTGCCGACTAGGACAAAAGAGATGGGCGGCTAGTATTTTATGAGAGGCGACAATAGTTTAAGTTTGAAGGCACTCTTGAAGATGCCCTTACTTCGGTTACTAATAAACGTAAAAAAACAAACTAAGTAAGTTCCACAAGAAGTTTTTGTTAGAGTAGTCACAATGAAAGTATCATACACAAGTATCATACATACATGGGCATAGCTCCCCTTAGGGCAAGGTAAGGAAGCCTCCCTACCTTGATTTTTGGCGAGAAAACTGAGATGCACATGTTTTTTTTAACAATTTGAGTGGTCGCACGTTAAAAACGGATTCTGTATGAGAAAGTTATGCGTATTTTAGTGAAAATTGTCGAAAACCAATTCTAGACCGAAAGAAGGACTATGATACCAACACTTTCTCTTTGCAATAACTAATTATCGAACTAACAAAACCAAAAAATAAATAATGTTCTAGGTATGGTATTTAAGAAGGACTTGAGAGTATTTTGGCTAGCTGATGGGGTGGCCAAACCAACTCTAGGTATGGGATAGAACGTTTTATGGTACCGTGGATTTGCATATTTTATTGACTAAAACTCTTATTGTATTAGCTCATTCAATATCTTTATTTAATGATGTGAGTATATGTTTGCTCAATTGGAAAAATGATGGTTTATAGCGCCGCTTAAAATATGTCAACGTGCACGAAAAATGATATCACAATTGTAATTATAAATCAAGTGGTAACAAAATACGAGAAATAAAGAAATGGGGAAGAGACCAAGCCATCGTTAATTAATTTTATAGTGTGAGCACCTTCTATATTGCTAGAGAATCTATTACCACAAAATTTTACCATTTCTTAAAATGGCTATCTTAGTGTTGTTTCGGAAATTCTTTTTCCTCGACTCAAGAGACTCCTCTTTTAGATTAAATGTGAATAACCTTCCTCGTCTTATAGAGAATTATGGTTGAGATTTCTCTAATTATGGGCAATACCCATATACAAGATGAACTTGAGCTATTAATTATTCATATGCAGAGAATTGGATGCGTTAGAGACTGTCTTGATATTTGAAGGCATATAATTTTTTTTCCATTGTTATGTTTTTAGGTTTTACTTATATTCAGATGTGTTTATATTTCTGTTATAGATAGTAATTATGAAGACAGATGGGGTGCGGACAAAAAAAAAACGCCGCAGCGACACCCCTCAAAGGTGTCCACCCGCCAAATATATGTCCGAGCACTCCAGGCCACCCGCCAAACTTGGGGGCCTGCCTGGGGGCGCCGGACATCGTCCGGTCACCCCACCCGACAGGGGGAGGTCACCCGTCATTGAGACAAGCCCGCACCGGGGCGTGATTTAAGGCGCCGTGCAGGTGGACGTTCCGCGTTAATGCCACTCGCCAGTTTCCAATGTGACAGGATGCCGGCCTGCAGCACACCTAGCAGTTACACCGGCGACGTGACGTGATACTTCCGAGGGCGGCGTTGCGCCTTTCCCACGAGAAGCATTTACGGCGTCGCCGCCCTTCGGCCAAGGATAAAAGCCTTTTTTCTCGCCGTGCACATCCTTCTCCCCCTCGCCTCCCCGCCCCAATCCTCTCGCCGTCGCCGCCATGGCCAACAACTGGGAGGCCGGGTCGTCCTCCGGCTCCAAGCTCACGAGCGTGCGAACCATCGACACGGAGGGCGCCTGGAGTTGTACCGGTACGGGCTCCTCGCCCCTCCGGATTGTCGCATCCCAAAGGACCGGCGCATCTCCACCGTCGGCCTCGTCATGCCAACAATCCCCCAAACGGCGGAGCAAGTCTGTTGTTACATCGCTCGACGGCGTAGTTGGATGATGTACGCGGAGCGCCGCCTCCCCGAGAACGACGACGGCCAGCACAACTGGGGACGCTGGCTCGATCGGTTCGACAGGAGCTGCATGTCGTCATCAACCTCGTTGACAGGCCGGGCGTGCTCCTCTCGTGGCACAACGCCATCGGGCGCCGTCCCTGGTGGGATCGGACTGGCCACACCGTGGACAGCGTGAATGAAGCCGCGAGGCGGCACGCCGCGACGGGTAACGTCCTCCCACTCCTGTTGTTGCCGCTACTGTCGCGCGGCCCTATCACGTAAAGGTGTCGCGGAGCCCCAGGCATCGTCATCCACGACGAGCCACACCGCCGCACCCCTCCCCGCCGCCACTCCACACCTCGGGGCCGCCTGTTCGGTTGTTCCTCCGCTCCCGCCGCCCGGAGCCGCAGCCGCACGCCACCTTCAAGGAGGAGCCGCAGGAGGACGACCTGTACAACCTCCCATCGCCGCTGCGCGACCCGATGGACGGCGACTGCCCCGACCTCCTCGTTGTCATGGCCAATTCGGTGGCCAAGTTGGAGCAGGAGGCGCCGGGGTGGCTGACGACGATGCACTCCACGACGGTGGAGGCATCCGGGAGCTGCGGTGGTTGCAGCAACGTCGCCACGGCCACTTCCAGCACCCGCACCACTCGCTTCGGCCCCTCCTCCAGCCACGCCGTTGCCTCCTCCTCCTCCAAAGTCATCGTTCTCGACGAGAGCGACGACGACGACTCGTTCGACTGGAGCGGCGATGACGAGTAAGCTAGGGTTTAGCCGCGCCCGAAGACAAATTACATTCAAATTATGTAAAATAGTTTTAAATTTGAACGTAATTTGCAAATTATCAATATGTTTTCGTGTTCTAATTTGTTTGGCTGTTTTCGTTTGGGGGTGCCGTTGTGACACCCGCCCATCAAATTCACGGGGTTCCGACGTCCCAAAATTTAAATGGGGTGCCGAGGGAGAGCATCTCCAGTCGCTCCCCCGAACGCGCCCCCACGGCCTCTTCCCGTACGAACGGGTCCCGAGCGCGCCCACTCGCGCCCCCCATTGGGCCTTCCCGTTCGGACGCCCCCTTGTTCCCGTCCGGCAAACCCAGCCCAACCCCGCCTCCCAGGGGCTCCCGTGGGGGCGCCGGACGAGTCGTTCCGCGCCGCGGGCCCGTCTTGCCAGCGACCCAAGACGGCGAAAAACTGGCCCACGCCGCCACGTCTGCGTCCTCTGCCTCACAGCACCGCCGCTCTCGCCCACCGGCGCCGCCGCCCAAGTAGGCGAAATTTGGCAAACAATGTGCTAAAATTTGGCAAACAAACTAGTTTTCATTGATATGGGCCAAAATATAGGCGACTATTTTACATATTCTAGACGAAATTTAAACTAAGGCGGCGTAGTCGCCGTCGTCGCCTACATGCCTAGGGCCTTGTACATCTTGGTGTAGTCGCCGTCATCGTCGTCGCTCGGCGGCTCCTTCGGGGCGGCGCTGTTGCTGCCCTGCCCTGGGTCACCAAGGTACACTCGCGAGGGAGGACAGGCGTCGTCGTCGTCGCTGCTGTCCGAGAGGAGGATGACGTCGCCCGACGCCTGCGGAGGAGCGCGCCCTTCCCTGATGACGAGGGAATGGCTGCGAGTCCGTCGGCGTGGGGGCGCATCCTGCGGTTCCTCCTTGACGATGGCGAGAGGAGTGGGCGGGGGAGCAGGCACAGCCGTGGTGCGGCGGTTCATCCCCCGCCTCATCTGCCGCTCGATGTGGGCGAGGACACGGGTGAGCGTGCGCCCGGGCTTGCTCCACCACATGCGGCGGCCTGCGGCATTGTTGCGGCTCGATAAGGCGTCGTGGGTGGGGACGTCGGCGAGCTCCCTCTCGAACCTGTCCTTGAAGAACGTCGTCCAGGCCTCCTCGTTGGCGGGATGTCACTCAGGCTGGTTGCGCATCGCCAGCGACATCCCCTTCCGAATCTCCTCGATCTCGGCGACGCGCTCGGGCCCAGTGGGCGGCGGAGGCACAGGCACGCCGCCTGCGTTGAGCATCTAGTGCCTTGGCGCGCTCATCCCCGGCGGCGAGTGGTAGTTCGCCTCGTACAACAGATGTGCAGGGTTCGGCGGCCGAACCCGTTGGCGGCCGCGCCGGCGAGGTAGTCGCGGTGCACCATGGCGAGGAGAGGCGGGAAGAGCGGCGAGGGATGAAGGAAGAAGAGGAGGAAGGAAGAGCGGCGAGGCGAGGCGACGAGAATGGCAACGGGGCTGGGTTTTGTAGCCGGGGCAGGCAAGACGAGGCGGCGGCATCGCCATTACTCGGCCGCGTGGGTGATTGGACTGCTCCGCCGCAACGTTCCGTCTCGTCGAGGCGTCAATACGCGCGGCTCCCGAGGCGACAAGGCTCTCCCTCGCTGACAGGACGGGTCCGTAGCCCGGAGGGGTTTGGGTTGGGGCGCTGACAGGGAACGGGGCAGCCCCGTGGGCGCGGTGCCGTCCGGACGAGCCCCAAAGGGTGGCTCCGGGCGCCGATCCGGACACCTATTGGGGGGGGGGGGGGGGGGGGGGCGCGACTAGAGATGCTCACAACGCGGGACAACCTGCGGTGTGCTCTCTGTTACCGTTTCCGCAGAAGGTTTTTGTTAACAGTGTGTGGTCGGTCCAGTGGGCGGTGCAAGAAAGAGCCTGTCTCATTCTTTTCCCAGTAATGGCCGATGCCACGCTGCTGTTAGCTCCATCCAGACCGTCGAATCAAGATAGACATGAGAAGATACATGACGACATAGGTCGGTCGGCCGCACGCCGGTCCCGACCGGGCACATCACAAGGCAAGCGAAGCGATGTCCACCTCCGGCGCAGGCTCTCGCGGTACACCTTTTTATTCCGCCCGTTTCCTCCGAACCATCCAATTTCCTCCTTCCAAACCAACCTCCACCGATCCCAACGGCGGTACGATACTAGCCCGCGTCGCGGTCACCGAGCCGAGCCGGGAGTGACTGAGGCCGATCCGTCGCTGTGCAGGGCCGGCCGGCAAATGGGAGTTGGGCAAGGGCGGTGGTGATGGGCGCGGCGAGCTCGAGGCTGGAGAAGGCGCTGGGCGAGCAGTTCCCCGAGGGCGAGCGCTACTTCGGCCTCGAAAACTTCGGCAACACCTGCTACTGCAACAGCGTGCTACAGGTTATTTCCCCAACCCCGGATCGTTCCATTCTTCCGGTGCGCGCGCGAGCGGGATTGATTCCCTGTGTCCATTTCGTTCCCCGTGGCGGGAGGGCCGCGATTTCCCGCCGGATCGCGGAACGTCGAATGTGATCTTCCCGGTGTTGGCGTAGATTTGTATGCGGAGTTGGGGGAACAGCGGGGGAGGAGGGTCTGCCGAGCCATGGTTCCAGAGTCTAGTCCCCTTCTGTTGGGGTTGGCCTGATGAGGAGATGGTGTCCATGCTTTGAACCCGAGATTGCATTTTCTAATAAAAATTAGCTGAAAATGGGGGATTGGGGACACTACTAGGTTCTGCTTAGACTGCATGCGTGAGTTGGATGGATCGGGGGATGTTTTCATCGGAAACATTGCGAGAAGGGAAATGCTAATGTGTTTTCTCGATTTATATCTGTATTCCGCGTGCGATTGGCTTAATTATTTTGTGATTCAATCGCAGGCACTTTACTTCTGCGTTCCTTTCCGTGAACAATTACTGGAGTACTATGCAAACAATAAAAGTGCCAGTGATGGTGAAGAGAACATGTTAACCTGCTTAGCTGATCTGTTCTCTCAGGTATCATTTGCAAGCTATTGATTATTTTAACTGTTTCTCTGCCCCTCAGTTTCCTCTGCATCGTATAGAAAACACATCTGTATTGTATAAGCATGTAGATCAGAACTGGCAGTTTATCACTTGTCCCTGAATAACATGGAAGGATTATCTCTGGTTTATTTGAGGGTTCCTCGTCACAGTCCTATAGTGTAATGTGTATATTTCTTGAAAAGTCGGCATTTGGCACTTGGAAGTAACTTATTATGATAGCATGACTCTTAAATGGACTCAGTAATGAGATGACATGTGTTAGTAAATTGCTTTGTTTGATCCTTATTATGTTTTAGTCTGAAAACAAAGGTTCATTAGGTAGTTCCTTTGAGCTGGAGGCATATTACTTGTTTCAGTTGTATGGTTTGGTAAAAGTGACTATGCTGGATTATACTGAAGAAGGAACAGGAAGCATGTTGCAAAGCATAACCGTCCTGTTCCTCTATGCACACAGATCAGCAATCAGAAGAAGAAAACGGGTGTTATTGCTCCGAAGCGATTTATACAGCGATTGAAGAAGCAGAATGAGCTTTTCCGCAGCTTTATGCATCAGGTAATACATTTGGTGAATGATGATGCATTTACTAACACATACTGTAGTGTGAGCGTGTTATGTCATCTTAAACATTCTAATTGACCATGACTGAGATACTGTTGTATCGTACAGGATGCTCATGAATTTCTCAATTTTTTGCTTAATGAGCTAGTTGACATTCTTGAGAAAGAATGTAAAAATGCTGCTAAAGAAAATTCCTCCTCGAGTAAGAATTTGAATGGTCCTGCTAATGGTCAAGCCAATGGTAGTCATAAAGAACCGGAAACTACATGGGTCCACAAATGCTTCCAGGTGAGTTCTCATCCATCTCTTCCAATCTTTTCGTGCATGCACTCCTGATCTTACTGCGACCTGGGATATGAGCCTGATACTACTATATTTCTTCAGGGAATATTGACTAATCAAACAAGATGTCTGAGATGTGAAACCGTCACTGATAGAGATGAAACATTTCTTGACCTTAGCCTGGATATAGAACAGAATAGTTCAATCACCAGCTGTCTTAAAAACTTCAGCTCAACAGAAACTTTGAATGCCGAGGATAAGTTCTTCTGTGACAAATGCTGCAGGTATGTTACTCCATTTCTATTGATTGCCTGTTATTTCCTGATGTGATATCAGAGGGTTTGTGGAAATGTTAGTTATTGCTTATTTCGATTGCTTTTGGGCTTGACTTAGGTTTTGAAGTTTATTCATTAACTATGCGCTATCAAACTTCCGAGTTACGGTTATTTCACAAAAGCTGTGTATGTTGAATGTCAACAGGCACTCATTTTGATTTTGCCTATCATACTTTGATCTGATGTTCCGTATATCAAAATTTGTTGCATTTTCGTGTATTTGGATTATCTCTATTTTTTGTTGGATTGTGATTGATGTTATTAATTTCAGTTTACAAGAAGCGCAGAAAAGAATGAAGATAAAGAAACCACCAAACATCCTGGTAATTCATCTCAAGCGCTTCAAGTACATCGAACAGCTTGGCCGATATAAAAAGCTATCATATCGAGTAGTCTTCCCACTGGAGCTTAAACTCGTCAACACTGTCAACAATTCAGACTTGGAATATTCCCTTTTTGCTGTGCTAGTTCATGTCGGAAATGGACCAAATCATGGCCATTACATCAGCTTGGTGAAGAGCCACAACCACTGGTTGTTCTTCGATGACGAAAATGTTGAGATGACTGATGAGTCCATGGTACAGACATTCTTTGGCTCAGCACAGGAGTTCAGCGGTAACACCGATAACGGCTATATACTCTTCTACGAAAGCCTCGCTAAAACAAGCTGATGCCATCCTCATATCTCAGTGATTAGTTTTCCTTTTGTCACCACACCATCCTGCTCCGGGCTATATAGAAGATTCGGTAACTAGAATAAGTTGAATGCAAGACAATTCAACTTTAGATGTCATGGTGAAATCAGTGCTTCGCAATAAAGAAACTGTGGCTGAGTTTCCTGGGCAGTCCAATAGCCACAGGAGCCTACAGTTTTCTTGCTGTTTTTTGTTGTTTGGTTTCTGGGCACTAGTTTGTAACAGTCCTGGAATAATGTTTATTAAGAAAACCCTATCATGTAAAGAAAGACGCCTGTATCTTTAAGCCTTTTTGGCTTTGAGTAAAATTTTGGTTGGTGGAGCTTCTGATGATTCTGAAATCTAAACTGTATTTTCTTATCTACAGCTGCTGTTTGCCAATCCACGTAGAATTGTGCAGCCTTGCTTCCTTTATTGCTTGTGTATGTATATTGTACACCGATTGGGAGTTGAGGGATTGTTCCAACTTGTTAAGCCCCCCAGATATTTCAAAGGGCCAAATTCAGAGATGTGGTGGCTACAATTCTCCAACCTGGTTGCAGTCTCTGTGCTACTTTCTTGCTTGGATATTTGGACTAACAGCACATGTGGATACAAGGGCTTGAAGACCTAGCGTAAAGCCTAAGTGGGGAAATTCTGCATTTGACAAATCAAAACCCACATTTTATCAGGGTCTGTCTGGCCGGTTGGACGACGTTGCCACTGCTTGATCTGGACCGACTATTCTCTTTCAGCCACAGGAGTTCTTCAATCACTACACAAAGCCGCCCGAATCAACAATTCACCAAAGCGACAACAATTACCAATGTGCAACTGGGAACATCATATTCTAGGTGATGGCTACTGTGATTGATATAGGCGTCCTTACACTAGCGGACTGAAATGGGGAAAGTTTGCCATCATGACAATAATAATACACAAAAGAAGGAAAAAGACAGGCATTGCAAGCTAGATACCGATATTTCTCAAGAACGTGTAGCACTGTAACAAGCAACCACGTAAAATATACTGAATCATTAGACAGCCATCACCATCCAAGCAGCAAAGTGGAGAATATATGCATATGGGTTCATCCAAAGACCAAAGCTGCAAAAGATATACAGCTGATGCAAAAGCTCTTCCAGCTCTTCCAAGTTCAGAATTGTAGCAAGGAAAGAATGATTTACATCTGGCCATGCATAGCAATAAGAAAGAACAAGAAATAACGAGATAACAACCAGCAACGCGGACAACATAGGCCTATGTGCTTAGCGGGTAATGCCAAAATTGTTCCAAGTTCAGCAGTAGCAAGATAAAATATCTGCATATGGCCATCTATAGTACTGATGAGAAGTAAAAGGAAGGCGTCACAATTTATGTTTGTCTAATTTGAGCAAGGTATAGGAAACCAAACCATTCACTACAAAAGCAACCGTGAAGGAGGAATTGTTTGTGATGCATTGTAGTGCAAATAGCTGCAACAAATAGCGGAAGCACACTAATAAAATAAGAGGTGGCATAACAAGGAAGCAAACATCAATAAAGCACAATCCTCTGTAGTAAATTCGTTAATAGTACTGGCAAGAAAACACACCACGGGAACTAAAGCTACATTCTTGGATATTTTGGACTAACGCACCAATGAAACAGCCTGCATGCTCACATACCAAAGTGAGGAAAAAGCAAAGCTGATTCTGCATTTGACAATGTTGCCGTTGCTTGATCTGGACCAACAATTTCTCCTCCAGCCACCAAGTTTTCCAATCACTAACACAAGATTTGTTTTGCCCAGAAACTGCAATTGCCCACAAAGCCATAAGCCCAGACCCAAACAAACAATTCACCAAAGCGAAAAAAAATTACCAAATACACTGGGGAACAGCGTATTCTAGCTGATCCCTACTGTGATTGGTTTAGATGTCTTTACACTAGCAGACTGAGATAGGAAACTGAATCAGCCTGATTGATCCAATCAACAGTTGTCACAGAAAGTTTGCCACCGTGGAAAAAATGGACAGAAAAGAAAGAAAATACAGGCATTGCAAACTACCATAGCAATATTTTTCCAAGAATGTGGTACACTGATACACAACCACATGAAAATATTGAATTATCAGACAGCCATCACCAGTCAAGCAGTAACGCGGACAACATAGGCATATTGGTATTCTAACTAATGCAAAAGTTGTTCCAGGTTCAGAATTGGCAAGAAAAAAAGAAGATATGCATGGCCAGCAATAAGAACAAGACATCACATTCGAATCTGTTAGTTCATTTTTGAGCAAGGCATGACAAACCAAACCATTCACTACAAAAACAACAGCAAGGAGGGTAACCTAAGAAACCAACACAAGACTCTAATGGCCAGTCACAATTAGCAGAAGTTTTACTCTGTTCACCTTGGCTGCACACAGATACAATAAAAGGCTGCATAAGGAACTAAACACCAGGAAGGCACAAGCATCTGTTGTACAATTTTAACAAAGTAAACACCAGGAAGGAACAAGCAGCTGTAAAACATGACTCTAGCCGTCACAATTAGCAAGTGATACTCCTTTCATAGTATACAATAAAAGGCTGCATAAGTAAACAACAGGAAGAGAACAAGCAGCTTAGTACACTTCTAATAATAAGATTGAACTGCATCCCATTACCAAAGGGCAATCACAACATTGCATCAAAACATTTTCCTCTTCTTGTTTCCTGACTCACCCTTCTGGTTGTTAAATCCTCTGAAGTCGTTGGTCGTCTCAGCAGTGTTCAATAAAGCATGACCAGCTGTAGTAAATTGTTAATAGTACTGGCCAGAAAACACACCACGGGAACTAAAGCTGCATTCTTGGATATATTGGACTAACGGCGGCCTGCATGCGCACATACCTAAGTGAGGAAAAAGCAAAGCTGATTCTGCATTTGACAAATCAAAACCTGATGTTCATTGGTACCAAAGCGAAAAAAAATCACCATATACACTGGGGAACAGCATATTCTAGCTGATCCCTGCTGTGATTGATTTAGATGTCCTAACACTAGCAGACTGAGATAGGAAACTGGATCGGCCTGATTGATCCGATCAACAATGTCGCGTAAATTTGTCACCATGGCAAAATGGACAGAAAAGAAAGAGAAGGCACTGATAAGCAACCACATGAAAGTCTGGAATTATCAGACAGCCATCATTACCAGACAGCCATCACCAGCTAAGCAGTAACGTGGACAACATAGGCATATTGGTACTGTAACTAATGCAAAAGTTGTTCCAGGTTCAGAATTGGCAAGAAAACAGAAGATATGCATCTGGCCATGCATAGCAATAAGAAAAAAAATCACAATCAAATCTGTTAGTTCATTTTGAGCAGGCATGACAAACCAAACCATTCACTGCAAAAACAAACAGGAGGAGGGTAACCTTAGAAACCAAGACAAACTCTAATAGCCAGTCACAATTATCAAAAGTTTTACTCTGTTCACCTTGGCTGCATAAGAAAGGCTCATACAATAAAAGGCTGCATAAGAAACTAAACACCAGGAAGGCACAAGCAGCTGCTGTACAACTTTAACAAAGTAAAACACCAGGGAGGAACAAGCAGCTGTAAAACATGACTCTAGCCGTCACAATTAGCAAGTGATACTCATTTCACAGTATATAATAAAAGGCTGCATAAGTAAACAACAGGAAGGGCAAAAGGAGCTTAGTACACTTCTAATATTAAGATTTAACTGCATCCCGTTACCAAACGGGCAAATGCGAAAGGCACCACAATCTTATGGAGCACAGCCAGATTACAATATAGTCTTGTGTTTGGGCTGAATCTAACTTTTGCATAGTGATAAAGCACTAGAGAGAAGCACATAACGACAAGAAGATAATAGTGCCACAAGAACAGATGACTCTTACAGCATTGTATCAAAACATTTTCCTCTTCTTGTTTCCTGACTCACCCTTGTGGTTGTTAAATCCTCTGAAGTCGTTGGTCGTCTCAGCAGTGTTTTGCTTCTTCATCCCTTTGCGGCCACCATGCCCAAACTTGGAATCTTTTGACCTGCTGTTCTTCCCCGGGTTACGCTTAGCCTTACCACCGGACCTGTCACCAGGAGAAACACCAGGCCTCTGCTTCTTATGTTGCTTGAGCCCTTCTTCAACTTCAAAATTGATATTTGGCCCATCCTCCTTCCCTTTGGAGAATCCCCCCTGCTGCCTCTGCTTCCTCCACTTCTTCACAGACTCGATGTTCTCCTTCTTCTCCTTGGCCCTCTCCTTGATCTTCTCGGCCTGCACCTCCTTGGCCCTCTTCTTCGACTCCCTGGCCTTCTTCCTCTCCTCAGCCTCCTCGATCTGCTTCTTCTCATACAGGAGCTTCCCTTTGATCTTGTGCATGTGAGTGTCAGTCTTGACCATCTCCGCGTAGTAATCTGCCGGCCTGAGGAACCGGACCTTCCTAGACTGCAACTTCTCAAAAGCCTGCCTCGTGCCATCCAGGGCCTGGGTGTAGAATGCAAGCTCACGGGTAAGATCATCATTCACATCAACCTTTTCCCCCTGATCATGATCCACGGTGAGCTTGTGCATCCAGTCCACGTTCTCTGGCCAGGCTATGTCCTCAAGCTTCTCGAGGAGCCGCTCTTTGTTGTATATAGCTTTCTTTGAAGGTTCAGCCTGCAACTCCTCTTCCTCTGAATCATCTTCGGACTCCATGTAGTCCTCGTCGGTATCATCGTCATCGTCCAGCATGGGTTCTTCATGAACCAAGGGCTCTTCGTCACTTTCAAGGTCCACCATTTTCGCTGCACCAAAGAAAACGCGGTATCAATCTACAGAACCGTATAAAACGTTCCGAGCAGGTGACCGCACAAACTAGGGTTTTTTTTCGAGAGGAGGAGCCAAAACTGGCCCCCAAGATTCATTAACATGAAAACTGATAATACAATTTTTCATAAGTTTCCACACCCCTGGGACAACACTATCCCTGGAAGCATCAAAACAGGAATAAGTTTCTCTCCTAAACTGAAAGCACCACACCCCAGGTGCACAGAGCAACCAGCAAAACTATCCCTCTACAATCGTTTTTGTACTCACAGAACTAAATAACCAGAACCTCCTAATGGACACCTTTCAACAAACACCAGCAACTCCTCCTTACTAGTACATCTCACCGCAAGAACTTTACTGCCGGAACCAAACTTCTCTTTTTTAATCAGGAGTCGGCTATCCTACGGTTCATAGGGGGGGCTTTGAGTTTTGCAACGACTTAGCGGCTGCTCAAATTCGGCGGCGACTGCGTGCAAGAAAGGAGAGAAACGGAGGGACCAGAGGAGAGGGTACTCACCATGCTTACGGGGGACCATCGCTAACGAAGAAGGTCGCTGGCCGCCGGAGAGTTTTCCCCGGGAGAAGCGAGGGCGAGGTGTCGCAGTGTGGGTTGGTGGCGATGTGGGACGGCGGGGCGTCGGGGCGGCGGCGGGGTTGTGTGCGTTCAGGCCTGAGTGTGCGTGACTGTGGCGGCGCGTCCCTAGGGTAGGGATGACGGGTCGGGACGGGAACGAGGTCAGGGGTTGGGATATGGACTAGTTTTTCGTGGCTTGGGCCTTACGGGTCAGTTGAATAAGACTTTCTATCTGTTGGACTGGGTCCACTAAAATATCCGTTGGGCTGGGCCTAAGCTAGATGGTGGGATTTTATCCGAAACTTGTTAGCCGATGAGATTTTATTTTAGCAGACGCTTCTTGTCGCGAGGGGAGCGCACGCGGGGTGACCTACTGATCCCTTGGAAGGTGGGCTGCCCTACTGATCCTTTGGAATGTGGGCTGGCAAATCTACCCGTGGCTGAAGCGATGAGGTGCCCAAAGTAGCTGGCCCAACCCGTGTTTTGTTAGCCCATATCGGGTGGATAAATGCTTGGGTACGGTCTCGCATTCCCATCCCGCCGTCGCCCGCGACGACCTACCAGTGCCAGCTGCATTTGGCCGCCGCCGAGACCCGTCATTCGTCAAGGAACAAGGTGGAGGTGCGCCAGTTCCAACCATGACGCCGACACAGATCGAGTATACGGCCAAACTTCCGAAGCTACCGACCACGTCCACCGTTTTGTCCTGTCCTAGCCAGTCTACCACGACAGCAGTAGAAATTGACCGGGAAGCACGTTGTGATCTCCGAGGCTCTCCAAATCCAAGGAGATAGGAGTAGTAGTGTTGCGTAGTTCCACTTGATTATGACACTGTAAAACACTGTGGGACATGTCTTAATACCTTTTTATATATAAGAATTGCTGCCGTCAGACCGTTAACATGGCGTCTCGTGGAGAACATCTTCAGAACGGCTTCTACTGTCTTGCTACACGTCTTACATGCATCAAAGTGGTTCATCAGGTCCTTGTTGGCGAAAGAGTGCATGATTCTCTAGCTAGCTTTGTTCCGTACGTGGACAAGAGCCGTCATTCAGAAATAGAAGGCCGGCCGGCGCGCGGCGGCGATGGCGGCTGGTGTGGTCGCGCATTGTGGCTCTCTGGTCGTGGTCAGCCAGGTCGCGCTCATGCACGTCGACCGGTCCATGATTTGTTCGCGCATGTGGTTCGCACGAGCTCAACTGTACCTTTCAACGGGGCCAGCAGTGGCATGAGAGCGTGAGGTAGAGCGTTGATATCATTGGGGAATGACAGGGGAGCTGCCAAGTCCGACTGGCAACGTAGCTGAAAGGAAATTGGTCAGGACTCCACGTGTTTGCTACTACAGTACTAATTGTAGAACTTATTCGGTCAGGAATGGTTATCTTTCTCTGCAGGGGCTTTTTGCTAGGCGGTCGAGGAAGCAGGTCTGTATTTCTGGCGTTCAGATCGGATGCATCATGCAATGGTGGGCGCGCGCGCACTCGGCAAAGGCCGATCCGGATACAAGGCACGTATGTACGGTCAGCTGCGTTTTGCGGCAACTACCATTCTCGGAGCATGCGTGCAGCCCAGGGCGGAGGAGCATATTTACTTTACTCGTATACTACTGTACAAGGTAGTGAATAAGTTTCTGGACTTTGCTTTTAAGAGCATGTCTAACAGGACCCGTAAAGTTTGGCCCTCTAAATCGCGTGTAGAGCGCCCTGTATAGGAAAATTAGGAAAATCTTTGCTCAGTTTTTCGAGTTCGTCTAGCAGTCCCCTTAAATCCGCCCCGTATATTTAAATTCGAACTACGCGGGAGAGAAGAAGAAGCTTGATTTCATTGATTCGTTCAGATCACCATTACAAGAACTGCTAGAACTGCTACAACTGCTAGAAATCTAACCTATAACTAGTCGAGGAAGACGACGGGGCCGGCCTTCGCCTCCATCTCCTTGAAGGCCTCGACGTCGGCGACGGCCTTCGCCTCCTCCTCCGCTTCCGCCCGCGCCCGCGCCTCTGCTTCCTGCTTCGAGAGCTCGAGCGCGGCCGCGAAGGCGGCCTCCTCCTCCTCCTCTGTCGCCGGCAGCGCTTCCTCCTCCGCTGCCGCGCGTCCTCCTCCGCTGCCGCTAGCGCCGTCGCCGCCGCGCTTGCACGACTGCAGCAGCTCCCTCTCGGCGAGCCACTTCTCGAACTTGCGGCCACTCATCGGCCGCGGCGGCGGGTCGACGGTGTAGTAAATCCCTCCCGGGGCGTAGTCCTTCAGCGTGTCCGGCATTGCCTCCGGCCACGCGACGTACTTCCACACGCTCCGGCGGCTCCCTGCAACAGAGTGCTTGCAATGGAGCCGCCACGCCTCCTCGAGCGTCTCCGGCTCGCGGCGGCGCTTGGAGCGGGCGGTGGAGGAGCCGGAGGCGTCGGGGGAGCTCATGGCGGTGGTGGAGCTTCTAATTGTGCGGCTAAGCGTGCGTAATTGCTCGCCGGAAGTGCGAATGCGGCGGCGGCGCGCGGCGGAGCTAGGGTTGCGGGTGGGGGGTTGGACCCCCACCCGAACCCTCACCCTCTATATGTACGGGGCGGAGGGGGCGGTGGAGCAGACCCCGTAAATTTTTGTTACGGGCCAGGCGGCATACGGGGCCTGCTAGACGGCCGTTTTGGCCCGCGCCCCGTATGCCGCCGGAATTATACGGGGCGCTCGCGTGATACGGGGCCTGTTAGACATGCTCTAAGACCGGTGGTCTGCATTCGAGACGTGTAGCAAGAGGGTGATCGGGTCGGGTCGGGATTCCTGCAGGATGGAGATGCTCTGGCGATAACAAAGGAACAATGGCCGTGCACCCTCCGTTCCGATGCTAGTTATATCCATTATCATCATCTTTTACCTGACGTGCGTCCCGAGCTGATCGTACGCGGGGTGGCCGATCCCCTGCGCTCAACATAGCCAACATCATATCTCTCTCCTATCTTGTCTTGCCAATATACTGCCACATCCTTACATGTACGTAGAAAAACAACAAAAATATCTAGTAGGCGACCGAAAGCGACGGAGGAAAATAAGAAAAGAAAAACAAGGAAAGGGACGGGGCCAATCCAAACTCTGTAAGCTACACGTACGGTTTGCCCTAGGAATCGTGCGAGAACGGCCGGCCAACTAAGGGTAGGGTTGTGGGGATGGACGTCCCATTGCGTACGGCCGACCGGCAGTAGTAACGATGCGGCCCTCGCCGTCACGTCGTCCCGCAGCTGGCAGCCTGGCCCAGGCTGCGGTGCACCTCTGCTTTTTTGTGCGGTTCGGGTTGCGACGTACGCGCATTTGATTAGATTTCCGGGCGGCGGCAAGCCTCAGGTTTTGTTGTTCGGGTTAGCGTGTGCCACATGTCACGGACGTGGCTCCTTGAGCATGACCCCGGACGTGTCACGTGCCGTTGCTGGGTTTGCGTGTATCGTGTGCACGCGCTGATCGTTCGCTCCGCTGTGGGGTTTCCGTCGTACCGGTGCGTAACAATCCAAGTACTCATTGCCCGACAGTGAACGCACGTGCATCTAATATTCGGAGCGTGACGTGAAATTACCTGTACTATCTAATGATCTGTAAAATATATAGTGTGTCGGCGCTAATGTACTAGTGTACCTAAAGAGAAAAAAGAAATGCAAAGCATCGTGTGCTAACAATCTTGCCACACCGGACGCGTATTTGTTTTCCTTACGAAATATTTTAACCGGCGATGTTAAGCTACTTATACACGATACACAAATACATATATAGTACACCTATTTTTCCCCATCATGCCAGAATCGGTGGGGAACCGTTAATCGCTCCTATATATATATATATATATATCCAAAAAAAGAACGCAAAGTTTCCGCTTTCTCCTTCGTCCCCCCAATCACTCCTCCCCCTTTTGATTTTTCCCTCTCGTCTCTGATTTTCCTCCATTGGTTTTCTATATAATCGTTTCTTGCTCCTCTAAGGGTTCCTAGAGATGTTGTTTTCGGCAAATTTGGTACGGTGGGAGGAGTTTTGGAATCATGGACAATGCCGTTGCATATTTTGACGGATGAGTTTGCTAATCACTCATGGCCAATGTTGTGGTGACGGTTGAGACTCACGTTCGTCAAAGTGCAATGAAGAGTGCTCTTAGGGATGGATATAGACCAGTTTCTCAGATTGAGCAGCAACAACCTCCTAGGAAGTGTTCCAAGAAGCAGAAAAATGTCTTGATATTTCCACAGACACAGAAGGTTGATGAACCTAATGGGAAGGAGAAGCCTGATGATATTGGAGAGGTGACCTTAACTATTCAGGTTCTTCATCATGTGGGCATAGTCTTGGGGATTGATCTGGCATTGCTAGCTGAGGACCAACTTATGGTTGACCCTACTCCTATGAAAGAAAATTCTTCCGATGTTGAGTAAATTTCACTTATGTTGTGCGTTGTCAAGAGTCAGTTGGGTCTATAGGCAGTGTTTTATGTCTGAATTGGATGCGTATTTTTGGTATTATTGTGTTTACCTGTGGCCCAGTGGTATTAAGCTCTTGGTTGTCTGGGTTCTTTTGTTGTCAGTTTCTGAAATCCGAGTTTGTGGTCTTCTTATGGTGTACCCATTCCGTTGTGCCAGCTGGATCTCTTTTGCTATATTATATGTGTAATGGATAATATAAATCATTGTATTTGGAAAGTGTTTGATTTGAATGTGAGTGATATCAATGGGGAAGAAAGATAACAACATGTTAGATCTAAAATTGAGTAAAATGAATGTGTTGTTATTTGTTTGCAAGAAACAAAAGCGGAGTACTTTAATCATAGATTGATTCAGAAGTTTTGTCCAAAGAGGTTCGACATGTTTGTGTACTCTCCATTAGTAGGTGCTTATGGGGGACTAATTGTCATCTGGAACTCTTCAATTTTCTCGAGCACTTTAGTTGAAACAAAACGTTTTGGAATTATTGTGAGCTTCGTTTCCATTCATAATTCAGAAGCTTGGCCTTTGATTAATGTTTACCGTCCATGTCTAGGGTGGAGAGCACTAAATTTTATCATGGCTATACAACCTTGACATTCCTACGCATGCGAGTTGGCTTATTCTGGGAGAATTCAACTTTATTCAATCAATAGAAAATACAAACATAGTTGGGGGATGTCAACAATATGTTCATCTTTAACGAAGTAATTAGAAACCTTGGGATTATTGAGCTACATATAAAAGGGCATAATTTCCCTTGGTCAAATATGCTACATGATGCGCTCTTGGTTCTATTAGATTGTTTTTTGTGTCTGATAATTGGATATCGTGTTTGCCTAATATTGTGGTTATGCATTTAGCTAAATCGTCTTCACATCATCTACCATGTGTAGTCAATACCAAAACTTCAATCCCATGATCAAAGATTTTTTGTTTCGAGAACTACTCGGTTAACCAACCAACGTTTTCTATCTGGTAAAAAGTCTTGGAGCAGGTTGTCGCATGAATCTTCAAGTGTTGCTCGGATGGCTGACAAGTTCAAATGGTTATGTTGTGAACTGAAAGATTTGAGCATTTCTCTATCAAAGATCAAGTTACTCATTGAGCTTTGTAATAAAGCAATTTTATTGTGGATGAGATAGAAGATAAGAGGGTTCTTTCTAGGCATGAGTTCAACTTTCGCAAGCTTGTTAAGTTGCATTTGAACAAACTTTTATAAGCTCAATGTACTTATTAGCGCAGTTAGTGCACGATGAGATGGATAAAGATGGGTGGATAAAACACACAGAAAAATCATGCAATGGCGATAAATCTTTTCAGGAGGGACACAATAGCATCTTTGGAATTGGATGATGGAACAATAAGCTCTGGTGATAAACATATGGTGGGAATTTTTTGGGAAGTGTTTAACAATTGTATGAGTTGTTCAAAGGGCATTGCCATGGGGCTTGGATATTTATAACTGGTCAAACATGTTGATGGACTGGAAGTTCTTTCTCGGTCGTTCACAAAGAATGATATGGATCTGATTGTAAAACAGATGCGGGCGGAAAAGGCCCCTGGGCCTGATGGCTTCAACAGTCGATTTCTCAAAAGCTGTTGGGATATTGTGTATGAGGATTTTTTCCAATTATCTAGAGATTTCCGTAATGGAAAAATAGGGCTGGTAAATATCAAATCTTCTTATATAACTCTAGTGCCAAAATATTTCTCCCCTGAGTTGGCTAATAACTATAGACCAATATCTCTAACCGACGTTTGCCTGAAGTTTCTAACCAAAAATGTGCCTAATAGACTCCAAGAGCATATTTTGAGGTGCTTAAGTAAGAACCAATATGGGTTCCTGAGAGACACGGCCATTCAAGATTTATTGTTTTGACGTTTGAATATATTTACCTTTGTCGTATTTCAAAGAAGCTCGTCATTATTATCAAGCAAGATTTTGAGAAATCATTCGATACGATTGAACATGCGGCTATAATTAAAGTTCTAGAATGCAAAGGATTTGACCCCATTTTTATTGGTTGGGTTAAGGAGTTGATGTCTTCTGAAAGTTTTCCAATTCTCTTGAATGGGGTTCCAGGTAGACACTTTATGTATAAATGAGGAGTGCATAAAGGTGATCCTCCCTCTCCTAATTTTTTTTCACTTTGGGTGTTGATTTGCTCTAGGATGATGTCAATTATTTGCTTGCTAGTGCTAAGTTACAATTGCCTATTTCCACCATAGACCCTAACCTCCCAATAATTCAATATGCATACGACCCGTTATTGATTATAAAATCTGATGTGGTGTAAGTGCGGGTACTTAAGCAATTGTTGCCAAGTTATTCAAATACCACTTGCTTGAAAATTAATTGTCATAAATCGTGCATGATTCCTGTAAATGTAGATGATGCCTCTTTGGTGAGTTTAGCCGAGAGCTTTGGCTGTCAGGTGGGAGCAATGCCATACACTTATCTTGGCCTGCTAGTAGGGACTGTGAGACCTAAGATCTAAGACTTAATCCCAATTGTGAGAAGACTGGAAATGAGGCCTTGTTCTACGTCTTTCTTTCTTTCGCAAGGAGACAAACTACAACTCATTGTTGAATATATGAGTGATGACCCACAAGTATAGGGGATCGCAACAGTCTTCGAGGGAAGTAAAACTCAAATTTATTGATTCTACACAAGGGGAGCAAAAGAATATTTGTGAGCTTTAACAAGTGAGTTGTCAATTCACCTGCACCTGAAAGTGGACTTGTTTGAAGTGGTTTATCAGTAAGAACGGTTTTATAGTAGCAGCAGTAGTGAAATAATAGCAACAGTGAAGTGAAAACAGCAGCAGTAGTGTTTGAAGTAAACAGTGGGATTAAATACTGTAGGCATAGGGATAGATGAATGGACGTTGCATGGATAAGATAGTTCATATAATAATCAAGACATGAGCATTGCAGATAAATAAGATAAAGAATCCAAGCACTAAGTAACCATAGGCATGTGTTCCGTAAATAGTCGTACGTGCTCGCAATGAGAACTTGCACAACATCTTTTGTCCTACCAGCCCGTTTTCAGCGGGGCCTCAAGAGCACTACTGGTAATTAAGGTGTTCCTTTGAATAGAATACCGGAGCAAATAATTAACACTCCGTTAACACATGTGGCCCTCACATCACAGCCATCCCCTCCGGTTATCCCAATTTCTGTCACTTCGGGGCCTCGGGTTCCGGACAACGATATGTGTAAACAACTTGCAGGTATGATCAAGAAACAATAATTATCATCGTGATTCAATAACATGCTCAGATCTGAGATCATGGCACTCATGCCCAAAGTGACAAGCATTAAGCATAACAAGTTGCAACAATGTCAATAGCACTAACAGAGGATACTAGGCGCTATGCCCTAACAATCACGGCATTATTACATAAACAATCTCATCCAATCCCTACCATCCCCTTCAGTCTACAGCGGGGGGAATTACTCACACATGGATGGTGAAACATGGATGGTCGATGGAGAGGCGTTGGTGATGACGATGGCGATGATCTCCTCCAATTCCCCGTCCCGGCAGGGTGCCAGAACGGAGTTTCTGAACCCCGGAAAAGGATTTGCGATGGCGGCGGAGCTACGGACTTCTTTCTGGAAAACGATTGAACCCCCTCGGGTTTTAGGGTTGAAGGAAATATATAGTCGAAAGGGGAGCCCAAGGGGGTGTGGGAGTGGCCCACACCACCGGGTGGCGCGACCTAGGGGGGGCGCACCAGGGGGTGGTGTGGCTCCCCTCTGGCCCCTCTCCTGGCCCCCTTCTGGCTCCCGGGGTCTTCCGGTGTTTTAAGACCAATGGGGGTCTTTTCTAGGCAATTTCTCGAAATAGATTTTTCTGCAAAAAAACGAGACACCAAGGTAATTCTGCTAAAAACAACGTTAGTCCGTGTTAGTTGCATTCAAAACACACAGGTTTAGAGGAAAACAATACTCCCTCCGTTTCATTAAACAAGGCGTGAAATTTTTTCCCAAAAAATCCACAAAACAAGGCACACATTCGTTCTTGCCTTCATTCTACCTAAAATACCCCTCCGGAGTTATTCCCGCATGCAAGTTGAGCCAATCAAGTTTTATCTCTAGTTTTTTCCCACGCGCAGAGTCGTATGCATGCACTAGGCCTAGTCGGCCAGACATGAGCAGATGCTCGTATTGGCTCATGCATGCGCATGCAAGAAGGGTACTACGGTCCAAACTCCCTAAGCGAGCCACTGCCTTGGTCTTCGGGACAGAAATTTCACGCCCTGTTTTCAGGAACGGAGGGAGTCAGAAAAGTGTTCGGCAAAGGAGATACGTTTTCGATGTATCAACTCCCTCCAAGCTTAGCTTATTGCTTATCCTCAAGAAATTCAGTGACAACTGAGTGCGATAAAAGATTTTTACGAACACATTTGTTTCCTATGATGTAAATATACTCAATATATGATCAAATACATAATTATGCTTATGATAAGATACATGCAAGATAATGTTGCTTAATAGCTATGCAAACCATGAAGAGATAACAACATATTAATAATAAACAACATGAAGCATAACTATTTGCAAAATTGTAATATTCTTAATAGGATCTGATAAAGTGGTATCTCGCTTGCTCTTATGTATGGGGAAAAACATAAATGCCAGGGCACCTCTGAAATTCAAGGGAAGACTAGAAGTAAAGATATCAAATATACAAGTATCAAAGTTATACCACAATCAACCGTGCTTTGGGACAAACACTCGATGATCCGCTCCTCCTCCACGCCACTCCTTATGTCCTGGCAAATGGCTGCGACCTCCTTGTTGAGATGGGCCTCAGCCTTGGCTTGTTCATGGGCCTTGCGGATGCCCTGGCGGCCCATGGCCCGCTTCTTGCTACGTAACGCTTGCTTCAAGTGCACTGTCGTGACAATACCCTCCCCTGAATGAGCAGCTTGTCCCCAAGCTGGAGCTCCTAGAAATGCTTCCACCAAAGAGAAGACACTCTCCCAAGTGTTGTGAGCATCAGGCAAGGTAGAACAACGTACACATACCTGTGGTTGGAGTTTCTGGCCCTTCTTCACCAATCGTTCCTCCAGAATCTCCTCTGGCACGGCTTGAGCTTCCAAGTTCATAAGCGATGTTGGCAGTGTGGCACTCACTTCATCAGAAGATTTCACGGCTTTCTTCAGGAGGGACACATGCACCACTGGATGTATTTTTGAGTGCTCAGGTAGTTGCAATTTGTAAGACACCTTGCCCACCTTTTGGATTATCTAATATGGCCCAAAATATCGGAAACTCAACTTATGACAAGAACGAGGCATCAGGGACTGCTGCACATACGGTTGTAACCGGAGGTACACCGAATCTCCCACTTCAAAACTCCTTTCAGTGCGTTTCTTTTTAGCCTGATGAGTCATTCGTTGGATAGCTCGCTCCATGTGTTGTTTTATCACTGGAATCATGACAGCTTTCTCCTGAAGCCATTGCGCAAGGTCAGATCCCGCCGGGGTGTCACCGTTGTGCATACTGAAAATGTCGTGGCTTCCTGCCATAGATCAACTCAATTGGGGTTTTTCCCAAGGCCGAGTGAAACGACGTGTTGTACCAGTATTCAGCTTGAGATAACCATTTGGACCAATGAGTGGGATTAGCATGCACCAAACACCTCAGATAAGTCTCCAGACATTGATTAAGCCGCTCGGTCTAGTTTGTGGATGGTATGAAGAGCTGAGGTTGAGTGTGGTGTCAGCCAATCTGAACAGGTTCTGCCAAAACGAGTTGGTGAATATCTTATCTCTGTCTGAGATTAACACCTTGGGCAAGCTATGCAGTTTGTACACATGGTCAATGAATAGCTGTTCCACTGTTGCTACTGTAAAGGGGTGCTTCAATGGTACGAAATGCCCATATTTTGTTAATTTATCCACCACAACCATGATGGTGTCAAACTTGCTAGATGTAGGCAACCCCTCGATGAAATCCATGCTGATTGTGTGCCATGCTTCAGGTGGCACCTTATGAGGCTGTAGCAACCCAGGCATGCGATTATGCTCCACCTTTGCCTGCTGACAAATCTGGCATTGTTGCACAAACTGTTGCACATCTCCTCTCATTCCTGGCCAAGATAAAATTTGTTGTATTTTCTGGAGTGTGGGCAAGAATCCAGAGTGCCCTCCCAGGACAATGTTATGTAAGGCTTGTAAAGCAGTTTGCTGAGCCTCCTTATGTGTACCCAGCCAAAATTTTCCTTGGTGTCTGATGATACCATCAGTGAGGGAGTATCCTTGCTCATTGGGGCTTTTGATACACAATTCAGCGAGCAGCTGTTGAGCTTGAGGGTTTCGTTGATAACCTTCCACCACAATTTCGAGCCACCTGGGGTAAACCACTGATGCTGCAAGTGCTTCATCAACATGAGCAGTTTTGCGTGAAAGAGCATCTGCCACACGATTCGTTATGCCCTTCTTGTATATAATCTTATATCCTAGTCCCAACAACCGAAAGAACGCCTTTTGTTGAATCTTGGTATTGAATTTGTGGTCTCCCAAGTGAACTAGACTCTGCTGGTCAGTATGAATGACAAAAGGCTGATATTGGAGATAAGGCTTCCATTTCTCCAATGCAATCAAATTTGCTAAGCACTCCTTGTCATAAGTCGACAACGTTTGATTCTTTGGCCCCAAGACCTTACTGAGAAACGCCAATGGGTGCCCCTGCTGCATCAATACTGCACCCACTCCATATCCAGAGGCATCCGTTTCCACCACAAATTCCTTCTGGAAGTCAGGCATTGCCAACACTGGGGCTTGGATTAATGCAGTTTTCAGAGTTTGGAATGCTTCTTCAGTATACTTTGTCCACACATATGACACATTTTTCTTTAACAGTGCTGTCAGAGCTCTACCAATGAGTCCAAAGTTCTTGATAAACCGGAGATAATAGCCCACCATCCCAAGGAATTCTCTTAGTTGTCTCACATTCATCGGTCTTGGCCAATTCTTCACTGCCTCCACCTTGATTGGATCTGTGGCTATACCATCCACCCCAATTATATGCCCTAAATATTCCAGACATGATTGAGCAAAAGAACATTTCGTCTTCTTGATAAACAACTGATTCTTCTCTAACAATTGGAACACCTTCCTCAAATGTTCCACGTGTTGTTCCAAGCTCTTGCTGTATATCAGTATGTCGTCAACAAATACCAACACAAATTTTCTGATCACCTCCTGAAATACATGGTTCATTGCTGATTGAAACGTCGTCGGGGCACAGGTGAGTCCAAAAGGCATTACCCGAAATTCATAGTGTAACATCCCAGTGTTTGGGAAGTTATAAGGATCTAAATTTAATATGTGCATTTGCAAAGCATGCATCTAAAAGTACGGGAAATTTTGGCGCGAAAGTTTAAACGATTCAAAGTGACCAATGTTTCATTTGACATGATGAAATAGGTCTTGTTCATCTGGTCAGGAGTACATTTAACATTGTATCTCTACAAACTAAATCATTTGATAAGACAAACCATAATTAGTTGTGACCAACACAAACTCTCAACAACTTTAACCACAAGTCTTTAAGTGACTTGGGATAACTCATTAGATATCTACAACCCAAAGGGGTGGGTATCCAAATCACATAAGTGAGGATCATACTTTCACAAATGAGTAATGTATAATTGAATCATCTCATCAAGAGAGATGTGATCTCTTATAAAACAACAACCCTCTAAGATATTAACCATTCATAGCACACCTTTATAAATTATCTCATAATTGTAAAGTGCACCTTCATAAGTAAATAAAAAAAAATAGTAGAACACAACAGATAAAAACTAGTGTTAACTAAAACCCATAAGTGGGAAATGATATAATAATTGAATTAACATATTTATCGAATATGTACATATATCATCAACTATAAAAGAAGTACCTAAGAGAAGAATCAAATCTTCTTCAACCGCTGTTAAAACCTTGATCAACAGAGATGTGATCTCTTATAAAACAACAACCGCTAGTAAGGCTTGTGATCATACTTCTTCCCACCTTCTGGAGGGGTACTCAACACCCCTTTCTGGGCAGCAATATGGGTACCATTCCTCTTGTACTCATGTTTGAACCTGCTGGCCATATAAATTCTAGATTCCTCCAGTAATTCCTCCGTGTTTCAGCTAGAGACAAGGCAGTTTCCACCGTTTTTGGTTTGTGTAACCGGATGGCCTTCTGAATTTCTCTCTTCAGCCCATTCACGAATTTCGTGACAAAAAATGCTTATCATAATGCTTGTTCTGCACCAAAACCTTGTGCCTCAATTCTTCAAACTTCATGTAATAAGTTGCCACAGCATCAGTCTGTTTGCATCGTTCCAATGCTTCCAAGTAACGGTGGTGCTTGTCCTTCCCAAACTTGGAATGTATTGCTACAATCAGCTCCTCCCAACTCTCCACATCATTTTCAGCTTCATATGATTGCAGCCACAGGGCAACATTTCCTCTGAAGTGCATTGTTGCGAAACTCGCCCATGACTCCCGAGAAACATTGTATAGTGAAAAGTACTTCTCTGCTACACCCCGCCACCACTTGGGATTTTCACCATCAAACTTGGGAAAGTCAGTCTTAGGCACCCTTCCGCCCCCATTGTATCTACTGCCTCTGCTAGCCAGAATGGTACTACCATCCAGATCATCATCATGTTGCGAAGTCTCACCGAGATCAAAATGGACTGGCGTGTTGTGGAAATTCCGTCTCTGTTTCTGAGCCTCGATGTGTGCTCTCCACAATGTGGAGTTCAGAGCAGCAACCCTTGCCTCCGTTTCCAACGTCCCTGTCTGCGGTGCCTCTGTTTTTGCCATCGTTCTCACCGCCTCCAACACTGCAACTCTGTTTCCCACTTCCTCCAACGTTTTTTGCAATTTTCCTATAGTACCATCTACCTGAGGCATCCATGTATTCAACCCCTTGAGAGTTTCTGCCATGGTTTCTAGAGAATCTGCCACCATCTCACCTTGGGTCTTGAGCTCCACCAATTCTGACTGTACCTTGTCCATCGCCGTCACCATCGTCTCCGTGAAGCACACGAATCAAGCCGTCGACCCGGGATTTTACCGTTCACGGATGGTCCGCAAACAACTGGTCACCGCCGCTCGATTTGTGCCCGAGCAGTCTACCGCCGCCGTTTCCGCCGCCTAGATGGTGCCCAAAGCGCACCAACTGCTCCGCCGCCGCGAAATCCGATACAAACCGTGGGATTTTACAGGAGATCCCAACCACAATTCGCTCGATCTCGATTCACCTCCGCTGGATCTCACTCTACTGGCTAGTGGCTAACCTACTCTCGCGGATCCAGACCAAAAAAATTCCTGGCTCTTGATACCAAATGTAACAGGATCAATCCAATCTCCACCAATTACTACAGAAACTGGGATACACCAGTGCCAATCGATACAACAGCGTCACGCTGTGAAGATGAGAGAATGAACTCGGTTCATCCGAATTTGGGGAACAAGGAAGAGATACAACCCCAAAGGGGAATCAGCTAATAATCACTCGATGATTCGCTCCTCCTCCACGCCACTCCTTATGTCCTGGCAGATGGCTGCGACCTCCTTGTTGAGATGGGCCTCAGCCTTGGCTTGTTCATGGGCCTTGCGGATGCCCTGGCGGCCCATGGCCCGCTTCTTGCTACGTAACGCTTGCTTCAGGTGCACTATCGTGACAACGTGGCAATGTCAAGCTGGGGCAGACTTTTGGGCTTTGCAGTCGTGCTGAGTTTCGATCAAGAGATTGTGAGGTCTCAATTAGGGATTTTGTACGTTTTTATATGGTTGCCTCATGGAGAAGTGTCGATATAGGAGTTGAATTATTGATCGAAGTGTTTGTACAGTATTCTGATCGGCATTTTTTTTTTCCTTTTGAGTTTTTTCTAGGACTTTTTCCTTTTGAGGGACTGTACGTTCTGTGCCCAGATTGGACCACTCAGATAGTCCAGCGATCATGCTTGGGATGTATAAGAACTACACGAGTTAATCCCGGTTTTGTGCTTTAGCGATTGTGGTCTTTTTAGCGATAATTGGATGGTCTTTTTAGCGAACGCTGGTTTTAGCGATGGTGGTTCTTTAGCGATCGTTGGGACGCTGGTTTTATTGACGTAAGTACGGTCGTTATGCCGTACTATATAGTAGAGATTATTTTGAGACAGAGGAAGTACTATGTTTCAAATACAAAAAAATCAAATCATATTTTTGCTTGTAACCAGACGTCACATGCAGCCAAAACTATATTTAAAGCAGGATGTCCAAAAGCTGGAAGCCCATGTCGTGGTCATAGCCAAAGCCAAAGGCATACCACTTACGTGAACGACTCGACGCCGCACGTACGGAACGGTCTAGAACCGGGTCGAGCGAGTCCAAAATACACAAGCTGTATTGTTTCAACTGGGATGGATGTATCCGTGCGTGCGTGCGTGCACGGGGTGGGAAGCTGCCGTGCGCTAGCCGCGTGTGTGCGTCCCCCCACCGTCAGTAGGTCTCGGCAAGTGTCCGACGCGCCTGGCTAGCTTGCTTCACTCACCTCGCGACCTATATCTAACCACGCCCGCTTCCTCTCCAGCGTCACACACCGCCCGCGCGCTCCCTCCGATCCACCACATCGCCTCTTCCTCTCTGGCTTGATCCCCAACTCGGCACCAAGAGTGAAGGCGAGATCACCGCCCCGGCCGGTTGCATCGTCCACGAGTTCTTGCTCCCTCCTCGGCGTGATCGGCTCTGTTCCAGCTGGTATGCCCTGGCCTCCTCTTGTGATTATTTTGCTCACCATTTTTAGACCAGTGGCCCAGATTTTACAGCAACGGCCCTGGACAAACAGAAAGATATCACTACCGTATAATATTCGCGGAAAGAGAGATCGAAGCAACCACCTGCCTATCACCGCTAGGAACATGATACGGAGTAGACAAAATTAATATACCGGGCGTACTTTGCTTGTCAATTTGTTACTGACCACTAGGCACTGAGATCCGCTAACGATTTCCTTCTTGCTCCGTGCAGCGCTGGTGACGGCGGCTTCCCCTGATACGCGTCCACTCTGGCCTTCTCCGCTGCACCACCGCCGTTAACCGACGTGCCGGCACGGGCGGATGCTGCAGGCGTCCTTCGTGTCTCCTCCGTTTCTCTCCTGTGCAAGGGCTCCCCGATTGACAACGGCTGATTAAGCAAACCGCGACGCCTGCCTGGCCTGCTTCTCGTAGCTGTTCAGAACTCGGAAGAAGTTATTGAAGTGGGTGGAAAGAATTTGCGGTGTGAGACTCCGAGATGGTCAAGATGGGCTGCTTCTGTTCTCTGCTCGGCGGCAACAGGAAGAAATCGAAGGTCAGTACAGTACCGGCCAAATTAGTTCTTTCTTCGAAGATAAATCTGCTAAATTAGTTGGTAGAACTGGCACGCTTGTCACGTGTTTGCACTGCGGCCTCTGTAGATTAAAAAAATATAATTAATACTCCACGCCATGTTCCGCAGGATGTGAGAAGGTTTCTTGCGGCAAAAGGGGTAGCGGCAACGAGTGGCAGAAGGTGAAGCCGGTGGAGTCCATGGACGGGACGGACGCCGCTCCCGTCGTCCGCAAAGGCGGTGTCGTCGACAGTGCGCCAGCGCGCGACACAAAGGTTGTCGCCGAGTTGGCATGTCCAGGACGCGACGACGTCCTCCATGGTGGCAGGGCCTCGACAACGACGGTACTACCTAACGCCGACCTTGTCGGAGGCGCGGACAGTACGGGCACGGCCTCGTCCGGTTGCAGCAGTGACAAGGATGCTATCAGCGCCGCTGCGCCGGATGACGGGATCGTGGACGGGGACGTCGGCCGCGCGTTGCCGACGGCGATCCCGTCCAGGCTGCAACGCTCGTGCTCCAACATCGAGACGGGGAGGTCGGGCTGGCGGAAGGCGTTCGACGACATGCTGCCGCCGGCCAAGTCACGCTCGCACGAAGACCTCGTGGCCTTGCCCGTCGGCAGCTTACTAACGAGCCCCAACATTAACGGGGAGCCGGGCGGCGCAAGCCCGGCTTCGTCCGTGAAGACGGCGTACAGCGCGGACCGCGTGATGCTGAAGAGGAGGTCGTCGAGCCAGGTGCTCCCGTCCCGCAGCCGGAAGCTCTGGTGGAGTCTTATCCTGTGGAGCCACCGCAGCCTGCACCGCCCGGCCGCGTCCATGCCGGTGTTCCTGCCGCCGCCTGCGGACACGGAGGACGACGTCCTGCCACTCCCACCAGCACGACGGGTACACGTCCGACACGCTGGGCGCCAGGAAGAACAAGGGGACCGCCGCCGCCGCCGTGGAGGAGGAAGAGCCGACGATCCCGAGCCAGTGGGTGGCGTTCTCGGCGGAGGCCTCGTCGTCGCTGGAGCGTGTCAGCGCGTGGGTGAGCAGCTCGTTGATCCACGCCGCGGAGCAGGAGGAGGATGGTATCATGGAGGTCGGGGAGTCGTCGGGGACCAAGGGCCACGTGCAAGCGCCAGCGCGGCGGCGCAGCAGCCCGGCGGAGGATGCCGTCCAGGCGAGCAGCGTCGTGCAGACGCTCAACGCTTTCTCGACCGCGGCATACATAGCAGGCATGGGGCTCAAGGTCGTCCCGATGATCTCGGCCTTCTCGACCCTCCGGTCGGTGAACCTGTCCGGCAACGTGATCGGTAAGTTAGATTGATCGGCACTGACGAAAGAATTACTGCTGCTTTTCTTGGTGTAATCGTCATCCGTTAACTGATTTGGCAGGTCACATCTCCCCGGATCGCTGCCCAAGGGCCTGCACTCGCTGGACCTGTCGAGGAACAACATTGCTGTGATCGAGGGCCTGCGGGAACTGACGAGGCTGCGCGTGCTCAGTCTCAGTTACAACCGGATCTCACGCATCGGACATGGTAACCAACCTCAGTTCCTCTCTCTTGGCAGCCAGCCATGCATCACTTAATTTTGCATGTGGTTCCAGTACCCTCTTCTGCTGAAAACCTGGGCTCGCACGTATCTTGTTCAATGTCCCGGTGTCCTTCTCCATCGGTGGCATCAGATCTTGGCCCCTGCTACGTGCTAGTAGGATGGTCCAAACTACAGGCTATACAGCACAGCAATTGGACAGGGAAGAGTCGTGTCATCCTCCTCCAAGCTAGCACAACCACGGTGTGCTGGAAAAGCACTTTTGGCTCGTGGTAGACGCCCAAGCCCAACAGGAGTTCGTAGGTTTCGCTTTCGTCTAGGACCCCAAGATTTCACACCAGAACACCAGAACTCCGGCCAGTACCGATATGGACATCTCACGGCCGGCTTTTGGCTTCGTAGTTTTCGATGTTCCTCGTGACGGCGTCCCCTGCTCTGATACCTAGTACCTGTTCAGTACCCATCCATGTCAAGTGCCGATCGTGGTGGATCCGAACGCAGCCTTGCTCGTACCTACACAGACGTGCCTGACTGGGCGCCACATCATAGCTGAGCTGGTCCAGCTGGTCACTGCTCCTTTAATGCCGTCCTTTTGTTGCAAGACGGCAAAATACGATGGTCACTCACGCCAGCCTTTCACCGGTCCTGTTTGGGTTCTGCATGTACTCTGGAGTATGTGCTAGATTGCCTGAATCCATCACCTGTAATTCTGTCAATGTTTTACTCTATGGTGATGTAGAGCAACGAACTAACCAAGGTGCGTCTTCTGTTGCCAAAAACTATCCAGGGCTGTCGAGCTGCACGGCGATCAGGGAGCTCTACCTCGCCGGCAACAAGATCAGCGACGTCGAGGGGCTGCACCGCCTGCTCAAGCTCGCGGTCCTGGAGGTGAGCTTCAACAGGATCACCACCGCCAAGGGCCTCGGCCAGCTCGTCGCCAACTACAGCTCCCTCAGGGCCATCAACCTCCTGGGCAACCCCGTGCAGACCAACGTGGGCGACGACACGCTCCGCAAGGCCGTCTCGGGTCTCCTGCCGAGGCTGGAGTACCTCAACAGGCAGGCCGTGAAGCCGCTGCGCGCACGGGAGGCGGCCAAGGACAGCGTAGCCAAGGCCGCGCTCGGGAACAGCCGGTGGAGCTCGCGGAGGCGGGCGTCGTCGCGCCGGTCCAGCCAGAGCCCCGGCACGTCGGGGAAGAGCCGGGACAGGGCAGGGAGCAGCAGCAGGAGCAGGTCCAAGACTGGGTTCAGAGTTCGAACGTCTCAAGCAGGTGACGGGATCAGGACGTAAACAGTGTCACATTGACTCCGGAGGGCGTTGAGACTAGAGTGAAATTGCACGTCCTGAAAAATGCAATACCTTGTTATCCAACAAAGGTACTTCCTCTGTTGCCAAAACGGCTTATAATATGGAACGGAGGGAGTACTTTAGAAGGAAGTGTATTTCAAGCGATTCCTGATGAACCCGAAATGATTCAGGAAAGAAGACACATGCATGCCACCTATTATAGTCAAGAGGTGCATGCATCTCAAGGTCCCAAATGTGCAGGTTACCTGATTGATTGCGATTTGGAGGACAAAAGTCAGTTCGTCTTTCGCATGTGGCTAATTTTATCTTGCTCTGTTATCCACCTGCACGGCATTGCTGATTATAGAAGATGTGTCTAATTTTATCTTGCTCTGTTATCCACCTGCACGGCATTGCTGATTATAGAAGATGTGTCTTTCTCCTAAGGAAAAGTATGTAGCCGGATAATCAATCACATTGAAGAACCAAACATCACTGAAAATTTGGTAATGAAACGGCGTTTTTTTTTTTTTGCTTTGTCTTTTCATTAGTATAGAATTAGTACAGAAGAATAATTTTGGGTTTAGAAAACAAACTACATGGCCCAAACCCAAAGAAAACAAAAGCTTACTCTCACAACACTACAACACCCAAAAAAGGGCACCCGGCCGAAACCGAAAGGTAGGTCCAGTGCTTGATTTCGGAGAAAACCGCTAGCAAAATGGAATAGCGGTGGCAGAAGATCTTTCTGTTGCGCTAGTTTTAAAGCTCCCAGGAGACGAGCATTAGGATGGACATTGTCGCTTCTTCGAGGTAAGAATTGGCGGACTTTTTTTTTCTTCCGGGTGCAATCAAAAGGGAGTTTTTGGCAAAGAGGAACTTGGATTCACATCCAAATCCAAGAAGGCCAACAAGAAGAAAAATAAGAAGATCACTCCCCAAACTAATGTTATTATGTTTGTGAGGGAGAGGGGGTTGGCTAGTGAGGGAAATAGAGACCAACTCCATTACAGATGGTGGTGTCATAAGGGGCACTCCTACTCATGATAACTTGGCCGGAAAATACAAGTCATTCTATATTGTTTTAAAATCTAGATATGGTCATGTATTTGCTAAATATGTTGGCACTTCATACAATAAAATCATTGAACTATTTGGGTTCCTAAGACTCTTGTGACTAGCAAGAAATGAGGCATCCAAAAAGAATACCTCATGACTGATGCCTACTACACGATTCTATTTTTATAGACCCGGTTGGGCCTCCAAGCGCACGGGTGTGTAGAACAACAGAAAATTCTCTATAGTGGACGACCCAAGATTTATCGAACCAAGGGAGATGTATGTTGAACGTATTGTCGGAGACTAGACTGTCAAAGACAGGAGCTCGCAAGAGGTTCGAAAACTGGGGGCTAACCACACTTCCTACACCTCTCGTGAGGCTTCACGAGGAAAGCTTAGGGCACACAACAATGGCGACACGAGGAGTTTACCCAGGTTCAAGTCACCTTGCAGTGTAAAACCCTACTCCTGCTTGTTTGATGTATTGAACTGTTGTAGTTACAGTACAAGATGCTAGTTTGTGCTCGGTTCAAACTAGTGAGGCTCGGAGTGAATTGATTCATCCCCGCTACGGGAGCCAATGGTCTCCTTTAATACCATCGTTTGGACCTACTTCCTGTGACGCCCCGAGATCGGGCACTATGCAGATTTCAGCATTTCCGCCAAAATCCACATAATAACCGATTCCAGGTTGCCACTTGTGATAACATTACAACAGTTCACGAATAATCCACAACAACAACAGAGGAGGTATATACAAGACGACTCAAACGAGTCAAGGATACAACAGATACAACAGATACAATACAAAGATCCAAATGACAGCGGAAGAAACAGCATAGTGTGCGACTACGGACAAAATACAAATTGGACTAAGAGTCCTGAAGATAACCGACGGCGTCCAATCCCTGCCCAGGCCAAGCCGGCGGGATTCCCAAGCTAACGTCGTCAGACTTCAAACCTGCTGACTGCAATGTGGAATATGCAGCCACGAAAATGGATTCGTGGGTCAGTACTATTAAGTACTGGCAAGTGGATAAACCATACTCACAAGATACCAGCGTAACCAATCATCACAAGATACAAATACTTTGGGTACAACGGAAAGGAAGGGATTATTTCAACGAAGCGGCAGCGGGCTGCACTAACTAACTACAGAGACGCGCTACAACATCCGGCTAATAGAAGGGGATAAGAGAGCGTGACAAAACCAACTATAACTACTCACCAAGCAATACCCATCCAGTGTTACCCCCTACTAAGGAAGCAACCAAAAGAAACTCACACGGTTGATTAAGGTGACATTCATTTTTATGGTGGAGGTAATCTATATTACTAGTCAAGTTATCATCGTTAAGTGTAAGTTGTCTGAGTACTTGTTAGCCAGCACTTTCACCAAGTCATCCATAACCGCGGACAACACGGCTTCTCGAGAAGATTAACCCTGCAGGCATGCACCAATTTGGTCGTACACGTAAGAATGACCCGCCAGATGGAAAGGCCCTTCCACCAAGCGAGGCACTCAACACAACCCAATTCTTCTTCGCATCAAGCCCAAAGAACCACGTGCAGTTGAGCGCACGACTAATCAAGCCCCACGAAGAAAAGGGGACCCCCATAACACTCTAAGAACGTGTCTCCCTAAATACCGACTACAAAAGTTCCACCCTGGCGCCAAGGGTTCGCACCTGCATATGCATGCGGCAAATGGAAAACCCGAACTAAGTGTGGCGATTTGGACGAGATGAGAATCGAATCAAAGTTGTGGGGGGCGCCCATACTCGCTTCCCACATGCGGTTAGCGCGCTCATCATGGATCGGAGGACAAGACCCTTTTCCTAATTAAGGTCGACACTAGCAGGCCTCAAAACCACGCCGGGCCTCCTGCCGGTGCCTTATCATCAAATTAATATTACCCAAATAATTAACATGTTGTTGATTGAATTGAAACCCAACTATCGACTAAACAGATGATAGGACAAAGGATAACAGGACTCGAGCGCAAACAAACCTAAGCATGCAACTACGACACGAGGGCCAACGGGGTAAACAAACAACAGGTAATAGGAAGTGGAAGTAAGGCTATATCATGGTTGCAAGGTAAACATATGATAGGATCGAGACACAAGCATCGAATCATAAGGCTAGCATAAAGACAACGGAAAGAATCGGTAACAAGTGAGGAAAGGCAACATAGGTAGCAAGTGAGTATACTTGCCTGGAATCCAGGAAGTAGAGGTACATCCGCAGAACTTGTCGTTGCTCACATCATCTCAACGTCCTATCCGCGAAGAAGCAACGAACTAGAACAAACACCGGATGCAACAATTACTACTACGGCAAAAGATCCAGCATGATCCTATTTTATATGCATGACATGCGAGATGCAACGCAAAATGCAATTAAATCAATTTAAATTGAGCCGGAAGCCCAACATTTAATTTAGGAGGTTCACGTTATTTATCTACCCATCAAGATTAAATGTTGTTTAACATGGAGAGACAAGGATATAGATGAGATACACAATTTAAATGGAACCGGGGCAATATTTAATTATCCCATCTCATTCCATATTTAATTATTAGATGATATTACTATTACCCGCACCCACAAGATGCAATGCAACACATGAATGAGATGACATTTATAAAAAAGATTGTATTTAGAAAATACGCATATAGAGGTTAGGGTTTGGGTTCGCACGTTGGAAGAGAGGGTCTTCGGATTCGAAGGTAGCATCTTTGGACGTAGAGGAAGTAGACGTCCGTAGAAGAAGTAGGCGTCCTCGTTCCAGAGTGGAAGTAATCGTAGGCGGGGTCGTCAGACCGTAGAGGAAGTAGTCGGCGTCGAGGAAGTAGTGGAAGTAGTTGTTCACGGGTCGTCGTGGTAGCGGATCTTGGTGTTCCAATCTTCGGGGTCGGGGGTGAACTTGTCGATCCCGCGGCAACGGACACGCACGAAGGCGGACAACGCAAAACGTACACAAAGGGTGACTGATGATCTTGTCGATGGCCGGTATTAGGTCTTCGAGTCCCACACATCCTTGTGGTCCTTGTCGGTCATGGCGCCGTGGTGGATCTTGGTGACGAGGTATAGGTCGGGGAGGCTCTTGGCACGTCACGAAGAACTTGTTATGGTTGAGGTGCACAGATGAAGCTGTCAACGGGAGCAAGTCCTGGCGTGATCAGAGAGGCACTGCACACATTGTGGGCAAAACAGCAAACACCTAGCAGGCGTCATCGTGCAGGTGGTGTGCAGGTGCGGTTGGGGAAGACCCCATTCGGAGGAGGATCGTGCAGGAGCTGTAGGCCAATGAGAGACGGCAGGGTCGGCGACCTGAGCTAGAGGAGATGCCTCGATGCAGTTCATCGGGGCCGAGAAGAGGCGGGCCGGGGCGACTCTCGGCCGCACAAGACGGACAATGGAAAGCGACGGCGTGGGCTCGTGCGGTGTGGTGTCGGGGATGCGTAGGACTGGGAGGGCGAGAGGCTCGGCCGGAGGAGCGCAGCGCATGGAGCAGCAGCAGCTGCCGACGTCTGCAGGCGCGACTGCCAGGAGGAAGATGGGGAACAGGGACTCGGACCGTGAGGTGTCCGTCGGGGACGAGCAGAGGTGTGGCTGGCGGCGCTGCCATGTGGAGCCTCCAGGGCCTGCTCGGGTCGTGGTCGAGAGGAGCTCGAGGCAGCGCCGGTGTGCCTGTCGCCGGGAGGAAGCAAGGGGCGACGGGAGGCCGGCTTGTGGAGGAAGGACGGAGCAGGGTTCTGGGGCTCGGGACCGGAGGCGAGCGTGAGCGTGAGTAGGAGAGGAGGGGCGCCGGAATGGAGAGGTGGCGCAGCCAAGGCGACGAGCGAGAGGGAGCGGCGGCCTCATCTTCTATCGAGGAGGAAAGAGGCAGAGAGCGAGAGGAGCATGCAGGCGGCGCTGGGTGTAGGGGATCGATCGATCCCCTTGCCCTCACGTGCGTGCGTGTTGCTCTGTGGGTGGAAAAAAGGGCAGGGACCCGATGGCGTTTTAGAGAAGGGAGGCGGGGGGTGGAGTGGAAAAACGCCACGAGGGCTACTAGGGTTTCGGTGGGGCTGGCTGGCTGGGCCTTTTGGGCCTGGCCGGCTGGGCTCTCTCTCTCCCTCTTAAAACCTTTTTTTTCCAGAAATTGGTTAGGCACTATTAAAAATAGTTTTATGCACCAAACAAATTCTAGAAAGTTATAGAAAATAGGACTTGATGAATTTTAATTGGGTTGCAAGTTTTAAATGAATGATGATGCATTATGCCATGCCATGAAAAAGAAAAACAACAAACAATTTTATCTGGAGGAAAAACCTCGGGTGTTACAGCCGACACCTCTAACAAGGGATTGCGCCCTCGAGTTCCGCTCCAAGCCGATAAGAGAGAAGAGATGGTTATACTATCGAGTCTTCGTGTTCCATGTTGATCGTCTCGACACCACTAACAAAAGTTTCTCGACACCACTAACAAGGGAATCTTGCTCGGGTTGATGACGATGTTCTTCCATTGAGAGCCTTCCGATGATCGAACCTATTAGGTTAACGGCTTAGAAAACGTCCACCCACGTAGGATCCTAAAACTTTGAAAGATGGCGAAGAAGAGGGACTCTAAAACAAATAAGATCAGAGGAGAAATAGAATAGAGATAAGGAGAAAACAAGAATCCTATTGAGATGTTTCCAAAATAGTTTGGCAGAAATAGTTTTGACACTTTAGAAACACGACCGTTAGCGAGGTTATCCTACAGGCTTTGCGGACCCGTTGCTTCGATAACCATTCGTATGGAAACAACTTTGGGAATCGGAAACCTGGCTCTGATACCATTTGTGACGCCCCGAGATCGGGCACTATGCAGATTTCAGCATTTCCGCCAAGATCCACATAATAACCGATTCCAGGTTGCCACTTGTGATAACATTACAACAGTTCACGAATAATCCACAACAACAACATAGGAGGTATATACAAGACGACTCAAACGAGTCAAGGATACAACTGATACAATACAAAGATCCAAATGACAGCGGAAGAAACAGCATAGTGTCCGACTACGGACAAGATACAAATTGGACTAAGAGTCCTGAAGATAACCGATGGCGTCCAATCCCTACCCAGGCCAAGCCGGCGGGATTCCCAAGCTAACATCGTCAGACTTCAAACCTGCTGACTGCAGTGTGGAATATGCAGCCACGAAAATGGATTCGTGGGTCAGTACTATTAAGTACTGGCAAGTGGATAAACCATACTCACAAGATACCAGCGTAACCAATCATCACAAGATACAAATACTTTGGGTACAACGGAAAGGAAGGGATTATTGCAACGAAGCGGCATCGGGCTGCACTAACTAACTACAGAGACGCGCTACAACATCTGGCTAATAGAAGGGGATAAGAGAGCGCGACAAAACCAACTATAACTACTCACCAAGCAATACCCATCCAGTGTTACCCCCTACTAAGGAAGCAACCCAAGGAAACTCACACGGTTGATTAAGGTGACATTCATTTTTATGGTGGAGGTAATCTATATTACTAGTCAAGTTATCATCGTTAAGTGTAAGTTGTCTGAGTACTTGTTAGCCAGCACTTTCACCAAGTCATCCATAACCGCGGACAACACGACTTCTCGAGAAGATTAACCCTGCACGGATGCACCAATTTGGCCGTACACGTAAGAATGACCCTCCAGATGGAAAGGCCCTTCCACCAAGCGAGGCACTCAACACAACCCAATTCTTCTTCGCATCAAGCCCAAAGAACCACGTGCAGTTGAGCGCACGACTAATCAAGCCCCACGAAGAAAAGGGGACCCTCATAGCACTCTAAGAACGTGCCTCCCTAAATGCCGACTACAAAAGTTTCACCCTGGCGCCAATGGTTCGCACCTGCATATGCATGCGGCAAATGGAAACCCCGAACTAAGTGTGGCGATTTGGACGAGATGCGAATTGAATCAAAGTTGCGGGGGGCTCCCATACTCGCTTCCCACATGCGGTTAGCGCGCTCATCATGGATTGGAGGACAAGACCCTTTTCCTAATTAAGGTCGACACTAGCAGGCCTCAAAACCACGCCGGGCCTCCTGCCGGTGCCTTATCATCAAATTAATATTATCCCAAACATTAACATGTTGTTGATTGAATTGAAACCCAACTATCGACTAAACAGATGATAGGACAAAGGACAACAGGACTCGAGCGCAAACAAACCTAAGCATGCAACTACGACACGAGGGCCAACGGGGTAAACAAACAACAGGTAATAGGAAGTGGAAGTAAGGCTATATCATGGTTGCAAGGTAAACATATGATAGGATCGATACACAAGCATCGAATCATAAGGCTAGCATAAAGACAACGGAAAGAATCGGTAACAAGTGAGGAAAGGCAACATAGGTAGCAAGTGAGTATACTTGCCTGGAATCCAGCAAGTAGAGGTACATCCGCAGAACTTGTCGTTGCTCACATCATCTCAACGTCCTATCCGCGAAGAAGCAACGAACTAGAACAAACACCGGATGCAACAATTACTACTACGGCAAAAGATCCAGCATGATCCTATTTTATATGCATGACATGCGAGATGCAACGCAAAATGCAATTAAATCAATTTAAATTGAGCCGGAAGCCCAACATTTAATTTAGGAGGTTCACGTTATTTATCTACCCATCAAGATTAAATGTTGTTTAACATGGAGAGACAAGGATATAGATGAGAAACACAATTTAAATGGAACCGGGGCAATATTTAATTATCCCATCTCATTCCATATTTAATCATTAGATGATATTACTATTACCCGCACCCACAAGATGCAATGCAACACATGAATGAGATGACATTTATAAAAAAATTGTATTTAAAAAATACGCATATAGAGGTTAGGGTTTGGGTTCGCTCGTTGGAAGAGAGGGTCTTCGGATTCGAAGGTAGCATCTTTGGACGTAGAGGAAGTAGACGTCCGTAGAGGAAGTAGGCGTCCTCGTTCCAGAGTGGAAGTAATCGTAGGCGGGGTCGTCAGACCGTAGAGGAAGTAGTCGACGTCGAGGAAGTAGTGGAAGTAGTTGTTCACGGGTCGTCGTGGTAGCGGATCTTGGTGTTCCAATCTTCGGGGTCGGGGGTGAACTTGTCGATCCCGCGGCAACGGACACGCACGAAGGCGGCCAACGCAAAACGTACACAAAGGGTGACTGATGATCATGTCGATGGCCGGTATTAGGTCTTCGAGTCCCACACATCCTTGTGGTCCTTGTCGGTCATGGCGCCGTGGTGGATCTGGGTGACGAGGTATAGGTCGGGGAGGCTCTTGGCACGTCATGAAGAACTTGTTATGGTTGAGGTGCACAGATGAAGCTGTCAACGGGAGCGAGTCCTGGCGTGATCAGAGAGGCATTGCACACATTGTGGGCAAAACAGCAAACACCTAGCAGGCGTCATCGTGCAGGTGGTGTGCAGGTGCGGTTGGGGAAGACCCCAGTCGGAGGAGGATCGTGCAGGAGCTGTAGGCCAATGAGAGACGGCAGGGTCGGCGACCTGAGCTAGAGGAGATGCCTCGATGCAGTTCATCGGGGCCGAGAAGAGGCGGGCCGGGGCGACTCTCGGCCGCACAAGGCGGACAATGGAAAGCGACGGCGTGGGCTCGTGCGGTGTGGTGTCGGGGATGCGTAGGACTGGGAGGGCGAGAGGCTCGGCCGGAGGCGCACAGCGCATGGAGCAGCAGTAGCTGCCGACATCTACAGACGTGACTGCCAGGAGGATGACGGGGAACAGGGACTCGGACCGTGAGGTGTCCGTCGGGGACGAGCAGAGGTGTGGCTGGCGGCGCCGCCATGTGGAGCCTCCAGGGCCTGCTCGGGTCGTGGTCGAGAGGACATCGAGGCAGCGCCGGTGTGCCTGTCGCCGGGAGGAAGCAAGGGGCGACGGGAGGCCGGCTTGTGGAGCAAGGATGGAGCATGGGTCTGGGGCTCGGGACCGGAGGCGAGCGTGAGCGTGAGTAGGAGAGGAGGGGCGCCGGAATGGAGAGGTGGCGCAGCCAAGGCGACGAGCGAGAGGGAGCGGCGGCCTCATCTTCTATCGAGGAGGAAGGAGGCAGAGAGCGAGAGGAGCATGCAGGCGGCGCTGGGTGTAGGGGATCGATCGATCCCCTTGCCCTCACGTGCGTGCATGTTGCTCTGTGGGTGGAAAAAAGGGCAGGGACCCGATGGCGTTTTGGATAAGGGAGGCGGAGGGTGGAGTGGAAAAACGCCGCGAGGGCTACTAGGGTTTCGGTGGGGCTGGCTGGCTGGGCCTTTTGGGCCTGGCCGGCTGGGCTCTCTCTCTCCCTCTTCAAACCTTTTTTTTCCAGAAATTGGTTAGGCACTATTAAAAATAGTTTTATGCACCAAACAAATTCTAGAAAGTTATAGAAAATAGGACTTGATGAATTTTAATTGGATTGCAAGTTTTAAATGAATGATGATGCATTATGCCATGCCATGAAAAAGAAAAACTACAAACAATTTTATCTGGAGGAAAAACCCCGGGTGTTACACTTCCCGCTCATACTTGGCAGGAAAGGGCTACCACAAAGTGCCAAAGAGGAGACAGGCGGGGCTCCGTGTCCATGGCAGGGCGGTGGGGGCATCCGGTGATGTTTCCTCCGTCTTGTAGCGTCGTATTGGTCTTCTTGCACCAAAAGGTAAATCATGTGGTGGCGCTTTTGTGTGGGCAGCTGTCGCCCACGTTTTATACACGAGAACGACATCTACCGCCAAAGAGGTTATGTGGCTCCACGCCACCTTCGTTAGCGTGCAGAGGAGCGGGCGTCAGCCGCACATGGTTTGTCTCCTCCTTAGAGGAATGCCCTCTGGAGAGGAGCGGGGGGGGGGGGGGGGGGGGGGGCGAAGTAGAGCTCCTCTCCAAAGGGGGCGATGCAGTTCTTCTAGAGGGACCGGCCTCCTGTCGGTTGAGCCCTGATGACGACAAAGTATCACGGTAGAAACTCCTCTTCATGAGACACCCTTGATGGGGCCTCGGAAGCCCACTAGGATGGCCCCGGATATCCCGGTATCTTCGGGGCCGACAGTAGCCCCTGGGCCCGCGGCGGACACGTAGGAGGCGAGACGTCACGGGGCCAACTGCTGTTGGGCCAGTCGTGCGCACGTGGCGTGTTGGTTCGCGACCCACAATTTCCCCGAGGTGAAGATAACGGCTCCTCGCGTCGTGGTTGGCCTGCGCACATAAAGCATGAGCCAGTGTACCGGAAGGCTTCCCCATTCTCCACAATCGTCGTTGCCTCCCTGACTCCCTTTCCCCCTAGATCTTCTGCTTCCTCCGAGAGCTTCCGTCCTCATGGCATGCAAGAAAAGGGCTCCAAGTCGCCACAAAGGGCAAGGCAGTCGTAGTTGCTACACCGACTTCCTCCCAGGCTCGCAACTAGGGACCTCCCGCATTCAGACTGGTCAGGCCCTCGAGAGGCCTAGACTCATGGTGGGCTCCGCCACGAATGAGGGCTGTTGGATATATACCGATTAGGGGTATATCTGGCATTGTCCTAAAGAGCCGTATTACCAGGATGGCCTGTTGGTAATGGATCACAGTCCATTAGGCGGCCCAGTAAACTGACGCGCATAAGCCGGATTCTAGAAGAAGCCGGACCACAGCCCAAAGTGGTGCGTCTTGGTGTAGAAGGCGGATTTCTTACTTTCCAAGTTAGATATTTTCTGTAGTCTTCTAGGTTTCCTTTCTGTAAGCCCTAACCCGGCTATCTATATAAAGCCGGACGGGAGAGAAGAAAGATAGGGACAATTATCTAGAAGCCAACACGCCGAGAAGTTGATCCTCGTCGAGTTAGCGAAACCCTACTCACATTATACCTTGTACACTTCAGGCTTCAGCCTTGACTTAGTGAGTTTGCATAAGTAGGAACGCCGCCTAGTTGCGACGTACCGAACCTGGGTAAATTTGGTGTTCCTGGTTATCGTACTACCACGTACCCCACGTCTCTACCGGTAGTCTCATGGCACCCCCGTATATGAACTCTATTATGATGTCTCGACAGTTGGCGCCCACCGTGGGGCAAACGACATCAGGCGTTATGTTTCGATCAGGTATACTCGGCGGAATCGGCGGTACCATAACTGTCGGAAGCTTGGAATTCGACAACGATGTCGGGCTTCCTAGACAACGGATTGTACATGCCATCACGGAATCATCTGGTAAGTGTCTGCGTTTTACAGATTGGATATGCAAACATCTTTATCGGATTAACTGCAGAGGCAATGGGATTCTGTGGTGGAAGTAAATTTATCCCACCCGCCCTATACCCAGTTGAAGAAAACTATGATGCCATATTTTGCTTAGATCGCCAATACCCCGCTGAAATTGCCGCCTCTTCAGAGATGCCCACAATCGGATCTCACTTTATTGGCATGGTGCAGTCCGAGGTCGCTGAAAACACGGATGAAAGTAATCCCGCTGAAGAAGGAGATGAAAACAATCCCATAGTTGAAGTGGAAGATCCGACACCCATCAATGAGACGACGAACTCAGAAGCCGACTCTGTGCTAGCCGCCCTAGAGGCGAGATTGGAGTCGGAACCCGGATCCGAAGACTTAGATTCCGAGGACGAAGATGAAGACGCTTTAGAAAGAAAGGTCAAATCTATGCAAGGATGCTTCCATGAAGTGCTTATGGCAAAACCGGCTGAAAACACGGATGTCGGAGGCGATGAAGACCCCAAAACACCTCCGCCAGATGAGGAAAGAGAGGAATGTGAAATCAATCCAATTTACCCCAATGTCAAGGAATTGACAGAGGACGAACCTGGTAAAAAAACCTCCTTCTTCCAAGAAGAAAACAAAGACTGCCAAGAAACTCCAAAGGAAGAAATTGGCAGATATTGCTAACCAAAACCTCGAAGTAGGAGGAGGAAGCGGAGTCACGCCTGAAAGATCATCGTCTCTTTTGGTAATTATATGACAACATACCTATTAGAATAATGTTTACTTGATACATGAAAATGCCCAGGTTCATCAAGGATACAAATTCTATGGGCTAAGAACTTGTTTGAAATGAAAAGAGCTAGAAGAGACAAAATTGAGAAGGCAATTTTTGTATGGAGCGGAGGCTCCGGTAAAACCAACGGAACCTCTGCCCCAGCCTCCGGTGCGGGTCCGGTGCTCGGTCCGCCCAAACCTCCCTCTGGTGCATACGAGCGGAGGCAAGGACGGAGCCTCCGGTGGAGTTCCGGTGGGCGGAGCCTCCGGAGAATCCACCGGAGCCTCCGCCACCTCCACCTGGCCCTCTAAGGGATTGGCCTCCAGTGCGCCTCCGGTGTTGGCTCCGCTAAAATTGTGTTCTGTTCGATATGAGCGGAGCCTCCGGTGCGGGTCCAGTGGACGGAGGTTCCGGTGTATCCACCGGAGGTTCCGCCCTCTCAAACTGGCACGCTAGGGGCTGGGCATCCGGTGGTGGCTCCGCCAAAACCGCGTTCTGCTGGATAAGGGCGGAGGCTCCACCGGAACCTCCGGTGCAGCTCCGGTGGGCGGAGCCTCCGCAAAATCCACCGGAGCCTCCGCCCCCTTGGCCCAACCAAAAAGATCAGATCTAGGCTGCGCGGCTGCGCACAGAAGAAGGCCACCGGAGCCTCCGGTGCAACTGGGACGGCACAACGTCCACTTGTGGGAAGGGGTATAAATACCCCTTCCCCTTCCTCATAAATGCCAAGCTTTTCCACTCTCTCTCTCCTAGCCATTAATGAAAGCTTCACCCACCTAAATCTCCCTCTCCGTCCACCCACTCACTCCCATACTTTGTGGAGAGCTAGAGGAGACCTAGATCCACACTTCCACCAAAGGCATTTCGAATCCATCCACCACAACCTAGTAGATCTAGAATCCTACTTGAGGCCTAGAAACCTTAGTAGATATTGTTCTTGTAGCTTCCACCTTGTTGCAAGAAGCTTCGGATTGCTTGAGAGCCTCCACCCATCTTGTGGAGTGACCTCGATCTCATGTAAAGGGTTGGTCAACGCCTCCAAGTCGACCTCATAGTGGAAACGAGAATCTCCCTCACCGGAGAAGCTCAAGGAGAATAAGGTGTGCACAAACGTGCTATTGAGGAGTGCCTAGGTGGCTCCCCACCTCTCCAACGTAGACGTACTTCTCATTGAGAAGGAACTACGGGAATCATATCCTTGTCTCCTTGTTTACACTTGTGGTTTATGATGGAGGGATGATAACCCGGTAGGCTAACGCCAAGTTGTAACTCGGCCCAAAGGGCGCTGCGCAAGACCCGGCTTAGGGAAAAGGAGTTTTCTGGAAGGCCCAAGAGTGTAGGCCTCGTAACACGGATTGTGGGTTCCGATAAGGAAATTTAGGGTTTGTAAGCAGTGTCCAGGTAGGACTCCGAGTATGCCTTGGATGGTAAGCCATGGGGTCCGGATATTATATAAGCCGGCCCCTTGGGTTAGATTAGACACAATCACACGATCACGAGATATTCGAGTATCCTTTGTAACACGAGAGTTGAGATAATATATTCAGATCGGAGACTCGGCGACTCGATTGCCGGCTACCAGGTCGCATATCACCATGGTTTCCTTTGAGCTAAACCCTCTCCCAAACACCAGAGTCGAATTGCCCCAAGGTAAGTTACCCTCGGTAACGTCTGCCGTGATTATCCAACGACAGTTGGCGCCCACCGTGGGGCATGCGTCCAAAGGTGTTTACATCACGGGAGAAGCTCGGGAGAACATGAAGAACCTTGTCATCTGCGAGATCTACACCAACCCCGAAGGAGAGAAGATGGTGGACGATTTTGGCTGGGGGCCAGAGTCGGATCTGCTCGAATCCGGATCTGTCGTGACAATCGGCCGGGTCAACGTCTTCATCGGCATGGTACGTACGTCCGGTTCAATCCCTGAAGATTTTGGATTTGATTCTGTGTCAGGGGAGGCCACCCACGTTCAGTCGGATGGAGAAGAATCGGTCGGGACGGTGGATCCGAAAGAAGTGCCCATCACGAAGAGGGAACAGCCGGAGGAGCCGGCATGGACCCCGCGTGGCCGGGTCATAAGAGAAGATGATACCGAGTCTATCCTGCACCTGCTGGAGGACCGATACGAGGAGGATAGTTGTGATGAGGAAGAATATGAATCCACGCCAAGCATCGTGCGCCAGGTCGCGGTCTACACAGTCCCTGCAACCGATCTCAATCAGGGGGATGTGACTACGGCCGCGGTCAGAGCAGCGCGAGCATTGGCCCAGCAGCAAAATCCGACTGACGGAAATCCGGTTCTGGCCCGGGTTGACGGAGAGTCGGCTTCAGTTACCAGCCGGGCGGCGGATAGCGAGTTGCAGGCGAACATGTTCGGGTATCTGGCGAACCGGACGCCAGGGGAGGGTCCTTCAAATCCACAACACCCGGCCATGTTCAATAACAACATGATTCTGGATCCCACCGTGTTAGCCACAGTCATAACCCCGGAGAACGCAGCGGCACGGGCTAGGGATCTGGATGTAGCCCGTCGTGCATTGGAGCAACAGAGGAGAGAAGTGGAAGCAGAAAAGCAAGGGATAGCCACGCGCCAACGTGAGCTGGATGCATTGGAGAACCGGCTCCGGGAAGAGACAACCAGGGTGCACCAAAGACATCAGACTAGATTACCGGCGATGGGTGGAGTCATAAACCCGGCCGCATTATTCATCACACCTCAGGATCAACCAATCCCAGCCGCAAACCAAGGAACTGTACCTCAGCCCGCAACTGGAGGAGGACAGCCGACAAACGTGCAGGCCGGGTTACCCACATTGCAGACTGGGGTCACTGCCGGCAATACAGTACCACCACCACCACCATCATGATTTCGCACGCCGCCAGGTCACTTCAACAACCCCATGGACAACGTATACGCAGCAACAATCGCATTGAATCAGATCCCCGTAAGAGAGTCACCCCACGCGGAGGAGACCCGGCAGGCGATAGATCTATTACGCACGGCAGTGGCACAGCAAGCAAATTATCCGGATAATAGGAGTGGAATGCATGGGACGCCATATATCAGCCGGCATCAGGGCAACACCAGCAATATTCAAACAAGTTCAGCACGGCGGAGGGCAGAGCAGCAGCAAATGCCGCCTCCTCCCCGCGTTCAGGCAGCACCAGCAGTATCAGCAGCACAAGCTATTGTGGATAGTTCCAGAGCCAGGCGAGCCGCGGCCGGGTCTGCGGTGCACGGACCAGCAAGAGCGCCACGTCCAGCCGTACCCCCCGCAGGATCGCATGTTTTCCGGGTGAGGCCAGTACCGAATAATCTCGCTGGGCCCAAGTGTCTGTCGGATAACATCAGGGCTGAACCTTACCCGGATAAATTCAAGGAACCGGGTAAAGTAGTGAATTATGAGCCGACTATGGATCCAGAAACATGGTTGAGCAGTTATGAGATGGCTATGTCGATTCGCAACGCATCTGAAAATCTTCAAGCCAAGTTCATGTACTTAATGATGTCAGAAGGAGCAGCAAAGTTGTGGTTCAACAATTTACCTGAAGGATCTATCAAATCTTGGAGTGAATTGAAAACTGCGTTTATCCAGCACTTTCACGGAACATGCAGGAAGTTGTTCACTATCGACGATCTAGAACGACGTGTGCAAAAGAAGGGAGAGTCGGCGCGCAGCTGGGTGCGCCGGGTTATGGAGATACTTCATTCATCTACAGATATCCAGCCAAAGGACGCGTTGCAAGCTATGGCCAAGACATGCAAGTACACACCTTTAGTGCAGAAGTTTACTCGCACGAAATCTAGTCGGAATGCTTCAGAGGTTACGATGGGAGAGCTAATGGATGCGTGCAACAAACACGCTGCTACGGATACCACGGAAGAGGATGTTGATGACAAGAAAGCAAAAGCAAACACGGGTAATAATGGAAGAACCGGCAATGGATCTGCGCCGGGTAACCATGGAGGAAATAACGGGAACAACCAGAATAAACGCCCGTTTGAGGGGAGTTCGGAGTTTGTCGGCAACACAGAAGCCGGGTCTTCGAGACCCAGAGCAGAAGGAAATTTCAACGGAGGAAACCATAATGGAGGAAACTATCAAGGGCCACCAAGGCCGGGTAATAACTGGGATATTTTCAGAATGGCGTGCCCAAAGCACAACAGGAACGGAAGGCCGGCTAACCACTCATTGGAGCAGTGTGTGGATCTACAGATATGGAATAATGAGGAAGTAAATAAGGCTATGCGAGGTGCAGGTCGGGGAGCAGGGCCGGGTCCAGGTGGTAACCCGGGCAATGGCCCACCCCCAGCAGGAAACCCGGGAGGCGGCAATCCGGGTAACAATCAGGGAGGAGCTGCAGGTTTCCAAGCCAACCCCAAGCAATTGGGCCAGTACCACGTTCACACTACAGGAACTTCTAACAAGGATAGAAAGATACTAAAAAAGGCAGTAAACTCGGTTTCCTCGGCTGTCCCGAGATACCTGAGGTGGTCGGAGCAAGATGTAACATGGAGCAGAAGAGATCACCCGGAAAGGATAGAACACCCGGGAGTCCTAGCATTGGTGGTTGCGCCACAGGTTAATGGTTATCAGCTGAAAAAGGTCTTAATGGACGGCGGAAGCAGAATCAACATCCTATATTGGGAAACTTTCTTACGTATGGGTCTCAAGGAGTCTCAGCTACAGAAAAGTTCAACAGTTTTTCACGGGATTGTCCCGGGTCACTCGGCGTGCCCTGAAGGAAAGATTACCTTGGAGGTTGCTTTTGGAGAATCAAAGGATAATTTCCAGGTGGAGTGGCTCACGTTCGAAGTGGTAAAGTTGCGCAGCCCTTATCACGCGCTATTTGGAAGGCCGGCTTACGCCAAGTTCATGGCCAGGCCGTGTTACGTGTACCTACAGCTAAAAATCCCGGGTCCTAAGCAGACCATCACCATACATGGGAGCCGGGATATAGCGGCTGAGTGTAACGAAGGAGACCCGGCAATGGAAGAACAAGCCTGCAGAAAGGAGGAGCTCAAGTATTATCGGTCTCAAGTAGACCCAGATGACAGAACAGCATTAAAAAGGCCAAATACGGAGGATGAGCGAGCGAAATTCAAGGCAGCACAGGATACCAAGATGGTGGCCTTTGTCGAAGGTGATCCCTCCAAGCAATTTGCTATAGGATCTAACCTGGACAATGAGCAGGAAAAAGCACTCGTGGAGTTCATTCGTTCAAATCAAGACGTTTTTGCTTGGTCACCCAGCGATATGCCGGGTATTCCTACAGAGTTAGCGGAACATAGCTTGCACGTTGATCCCAAGTCCAGGCCTGTGAAGCAGGGCCTGAGAAAAATGAATGAGGAAAGAAGAAGAGCTATAGGGGAGGAAATTGCTCGGCTATTGACAGCCGGCTTTATCATGGAAGTATTTCACCCGGAGTGGTTGGCAAATCCGGCTCTCGTGATGAAAAAGACCAATGAGTGGAGGATGTGCATTGATTATACGAGTCTCAACAAGCACTGCCCAAAGGATCCGTTTGCCCTTCCAAGGATAGATCAGATCATAGACGCAGTGGCTGGAAGTGACCTATTATGTTTCCTGGATGCATATTCCGGGTATCATCAGATCAAGCTCAAGAAGGAGGACTGGGAGAAAACGTCGTTAATAACCCCTTTTGGGGCCTTTTGTTACAATACCATGACTTTTGGATTGAAGAACGCTGGCGCAACCTATCAACGGTGTATTCAGAAGTGCTTTGAGGACCAAATCAGACGCAACGTTCATGCTTATGTGGATGATGTGGTGATCAAGACCAGAAAAGCGGAGACATTTATTGACGATCTAAAGGAAACATTCAAGAACCTGAGAAGATACCAGATGAAACTTAACCCGACAAAGTGTGTGTTTGGAGTTCCAGCAGGGAAGTTACTCGGCTTTATCGTTTCAGAGAGAGGGATTGAGGCAAATCCGGATAAAATCAAAGCTATCCAGAGTCTGAAAAAGCCGGAAAACCTGAAGCATGTTCAGAAGCTTACAGGGTGTGTAGCAGCGCTGAGCCGGTTTATATCAAGACTCGGAGAGAAGGCAATACCCTTGTACCGGCTCTTGAGGAAATCTGATAAATTCATTTGGGACCAAGAGGCGGATGAGGCGTTCGAGGCACTAAAGAAGCAGCTATCTGAGGCACTAGTCCTAGCAGCCCCGAGCCCTAAAGAGCCCATGTTATTGTATGTCGCAGCCGGGCCCCGGGCGGTCAGCGCGGTGGTTGTTGTTGAACGCAAGGAGGATGGGAAAGATCACCCGGTTCAGAGGCCGGTTTATTACGTCAGTGAGGTATTATCGGAGGCAAAGCAGCGCTACCCACATTGGCAGAAGCTGGGTTTCGGGGTCTTCATGGCCAGCCGGAAATTGAAGCCATATTTTCAGGAACACCCCATAACAGTGGTTAGCTCTATACCAATGTCGGATATCATCAGAAACTCGGATGCAACAGGTAGAATAGCCAAGTGGGCGATCGAGATGGGAGATTATCATATCAACTACGAACCCAGGTCAGCAATCAAATCTCAAGCTCTAGTTGATTTCATTAATGATTGGACTCACACAGGCATGCCCACAATGACTCCAAGTTCCGAGTCTTGGATAATGCACTTTGATGGTTCCAAGCAATACGAGGGATCAGGAGCTGGAGTGGTGCTCACATCACCCAAAGGAGACAAGTTGAGCTACGTGTTGCAGATTCACTTTGATTTGTCCAGCAACGTGGCCGAATATGAGGCATTATTGCATGGATTGAAGATAGCCAAGGAGATGAACATTAAGAGGATACGATGCTATGGAGATTCGGACCTTGTGGTACAGCAGGTATCGGGAACCTGGGATAGAAAAGATGCAACTATGGCAGCATACCGCAGAGAAGTGGACAGGGTTTCCGGGTGTTTTTCCGGGTATGAGGTGGAGCATATAGATAGAAGAAAGAACGAGGCAGTAGATGCACTCGCCAAACTCGTCTCGCGCAGAGAGCCGGTTCCACCCAATGTCTTTCTGGACGAGCTATGGCGACCATCAGTTAAAACCGAGTCTGAGGAAGAGGTGGCTAACCAAGACCCGGATTTGGAGCTCGTGGCCACAATACGCACCGTTCCCGAGTGGACAGAGCCGTTTTTGGCTTACCTATCACGGGGCGAGTTACCACAGCAAGAGGTACTAGCAAGGAAAATTCTGAGGCGAGCAAAAGGTTATTCCATCATCAACGGGGAGTTATATAAAAGGAGTGTTGCAGGAGTATTTTTTGCGCTGTGTGGCACCAGAAGAAGGCCGGCAGATCCTGAAAGAGATCCGCGAAGGCGATTGTGGGCATCACGCATCCACAAGGTCCCTCGTGGCCAAAGCATATAGGCACGGTTTCTTCTGGCTCACAGCCTTAGTAGACGCGGAACGCTTGGTGGCAAGGTGCGATGGATGCCAAAGGTATGCCCGCCAAATCCATGTGCCGGCTATGGAGTTGCAAACAATTCCTTTAACCTGGCCATTTGCCGTTTGGGGTATGGACATGGTTGGTCCCTTTCACATGTCACCTTGCAAAAAGACACATCTCTTGGTGGCTATTGATAAATTTACCAAGTGGGTTGAAGTTATGCCAGTCACCAATTGTGAAGCAATCACGGCAGTCAAGTTCCTGAAAAGGATTATCTATCGGTTTGGGTACCCTCACAGCATAATTACGGACAATGGAACTAACATGTCCTTAGGTGAGATGGAGAAATTCTGTGGGAACAATGGAATCCGGCTTGACATAGCCTCAGTAGCCCATCCACAAGCTAATGGACAAGTGGAAAGGGTGAATCAGGAGTTACTTCGTGGATTAAAGCCACGGCTACGAGTCCCATGCATCAGGGCTGCTGGAGCATGGGTTGAGGAGTTATCTTCAGTGGTTTGGGGAATTAACACCACACCTAACAGATCTACTCAGATGACACCGTTTTTTATGGTTTGTGGTGCAGAGGCGGTATTACCGAGTGTTATTATCCATGACTCGCCTCAAGTGTCGGCTTACATCGAGGTGGAGAACGAGAAGACCCGGCAGGAAGCCGTGGATATGTTAGAAGAACACAGGGAACAAGGTTTGGAGAGATCAGCCATATACTAGCAGGACCTGAGGAGATATCACAGCCGGAGAGTCAAAACCCAGGTCTTCCAGGAAGGAGACCTGGTTCTTCGCCTGGTACAGTCAAAGGAAGGAAAACACAAGCTATCCCCACCATGGGAAGGACCGTTCATCATAAGCCGGAATCTACACAATGGATCGTATTACTTGATAGATGCAAGGGAAGAGTCGGCTACGGTTAATGACACCGCTCATACCACTTCATCTATGCAAGAAAGAGAAAGACCTTGGAACGTGGCTCAGCTGCGTCCCTACTATACCTAGTATAGGCTAGATTCACAAGTGAAATTACACGATGTAACAGGCAGCAGGTTTCAGACGCACTCTTTTCCTATCTAGGGTACCTAAGGGGACTGGAGGGTTTTTAATGAGGCGGCTTGCTGACCTAACTTTTCTCGTATCAATAAAGAGATGGTTAAACAATATGTTGTTCCTTTTTTGTGTGTGTTTTTTATCAAGTTTTTATATTTCTGTTGTGTTCTTATTTTTCTTCCAGGTAAGTATTATTTATTGTTCTCAATATATTAGTTTCTCTAGTAAATTGCATATATCTAGGTCTTGGGGGCTGATTGCTTGAATAGCACAGTTGCAAACTCAAAGACCCGGCCACGATGCCATTGAGTTATAAGGGCCGATTACTTGTAATAAGTACGGCTGCAAGCTTATAACCGGACAAAGGAGCCAAACTTTCTTGACTTTTCTCGCTTAAGCTTGATGTGACTCGCACTAAAGTGGCATGCTTTGCTAGTGTATGATTACAATCAGTCATGATGCCCAATGGGACTTGCCTGACCCTGTCTTCGTACAGCTGTAGCAACATTGATTATCCACGCGAAAGCCGGCTTATAGTAAGAAGAAGGTCAAAAGGGTCATCTAAACCACAAGCTATGCAGAGTGCAAGGTTAATAGCCGGAAACTCAAAGTACATTAAGCATAGATTCAAAACCTATGTGAATGGCTCTAGGTTTTGGGCCTTAGCAGAAATAATTTGTTCTTTTCGAAAAATCCAAAACCCCAGACTCGGAAATTCGGGCTTCGGGACTTGGGAATTTGAAAAAAGAAACAAATTATCTAGCTATTCAGCTCAAAAACCAAAAAAATCCGAGTCTTGGGGACTTGGGGACTTAGAAAAAGTCCACTAGTCAAAACCCACGAGATCCGGAAACCGAGTCTCACAAAAGGAACCATAGCAGAAAGTCGGAAAATCAGGAATGACAAAATTCAAAAGACAGGGAAATATCAAATTTACGCAAAGGCCACAAGGGCCATGAAAACTATTAAGGTTTTAAATGTATTACAAGCCACGATAGTAGTATCAAAAAGTGCACAGGCGCACTATCAAAAGAATAATTGTTTTAAAGGCCCATCGGCCAAATGAAGTGTTTGAGAAGGTAGCGGATAAAAGTTTACTCGGCCTCCCGGGTCGGGTCTACAGCCTTGCCCTTGTCTTCCGGGTCTTGGTCCTGGTTTCGCTCCTTAGGGGCCTTCCCAGCATCGTCACCCGGCTGGTCAGTGTCAGGACGAACAGGCGGGCGGACAGCCGGAGTAGAGGTGGTAGGCGCAGACTCAAGCTCGGCTTTCCTCTTCGCAGCCTCCTCCTTCCTCTTGGCCGAGTCTGCGTTCCACTTCTCCAGGATATCAAAGGGCAAGGGCATATCTTCCTTCACCGGTTTATCTTCGGCATCATATGGAGTTGCAAATCTATCCAGGTCCAGAGTATCGGCAATTGTAGATGCCGAGTGGCGCACCTCATGCTGTATAGCCTTGAAGTCCTTGGCGGAGAATTTGGAGCCATCAACCTTGAATTCTGGAAACCCGGTCACCAGCTTTGCCGGCTCAAGCTTAGGAAAGTAAGCCTTAGCCAGCATGATCCCCTGGGTCATCCCAACCCAGCATGCCGAGCGTTTCCAGAGCTCAATCCATGAGGGGGCAGTGGAGCACGCATGGATCAAGGTGTCCATACCCGGATATCCATCAGCCGGCCACTGCACGGCGTCTAGGATCCATTTAGTGCCGGTGCAGAACCTCCGGAGCACAGTCTTCAAGTTCTTCGCCTTCTGGACATCATCTTCTTCTGGGGGCGCAAGACCAGGGCCTACAGTATAAACAGCAAAGGTTAAAGCAAAAATCCCGGGTATCATGGATCAAGAAGAAAACTGAGTTACAAAACAGCAAGTAATAAAATCTTACCAAGTAGGACACGATAAGTGTCGGCAACTTGAGCTGATAGTTTCTTCAGCGCAGCTTGAGCGGTGGTGTATTTCTTCTTGTACTTCGTGGCATCTTTCTTAAGCGTTTCCACCTCAGCCTCAAGTGCCTCTCGCAACTTTACCTCGATTTCCAGGAGTTGATTGGTCTTGGCCAAAATTTCCTCGGACCGGGCCATCTGTGCCTATAAAGGTAGGAAAGGTAAAGGTTAGCCGGATATAACAATAAGCCGAATATCAAAGGAAGTACCGAGTAAAACTTTGACAAGTTAAACTCGGAACTTGGGGACTAGTATATCAGTCTACCTGGTGTTCAGCAGCCATGCGTTCTAGTATATCTTTCTCTGTGGCCTTCATGGCAAGGAGGGCGCTCATCATCTGGTCAAAGGAGTGGTTGCCCAGACCCAGATTGGAAGACCCGGGATCCTGGTCATCTGGAGACGGAGTTTTTTCCTTCATGGGGGAAGGCATCCGAGTCGCTTGAGTGTCGGAGTTCAGCTCACCTCCCCCTGTGCCCAGGATTATGACCTCTTCATCCTCGCGTGCGTGCGAGGCCATCGGATACTCGGCCTCTTGATCAGCCGGGTCCTTCGGTGGCACTTGTTGCTCTTCATCGCCGCCAGCCGCGGCCTTCACGTCATCAACCGGATCTTCTTTGGCCGGGTCATCAGTCTCCATATTATCCGGGTCACTTGTCGCACCCGGACTTCTAGGGGATACTCACAGTCCGCTAAACAGTAGATAAATGGCTTACGGGGCATACCGGCACCCGCATCTCAATATGAGCAGGCCAACACGTAAACGTGTGACAACCATTCTCTTACTATTCATCGTCTGCGCAAACCATCCCATAGAAATCCAGATACTTCCATTGACGTACTTCAAAACATACACACATGGTACGTCAACGGCATTGGAACAAGTGATATCACAACAGATCTCTACGACACAAAAGATGGAAATAAGTTGCAAATAGCTCTCATTAGAGCAGAGATAGCAAATACAATCATTCAGAGGACACATGTCCCAACATATCATCATTACATCACAGCGGAAGCATTCAAAATGTCTGAGTACAGACAAGAACCAAATAGGCCTAAGAGGCCGGAAACGAACAGACGGAGCCCATCCACGAAGTCTCGGATCCTGCCCGGGTCCGCTATCTACTCGTCAGCAGTCTCGTCATACTCCACGTAGTAGCCACCATGTAGATCCTCGTAACGTAGTCTGCGGAAACCACAGCCCCAAAGGGGTCAGTACATAAACGTACTGGCAAGCAAGACTCACAGTTCACCAAAGTGTAGCCCGTCAACACCAAGCACAGATGCTTTGGGTTCAACGGAAGGAAGGGGATATAAAAGATGCTGCAACTGGCTGCTCTAACCAACTACAGAACAAACTACAACTTCCGGCTAACAGAAAGGAGATAAGATTGCGTATCGTAACCAACCTATCAACTAACATCAAACAACCCATCCTGGATCTCGCCCCTTATCCAAAGAAGCAATCCGAGGATAACTCACACAGTTGAAAATAATGATGGTTCAGATTATTGTGTCAATAAGCCTATTACTAGTCAAGTTGTTAATCTTTGGGTGTAAGGTTGTTAATCATTAGGTTTAAGTTGTCCTAAGTACTTGTTAGCCAGTACTTTCACCAAGTAGTCCATAACCGCGGAAAACACGGCTTCTCGAGAAGATTTATCCCTGCAGGGTTGCACCAATTTGGCCGTACACGCAAGAATAACCCGCCAGATGGCGGGGCACTCTACACAACTCAACTCTTCTTCGCATCAAGCCCAAAGCACCTTGGGCGCACGGCTAATCGATCCCCGAAGAAAGGGGACCCTCATAGCACTCTAAGAACGTGTCCCCCTATATGCCGACTACAAAAGTTCCACCCTGGCCTGGGCTCGCAAAAACACGCATGCGGCAAATGGAAAACACGAACTAAATGAGGCGATTTGGACGAGATGCGAATCGAATCAAATTGAGGGGGGCGCCCATACTCGCTTCCCACATGCGGGTAGTGCGCTCATCATGGATCAGTAGACAAGACCCTTTTCCTATTAGGGTCGACACTAGCAGGCCTCGAAACCACACAGGGCCTCCTGCCGGTGCCTTATCATCAAATTATTATTAACAATAACATTAGCATGATTCATTGTTTAACATCGAGCCCCCAGAACATAATAGAAATAATAACAGAAAGTAACGGGTAACAGACTCGAGCAAAACAACCCTAAGCATGCTAGTAAGACACGGGCAACAAGCAATGGTTATAGGTATGAAGGTGAGGCAATATCAGGGTTAAAGGATACATGTGATAGGTTCGTAACAGAAACAACTACACATAGGGCTAGCAAAATAGACAACGGAAAGTATCGGTAACCAATGTTGAAAGGAACACAATGGTTCATGTGAGTGATAACTTGCCTGCAAACTCAGCAGCCTGGTACTGAGCTAGATCCTTAGGAGGGGTGTCGTAAGTATCGTCGGTCTCAACGTCGTCGTGTATCCGGGAAGAAGCAAACAGACAACGCAGAAAGATAAGCAATCAATAACATGGCATAATGCACAAACATGGGATGATGCATGTCAATTTAATGGATGCATCAGAATAAACTAGTTGACAAGATAGCAACATGATTAAATGGACCCACGTGCAATTTCGATTGCATATGGAAAGCCCATGAATTAAGTTGAAACATTTGTTTTACAACTAATCAACTTGTGTGAGTGAATTAGCATGATGCATGGATGAGGAAAACAGCAAAATAACAACAATAGAATCAATTGGAAATAAGGTTTACCAAGTTTAGAAATTCATTTATTAAGTTTTGGAATTTTGGTTACTTAAAGGTGTTACACAAGCATTTGTTGTTTTCACCAATTTTAATTGTTCAAAATAGATAACAAAGTTTATATTTGAAAAAAACACAAGATTTTGGGTGGATTACATGTTTCACTTGTTGAAAAAGGATTTCAAATGAATTATTTAGGAATTAAACAAGTTTAAGCAAGAATTAAATGAATTTAATTCAAACATGAACTTATTTGAATTTTTATTTGTTCAAAACATTAGATGAAGTTCATATTTGAAAAGCTCATACTTTTAGGGTTGGAAAACATATTTATAGTTTCAAAAATAATTTAATTTGATCAAGTTATGAATTTAACAATATTAAATGATTTAAACAAGGTTTAAATCATTTAACCAATTTTAATTATTCAAAACATGAAACAAATTTTATATTTGGAAAGGTGGTTTAATTTTGCAGGGAAAACATATTTTATTTGTGGAAATTGGATTTAAAATGAGCAAGTTATTATTTTGGCAATTTTAAATGCAATAATTAAGAAACAGTTGTTTTCAGCAATTTAAATTATTCAAAACAGAAAACAAAATTTATATTTGGAAAGTACATGAAAAGTTGATTGGAAAACATATTTAGTTTGTGGAATTTGGAATTTTTATGCTCAAGTTATGAATTTTGCAAAATTAAGAATTTAACAAGTTTTCAAATATTGCACCAATTTAAAATATTCAAAACAGTAAACAAATTTTATATTTGGATAGAACATTCAATTTGGGATATAAAACATGTTTAAAAAATTAAATTTGGAGTTAAAATGAAATAGTTATGCAATTTACAAGATTTGGTGCAAATCTGCCATTTTTAGTGAACCAGGGACTTAGAAATAATTATTACAGGGGTCTAGAAAAGATTACAAGGACCTATGTGTGAATCTGAGATGTTGCTGTGACCAAACAAATGAAAATAAAAAGGTTGTTTTTATTTGGGAGAGGGGGGGCTCGAACCCCCCACCTCCTGCTGTGAGATTGGGGACAGAACCAGTGGGCTGTGCTGCTGTTTGTGGATAGAAGGGGAACTGGGGGGTTTAACCTTCAGTTGCGGGCTGTTTTAACTGAACATCAAGAGTTCAGGTCGCTGTACCCGACAGAGAACGGACGGAGGCGCTGGAGGCTCGCTGCCCGCTCGCCGGAGGGGGCGCCGTGGGGGGCTGCTGCGAGGGGTGGTGTGGTGCGGCCAAGGGAGAGAGGAGGGGAGCGATAGGGGAACCGAGGGCCTCACCTCGAGAGCATCAGGAGGAGGTGCAGAATCGGGGCGGACAGCAGAGGCTTGGCCGGCGGCATGTCGACGATGGCGGCGGCGGCTCGAGTACTCCCGGTCCCCGGCGATGAGACGAGGCAGTGGAGGGGACCTCCACGGTTCCATTCCCAACGACGGCGAGGCTCCGAGTTGACCGTGGTGGTCGGGGCTATGGGGAGGAGGTGCCCTCTGTATCTCTCTCGCAGGTACAGAGGTTCAGAGACAGGGGAACTCGAGGGGAGAGAGGAGAGATGGCGGCGCTAGGGCTAGGGTCAGGGGCTAGGCTAGGGCAGAGGGGAGGGAGGCCAGTCTTATGGTGGGGAGGAGCTCGGTACGGCTGGGCATCGAGGAGGGGGAGGAGGTGATCGATCGGTGGAGGTTCAGTCGTACAGAGGATGACGACATCAGGGAGGAAGACGACAACCAGAAAGGTATGGGCCAGAGAGGGGGTTTGGGTGGTGATGGGCTGAGGAGAAAAATTGGGCCTGCTGTGTGTGCTCCTCTCTCTTTTTATTATTTGTTCCATTTTTTTGCTGAAATGAATTAGGAAGAGGATGAGGGTTTGGAGTTAGGGTAAATTTGGAATAAAATTGTGTGGGTTAATTAGATCAACAACAACCACTTGGCAACTTTGATTTTCAAAATTTTCAAAAGAACTTGTGGTTTGCAAATTAATTCAAATTTGAATCATCTTTATATTAAGTGGTTATTGAAAACAATATTCTAAATAGGGTGAACAAATGATTTTAATTGGAAACAAATGATTAATAATTGTGTTGCAATTTTTATAAGATCAACATGTTTGCTGTTTTGGACAATGTGATTTGAATTTGAATGTGAATTGATTCAAATGAGTTATTAAATAGAAATAACAAGTTAATGGTTCTATTTAAATAGAAACAACTAGTTGTTTTAATTGAAACTTTTATTTGGAAAATGTAACATAACAAGTATGAACAATTATTTGGATGTTGGTTTGGAGTTTCAAATGGAAAACAAATTGAATTTGAAAAGGGTTTGATTATTGGATGCATTTTTATAGAAACAAAACAACAGTTTGGAATCACAACTTTTAATGGAAACAATTGATTGTTTTATTTTGAAATATCATTTTGGAAATTGTAACATCACAAGGATGAAACAAAAGGTTTGAATTTTGGTTTGAAATTCAAATAGAAAACAAATGAAAACAGTTGGAAAACAAAGCAAAACAGAGAATAACAAACGGAAAACAAACAAAACAAATGCAATCAACATGATGCCATGATGCAAAACATAAAATAACAGAGAGCAAACATTCTAATGGCTATTTTTCATACTTGGGATGTTACAAAACGCCCCCCCCTTGAAGGAATCGCGCCCCGAGATTCCTACTGAGAAAAGAAAAGGTCCACATACTTCTTGGGAAGATCCTCTTGAACTGTGACACGTGAAACACATCGTGCACATTGGATAGTTTTTCTGGAAGTTCAAAACGATAGGTAATCCTGGCAACTCTTCTGGAAAGATGTCAGGGAATTTGGAAACCACCGGAACATTTTCAAGTAAAGGGAGAGGTTTTGTATCGAGGGTTTATAGTTGAATAGAACTTGATTCATTTGTAGAATAGACTATCTGTCAGAAGGGTGGAACAGGGTTACTGATTAGACGCCGGTAGCAGAACTGAAGTGGGAAGCAACAACAAGGTTTGAACGGACGAAAAGGATGTTGAGAAGAACAGGATAACGAAGCAACATCGGGAAAACGAGATCAAAACACTCCTGAGGTACTACGGAAAAACCCATCCAGGCTTCTAAAGGATCAATATCTACTGCTTAAGGAATAGAGGATCTGCTTCCAGGGCTTACACGCCTCCGTTTTCAATCATGAGTAGGCAACATGATAAATCATGTCACAACCACCTTCATTCCTATTGTCTAGTAGATATAACCATCCTAGAGAAACCAGAATACATGAAATCCTAACTTGAAAGTTTAGATGAGAATAGAAAAACAACGTTGCACTTCCTTACCAGAAAAGGGAGGGTGGGTGGGGAAAGAAGAAAAGGAACAGAATTCCTACTCTCGCGTTTCATTTTTCCTATATAGCTACAAAATAGTTTCTAGACTCAACTGCGACCAGTAAAAAGGGATCCTACAGGCAGACAGGCTCTGATACCATTTGTCGCACCCGGACTTCTAGGGGATACTCACAGTCCGCTAAACAGTAGAGAAATGGCTTACGGGGCATACCGGCACCCGCATCTCAATATGAGCAGGCCAACACGTAAACGTGTGACAACCAGTCTCTTACTATTCATCGTCTGCGCAAACCATCCCATAGAAATCCAGATACTTCCATTGACGTACTTCAAAACATACACACATGGTACGTCAAGGGCATTGGAACAAGTGATATCACAACAGATCTCTACGACACAAAAGATGGAAATAAGTTGCAAATAGCTCTCATTAGAGCAGAGATAGCAAATACAACCATTCAGAGGACACATGTCCCAACATATCATCATTACATCACAGCGGAAGCATTCAAAATGTCTGAGTACAGACAAGAACCAAATAGGCCTAAGAGGCCGGAAACGAACAGACGGAGCCCATCCACGAAGTCTCGGATCCTGCCCGGGTCCGCTATCTACTCGTCAGCAGTCTCGTCATACTCCACGTAGTAGCCACCATGTAGATCCTCGTAACGTAGTCTGCGGAAACCACAGCCCCAAAGGGGTCAGTACATAAACGTACTGGCAAGCAAGACTCACAGTTCACCAAAGTGTAGCCCGTCAACACCAAGCACATATGCTTTGGGTTCAACGGAAGGAAGGGGATATAAAAGATGCTGCAACTGGCTGCTCTAACCAACTACAGAACAAACTACAACTTCCGGCTAACAGAAAGGAGATAAGATTGCGTATCGTAACCAACCTATCAACTAACATCAAACAACCCATCCTGGATCTCGCCCCTTATCCAAAGAAGCAATCCGAGGATAACTCACACAGTTGAAAATAATGATGGTTCAGATTATTGTGTCAATAAGCCTATTACTAGTCAAGTTGTTAATCTTTGGGTGTAAGGTTGTTAATCATTAGGTTTAAGTTTTCCTGAGTACTTGTTAGCCAGTACTTTCACCAAGTAGTCCATAACCGCGGAAAACACGGCTTCTCGAGAAGATTTATCCCTGCAGGGCTGCACCAATTTGGCCGTACACGCAAGAATAACCCGCCAGATGGGATGCCTCCCACCAAGCGGGGCACTCTACACAACTCAACTCTTCTTCGCATCAAGCCCAAAGCACCTTGGGCGCACGGCTAATCGAGCCCCGAAGAAAGGGGACCCTCATAGCACTCTAAGAACGTGTCCCCCTATATGCCGACTACAAAAGTTCCACCCTGGCCCGGGCTCGCAAAAACATGCATGCGGCAAATGGAAAACACGAACTAAATGAGGCGATTTGGACGAGATGCGAATCGAATCAAATTGAGGGGGGCGCCCATACTCGCTTCCCACATGCGGGTAGTGCGCTCATCATGGATCAGTAGACAAGACCCTTTTCCTATTAGGGTCGACACTAGCAGGCCTCAAAACCACACAGGGCCTCCCGCCGGTGCCTTATCATCAAATTATTATTAACAATAACATTAGCATGATTCATTGTTTTACATCGAGCCCCCAGAACATAATAGAAATAATAACAGAAAGTAACGGGTAACAGACTCGAGCAAAACAACCCTAAGCATGCTAGTAAGACACGGGCAACAAGCAATGGTTATAGGTATGAAGGTGAGGCAATATCAGGGTTAAAGGATACATGTGATAGGTTCGTAACAGAAACAACTACACATAGGGCTATCAAAATAGACAACGGAAAGTATCGGTAACCAATGTTGAAAGGAACACAATGGTTCATGTGAGTGATAACTTGCCTGCAAACTCAGCAGCCTGGTACTGAGCTAGATCCTTAGGAGGGGTGTCGTAAGTATCGTCGGTCTCAACGTCGTCGTGTATCCGGGAAGAAGCAAACAGACAACGCAGAAAGATAAGCAATCAATAACATGGCATAATGCACAAACATGGGATGATGCATGTCAATTTAATGGATGCATCAGAATAAACTAGTTGACAAGATAGCAACATGATTAAATGGACCCACGTGCAATTTCGATTGCATATGGAAAGCCCATGAATTAAGTTGAAACATTTGTTTTACAACTAATCAACTTGTGTGAGTGAATTAGCATGATGCATGGATGAGGAAAACAGCAAAATAACAACAATAGAATCAATTGGAAATAAGGTTTACCAAGTTTAGAAATTCATTTATTAAGTTTTGGAATTTTGGTTACTTAAAGGTGTTACACAAGCATTTGTTGTTTTCACCAATTTTAATTGTTCAAAATAGATAACAAAGTTTATATTTGAAAAGAACACAAGATTTTGGGTGGATTACATGTTTCACTTGTTGAAGAAGGATTTCAAATGAATTATTTAGGAATTAAACAAGTTTAAGCAAGAATTAAATGAATTTAATTCAAACATGAACTTATTTAAATTTTTATTTGTTCAAAACATTAGATGAAGTTCATATTTGAAAAGCTCATACTTTTAGGGTTGGAAAACATATTTTATAGTTTCAAAAATAATTTAATTTGATCAAGTTATGAATTTAACAATATTAAATGATTTAAACAAGGTTTAAATCATTTAACCAATTTTAATTATTCAAAACATGAAAAAAAATTATATTTGGAAAGGTGGTTTAATTTTGCAGGGAAAACATATTTTATTTGTGGAAATTGGATTTAAAATGAGCAAGTTATTATTTTGGCAATTTTAAATGCAATAATTAAGAAACAGTTGTTTTCAGAAATTTAAATTATTCAAAACAGAAAACAAAATTTATATTTGGAAAGTACATGAAAAGTTGATTGGAAAACATATTTAGTTTGTGGAATTTGGAATTTTTATGCTCAAGTTATGAATTTTGCAAAATTAAGTGAATTTAACAAGTTTTCAAATATTGCACCAATTTAAAATATTCAAAACAGTAAACAAATTTTATATTTGGATAGAACATTCAATTTGGGACAGAAAACATGTTTAAAAAATTAAATTTGGAGTTAAAATGAAATAGTTATGCAATTTACAAGATTTGGTGCAAATCTGCCATTTTTAGTGAACCAGGGGCTTAGAAATAATTATTACAGGGGTCTAGAAAAGATTACAAGGACCTATGTGTGAATCTGAGATGTTGCTGTGACCAAACAAATGAAAATAAAAAGGTTGTTTTTATTTGGGAGAGGGGGGACTCGAACCCCCCACCTCCTGCTGTGAGATTGGGGACAGAACCAGTGTGCTGTGCTGCTGTTTGTGGATAGAAGGGGAACTGGGGGGGTTTAACCTTCAGTTGCGGGCTGTTTTAACTGAACATCAAGAGTTCAGGTCGCTGTACCGACAGAGAACGGACGGAGGCGCTGGAGGCTCGCTGCCCGCTCGCCGGAGGGGGCGCCGTGGGGGGCTGCTGCGAGGGGTGGTGTGGTGCGGCCAAGGGAGAGAGGAGGGGAGCGAGAGGGGAACCGAGGGCCTCACCTCGAAAGCATCAGGAGGAGGTGCAGAATCGGGGCGGACAGCAGAGGCTTGGCCGGCGGCATGTCGACGATGGCGGCGGCGGCTCGAGTACTCTCGGTCCCCGGCGATGAGACGAGGCAGTGGAGGGGACCTCCACGGTTCCATTCCCAACGACGGCGAGGCTCCGAGGTGACCGTGGTGGTCGGGGCTATGGGGAGGCGGTGCCCTCTGTATCTCTCTCGCAGGTACAGAGGTTCAGAGACAGGGGAACTCGGGGGGGAGAGAGGAGAGATGGCGGCGCTAGGGCTAGGGTTAGGGGCTAGGCTAGGGCAGAGGGGAGGGAGGCCAGTCTTATGGTGGGGAGGAGCTCGGTACGGCTGGGCATCGAGGAGGGGGAGGAGGTGATCGATCGGTGGAGGTTCAGTCGTACAGAGGATGACGACATCAGGGAGGAAGACGACAACCAGAAAGGTATGGGCCAGAGAGGGGGTTTGGGTGGTGATGGGCTGAGGAGAAAAATTGGGCCTGCTGTGTGTGCTCCTCTCTCTTTTTATTATTTGTTCCATTTTATTTTATTTTTGCTGAAATGAATTAGGAAGAGGATGAGGGTTTGGAGTTAGGGTAAATTTGGAATAAAATTGTGTGGGTTAATTAGATCAACAACAACCACTTGGCAACTTTGATTTTCAAAATTTTCAAAAGAACTTGTGGTTTGCAAATTAATTCAAATTTGAATCATCTTTATATTAAGTGGTTATTGAAAACAATATTCTAAATAGGGTGAACAAATGATTTTAGTTGGAAACAAATGATTAATAATTGTGTTGCAATTTTTATAAGATCGACATGTTTGCTGTTTTGGACAATGTGATTTGAATTTGAATGTGAATTGATTCAAATGAGTTATTAAATAGAAATAACAAGTTAATGGTTCTATTTAAATAGAAACAACTAGTTGTTTTAATTGAAACTTTTATTTGGAAAATGTAACATAACAAGTATGAACAATTATTTGGATGTTGGTTTGGAGTTTCAAATGGAAAACAAATTGAATTTGAAAAGGGTTTGATTATTGGATGCATTTTTATAGAAACAAAACAACAGTTTGGAATCACAACTTTTAATGGAAACAGTTGATTGTTTTATTTTGAAATATCATTTTGGAAATTGTAACATCACAAGGATGAAACAAAAGGTTTGAATTTTGGTTTGAAATTCAAATAGAAAACAAAGGAAAACAAATGAAAACAGTTGGAAAACAAAGCAAAACAGAGAATAACAAATGGAAAACAAACAAAACAAATGCAATCAACATGATGTCATGATGCAAAACATAAAATAACAGAGAGCAAACATTCTAATGGCTATTTTTCATACTTGGGATGTTACATCACTGGTTGTGACCTTAGCTCTGAGAAAATTACAAGTAAACAGTTAGTATATAACTGGAGAAAACTATTGAAAAGTGTTAGAATAGCAGGAGAGGATTCTTACCCGGAGTTCACCATGAAATCTGAGGGGAACTCGCTGCTAGACCCGGACGAGGCTGATAAAGATCGAGAAAGTGAGACTCGTAGTTGTCCCGCTAAGGGGTGATTGGGAGAAGGAAATCTTTGAGGTAAATTGGAAGGTTGAGATTGAGAAGTAACGGCGCGCCGGGCTGGAGATGATGGGATACCCGGGTTGAGTGTGGTTTCACCCGGAGAGTTCTGGGTCACCTTGCGCTTGATCATGGGGGGCTCCTTCAAGTATGGCTAGTCGGATAATTCTCGGTTTAGCTCGCACATATTAGCAAAAGTGTATGGTTTGGAAGCGAGGGAGCGATATGGAACCTTAAAAACAACCCCTCCGGGTTTCCTCTTGGCTTCGATCTCGATGACCGGTTCTGCTTCGCTCTCATCACTTTGGGTTTCCTCCCCATCTTCCGGATCTTCTTTCTCCTCCTTTTCCTCCTTGTCCTCCATTCCTGAGAAACATAGCATACAATCGGAAAAAGGAGAGTGTGGAGAAACAAGTTAACAGAAATTGGGGTGGGTGAAACCCGGAAAGTACCTTCCTCCGAGTCAGCTGCCTCCTCGTCCTCCTCTGGATTTTCGGAGGTGGGGGGAGTCTCGATGTTCCAAAAAGCGCTATCAGCCTGAGATAAAGGCATAAAAGTGAGAGTTAGTAATTGTATCAGGTAAAAGTACAAGAGTAAAAGAATAAGTGCCAGATCTTACCGCGGGAGCCGGGTTGTCCCGAGTGTATGGCTCTAACCCGGCTATGTTCCGGATTATTTCCATCTTCTCGGTCAGGAAACTTTTGATGGTCTTGTTCGTATCACCAGCCGGATAGTTCTTTGAAGAATAACGGAGGGAATCCTTCACGTGCCCGGAATACTCGGACATCAGCTTAGGCCGGATGGCGTTGGGCTGAATCCGGAAATCTACCCAAGTCTTAACTAAGTTGAGCCCAAGGAGACCATGGGCGGAAAGGGCGGCTATCTTGGCTAGGAAGGGCTGGATGGACTCTCTGTCCGACTCAGGGGCGAAGGCGTTAAAGGTATCAGAAAGATCGAGGAGCCCCTCGGAGTAACCCGGCAGTTTCTTTTCGCCGGGTGGGGAGATGTCCCGGCAGTAGAAAACGGATTTTTGCCAATGCTTAACGTGGGAGTTAAGGCTCAAAGTCGGCATTGGCGAATTCTTTCGCCGTTGGATAGAAACTCCGCCACGGGCCAAGAGGGCCCCGTCACCGCTTTCGCGGCACGGTTTGCATTGGAATAGTTCAATAAATAAGGCAAGGTTCGGGGGGATGCACAGGTAGGATTCACAAAGTACTATGAAGTGAGTTATATTCAACATAGAGTTAGGCCCTATGTCGAAGACTCGGAGGCCGTAGTGGTGAGGACTTCGCGGAAAAAAGAGTGACCCGGGGGACGGAATCCTCGGATCACGTGCTCTACAAAACATATTACCTCATTTGGACCAGGGGATGGCCGGGTTTCATCACCCGGAACACGCCAGTGGATCTCCTTTTGAGGAGGAAGGACGCCTGACTCGGCAAGCTCCTCCAGCTTGGCCTAGGTCACGGTGGACTTGGCCCAGTTGGCGGAAATAGCTTGAGTCGGCCTAGCTTTGGCCGGCTGTTTTCCCTTGTTCTTGGGAGCCATGTGTGCGGCCTGCAAAACAGGGGATAAAAGAGTGCAGAACATGAGTAACTAAGACCCGGAAACTACAGGTTATCCGAGTATCAATGAGCAGTTACGGAAACTACAGGTTATCCGAGTATCAATGAGCATTTACGGAAACTACAGGTTATCCGAGTATCAACGAGCAGTTACAGAAATTACAGGTAATCCTAGTATCAGTGAGCAATTATGGAAGAGGGTTGGTTGTATGGTTAACTAGAAAGTAACTGAAAGATCCGGAAATAGTAGATTATCCAGGTAACGAAGAACAACTACGGAAAATCTTAACAGATTACACCTAGATTGGGAAATTTGCAGAGAAATTTGCGGAGAAATTAATGGTTACGAGCGACAGGAGAGTATTATTGGATCTATCATTGAGCAATTGGACAAGAAAGAATGGAGTTGAGCGATCTAAATCGGTACGGGGCAAGGAAATAATCTACGGGTGGACCTAGATTCGATCTAGTTCGAGCAAAGCGCTTGGAAATGAAATCCATGGCGGAGGAAGGCTTACCGGCGAGGTCCGGAGGAGAGCGCGGCGGCGGCAAACGGCGTAGTTGCGGTGGCCTTCTGGGTCCTCCGGTGTGCAGCTCAACGACGCGGTGGCGACGGTTGGCGGCGGCGCGGTGCGGGCGGAAGCGGAGCGCAGGACGCGGCGGCTCGCTTCCGGCTGCTCTCTCGCGGGCTCTGTGGCGGCGCGGCGTCGAGGTTGAGCTTGAGCACGAGTGCGCGGTGAGAGGATGAAGAAATGAGGGTATGGATCTAGGTCACCCCCTAAGGTGCCTATTTATAAGAGCGGGTGGGGAGACCTAGGTTAGTGAGCGGGAGCCAAAATTTTTGGAGAGGGATACCCGTCCGGATTTTTTGGGATAGGCATTGAAGTACCCGTGCGCGATATCCGGAAAGGATAGGAAGCAAATCACTCCCGCGATATCCGAACTAATTGGTAAACAAAGTGAGTCGGGTCTTTTGCATTTTCTTCGGAGTATTGACCCGGAAAAGTAAAGACGGATTCAGAGAAAGCCGGGTTATTATATGGACCACCAGTGGAGTTAGGCCTAGCTGTTTATCAAAGCAACCTAACCCGACCTCTATGAACTTGTATGTTTGTTATTTTTGCAGGGAATAGCGTGCACTTCAAGGAGGGTCCCGTGAAGCCCAAGCTATTCTGCGAACTACTGATGGAGGGATGATAACCCGGTAGGCTAACGCCAAGGTGTAACTTGGCCCAAAGGGCGCTGCGCAAGACCCGACTTAGGGAAAAGGAGTTTTCTAGAAGGCCCAAGAGTGTAGGCCTCGTAACCCGGATTGTGGGTTCCGATAAGGAAATTTAGGGTTTGTAAGTAGTGTCCAGGTAGGACTCCGAGTATGCCTTGGATGGTAAGCCAGGGGGTCCGGATATTATATAAGCCGGCCCCTAGGGTTAGATTAGACACAATCACACGATCACGAGATATTCGAGTATCCTTTGTAACACGAGAGTTGAGATAATATATTCAGATCGGAGACTCGGCGACTCGATTGCCGGCTACCAGATCGCATATCACCATGGTTTCCCTTGAGCTAAACCCTCTCCCAAACACCAGAGTCGAATTGCCCCAAGATAAGTTACCCCCGGTAACGTCTGCCGTGATTATCCCACGACAGTTTATCTTGCTACCTTTCGTTTTACTTCCGTTGCGCATATTATCTTGTCCACATAGGTTCTCACCTAGATGCACATCTAGAGAACCTTGTCTTATCTTTCTTAGCCCTACTAAAAGGAAAAGAAAAGAAAAATTGGTAGTCAACCTATTCACCCCCCTCTAGTTGACCATAGTGCACTTTCAATTGGTATCAGAGCCACGACTCTTACCAAGGGCTTAACCGCCCAAGAGTATAATGGTCAATGAAAATGCCCCCGAAAGTTCTAATGCGGAAATCGCCAAAATAGCCGACACTATATCTAACCTACAAGAAACGGTTGGAACCATCCAAACCAAATTGTCCAAGGTTAGCTCTAGTGTTAGTTCGGAGGTTTCTAGCATAAAGAAAATGATGGACGCCATGATGGGGAAAACCAAGGAGTCTGAGGAACCACCTCTCACCGCCAATGATGTTAGCTCGGATGAAGAGTTCCTTCCGGACATCGCCGAAATGGAAGTTAACATTGCTTTAGCTAAGGCGAAAGCCAAAGCAAAAGCCGATAAAAAGGCAAAGAGCGGTGGGAGCTCCGAAGGCTCCAAGTCTCAATCGGCTAACGGTTCGGGGTCTCACTCTAAAGTTCCACCACCTCCCAATTATGACACCATCCATCCCATTGCCACAATGCCACACATGGTTAATGTTGGAGTTCCTCCCATGCTTAACACTAATGAATTTTCATCTTGGAAGTTCGATATGGAGTCTCATATTTCAGGATCTTGCACCGCTTTGTGGAGAAGCATCCTCCATGGATTTCACCCTCATGATCCAAGCAACTTGACTCCAAGAGAAGATGTGGAATTTCAACTCAACAAGATTGCTCTTGTCACTATCCAAAAGGCTCTCCCAAGAGAACATCTTGAACACATCCGCGGTATCAAGACCGCCAAGGAGGATTGGGATAAACTTGACACCTTGTTCCAAGGCAATGCTAGCATCCAATCATCCAAGTATGATGTTGCTCTTGACAAGCCCGAGAACTTCGTTATGCTTGAAGACGAAAGTCCCGAGGAGCTATATAGAAGAGTTTTCACCCTTGGCAATCAATTAAGGGATTTTGGAAAAGAGGAAATCTTCGATGAGTGGATCAAGAGGAAGTTTGTCAAGGCAATAACTCCATTTGAGAAGAACCTTTCCACAATCATTCGAACAAGATCCGACTACAACTCCCTAAACTCCATTGGTGTTCTTAGTGAGTTCATAGCAATATCTCTATCTCACAAGAGTGTGGATGACGCTCTCGCTCGCTCAAGAGGAGGGGGAAAGTCTCCAAACCTCGCCTTGAAGTCTAAGGCGATTGCCAAGATAGAAGAAGTGGATGAGGATGATGATGATGATGAGGACTATGAAGACACATACAAAGGTTCTCATAAGTGCATCGCTCTTGCCATGCATGGTTATTGGAAGAGATGGGAGGCTCACAAGGCCGGTGCTCCTGGACCTTCAAGGAACAAGATCTTTAGGAAGAAAGGGGAGCGACCAAGGACATGCTACAATTGTGGAAGTGCAAAACACTTCGTCAAGGAGTGTCCCTTTGAGCCAAGAGAAGAAAATGAAGGGAAGCTTGTTCGCAAGGACAAGAACAAAGCTCCACAAAACAAGAACCTCGCTAGAAGAGTTCCAAGGGCTCTATATGTTCAAGAAGGACCCACATTGGAAACATACTACTCTCGAGATGGGGGAGAAGATGAAGTCGTAGGTGTTTCCCACGTCGCCATAGCTACGACCTCCTCTTCATCGGTCTCTCTATTTGAATCCCCCAATGAGAAGGCATCGATCCGACCTACATGTCTCATGGCAAAAGCCACCGCGGTAATACCTTCCACCTACAAGTCTATTGTCAATAGCTCTCCCTAATTATTGGATTGTGTTGATAACATTGTTGATGATAAGGATGCCAAGAATCTAGGCTCTTGGTTATGTAGTCTTGAAGGTGAAACTAAAGAAAAGGCAAAGGCTCTCTTAAGGCAACTTGATGATGCTAACTCCCTCATAGATGAGAATGAGGAGATCATCATGACCTTGGAGAGCCATGGTGGTAGCCATGAGAATCATGACAATGAACTAGTAAAAGCTCTTGAAAAAGAAAGATCCATGAGAGCCTCTCTCAAATAGAGACTATCTAATCTACAAGAGACCTATGCTATTAGTGTTTCCAAGCTTAGGAAAGATAATGAAAAATCTCTTGCGAAGCTTAGGAAAGATAATGAAAAATCGCTTGCTTTACTTAAAGTCTTTGAAGAAAAAGAGTTGAAGCTAGGAGTAGCTCATGAAGAACTTGTTGAGAATCATGAAAAACTAAAAAAGGAGTTCATGTCTCTTAAAGAAATTCATGACAAACTCACCAAGTCTCGGAACAAGCTTCTAGCTCAACAATCTAATAAACAAGTGATATCTTCCTCTAATATCATTGTTATCATGCCTACCTATTGCACTACGACTAACATTGTAGGGAAGAGAGAATTCTCAATGATGCCATAAGCTCTCAAGGAGCCAAGAAAGGAAAAGAATGACTTGGCTTTGTTTCCAAGTCAAAGAAGAAATCTAAGAGTGTCACTTCTCCCTCTCAAAATGTTGTCTTTGTGAAAGAGGGAGAGGTGACCAAAGAGAAGGAGACCAACACCATTGTGGGTGGTGATACCTCTAGGGGGATCATCACTCACAATGACTTCGCCGGAAAATATAACCCATCTTATGTTCTTATGAAATCTAGAGATGGACATGTTTATGCTGAATACGTTGGTACTTCTTATGGTGATGATTATCATTAGACTATTTGGGTTCCTAAGACCCTTGTTACTAACAAAAGAGGACCCATTGAAGGATGGGTACCTAAATCAAGAAATTGATCTCTTGTAGGGAAGTGCTTCCGGGTCAGGTAGATGGACAGTGGATAGTGGTGCATCCCAACATATGACCGGAAGCTATGACGCAATATGTAATATTGAACCTCCATTACCTCATCTAAATTGTGTTACTATTGGTGACAAGTCCGAGCTTAAGGTATTGGGACGAGCCAAGGTGGCTATCTGAAATGATTTATCAATTGAGAATGTTCTCCTTGTTGAGTCCCTTGGCTATAACTTGATGTCCGTTCTTCAACTTGAGAATTGTGGCTTTACCTCGTTCTTTAACAAAGAGAGTGTGATTGTCACTTGGGAAACATCTCTTAAAGTAGCCTTTGTTGGGCATGTATGTAGTGGACTTCTCTGAAGGAGACACGTGTGCCGCGACATGCCTAATGGCTAAAGTTGATGTGGGGTGGCTTTGGAATCGCCGGTTAGCCCACACCAATATGAGAATGTTGCATGACCTCCAAAGTGGCAATCACGTTCTAGGACTAACCAAGGCTAAGTTTGCTAAAGATCGTGTGTGTAGCTCTTGTGCCTTTGGGAAGCAACATGGAGAACTTCACCCAACGAGGACAACTATCTCCACCACAAGAATTCTCGAGCTCATTCACTTAGATCTCTTTGGTGCACTATCATATGATAGCCTCGGAGGAAAGAAGTATTGCTTGGTGATTGTGGATGATTATTCAAGAAATTGTTGGTTGTATTTCTTCAAGAGGAAAAGTGAGACTCAAAAGAGAGTCATCGAGTTCATCACTCTAGTGGAGCGCCAACATAATGCTACCATATTGGCCATTCAGAGTGATAATGGCTCGGAGTTCAAGAACTATACCGTTGAGGGTTTTCTTAGTGAAGAAGGCATTTCTCATCAATATTCCACTCCTTATGATGTTGCCGTGAGAAAGAACCGGACTTTGATGGATGCGGCTAGGACTATGATTGCGGAGTTCTCTTCTCCCTATAACTTTTGGGCCGAAGCCGTCTCCACCGCATGTCATGCTACCAACCGGTTATATCTTCGCAAGATATTGAACAAGACTCCCTATGAGATTCTCACGGGCAATAAACCGGATGTATCTTACTTCAAGGTCTTCGGTTGCAACTTCATTCGCAAGAAAGGTAAACGGTTGTCAAAATTTGAGGCCAAATCTTATGAGGGTATCTTTGTTGGCTATGCCATAAACGCTCACACCTATAGAGTCTACAACAAGTCCACCAGACAAGTTGAAGAAGCTATAGACGTGGTGTTTGATGAGGATAACGGCTCCCAAGGGGGGCGCATAGATCATGGTGTTGTAGGAGATGCAATTCCTCCCATCGTCATAAGAAGAATGGGTATTGGTGAAATAATCCCCATTGAGGGTTACCGGATGACGGAGGGAGAAGGACTATGCCCCACTCAAGTGGAGCCATTGACTACACCCATTGATGATCAAGCTACTCAACAAGATGCACCAAGCCCTCAAGATAATTATCAAGGTCAAACAAGCAATCAAGGCCAAGCTAATTACCAAGGCCAAGCGACTCATCTTAATCATGATCAAGATTCCATCATTTGCTCAACCTAGTGGTGATCCATCACCCATTATTGATCAAGGACGAAATGAAGATGGACATGTCTCCGAAGAAGAAGGTGATTCTCAATCTATATCCAAAGAATCCTTGGAGGAGATGCTAGCACGAAGAGCAAAAAGAAGGCTAGAGAATCTTGAACGAGCGGGTCACACGGAGGACAAGATTCTTGGGAAAGTTCGTGGGAGAGTGGTCACTAGGAGGCAATTGGCGGATTTTCGCAAGGCTCATGCTTTTGTCTCCTTCATTGAGCCCAAGAAGGTCTATTAAGCTCTCGAAGATCAAGATTGGCTTGAAGCCATGCATGATGAACTCAATAACTTCGAGCGCAACAAAGTGTGGAAACTAGTGCCAAGACCCAAGGATTGCAAAAATGTTATTGGCACCAAATGGGTTTTGAAGAACAAGGAAGACAAAGATGGTATTGTCATTCGCAACAAGGCAAGATTGGTGGCTCAAGGTTTTTCCCAAGTCGAAGGTATTGACTTCGGTGAAGCCGTTGCCCCCGTACCTCGTCTTGAATCCATTCGCATCTTACTTGCTTATGCATCTCATCATAATTTCAAGTTACAACAAATGGATGTTAAGAGTGGTTTCCTCAATGGTCCCATTAATGAGTTAGTATATGTCAAGCAACCTCCGGGCTTCGAGGATCCCAACCACCCCGATCATGCCTATAAACTCGATAAGACGCTTTATGGACTTAAACAAGCTCCACGTGCATGGTATGAGCACCTTAAAGAGTTTCTAGTGGATCGTGGGTTTAATGTTGGTTTAATCGATCCCACCCTCTTTACCAAGACGGTTGGAGGTGACTTGTTCATATGCCAACCCTATGTGGATGACATCATTTTTGGGTCTACTAACACCTTGTTCAATGAGGAGTTTTGCAAGCTTATGACCGATAGGTTTGAGATGTCTATGATGGGAGAGTTGGAGTTCTTACTTGGCTTTTAAGTGAACCAATATCATGAAGGAACCTTCATCAAACAAGCCAAATACACTCAAGACATGCTCAAGAGATTTAATATGCATGATGCCAAGCCTATGAAGACTCCCATGTCCACAACCACCGACTTGAAACCCGACCCCAACGGTAAAGAGGTAGATCAAAAGGTATACCGCTCCATGATTGGCTCTTTGCTCTACCTTTGTGCATCTAGACCGGATATCATGTATAGCGTAGGTAAATGTGCAAGGTTTCAAGCCTCTCCGAGGCAAAGTCATTTGGAAGCTGTGAAACGAATCTTTCGATATCTAGTTCATACCCCAAATTTCGGTCTTTGGTACCCCAAAGATTCAAGCTTTCAGCTCATTGGATATTCGGATGCGGATTATGCGGGAGAGAAGACGGATAGGAAGTCCACGTCCGGGGGTTGCCAATTCCTTGGCCGCTCCTTGGTATGTTGGTCTTCAAAGAAGCAGAATTTCATTGCTCTCTCCACCACCGAGGCCGAGTATATCTCCGCGGCAAGTTGTTGTGCCCAATTGCTTTGGATGAGGCAAACCTTGAAGGATTATGGTATTCATTTTGACAAGGTTCCTCTTTTTTGTGATAATGAGAGTGCTATCAAGATCGCCTACAACCCCGTTCTTCACTCCAAGATGAAGCACATTGAGATTCGTCATCACTTCATTCGGGATCATGTTGAGAAAGGTGATATTGATCTCTCATATGTTCCCACCAAGGATCAACTTGCCGATATCTTCACGAAGGCCCTTGATGAACCAAGATTTCGAGCTTTGAGGAATGAACTAAATGTCATAGATTCTTCCAACTTCACTTGAAACCTTGCATATGTACCTTAGTTATGCTTGCTATTAGGTTCGGATGTAGGCATGGATATATCAAATCATGAGTACACACTCCTCTTACTATGCGAAAATCAATTCATCATTGCATATCTAGTCAATTTGTGACTTATTGTGCTTAATTGTGAGTAGTATTTTTGGACCCAAGATATATCTTCGCGGTGCCAAAGTACACACTCAAACATGGTGGCTTCGGCCACCGACCCTTGGTATTTTTGGCTCTTTCACGCGTATCATACTTCCCCCTTGACAATTCGTGCGGGTTCGGTTTTTTTTTAATCTTTTTGCATCTTGCGAACCCCCCTCGAGTAAGGTCTCTCGTATATCAGTGACTAATTTCCAACCCAAGCTTTCTTTGCCCAAAACCTTATTCCACTCTGAATTCTCTTGTTTTCATGATCTTGGCGCGCAAAAACTTGGCCGGGCGGAGGCTCCGGTGAAACCACCGGAGGCTCCGCTGCCCATGTCCACCGGAGGCTCCGCTGGTGCAAACTGCCCAGTGGGCCGTATTTTGGTGGGATATTGGACAAGGGGCGGAGGCTCCGGTGAAACCACCGGAGGCTCCACTGGGAGGGGAGCGGAGGCTCCGGTGAAACCACCGAAGGCTCCGCCCGAGGCGGTTCTGCGGGATAAGTTCCAGGGCGAGCGGGGGTCAACGAGATCCAATCTCATTCCCCCCCCCCCCACCCGCCCTCTTTCTTCTCCCTCCCAACCGCCGCCACCCCCAAGGTCCTCGCCGCCGCCAATATTTTATTGCGAATAATTCCGACAACCTCAGGAGAAAAAAAGGCATTTACTTATTATAGAGATGGTGTGATTTGACTCTTTTTTTTAGCCCTACCTACACCTCAGTCTTCCAAGAAAGAGATGGGGTTCGCATAGAGAGAACAGTATTAGTAAAGCAAACCCACGCTTCGGGAAGGGGTGATCATCGACACCGCTGACATTTGATGATGGAAATATTTGGGTGCTCCACCGTCGGGAGCTCTCCTCCTTGCCTTGGGTCATCCCTGGGTCTTCTTCCTCCCTCCTTTCCACCATGGATGATGCGGGTATGTGCTCTCTCTCTCTCATCTAGTTGATGGATGGGGATGCATAAGAGGTCCATGTTCTTAACATCTAGATGTGTGGATTTGGAGTTTTGAGGGTAGGAGATCACGAGTACAAACCCTAGCAACCTAGATAGTGTGTATTAGGCTTGAATCGTTGCGGTTTTTGGGTGGATTTGTCGTATGCCCTAACCCTAGTTATTCAACCCTAATACCATCTATATCTTTGTTCCTTGGATTTGTGCGTTTTTATAAACTTGAGCATTCCCTTTTCTTCATGCTATCCTTGCTATTTCTTTCTTAGATTCTTCCGGCTCCAAGGGCAAGGGCGTTCGCTACAAGAGTACGGTTCGTCGCAAGACTCCTCGGGTCGATGAGATCGGAGAAACTTTGGACCCATCTCAGCCCAAGCGCAAGAGATTCCCGGCTACCGAGAAGATGTTGTCTCGTAAGGAGAAGACCGCTTCCAAGATGTCTGAGGCTGCATTCTTGAAAGAACGTCGCGAGAACCCCTGTGCCATTGACCGCGACCGCTTGATGCCACAGTTCCGGGGTAAGGATGCTCGCTTCCACACTAAATTTCAGAGCCAAATATACCATGAGATCTTGATGAGGAAGCCCAAGGAGAATGTTGCTCCTCAACATGCAATTAATTTTGGGCATATGGAAAGGAATCCCCATTATTTTGGGGTGGCACTTGAGATTGTTGGAAGTTTGGACTCGCTCCCATCATGAGTGTCCAGCAAGACTATGATGAAGATCTCGTTTGTTAGTTCTTGGCTACAGTGCATCTCGCCAATGAGACCGAGCGTAATCTTATTTGGATGACACAAGGCAGGCAGCTGACAATCAAGTGGTCTGAGGTTGAAACTATTCTTGGACGATACCCGAACTTTGGCCCGTTTGCAGATGGTGATGAGTTCAACAATGGTTGGTTCCGTGTTCACCACATCAACACTACATCTCTTGCCAAGGATCAACTCACCCCTCTCTACCACTGGAATAAATTTGCTGTTGGGTTTGTCAAAGGTCTCTATCCCACTTATGATATCATGCTTCGCATCTATCGAGAGAGCATGAACCCTAAGGCGGGGAATGTTGATGAGATCCAAGGCTTTCTAAAGAATCTCGTGCTCCTCAGTCATCAGAAGTGGCTTGCCGGTTCCACTCAGAAGCTTGATGTGCTTGACTACATATGGAACGAGCTTTGGCACGTGGTTATCAACCGCAAGAATGCTTGCTTTGGGCCTTACAATATGAATATCATCTTGCATGTGTGGGCGGACAAGTTCCCGAATGAGCCATTTGATAATGAGAAATGGATTCCTCAGATGGAAAGGAGACTCCTCATCAAGGACCACACCGAGCCTCCTGAGCATCCCACTCCTGCTCCTCGCAAGAACAAGGCCAAACCTCGTGTCATCGTTGATGAGGAAGAAGAAGAAGCCGGTCCATCTCGTCCTCCTCCTTCTAACAATGCATTCCAGTGAATGGCTAGGGACCTCAAGAAGGTGTTCAAGTTGAAGAAGAAGATCGAGCAACGTCAATGGGAAGTCCACTATGATAAGGAGCTCAAGCATCGCAATAGAGCACAGGCAGCTCGTCAGCTTCGTCGTGATGGTGGCGAATCCGTGGACTCCCCGGTTCTTCCAAGCATCACCGACTGGGACAAGTGGCAAGCCAAAGACTCCAAGGGCAAATTGATTGAGTGGTCTGAGGAAGAAGGAGAAGAAGCCACCAGTTCTCGTCGCCGTGCCCCTCTACGGACATGGAAATCTCCTCCGAGTGATCTTTGGGGCGTTAGCATCGGTTTCTCCCTCTTTTGGTATCTTGATGCCAAAGGGGGAGAGACATCTATCTATTAGGAGCGAGTATTTGCATGGTTCACCCTCAAGCATATTTTTCGATTTGCATCTTTCTCTTTGCTTGAGGGAGTTTGGTTTTTCATTTGGAAACTTCGGTTGTTTGAATTCTTATGTGTCGTGAACCTCGTCGTATAGTATTATGCTTTGTGAACCTCGTATTATGCTTTGTGAGCTTATGAACTTATTATATTATGTGTTGTGTGCTCACTATTGTTCATATTGCTCATATAACCATTGCATCTAAATTCTCTCAACATGAAGGGAGCATACCTTTAGGGGGAGCTCCGTTCATGTTGTGTATTTGATTATGCAAATAGGGATGTTTTCATCAATTACCAAAAAGGGGGAGGATGAAAGATCATCGTCCGTTTTGGTAATTATATGACAACATACCTATTGGACTAATGTTTGATACATGAAAATTCCCAGGTTCATCAAGGATGCAAATTCTATGGGCTACAAACTTGTTTGAAATGAAAAGAGCTAGAAGAGACAAAACTGAGAAGGAAGTTTTTGTATGGAGCGGAGGCTCCGGTGAAACCACCCGAACCTCCGTCCCAGCCTCCGGTGTGGGTCCGGTGCTGGGTCCGCCCAAACCTCCCTCTGGTGCATACGAGCGGAGGCAAGGACGGAGCCTCCGGTGGAGTTCCGATGGGCGGAGCCTCCGGTGAATCCACCGGAGCCTCCGCCACCTCCACCTGGCCCTCTAAGGGATTGGCCTCTGGTGCGCCTCCGGTTTTGGCTCCGCTAAAATTGCGTTCTGTTCGATATGAGCGGAGCCTCCGGTGCGGGTCCGGTGGACGGAGGTTCCGGTGTATCCACCGGAGGTTCCGCCCTCTCAAACTGGCACGCTAGGGGCTGGGCATCCGGTGAGCTTCCGGTGGTGACTCCGCCAAAACCGCGTTCAGTTGGATAAGGGCGGAGGCTCCACCGGAACCTCCGGTGCAGCTCCAGTGGGCGGAGCCTCCGCCAAATCCATCGGAGCCTCCGCCCCCTTGGCCCAACCAAAAATATAAGATCTGGGCTACGCGGCTGCGCACAGAAGAAGGCCACCGGAGCCTCCGATGAAACCACCGGAACCTCCGGTGCATCTGGGACTGCACAACAGCCACTTGTGGGAAGGGGTATAAATACCCCTTCCCCTTCCTCATAAATGCCAAGCTTTTCCACTCTCTCTCTCCTAGCCATTAATGAAAGCTTCACCCACCTAGATCTCCCTCTCCGTCCACCCACTCACTCCCATACTTTGTGGAGAGCTAGAGGAGACCTAGATCCACACTTCCACCAAAGGAATTTCGAATCCATCCACCACAACCTAGTAGATCTAGAATCCTACTTGAGGCATAGAAACCTTAGTAGATCTTGTGCTTGTAGCTTCCACCTTGTTGCAAGAAGCTTCGGATTGCTTGAGAGCCTCCATCCATCTTGTGGAGTGACCTCGAGCTCATGTAAAGGTTTGGTCAACGCCTCCAAGTCGACCTCATAGTGGAAACGAGAATCTCCCTCATCGGAGAAGCTCAAGGAGAATAAGGTGTGCACAACCGTGCTATTGAGGAGTGCCTAGGTGGCTCCCCACCTCTCCAACGTATACGTACTTCTCATTGAGAAGGAACTACGGGAATCATATCCTTGTCTCCTTGTTTACACTTGTGCTTTATCTTGCTACTTTCCGTTTTACTTCCGTTGCGCATATTATCTTGTCCACATAGGTTTCTCACCTAGATGCACATCTAGAGAACCTTGTCTTATCTTGCTTAGACCTACTAAAAGGAAAAGAAAAGAAAAATTGGTAGTCAACCTATTCACCCCCCTCTAGTTGACCATAGTGCACTTTCAACGCCTGCGGAAAAGAAAAAGAAGGAAATATCAGTCCCGCTAATGTCGGAACAAGACGAACTCGAGTTAATTCAAACCCCAGTGGGACGTGACGAACCCCCTGAAGTGTTGGAAGCCATGAGACAAGCTCTACAGCGGTAGCAGCAACATCTATTCAGAACTCGGGAAAACCTCCTAAAAACGCAGGCTAGCATTAAGTTGCAGCAGGAAGAAATAGATGAGTACGAAAGAAGGAATAGATCATTTTAACAAGATTAAAAACAGGATAAAAATAATAACTAGAATAAGAATTAATATTTTGTGTTTTTGATAGAGAGAAGCAAACAACATAAAATAAAATAAACTGAGAAAAACTAAAACAAAGTAAGGAGATTTGAAGTGAGACACTCCTCTTGCCGAAATTCTCTTCCTCCCCGGCTACGGCGCCAGAAAAAGCTTGATGGTGTAATTGACACCCTCGCTGGTAAACCCCAAGTGCAAGGTGTGAAGAGCACAACAACAAGTTTTCAAGGTTGAATCGACCAGTAGGAGAAGGAGCAACTTCAGAAGGTTGATACAGTTGATGTGGTAGGGCGCACTACCGGTTGAGCACCGACGTGGAATCTACACAACACAAGCAATTCACTTTTCCCCAACTAAGCAGTGAGGTTGTCAATCTCACCGGTTTTGCTGATAACAAAGAGGTTAAATATATGGTGGACAAACAGTAGGAGAACAATGTGAAAACAATAGTAGTAGTGTGGAAACAGTAATTGCAGTGGTTGCATTATCAGTATGAGAAAAAGGACCAGGGTCCACAGTTCACTAGTGGTGTCTCTCCATAAAAGATAGATAACATGTGTGGTGAAAAAATTACAGCTGAGCAATTGATAGATATTGAAACATGCATGACATGATGATTACTATGCGATTAATGCGGGCATTACAACAAGACTCATAGACCGTCATCCAACTGCATCTATGACTTATAATTCACCCTCAGAATATCATCCGAACAAACCTTGGATATTAAGTTGCGAGCAACGGATAATCGCATTAAGCAAAGTGTGTAATGTAAACAATATAAACATCGTTGTTTCTTCCCTAATGGTAACAACACATCCTCCATCTGTCATGTTTCTATCACTCGAGCACATATGCAAAGGAGGCATGAACCCACTATCGAGCATAAATATTCCCTCTTGGAGTCACTAGCATCTACTTGGTCAGAGCATCTACTAACAACGGAAAGCAAGCAAGATCATAAATAACATACACATGAAGATAACATGATAGATTGATAATCAAGAGACATAGCATTCAACATTCATCGGATCCCAGCAAACACAACATGTAGCATTACAATAAGATGATCTCGATCATGTAGGGCAGCTCACGAGATCTAAACATGAGCATAAAGTGGAGAGAACAATCATCTACCTACTGCTATGGACCCGTAGTCTAGGGATGAACTGCTTACGCATCACTCTGGAGGCGGGCATGGTGGTGTAGAGCTCTCCGGTGATGATTTCCCCTCCCGGCAGGGTGCCGGGAGAACTCGAGAACCCTCTCGATCTCGGGTTGATGATGACGGTGGCCTTGGGTGTTTTTCGTGGAAATGTGGTATATCTTTTGGGTTAACTATCTGAGGGGTATAAATAGGCAAAAGGGCGATGGCGGTGGGCGCCCGAGGGGCCCACACCACCTAGTGGCGCGGCCGGACGGGGGGGGGGCTCCCTATTGTGTGGCCCCCTACGGGTCTCTTCGGGACTCAGTGGAACCTTCGGGAATTCTAAGACTTCTGGGATTCGAATTTTCTAATTCCGAGAATATTTTCAGAACAACTTTTCTGAAGCTAAAAACAACAGAAAAGTGGGAACTGGCTCTGTGCCATCTTGTCAATAAGTTTGTCCTAGAAAATAGATAAAAATGACATAAAGTGTACAACAAACATGTAGCAAATATGAAAACAACATGAAATATCATAAATTATAGATACATTCATGACGTATCAACGAAAGACACTTCTTCTTTTGCAGATGGCTCCGCCCTTTCCCAAGCGTCCGCCATGGGCGCATCAGACTGGCTGGGCTGGCTTTGACTAGGAATACCTTCGTCTTCAGGAGGTATGTAAGCCCCGTCCATTATAATGACGGCAGGGGTGTCCGGAGCAATTGCCGGAGATGACTTGCGCTCCTGATGAGCAAGTACCTTCCTTTTCTTCTTTCCCTCCAAAGGGACGGGGGTGAGGCTAGAGAGCAGGAAAACCGGGTTATTAGCCAAGGAAACTCTCTTAACAATGCAAAAGGAGCGTAAAATCGAACTACTTGGATGTAGCAACAAGAACACCAACCAGGTCGACCACCTGTTTGGATGCTGCAACTTTCTTTCGTTTCATGCCGCCTGCGGCAAGGGCGTGTCAGCTTCTTTGGCTCTTCGCCTCTTTTTGGCGGACATTTCCTCTTTGTACTCTAGTTGGTCCTATGAGAGATCACCGAACTTCAAAATGACAAAGTATTATACAAACGTCTGCATTTGCAAAGAATACTTTAGTATGAAATAATGCATACCTTGGGTGGAGGATTGGCGACGGTGAACATTTCTTCATATTGGCCTCGAGTGGAGACGAAGTGATTAACTCGCCGACGAAGCACGTTAGGCAGAAGATCGGTCTTGGTCGCGCGGAGAGGATCCTTTAACTCTTCCTGAAATAATATTGCAACGATGTTTCAATACAATTTTTTGCTGCATGTATAGGCTTTTGTTGCGAAAGACGGATGAAAAAAAATTCCCCTAGTAAATCGATCGGACAGACGGATGGGCGACTGATATTTCCCTTATCGTTTGCGCTACAACTAGCGTTGACATATCATAAATTACATTAGAAAAATCTAACAAAAAAGTAAAATACATGACTAAAAAGTAAAATTGCGAATAACAACACAAATTACATCTAGAAATTTAAGAATAAACAGAAGTCATCATTATGAAAATGTTGGGGGAAAATGAAAGAGACTTAGTAAAAAAAAGGTTATGAGCATAAAGGAGGGGGGGGTGTTTTCCAGCATAAACATACGTATATGTTTCTGTGCATCGTAATACCATGAACGACATTTGGAAAAGATTAAAGATATTTGAGGAAAATAAGAGAGCTAGAGCAAAGGAAATTAGTAAATTAAAAATAATTGTCCGACCTACCGGATTCGAACCAGTGACCTAAGGATTTATCTGCGAGTACTACAGTCCTCCGCTCTACCAACTGAGCTAAGGTCGGATTGTGATTTGATTTGTAACGTGCTATATATATACTTTTAGCACCAATTGGAAACACGCCCGAGGCCTATCTCTGAGGTACACAGGTGCTGAAATTGCCCTCCTCTCAGCGATCCCGAAATTCTTTATTGGCGTCCTATTTACTTTTCCTTAGCCATCCAGTCACCTATTGAACCGGTGACTAGGTAGAAAATAAATACTTGTACAAAAAAAAAAAAGGTAGAAAATAAATAGCAGCGTAACCCCCGTTCAAGGATTCTCTCGAACTAGCTACGGCGGTTGATCACTTCTGTTTGAAATAGACTCAAACCTAGACCCTTATTGATCTTCAGAAAATTTCAGAAGAGAGTTCTCTGTAAAGATAAATGGCAGCATGGGTGTAGAAAGACAGTTATACAGAGTATAAGCGGAAAAAAAAAAATGGTGGTCTGTTATGGAGGACCTTGGGCAGCATGGGTACCAAACATCCGCACCATCCAATGCCCCCACTCGGGTTACAAGCTCTCGTGACTGAGCTCGGCAGGCGCTCTCTTTCAGCCGGGTATTTAAGCTGGTGTTTGTGTTTGTGAAGTAGCGAGGTGGGACTAAAGAATGGAGTGACTGACCTGTGCTGTGCAGTGAGTGCGGAAGAAATAAGAGGAACCTAGCACGGTTGTGGGCTCGAATGCTCCAGAAGTGCCACGGCCTGTTTTCAGCCCGCCAGTCCCCCACCAGCAGAAATTATAATTTTTTTATTTCTCAGAAAAGAAAAAAAATATTCAGAGTCAACAAACACTGCAATTGCTGGCCTATACTGAAGCATACTCGACTGTTACAAAAACAGTGTCTGCAAATTGCTGAACGATGACCATGATCTAGGCCGCTTGATCCGAGAAGCAAATCATGTTCTGCTACTCCATGCATACCTTGCGAGGGATTCAACTGGAGCTGCGCTGGCTGAACTTCAGTTTCATATTCATGGCACCCGTCACATTCACCGTACTCCATACAGCTCCACGACAAGCAACAGACGCTACGGTGAATTGCGACTTCCACCATCGGGGCACGCCGGCAAAGGGACGCACGGGCTACGGCCACCAGAGCGCGCCACTGCGTTCAGCTTGCAGCTAAAAATGACAGGACGCGCAGCAAATGAAGCGGCGGGGGCCGGAAGATGGATAGGAGCTCTTGATCTTGGACGACCGACGACGTGGAACGCTTCTCCACCGCTCCAACTTTTCACGTCCCACTCGTCATCCATTCCCCGCCCACTGCCTGCCGCGTCCACGTCTCCGATCACCTTAGCCTTATCCATCATCTATGTACTCCCAACCCGAAGCACAGCACTGGCGTTCCCTGCTGCCGCCGGCGCCCGCGGCCCGCTCGACGGAATGCCGTGCCTGAGCTAAACTCGCCCCAGCAACCGAAGCCGATGCCGATCGCCGGCATCGCCCTCGCGCCTCTCCTCGTCTCCACTCTCGCGCCCCCCTCTCCCCGTGGCAGTGTTGCCGCTGCTGCTGCTGCAGGGGCCGCGAGAAGGCACCGCGCTCTACGGCGAGTTCGGTGCTCGGCCACTGCTGCGTCTGGCGGAGGCGGCGACGCCGGCGAGCTGTCCCGCGCGACGCTACTCTGGAGGGCGGCCAAGCTGCCCATCTACTCTGTGGCGCTTGTGCCACTCACCGTGAGTTCCCGCGACCGCAAATTCCTCCCTCCCCATCGCCAATGCAATTCAGAGCTGTAGTTCTACTACAGCTGCTAGTGTGCTGCCATGCAGTTGAGAACTGACTGCAGCTAAAGCGAGAACAAGCCAAATTGCCAGTTACTTGGAGGATTGCACTGCCTTACACATTTGTATTTGCGGTTGGATGCAGGTAGGCAGTGCCGCTGCTTATAATCATGCTGGGCTGTTCTTTGCCGGACGCTATTTTGGTCTTTTGGCTGCGGCTGTCCTTGTGATCACCTGGCTCAATCTGAGGTACAACTCACATACAGAAACATACTTTTAACATTTCGGACAAATAGAACGATGCTAGTAATATTCAACCATTTTTCATTTTCTTCCCCTGTTCTTTACATGAAGGGACTTACTGTATTTTGACTTGATGCAGCAATGACGTTTATGATTCAGATACCGGTGCTGATAAGAACAAGAAAGAATCTGTCGTTAACATTGTTGGCAGGTACTGGCTGTTTCCAGTTTCAAACAGTCACATTATTCTAAATGCTTGCACACATGTGTTTAGAACTGAAACATTTTACAGTCTATTCTGCTGTGCAGTCGAACGGTGACACAATATGCTGCAAATATTTCCCTTCTCCTCGGCCTTCTAGGGCTGTTTTGGGCCTTCGCTGAAGCCGGGGATGTCAGATTCATTATTTTGGTGCTAGGTGCAATCCTTTGTGGTTATGTTTATCAGGTAAAATCGTCTGCCCTATTTGCACTGAACTTTTATTTTCTTTAACTGTATCATGACACAATTTAATCGCCTTTTTGCGATAATTGATGGATTCTCCTATGGAAAACAAGCCTGATACATATTAGTACTTAACCATATTTCAGTCAATCTGGCAGAATGGAATTATGCGTACATGGTTTTCATTATCTTTCCGAAATTGCTCTGCGTACGATCTTCTTGTACGATTCGTGTCCGATGTTTCCTTTGGGCCGTGAGATGGGCTAGTAGTTTTCTATCCTACGGAGTGGTTTGGATGTCGTACAGCTATCGTACAAAAACGATCGTACGTGTAGCAATGTTCTTATCTTTCTAATATCATCCACATCTTTGCTGTGCCTGCCATTCCTATTAAGTTACTGTGCGCTAGGAAAACTGGTATGTTTTGTTGCATTTGGACCACTGGCTACCTTTCTACTTCTCAAACAGCATAATTCAAATTAATCCAAAATTTATGGTCTGTTTCGAGGTCAAAGAGAAGTTCCAAATGGCATTTGTTAATTTACAATGACTCATGTTTGTAGCAATGAAATACCATAACCTAACCGATATGATATATGAGAATTCTAGTTCTCTATGATATGCCTTCCCTAGAATGGAACCGAAATACATATTAGAAAAAAAAAATTATATCAAATTTATGAAATCGATATATATAATTTAATTGATACTATCATTTAGCAAAATGGAGCACAACATATGATCCATGTTTTGGCTCGAGAATTTCACAGCCATCCAGGCACGAAGACCCTCGTTTAAAAGAATATTTTGGTGTAGAAAGTCTCAAATTCAGTGTCTTCCACAGCAGGGATTTCATGGGAAACAAAATCACATGAACGTAAGTTCAGAGCCAGGCCAACTGCGCCAATAGCACTCATCATTAAACCGGTCAAATGCGCCAATAGCACTCATCAATAGCCATATAGCATAAAGAAATGTATCCAAAAAACTAATCCCTGATCATGACACAATATGTTGTCCTTTTGTGATAAATTAAACAAGCCTGATACATTATCAGTAGTAGTTAACCATATTCCACATGGCCTATATATTTGAGTTAATCTGGCAGAATGAAATTATGCTTTTATGTTTTTTATCTTCTTTCTAATATCATATCCATCCACATCTTTGCAGTGCCCGCCATTCCGATTAAGCTATTGTGGGCTAGGCAAACCATTATGTTTTACTGCATTTGTCCCACTGGCTACTGCAGCTTTCTACTTCTGAAACAACATAATTCAAATTAATCCAAATTTTATGGACCGTTTCGAAGTTAAAGAGAAGTATCCAAATGACATATGTTACTTTACAATAACTCATGTTCTTTATGATATGCCATAACCTAACAGATATGATATATGAGAATTCTAGTTCTCTATGATATGCCTTCCCTGTAAAGGAACCGAAATGCATATTAGGAAAAAGGTTGCTTTATCCAATTTATATAATTGATATCATTTAGCAAAATGAAACATAACATATGCATCCATGTTTTGGCTCGAGAATTTCACATCCATCCAGGCACGAACACCCTTGTTTAAAAGAACATTTTTGGTGTATAAAGTCTCAAATTCAGTATCTTCCACAGCAGGAATTTCATGGGAAACAAAGTCAAATGAACGTAAGTTCAGAGCCAGGCCAACTATGCCAATAGTACTCATCAATAAACTGGTCAACTGCACCAATATCACTCATCAGTAGCCAAATAGCAAAAAGAAATGTATCCGAGAAACAGAATGGCAAGTTCTGTTAAGCATTCTCAAATCTGTTAAGTATTTAAATTTTAAAAAAGCTGTTATATATTTATTAAGTCAAAAAAATGTATCCGAGAAAATAGTCCCTGATCATGACTCATATATTTTCCTTTTGTGATAAATTAAACAAGGCTGATACATTATTATTACTCCCTCCGTCCCAAAATACTTGACTTCCATTAGTCCAAATATAGATGTATGTATGCACTAAAACATGTCTAAATACATCTATATTTAGACAAATGGAAGTCAATTATTTTGGGACGGAGGGAGTAGTAGTTAATCATATTCCACTTGGGTTATATATTTCAGTTGATCTGTCAGAATGAAATTTTACTGTGATGTTTTTCATATTCTTTCTAAAATCGTATCCATTCGCATATTTGCAGTGCCCCCCTTTCCGATTAAGTTATCATGGGCTAGGCGAACCATTATGTTTTGCTGCATTTGGCCCACTGGCTACCGCAGCTTTCTACTTCTCAAACAGCAGCAGAAGCATTTCAAGGTATTAGGTACCCACTAGAACAAACAATTAGGTTCCCAGCCAGTATCAGCTATTTATGCTATGTTCTATCTATAGGCAGTGCTGTAGAGTGTTGTGAAATTGATGCTTCACTTTCATTTCCCTACAAAAATGTAAGGATCCATTTATAGCTAAATAGTTTCTGTTGAAACATTTCGATTTGTCAGCGGGGCTGTGCTTCTTCCTCTCAGCAAAACAGTCGTAGCTTCATCCATTCTTGTTGGGTTGACGACAACCCTGATACTCTTCTGCAGCCACTTTCATCAGGTATATCTATAATTGATCGATCAATGCATTAATTTTGTACTATCTATGAAAGGATTATTAGCTGGACTCTGCTGATGTGTAGATTGATGGAGACAAAGCTGTTGGAAAGATGTCTCCCCTGGTATTGTACTCTCACTTATTTTTCTTTGCTTCGACATCTTGGATTTCACTGCTGTAAAGAATTGTATAACCTATGTTCTCGGTGTGTGTATCTGTAAACAGGTAAGAATCGGCACCAAAACAGGAGCAACATTAGTGACGTTTGGCATCGGCGCGCTTTACACTCTCTTGGTTGCCTTCGGAATAAGCAAATATCTGCCATCATCCTGCATTGTAAGCTACTGAATCGTATTCTTCCTTCTGAGAGAAAAAAAAAGTCATTCAAAACACAGTTCTTAGTTCCACCACTACTGCTGTGTTTCAGGTCCTTGGTGCTCTGACTCTCCCTCTGGGCAAATGGGTTGTGGACTATGTGCAGAAAAACCATGATGTAAAGCCTCCCTTCTCAGTTTTTTTTTTTGGTTGTGGAAAACTTCCTTGGCTTTGCCCTAACACTGGTTGAAATTACACATGCAGGACAAGACCAAGATTTTCATGGCCAAGTATTACTGCGTGCGGCTGCATGCCTTGTTTGGGATGGCCCTGGCTTCTGGCCTGGTGTTGGCTAGAAAGGGTATACTAGTCTGACAGATTAGATGGCAAACCTTCGCCACAATTGAGTTAAAAGAAGCAGATCCGCAATGCTTCTTGCAGTTTCAGCCTGAGTAAGGCTGGTGCCAACCCGGGCGGTAGCGCGGGGCGGTAGGGCCGCTACCGCCCGGAGGCGGGCGAGAGGAGGCGGGAGGCCGGGGCGGTAGGCGGCGGCGGGCGGGAGCCGGGGCGCCCGCCGATAGGGCGGTAGCGCGCGGCTTACCGCCCGCGTTGGCGGGGCGGTAGGGCGGGCAGGGGCGGTAGTGGCGGGGCGGTAGGGCGAGGTGGCGGGGCGGCGCGCTGGCGGCCTGGGGCGGTAGGGGCGGGCGGTTGGCAGGTAGCCGTTGGGGGCAACGGCTAGCTGACGTGGCGCCCCCCCATTGGTCCACGTCAGCTAGCCGTTGGGGGGAGCGTGGCTGGCTGTAAAAAAAAAAAAAAAAAAAAATTCACCCAAATTTGCACCTCCAATCCTATAAATACCCCCCCACATCCATCACTTCTCTTCACACCATTTCCCTCCTCTCTTTCTCTCATACCATCTCCGCCATGTCGGGTTGGACTCCAGATAACACCTCGTTCACGGATCTCTTGCAGTCCGACGGGTCACAACCTACTCACATAGAAGATTTCTCTCCCACACATCGTCGGTCGGATACCGGTTCTTCGCCGTATCCACGAGTGTTGTACCCCTCCCACACACCACCTCCGGGGCCATATGGTCCGCTTCCTACGGGATATGGTTCATACCAGCATCCTCCGTATGCTTACGCACCACCACCTCCACCTCCACCTACAGGTAGCGGGAGTCCACTTCCTCCGTACCCTCCTACGGGATATGGTTCATACGCTCCACCTCCACCTCCATATCCATACGGTTCATACGCTCCACCTCCACCGTATCAGCAACCACCTCCTCCGTATCAGCAACCACCTCTATCGTCTGCTCCAGATGGCACTGCTCCAAGCGACGGGTCCGATGCCGCGGAAACACTGGTACCAACGCGTCCAAAGAGGGTCGAGTGGAAAAGTGCGGACGAGGAAAAACTGGTAATTTTCTTACCCGTGACATGTTTATTTCGGAGTTGGTTTTTGTTTGGATTTTTCACTAAGACAATATCTATTTCGTTGCAGGTGAATGCTTGGATTTTCAACTCCAAGGACTCTCGCCGTGGCAATAGCAAGACCGGCGAAAGTTTTTGGGGTGGAATAGCGAAGACGTTCAACTCTACCGCCGATCCTGCCCGCCATAGGACCGCGAAGCAACTGAAGGATCACTGGAACGTCTACAACCGTGAGGTGTCCTTGTTCAATGGATACCACATCCAAGAAGAAGCGGTACGTCAGAGTGGAGCAGACGATGCAATGGTCATGGAAGCGGCACTGACGAGGTACTGAAGCAATATAACAAATTGCAAGACCGCTCAACCGCCGGCATGACCGAAGCTGAAAAGCGCAAACATGACAAGGCCCTACAGATAGTGGAAAAAGACCTAGGGCTGCTGGAGGATGACGACGACGACGACGAGCACGATGATTAGATTTTTTTAATGTTTATGTAATTTTTACAATTTATTATGCAATTTTATTAATTAGTATGTAATCGGTAACAATTTTAGTTCAATAAAATTATTTCCTTGCATTATTTGTAATGTTTTCGTTTCAAAAATATGTGTTCACGTGGAGGAGAGAGAAAAGCTGATGTGGCAGAGAGAGAATCTTACAGCCCGGGCTATAGCCCGTGCACTGGCACCGTGCCTGTGATAGTGGGGTGATAGTGGTGAGAGAAGGTGACGTGGCAGGGGCTATAGCCCGTGAATAGTGGGCGGTGCATTGGCACCAGCCTAAATACAGACCTACGGCAGACATCTTTGGCAGCGAAACACAATGGCAGTTCCTCTTTGCTGAACGGGTGCTGTGGCGGCCAGATTGGGCAAGCAGAGGTTCAGAGGCGCAGAGCTCGCGCTGGTTGGCTCTACGCTAGCCCTAGCCTCCTCCTGACCATTGAAGTCTCTGTTCTCCAAACAGGGAGAGAACCCAGCTAGCTAGGTTGGCGTGTGCTCGTTGTAGCTAGATCGCCGTTCCTGCAGGAGCGTGCGAATTGAATTGATGAATTCTGGGCCTCAAGGACAAGACAAGTCATGCTCTACCATTTACTTCTTTCTGCCACAGACGAGCTGTTCATAGTACGATGCACGCTGCAGGGCAACTTGCCGGCTTCACATGCCTGAGTTTATGTTTTTAGGCTGGTGCCAATGCACCGCCTACTATTCACGGGCTATAGCCCCCGCCACGTCACTTTCTCTCACCACTATCACCCCACTCTCACGGGCACGGTGCCAGTGCACGGGCTATAGCCCCCATTACCATACTCCTCTCCCCACTATCGCCCGCGCTATCGCCCCCATTGGCACCGCTACCGCCCCTCGCTACCGCCCCGCCCCCGCGCTACCGCCCCGCCTATGCGGGCTATAGCCCGGGCGGCAGGGGCTATAGCCCGGGCGGTACCCCCACCGCCCGCCGCCGCCTAACGCCTCCCGCTACCGCCCCCTATCGCCCGCCTCCGGGCGGTAGGGGCTCTACCGCCTCCCCCTAAAGCCCCCATTGGCACCAGCCTTATCATTGGTTTCCAGATCTTGAAGAGAGCGCACGAGCTACCCTGGCAGCAGGCTTTGCAGCATCTAGTAGTACTGCCGTACATATTTATCTCATTGCCCAAGCAGGTTAGAATCACAGGTTAATGCAGCCCAAACAAACAAATATGTCAAATGGAAATTGCAGCATGTCCAGGAAACTGAGTTGATGTGACCATACAGGCAGGGGCGAGAGGAAAATAACAAGAAACAATTACTGCGAACACGACACTGGCATGGCATCCATCGCAACCGATCACTCTCAAAAGTTCAAAAGTCGATGGCAGGGAGGATAGGCATCTGTGGTTTTCGGTTCTTTCTTTCCAATCAATTCGACACACAGCGAAATTCGTTCATTCCCATCAGCTGTGCATAATATCTCACCCTCCTGTTTGACCACATGCTAGCAACCCCAAGAAGCAGTTCGAATATGTTCCTCTTCTTCCACGGTCCACATCCATCGGTGAACCTAAGAAGCATTTGTGTCACAATGTCGACAGCCTGCTGATACTTGTGCACTAATTCGATGCACGCCAAAATCTTCTGAAAGTGGAAGTGACAAGAGCTGAAGAATTACCACTCTGGCCAGCAATCCAATGACATAAAATCTTCTGCTTAGCAAACAATAAGCAGCTACTGTGGATAACTGACATCCACTTCTCACATTTTACTATTTAACCCAGTTTTCAGTCGAATTACAATGTGCTGGAGTAGAAAGCAACACAGGAAGCATGATCTGTGGATCTCTGGCCTGACTTCTAGTGGGAAATATTATGATTGGGGCCTGTTACTGCCAATAATAGCCCATGCAATCCTGCAGGGCGTGCAACCTGCAAAGCCTATACCAGTCATGATAATAAACAAACGAAACCCACCATAATAAACAAGGGAAAAGGCAGAACTAAACGGCGATGTATCACCAAACCATGCTTTGCAACCCATGTGAGCCTAATTAGATGGCCCGTAGCAGTACACCACAAAACAAAAATAAATGTCCACATCAGAGCAGAAATCAAAAGCCTAATTGAGGTCGCCTACTAGCAAAATCTATCATGGACCACGATCCAAGTACCAATCACTCAACAAAGACCAAGCCTAAACCTCAATCCAGATACTATGCACCGAGCTTAGGACTAGAGCAGTTTTGAAAGCTCTAACCATGGCTTCACAGTGGCACAAACAATGTAAAGCTAGCACAACATATTCCCAGGAGTAGCCAAATGACTAGTAACTTTGAATATCATATCATAATCATCGTCCATAACATATTGATATTATCCTAAATATAAAGCTTTGGGTTTGCCACTACATATTGCATAAAAAGCTTGTTACAAAAAAGAATTTGGGCAAAGATGAACAAGCCATCCGTTGTCAAACACAGCATGCTCCATATACACCAAGAAAATATTAAGGCAGGTAGAACACGCTACAAAAAAAATTGAGCTTGGATTTTAAGGCGAAGCAAACACATTGTAGTTTGTATTGCTGCCTCGTCCCCTTTCCTCGCCAGATCTCTCCTAACCCTGGGCCATATCTACACATCGGAAGCAGCAGCAGTTGTCTGTTGGTCACTGGTCGCGGACGCGGGGGCTGGTGGCCGGCATGGCCACGCCGGGCGACGTCGGCGCACGCGGCGAGTGAAGGCAGCTGAATCCGAGCGGCGACGTTGGGATGTGGATCGGCGATGGCATCCCACGGAGCCGGCGCATGTAGGCCGAGATGGGGGACTCTGCTGACATGCAGACCGAAGGGAGCGCCGGGAGAGGGGAGAGCGTGGGCTGGGTAGTCGCCGGCAGGATTGGCGGCGGGCGGGGTGGGGCCAGCGGCGGGGGGCGGATGCGGTGGAGGCGGGACGGGATGGCCGACAGCGGGGGTGGAGGCGGAGGGGCCATGAGGGGACGCGGCGGGGTTGGGGCCACTGCGGCGGCGGCGGGGCCGGCCGGGGGCTGAGGCGGAAGGAGATGGGAGGGGGAGCCGGTGAGCTTCTGAACGACGTCGCGGAAGTTGGACTTGTCGATGTTGTAGACGGGGGGCTGGGGCGGCGGGTGGTCGACCGGGGCGGGAGCGGAGGAGGGGGGTGGGGGCGGAGCCGGCAGCGGTGGAGATAGGAGGGGTGGCGGCGGCGGCGGAGGGGGAGAAGGTACTTTCATGGAGGAGGACGAGGAGGAGGAGGACTGCTTGGAGATCTTGTACGAAGATTTGTTGAGGGCTTTGAGGGCGGCGGTGGTGGAGGCCGGTGGGAGGTTGGACTTGTCCATGACCAGACCACGGCGGTAGGGGGAGACCGAGACCGGGGAAGAGGGAGAGCGAGGTGGGAGTGGGAGATGGGGGATTTGGGGGAGTGAGAAAGGGAATGGGATCTTCTCTGTCGTCTGCCGAAGCAAAGCAAAAGAGGGGCTGGGCGGCTGGCTCCGCGAGCAGTAGCTGATTGGTAGCTGTCAGCACTGGAGCCGTCCACGATTTTCGGCCAAACGCTTCACTTGCCAAGACGCCAATCGATGTGTGGGAGCTTTTGCTTCGGTCTAGAGAGTGACCGTCTGACCGATCTCACACTTTTTTATTTATTTTACAATCAATACTGCGATACATGTATATTTACGTAATACAATAATACATGACAGACCTGACTACGTCGATTACAAAACTAGAAGGATACCCCGCGCGTTGCGGATAATACATGGCAGACCTAACTACGTCAATTACAAAACTCGCGCGGGGATCCCTTAAAAGTAAACAACACTGCTATACGTACGATTTGCGTCCGACTCTCCACATCAATCGTCGACATGTGAGGCTTGAGCAACGTATACCATTGAATGCAGCGTCGGATTGTTGTCGTACATGTTTCGTCGAATGCACAGGAGTTTCGTAAAGTAAATGACATGTGTGTTTTTTTTTATGCAGAGACCTCTGAGCCTCCTTTTCGGAAAAATAAACAACATGATACATTACATAGTCTAAAGAAATATTGAAATTTTGGTTGATCATACTCGAGATACTAAATTTTATAAACATGTGATACGTATTATAAACCATTAGTTTACAAAATGGATGGTTTAAGAAATGTATGATATGTAACTTGCATTTAATAATTAATAAATATTAGTGGAGATGACATGGACAATTGATTGGCTAAAAGGATGGATGATGTGGATAGTTTACATGTTGAGATAGAAAAATAATTAATGCATGTTAGTAGGATTTTGCTTTATAAAAAGTATAGATAAGGTCTAAAAGAAACTAGAAAACTTTTGAGGTGTTTAAACTCTATCTTTTTCCACGACACGATCTGTATTTTTCTGAAAACAGGCATTGCACATAGAGACCAAGCAGCTAACTTGTAAACACTAACGGGGATTCTCCCATATTTTTTAAAGTCACAATGCCAAGGCCGCGAGCACGCAAGCAATCACTAAAGTAATCACAAACATCGGCAGTAGTACCAACATCTGTATTGAAAAAAAAAGAACAACCTGATCAACGTCGTTGGGAGCCTGGGAGCGGAGAGTAGGGATCACCATTGTCGAGGACGTAGCAGCCGGGAAAAATATTGCGGGACAATTCCTCCTCGCGGCAACCTTGAGAAAAGATCCAAAACTGGTACAACGAAGTAAGATTTAAAGAACCATACCTAGACAAACTGAATCTTTTAACACCACCATTGACGTCGGGAAGGAGATCTCGCCGTCGAATAGCGGGCAAAATATCACTGATTGCGGACGACGTCATCTCCATTGACGAAGAAGACCGCTAACAAAAAGTCTAAACTAATCTATTGAAAACCCTACTTTTAGTGTAAACTCAACTCATACATCAGGTTTCCACCCCTCCTGACGCCGGCAAGGCCGACCGGAGGAGAGTGGAACCAACTATGGAGGAGGAAGAAGCGGTAGCGGTAATTATTTTTTCCTTGCTGACGGAGCTCTCTAGGTTGACCGATCCCACACTTAGATGGATGTCCAAGATCTATCTGGACCATCCATCTGCGTGGGGATTCGTTGCAGCTACTCAGCGCTACTATCGAGTTCTTGGGAAAAGTTTCATGGCAGGGAATGTATCCCGGCGGTAGAGAGCGTGAAGGCGAACGTGCGGGAGTTGTCGGAGGCATAGACACGAAGCTTTTACTAAGGCTCAGGTTACAAGTACCTAGGATAGATTTAATCTTCCTTAGCATTTATCTCGTCCGTCTTTATATCCAAACAGCTAAACCTAGCTTCTACGGTCTCTGAGTTCTAACCTAACTCGAACGGGCTTGTAGGGCCGCCGTGTGGGACGTCTTCCTATGCTTCGTCCTACGGACCGTCCAATACGGCCTCCTGCCATATTACTTGGGAAACTCCGTAGTATGGCCTTCAGGATGTCGCGGATACCCCATTATGGATATCCCGACAGTAGCCCCCGGAAGGTTTGAGAGGCTTGTTATCCACGTCTTTCACCAAAGCAAGTGACGAATCACGGATTTTGAATCATCCTCAACTAACGTCTCTTTAGGGTGAATCCGTCGTCTAGAGTGATCATCGTACGGCTAAGCTAAAAAAAAACATTTATGCGGTCGCTCTGCCCGGACTTGGAACGATTTGATGGTTGCACGTTCCTTGGTCTTCCTTGGTCCCACCAGCGCATTTACTACTGACAGAAATGGCAGGAGAGCAATGATCACGCTTTTTCCGGTGTTGGGCCCGAGGGGTCGTGCATCGTGGCAACGACACGCGGACGTGGCATAGTTAATGTGTGTCGCGTGGCGCGCATCCAACGGGCTTTACCATTGGAGCACACATCTCCTCGGGGGCTACAAATAGCCCCCTCCTTTTCCTTCTTCCTCACACCATTCTCGACATCTCCAGCGCACATCACTTCACAATCCCACTGAGAGATTCCACTCCGGTGACCCAAAACTAGCGGCACTCCGCGCTTTTCCAATCTCCTATGGCACCGGTGGAGCAACTGCGGGCGGCGGAAATGAGACGACGGCGACGGACAACATCACTGCTGCGGCGGAGGCGACTGGTTCTTCTCCAACAGGACCACCATCACCAGTGACTCCTTCTTCTAGACAACCCCTATTCGTGGTGTCGTCTTCTTCCTTGGCGGCGGCGAAGAACAAGGTCGTCGCCGATGACGACGCGGCCGCAAGCACTTCCCAATCCGGGACGGAGGGGGAACTTGCAGCGGAGGAGGAGAGCTCCGGCAGTGGATATTGGATCCCCAACACCGTCACGCAATGGGAGCTTCAATGGTACGAGGATGAAGGATTCCTCCCGAAGAAGAAGTGGCGCTGGGCTGAAGGTGACATGGAGCCCATGCCCCGGGATGGCGAATGAGTTCTTCTACTCTCGCACCTCCAAAGAGGTTTGGGTTTTCCCCTGTCCTCCTTTTTCCTCTCCATCCTAGACTATTACAGCGTCCAGCCACACAATTTGATGCCCAATAGTGTGATGTACATTGTCGCCTTCTAGGTCCTCTTCGAGGGTTACTTAGGGATTAAGCCTACTCTAGAATTCTTCAAATAATTCTTCTAAGTTAGACTCCAGTCGGACGGGGACAACGGACTAGCAGTGTGGGGGACAATTAACTTAAACCTTCATAGAAAGAAAGATGTTTGGTTCCCCAAAGTCCCAAAGTCTGAGTCCGTCAAGTGGTGGGCTAGAACGTTGTTTTATTATAAGGACGTTCCATTCCCAAAGAAGGAGACATGAATTCTGCCGTTCGTCAATGGCTCTGTCGTCCCGAGGGACAGCTGGAAGGAGGACGTCGTCAGAACCCTTCCCCCTGACCTCGAGAAGATCAAATGTCAGATCACGAAGCTGACGGCAACGGAGCCGGAGCTGAGCGGGGCAAACACTGTGCTCTATTGGTTATGGAGGTGCATCCAGTCTTTGTCCTTTCACGAGGACAGACTGTTGTGCACGTACACCGGGACGTCGAATCCCCTATGTTGCACCCTGAAGGAGATCTCCCGGACGGACCTCAAACAATCTGTCAATTTGTTGATGTCCGTTCGGGGTCAGTACAACGAGGTGGTGCCAATGTACCACGCCTGCAATCCGCCTCCTCCAGTAAGTGTATTCCTCTTTGTCTGTTTTTATTTGCAACTTGGTCGTTTCTGCGTTTTAACTTGCAGCGCCGTTTTTTTGCAGTTTTTCGAGCTTTTGGACGTGCACCTAGCCCAGATCGAGGACTTAGTTTCCAAGAAGAAGTAGAAGATGGGGGAACTTCCGTCGTTGGGGATGCACCCAAGGGCTCCCGGAAACGGAGAAAGATTCCTGACGACGCCCAAATCATCAATTTGGAAGGGGCGAACGTCGGCTCTTCCTCGTCAGTTTTTCCTTTCTTTCGTCCTTTTGCTCTTCTTTTGGTATCCCATCATTTGCCTTGCGGTTTTTTTTTCCGTATTTTCGGCCTCCAGCATGTTTCTCTGAAACAGGAGAAGAAGAAGAAAATAACTATGTGTCATGTTTACAAGTCCCTGGCGTTTGTCAACATCCCCGTCGTTGTTGAGCAGGGGTTGTTCGTTGATCCGAACGATTTGCAGTCCAGCCAGCCGGAAGCTTCCACAGACGAAGCTTTGAAAAGGGCGGTTGCAGCGGTGTGCACTTTCGTCCAACAGGGCAAAGAAAAGATGGATCTCCCAGCGTTCGAGGCGTTTGAACGCTGGAAGGTTAAAGAGAATGCTTCGATGAGAAGGACTACTTTCTTCCGGGTTTACAAGGACAAGTTTGTTCCCAGTCCTCATCCGCACTCCGGCAAAGCCCCTATGGGTTGTTACTTCCATCGGGAGGGAATGACATTCCGCCCGAAAAAAGTTATCGAGGAAGGGTTCTCCTACTTTGAGAACCAATTTTAACGGTACAACAAGGACTTCCTCTACATGCCCGGCCGTGTCCGGCTTATGAACATGGTAAGTACATACATCCAGCCCCCGAGTAGATATTCGATCTTTGCCAGATAGGTAGTCTTTCTTTTGGTTTATTTAACTGTTTTCGTTGGCCCTTTGTCCTAGAAGACCACCGAGCAGATGAACGAGGAGGTTTTCTGTGCTTTGACGGGGAGCAATAAGAAGATGCGAAAACTCGTTTCCCTCGTCAAGGACAAGAACAACGAGGTATCACAGCTTCAGGAGGAGATGGACAAGAACCAAGGTAAAAAAACTCCCCCTTTTGCCTTTGCTTAATCCATTCTTTCAGAGTTTTTTTATCATTCCAAGATATTCTTCCTTGCAACCATTCTCATCGCGGCACATGATGCCTTACCCAATGCCCAGCAACGTTCAGGCGTTACGCGATGACAATCTTTGGATCGCCAAGGAGAAGGACAACAAAGAGGTCAACTTTGTCAGAAATCTATGCACGAGGCGGAGAAGAAAATGGCGGATCAGGCGGCGAAGTACGTTGAAACCATCAAGGAGTTTCAAGGCAAGCTCGGGAAATGACTTTATGGCATCGCCGTCTTAGAAAATGAAGTCCTTTGTAAGTTTTTATTTATTTTGTTCCATGGTTTTTTCATCTTCCGCCCTTGTTCTACTTTCTTATTCCGATGTTGGTCCTTTTTCTTAACGGAATTTTATGCTTTTCGCAGTTTGAGGAAGATCAGTCAAAGACTCGGGTCAAGAAGATCCGGAACTTTGCCACTTTATTCACAAATATTCGCACTTCTGGCCAGAAGTTTGCTCAGAACTGTCTGTCGTGAGGAGGGAAGGACTTGGAGCATGTCACCGAGCTTCCAGACGGCCTGGACTACGCCGTTGAAGCCCATGATGGTCTTCTTCGTTCTGAACTCGTGGCTGAACAAAAATGGCTCTGGGCCTTCTTCGATGCCCATATACAAGTGAATAATTATTCCAAGATCTAGTTCGATACCATGTACCCGACACCATAGAAGCGTAAGAGATGTCGGTGACGATGTCGATGAAGCCTGTTGAAGATCCTCATGCACAAACCTATGGGTGAGGATGTTGCCGGCTCCTCTATCCAACACCTTGGTCTAGCAGACCGAGGGTCTCACGTGTTACCCATCTAATAGCTCGCACACATACGTCGGGACCAGTTCTGTGGCGTTGCACCGTCCAGGACTAGGCGCCATAGGTGTAAAATAAGGTGGAGTTCTCAACACATGAGAGAGAGAGATCAATTCGAATCTAGATCTAATTGGGAGAGGACACCTCAAACCCCCAATTAGAAGAAGCTCTAACTCAATTAGAGAATCTCTAATTAGATAGTCTAATTACAGGCTCTAATTATACTAGAGAAGAGAGGCTTGAGAGCCAATTGATTTTTTTTGCGTCAAGGGCTAGCGGTCTTTATATAGGTGGAGGATGGGGGAGACCTTCCTTGGGATGGAGGAGTCCCTCCCCAATTCCACCAAGGAGGTGGACGCACCCCCTCGTAGGGGAATTCAGATTGGACTCCTAGTGGAGTCCAATTCCCCCTTATTTTTCCTTTTTGGTTTTTATTTTTCTCTCGTCAACCAAACATGGAAAAACATGGAGGAGAAATGCCCTTAGGTGTGGTTCTCTCGGGCCCACCTGACAGCCCCTAATTGATGGGTTCGGACATGGTGGCAATCCTGCACCCTCTAGCACTCTCCACTTCTTCTTTTTTGAACTTTTCAACTATGGGGCAAAAAGGCCCCCAACATTTTATTCAACTTTTCAGAATATCCAAACTGTATAACAAAGGGAAAAGAGGGAGGAAACAAATCTCTACAAACCTACCTATACAAGTGAATCTAACCAAGCAGAGAAACAAGCTAGAGACTTAGCTCTAATCCTATGCTTGAGCAGAGTCATGTCATGGATAAAACACATTTTTCACTTCATAAAAGTGGGTTCTTACTGATTGAAGTCTTTCCTATTTCTTATCTGCCAGATATTCCAACAAGCCATGGTGACAACCTCCATGAAAAAAGTCTTGTTAAAAAATTTCTTTGCTCCAGCTAACACTTGTTAAACGTCATTCCCATCAGGCCATTGAATTTGGAGATAATTCCATACTCTCCTACTGAACTTGCACTCAAATAAAAAATGAACTCGATCCTCATGAATCTTCCCTGGACAAAGCTCATATTGAAACTCAGAAATCACATTCCAGTGCCTCCTTTGTAGTAGATCCTTTATGTTTAGTCGATCCATCAGTAACAACCAAGCAAAAACCTTTGTTTTCATGATATAGCTGGATTTCCACAGCCAGTTGAAAAGTTTAGCCACTACTAAATGATCATGAATATGCTTATAGAACTTTGCAGCAGTGTATGTGTTACCCCAACAGTAAACCCATTTGTCATGATCATTTCCCACTAGATTCTCTAGCATTAGAGCCTTGCACTGATGCGGTTCCTCATAAGCCAATTGAGACATAAGTAAATAGAACATAGAATGTATGTCCTCTAAAGCATATACTTGGGAAGCAGACATATTTTCATTGAGCACAAATGAAAACAGTCTTGTAAATTTAAACTGAAGAGTCTGGCCAGATCTATTGATGACCCATTTATCTGACCAGAAAGCAAAGGAGGTGCCATTCCCCAACCGAGTTTAGGGGATGCCCCTAAAATTGTCCACCTGCTTTAACACATCCCTCCACAAAAATGATCCCACTACCTCTTCCAAATGTGGTATTTTCCCAATTTAATATGCTGAACAGACCAGGCTCACCCAAGGAACCTATTTGTGGTTGTAAAATTTGTCTAGATGTTTAATAAGAAAGGCAACAATGTTCTTTCAGAATTTGACCACACCCAAGCCTCCTTTCCTATTAGGTTTGCATATTGTTTCCCGGGCAACTATAGATTTCCTTGGAGTTTTAGAGTTACCTCTCCACAGACATGGTCTCAAGACCCTATCAAGTTTCTTAGTGATACCAATGGGAAGCTCCAAGGTGCACAGAAAATGGATTGTCAATGAGGCAAGGGCTGAGTTAATGAGTTGCAGTCTTGCACCTGAGACAGAAAACTGGAACTAGATGATAGCCTTCGTTCCACTCTGTACACTAGAGGCACCAACTCCTAATTTTTGGTCTTGAGGTTCCAGGAGGAAGAACCAAGTAGGTGAATGGAATATCACCAAGGTGACATCCAAAATATTGTAAAATGGACCGATGATACTCCTTGTTGGTCCATACCTACCAATATACATATAAACCAGACCTAACTTAAGTGTTCTACCCCTACAGGTCCGATAGTGTGTGTACATGACACTGGAAACTCTCTCCTTCTCAATAATCAATAGCGGGGCCATGAACGCCCATATTAAGTCCCACTCACTATACGAAAGACATTCTTTTGAACATGTTGGTTATTATACAATATTCCTATTACTCGTGATACCGAACTTACCCGAGACACTATGGATTCTGGTATTTCTAGGAAACAAGCTTTGGTTCACTATAGCTTTGTCTATCTCGTTAACCAGTAAGCTTCCTTTTACTCATTACCGTATTATGATATCCTGCATGATGTATCATCATCATGCATTATCTGCAGAACATATGGATATCAAGAATACCGACTAGGCCTAGGCGTCTATCTCTTTTTTATGGAAGAGTAATTCTCATCTCATAACATCGAGGTAATATACTCCTTTAGAATTACCCAGTAACTACCATTTTGTTCACCCAGTTTACGATATGACGCTTGATAGTAACAAAGTAAAACCTCCAGAATATACAATCTTGATAACCTAATGGTCAAATGATATGTTGTAATATAAATGTGTTGTGATATGTCACTAAGAACAAAATCCATAACAATGGAATCTCTTAGAATATCAACTACTAGGGTTTACCCAGCCATATTGTTCCCTTCCAACAAATATGCTACTTATTGATGCTGACATAAAAAACATCCATGATGTAACAGCCCAAGTATGAAAACCTACCATTTAGAATGTTTGATTTCTTGTTTATTAAAGTATTGCATCATGGCATCATATTTATTTACTTTGTTTGCCTTGTTTACCATTTGTTTTGCATCCGTTCTTAATTGTTTTCACAATGAAAATCAAACAATTTCCAATGCTTTGTTTTCATACTTGTTCTGTTACAACCTTTGAAATAAAAATCACAAATAAAAACAACCAAATTGTTTTCTTTTTAATCCATAATGATCACTTATTAAATTGTTGGTTTTAATCAAACAATTAATTCAGTCAATTAATTCCAAATCTTTTCAAACTCAAATAAAATCTCCAAATCAGCACCTCATTTGAAAGTTATAAAAGTACCAAACAATTTATAATCACATTGTTCTATTTAATCAATAAGGTTCACCCTATTAAGTTGTTGTTTTCTATATTAATTAACAAATGATTCCAATTCAAACCAAATGTATCCAAACTAACTCCAATTTGAAACCTATGCAAACAGCACCAATTTCCAAGTCATTAAAACTACCAAACTATTCTAATAATTTTGATCATATTAATCAATAGGGTTCACCCCATTAAAACCTTTGTTTTCAATATTATTTTATTTAATAACAAAATACCTCTAAATTTGAACTAATTCCAAACAGCACCAAAAATATAAATGTCTTTGATTTCCAAACTTGGTTTTGGGTTGTGTTTAACCTATTTATGCTACCCAAATTTTTCAGTAATTTTTTGGCAAACCCCAAAGCATCTATTCCTTCCAATTTCTTCTTGCTACAAAAAAAAGAGAAAAACAAAATAGAAAAGGGAGAGAGAGAGCACAACAGCCAGCCCAATTCCCCCTAGAAACCCAATTTCTCCCCCAAGCCCACCTCCCTCTGTTCCTAGTTGGCCCAGTACCCCCTCGATCTTGTCTTCTTCCTCCTCCCAACGTCATCAACTGTACGAACCCCTCCTCCACCACCCGATTCCTCCTCCTCCACTCGATGTGCAGCCGTACTAGGCTCTCCCCCCATAAAACATGGACACCTCCCCCTCTGCCTCCAACCCTAACCCTCTCTTCTCCACGCCGCCGCCACCTTTCTCATCTCCTCCATCTCCCTTCTCTGTACTGAACCAAACTGAACCGAAATTCCTCTTTTTTTGCTCCGGTGATCGCCGGCCGGCTAGGGCCTCTCCGGCCGCGGTGGGGGCGGGAATGGAGCCGCCCCACCGCGGGCTTCCTCTCCAACACCTCGGCGCGGACGGGGATGGCCGGAGCCGCCGCCGCCGTCCGCCCCAAGGCGGCCACGACCCCCTGCTCCGCCTCCCTGCGGCGACCTGCGTCCGCCCCCTCCTGCTGTCCGCTCGCCCCAAGGTGAGCCTCCCCCCGATCGCTACCCCATCGACTCCCTCCCTCTCCCTTCTCCTCCCGCGGCCCACACCCCACAGCTCCCCCACCGGCGAGCAACCGTGCCATCGCTGCTGCCATGTCTCTGTCGATGGTAGCGCACGATCAGTTGTAGTTCAGAAACCACAGCGAAACCCCAGCACATAACCCCCCACTGCCCTTTCTAATACCAACCGAAGCGCACCAGCCCACTGGTTCTGTCCCCCCAGCGCAAGCAGGAGGTGGGGGGATCGAATCCCCCCTCCCACAGAATTAAAACAACTTTTTTTTATCTGTTTGTTTTGTCACAGAACTTTACCAGGAATCACAACTAAGCCCCTGTAACATTATTTATAGCCCCTGCAAATGTTTTTCCAAGTCCCTAGATTCATAAAAATGGCAGATTTGGAACCAATTTTGTAAATTGCATAAGAAATTCATCCCAACTCCAATTTTAACTTTTTAAATATGTTTTCTGTCCCAAATTAAATGTTCTATCCAAATATAAAATTTGTTTACTGTTTTGAATATTTTAAATTGGTGCAATATTTGAAAACTTGTCAAATTCACTTAAACTTGCAAAAATCATAACTTGGGCATAAAAATTCCAAATTCCACAAACTAAATATGTTTTCCAATCAATTTTTCATGTACTTTCCAAATATAAATTTTGTTTGCTGTTTTGAATAATTTAAATTGCTGAAAACAACTGTTTCTTGTTTAATGCATTTAAAGTTGCTAAAATAATAACTTGCTCATTTTAAATCCAATTTCAACAAATGAAATATGTTTTCCATGCAAAATTAAACCACCTTTTCAAATATAAAATTTGTTTCATGTTTTGAATAATTAAAATTGGTTAAATGATTTAAATCTTGTTTAATTCATTTAATATTGCTAAATTTATAACTTGATCAAAACAAATTCTTTTGGGGACATATAAAATATGTTTTCCAACCATAAAAGTATAAACTTTTCAAATATGAATCTCACTTAATGTTTTGAACAAATAAAAATTCAAATAAGTTCATGTTTGAATTAAATTCATTTAATTCTTGCTTAAACTTCTTTAATTCATAAATAATTTATTTGAAATCCTTTTTCAACAAGTGAAACATGTATTCCAACTAAAATCTTGTGTTCTTTCCAAATATGAACTTTTTTATCTGTTTTGAACAATTTAACTTGATGAAAACAACAAATGCTTATGTGACACCTTTAAGGAACCAAAATTTCCTAACTTAATAACTGAATTTCCAAACTTGGTAAACCTTATTTCTATTTGATTCTATTGTTGTTATTTTGTTGTTTTCCTCATCCATGCATCATGCTAATCCACTTTCATACGATGATTAGTTGTAAAACAATTAATTCAACCATAATTCATGGGCTTTTCATATGCAATCCAATTGCATGTGGGTCCATTTAATCATGTTATGTTATCTTGTCAACTAGTTTATTTCTATGCATCAATTAAATGGTCATGCATCATCCCATGTTTGTGCACTATGCCATGATATTGATTGTTTATTTTTCTGCATTGTTTGTTTGCTTCGTCCCGGATATACGACGACGTTGAGACCGACGATACTTACGACACCCCTTCTAAGGAGTTAGCTCAGTACCAGGCTACTGTGTTTTGCAGGCAAGTTATCACTCACCTGAACCACTGTGTTCCTTTCAACCTTGGTTACCGATACTTTCCGTTGTTCTTTCCTGCTAGCCTTAGTAGTAGTTGTTTCTGTTACGAACCCCTCACATGAATCCCTTAACCTCGATATTGCCTCACCTCCACTCCTATCACCCCTTTGGTTGAGCCAGTGTCTTACTAGCATGCTTAGGTTGTTTTGCTCAAGTCTGTTACCCGTTACTTTCTGTTACTACTTCTTTATGTTCTGGGGGCTCGATGTTTAATCAATCAATCATGCTAATGTTATTGTTAAATAATAATTTGATGATAAGGCACCGGCAGGAGGCCCTTTGTGGTTTTGAGGCCTGCTAGTGTCGACCCTAATAGGAAAAGGGTCTTGTCTACTGATCCATGATGAGCGCACTAACCGCATGTGGGAAGCGAGTATGGGCGCCCCCCTCAATTTGACTCGATTCGCATCTCGTCCAAATCGCCTCATTTAGTTCGGGTTTTCCATTTGCTGCATGCATGATCTTGCGAGCCCTTGGTACCCGGGTGGAACTTTCGTAGTCGGCATATAGGGGGACACGGTCTTAGAGTGCTATGAGGGTCCATTTTCTTCTGGGCTCGATTAGCCGTGCGCCCAAGGTGCTTTGGGCTTGATGCGAAGAAGAGTTGAGTTGTGTTGAGTGCCCCGCTTGGTGGAAGGGCCTTTCCATCTGGCGGGTTATTCATACGTGTACGGCCAAATTGGTGCAACCCTGCAGGGATAATCTTCTCGAGAAGCCGTGTTTTCCGCGGTTATGGATTACTTGGTGAAAGTACTGGCTAACAAGTACTCAGGACAACTTAAACCTAATGATTAACAACCTTACACCCAATGATTAACAACTTGACTAGTAATAGGCTTATTGACACGATAATATGAAACATCATTAACTCAACTGTGTGAGTTATCCTCGGATTGCTTCTTTGGATAAGGGGCGAGATCCAGGATGGGTTTGCTTGAAGTTATCTTTCAGTTGGTTACAATACTCGATCTTATCTTATTTCTGTTAGCCGGAAGTGGTAGAATCTCTGTAGTTGTTTAGAGCAGCCAGTTGCAGCATCTTTCATATCCCCTTCCTTCCGTTGAACCCAAAGCATCTGTGCTTGGTGTTGACGGGTTACACTTTGGTGAACTGTGAGCCTTGCTTGCCAGTACGTTTATGTACTGACCCCTTTGGGGCTGTGGTTTCCGCAGACCTACGTTTCCGAGGATCTACATGGTGGCTACGACGATGGAGTATGACGAGACTGCTGACGAGTAGATAGCGGACCCGGGCAGGATCCGAGACTTCGTGGATGGGCTCCGTCTTTTCGTTTCCGGCCTCTCAGACCTATTTGGTTCTTGTATGTACTCAGACATGTTGAATGCTTCCGCTGTGATGTAATGATGAATTGTTGGGACATGTGTCCTCTGGATGATTGTATTTGCTATTCTCTGCCGTAGTGAGGGCCAGTTGCAACTTATTTCAATCTTTTGTGTCGTAGAGATCTGTTGTGATATCACTTGTTCCAATGTCGTTGACGTACCATGTGTGTATGTTTTGAAGTACGTCAACGGAAGTATCTGGATTTCTACGGGATGGTTTGCGCAGACGATGAATAGTAAGATAATGGTTGTCACACGTTTACGTGTTGGCCTGCTCATATTGAGATGCGGGTGCCGGTATGCCCCGTAAGCCATTTATCTACTGTTTGACGGACTGTGAGTATCCCCTAGAAGTCCGGGTGCGACAAATGGTATCAGAGCCTGTCTGCCTGTAGGATCCCTTTTTACTGGTCGCAGTTGAGTCTAGAAACTATTTTGTAGCTATATAGGAAAAATGAAACGTGAGAGTAGGAATTCTGTTCTTTTTCTTCTTTCCCCACCCACCCTCCCCTTTTTCTGGTAAGGAAGTGCAACGTTGTTTTTTTCCCTTCTCATCTAAACTTTCAAGTTAGTATTTCACGTATTCTGGTTTCTCTAGGATGGTTATATCTACTAGACCATAGGAATGGAGGTGGTTGTGACATGATTTATCATGTTGCCTACTCACGATTGAGAACGGAGGCGTGTAAGCCCCGGAAGCAAATCCTCTATTCCTTAAGCAGTAGATAATGATCCTTTAGAAGCCCGGATGGGTTTTCCGTAGTACCTCAGGAGTTTTGATCTAATTTTCCCGATGTTGCTTTGTTATCCTGTTCTTCTCAACATCCTTTTCGTCTGTTCAAATCTTGTTGTTGTTTTCCACATCAATTCTTCTACCGGCGTCTAATCAAAACTTCCCAAATATCAAGTCTATCTGGCCAGAAAGGTTGTTGTTGTTGTTGTTGTTGTTGATTCCAGGCTATGAGAGCTGGCATTCCTATCACCTGGGGTTGTTTCGAGGAAGCATTCCTGAATCACCACATTCCAGATAATCTATTCTATAAATCAATCAAATCCTGTTCAGCTATACACCCTCGATACAAAACCTCTCCCTTTACTTGAAAATGTTCCGGTGGTTTCCAAATTCCCTGACGTCTATCCAATGTGCACGATGTGTTTCACGTGTCACAGCTCAAGAGGATCTTCCCAAGAAGTTTCCGGACCTTTTCTTTTCTCAGCAGGAATCTCGGGGCGCGATTCCTTCAAGGGGGGGCGTTTTGTAACAGCCCAAGTATGAAAACCTACCATTTAGAATGTTTGATTTCTTGTTTATTAAAGTATTGCATCATGGCATCATATTTATTTCCTTTGTTTGCCTTGTTTACCATTTGTTTTGCATCTGTTCTTAATTGTTTTCACAATGAAAATCAAACAATTTCCAATGCTTTGTTTTCATACTTGTTCTGTTACAACCTTTGAAATAAAAATCACAAATAAAAACAACCAAATTGTTTTCTTTTTAATCCATAATGATCACTGTCGGATATATACTGAATAGGGGTATAGAAGATGGTAGACAAAGAGCCGGACTACCAGGGTGGCCTACATGGTAATGGGCTTAGGTCCATTGGGCGGCCCAGTAGTCCGACGCGCAGAAGCCGGATTCTAGAAGAACCCGGATCACGGCCCACATGATCTGGGTTGGAGGAGAAGACGGATTCCTTACTTTCCAAGTTACAAGTTAAACGTAGTCTTCTAGGTTTCTTGTTCTGTAAGCCCTAATCTGGCTATTATATAAAGCCGGACGGGAGATAGATTAGATAAGTTCCAAGGTTCTAGGTTCAAGCTTCACAAGCTAAAGCTCTACGCAACTTGCCGAGAAGTTCATCCTCGTCGAGTAGCTAGATCTATTCCCTCACATTGTAACCCTGTTATACGGGCTTTAGTCCCAATTAGTGAGAAGTGCAGGAGTAGGTACGCCGTACTGTCGCGACGTACCGAACCTGGGTAAAATCCCGTGTTCCGTGTTACTACGCTATCCCGTTACCCCACGTCTCTACCGTAGTCTCATGGCACCCCAGTCTATGAAAACTACTACGATGTCTCGACAGTTGGCGCCCACCGTGGGGCAAACGACGTCAGGCGTGAAATTCCGATCTGGGATACTTGGCGGAATTGGAAGATCAATCACTGTCGGAAGCTTGGAATTCGACGACGACGTCGGGCGCTTCCTCGACAACGGATCCTACATACCGGCGCAAAACCACCTGGTAAGTGCCTGCGTGTTACCGATTGGATCTGCTAACATCTTTATCGGACTAACTGCAGAGGCAATGGGGTTTTGCGGTGGAAGCAAATTTATCCCACCCGCCCTATACCCAGTCGAAGACGACTATGATGCCGGATTTTGCTCAGATCGCCGACAAAACAGTGATACGCACTTTATCGGCGTGGTGCAATCCGAGATCGCTGAAAACACGGATGACGGAAATCCCGTGCAAGAGGCAGATAACAACCTACCCGTCATAGAGACGGAAGAACCAATACCCGTCACAGAGACGGAAGATCCGACATCCGTCAACCAGACGATGAACTCGGAAACAGAGTCCGTGCTTGCCGCCATAGAGGCGAGATTGGAGTCGGAAACCGGATCGGATAACTTCGACTCCGAAGACGAAGACGATGATGCCTTCGTAAGAAAAGTTAAGTCCTTTCAAGAGGGATTCCATGAAGTGCTAATGGCAAAACCAGCCGATACAACGGGTGCCGACAGCCAGGAAAGCCCTAAAACCCCTCCGCCAGTGGAAGAGAGGGAAGACGGAGAAACTTCTCCGATATTCCCTAATGTCAAGGAGATGACAGAGGATGAACCTGTCAAAAAACCTCCGTCTTCCAAGAAAAAGCACCGTGCTTCTAAAAAACTCCAGTACAAACTCCGGAAGAAAAAGTCAGCTGATCTCGCTGATGAAAACCTGGAAGTTGGAGATATTAGTGGCACAAAGCCTACGGAAAAGAAATCTAAGGAAATCACCGCTCCGCCAATGACAGAACTGGAAGAGCAAGAGCTATTACAAACTCCAGTGGGACCCAATGAACCCCCTGAGATGCTGGAAGCCAGGAGACAAGCTTTCCAACGGCAACAGCAACATCTGCTTAGATCTCGGCAACATCTCCAACAAACCCATAATGACATCAAAGTCATGAAGGAAGAAATAGAGGAGTACGAGAGAAAGCATAGATCTGCCTTAAAACCTACTAGGTTACCCGGAATTGCAAAACTGGAAGAACTGCCGCCGAAAGAAAGGTTTTATAACCCATCTTGGCAAAAGCAGTTAAACGGCAAAGATGCCAAGGGCGAACCAATATACAAAACCGCAGCGGAAAACGCGGAAGCAGCGTTCGCCATCCTAAACAACGATCTGTACTCCAACGGGGAAAAACTCCAAGGGGTGTATGCTTTCCTAGGAAAAGCATTACAGCAGCAACAGCGAGGACAAGAGCGATCAGGGAGGCTGCATGATAATTCCGCCCTCTGCAAAACTGTTACTTGCGCTGCTGGAGCACCTGGACCGGAAGAACCCGGAGATTCGGATAAAAAAGAGGATCCGAGAAAAGACAAGAAAAACCCCGACAACCGGGACGCAGCGTCTAGAACCGGACCTCATCTCCCGAAAAATGGATATAAACCACACGATCGGGAAGACAAACACCGGAATGACGGCAAAATAATGCCACCTCCGAGAAACCCAGCTGAAAAAGCTGGAAGATATGATACACCTCACAGACGTGAAAGATCTCGGACACCGCCTAAAGATAAGGAAAGGTACAGGAGCAGGACTCCACCTAATCCCAGGGGGCGTGACAACGGAAGAGATAGAGATAACCTCGGAAAAGCGCGTCCGCGCAACAATGGAAAAGAAAGGAGCATATCTCCTTCTGTCCATTCAGCCGGGAGATATTCTGCACATATTGATAGAGCAGAAAAGGATGATCTATACTTTGGTCCTAAGTGTTTTACTGACAGGATCCGAAGGATAACCCTACATTCTGGCTTCGCCAAAGTTGGTCCAACCTACCAAAAATATACCGGCAGTACAAACCCGGATACCTGGCTTTCAGATTATTACACAGCCGTCCAAATCAACAACGGGACAGACCTGGAAGCTGTCAAGTTTCTTCCCCTAATGTTGCTAGACGGAGCCAGAGATTGGATCAATGGTTTACCATCAAGAACTGTCGACAGTTGGGATGATATGGCGAGAGTATTTACTCAGCATTTTCGGGGAACATACAAACGCCCAAATAGCATCAACCAGCTGAACCGTTGCACCCAATTTGAAGACGAACCATACGTGGATTTCATCTCCAGATGGACTGCAATGAAGAATAGTTGCTCTGGAGTAACTGACGTACAAGCAATGCATGCTTTCGTCAATGGCCTAAAACCCGGACTTGTACCGTTCATGGTTGGTTCTAAAAAGCACAAAGATCTCGGATCTATGCTTACAACCGCCAACGAGCATGCTGCAGCCGAAGATGATATCAGAGCAAGAGGAGGCAATATTGAGTCACTGATACTGGCCAAGAAAACCCCTCGTCCTGACAAAAAAGGAACTCCGGAATCAACGTCAAAGCCCAAAGAGGTCAACATAGCCTTTGGAGGAGAAAAAGGGAACAAGTGGAAAGGTCGCAGTCCAGATCCAATCAATTATACTCCCGAAGAATGGGAGAGAATTAAGTCGGAACCCTGCGTCCACCACTCCCAATTTGGCAAACCTACCCATACAAATGCGCAATGTCGGCTAAACAAGCATATGAAAGGCAATGCAGGATCCGGAAATAAAGGGAAGGGTTCCAAGAGGAAACCTGCCAAACAAAAGCCAGAAGCTGAAAAAGAAGACAGTGAATCGGACACTGATGACAAAATCCAGGAACAACAGCGAAAAGGCGAACCTAAATTTCCGAGAGTTGACGGAGAAGCAATGTTAACTTTCCTAGCAACCCCGTCAGCAAAGGTAGCCAAAAGGACACTTCGAGAAATAAACGCGGTTGTTCCTGCGACCCCAAAATTCTTGAAGTACTCCAACACACCGATAATCTGGGATCAGTCAGATCATCCCGGAAATATCCCTGAACCCGGCACACAAGCTCTTGTTGTAAGCCCTATTGTTCAAAACACTAGGCTAAGAAGAGTGCTGATGGACGGAGGATCCAGCATCAACATAATGTACCTGGATACACTGAAGCACTTGAAGATCTCCGAGTCCCAGCTCAACTACAGCAATATACGCTTCCATGGCATTGTTCCTGGCAGGCAAGCACGATCCCTAGGAGAAATTTCCCTAGATGTCACCTTCGGAGATAAAGATCACTTCCGGCAGGAAAAAGTATCCTTCGAAGTAGTGCCGTTCGAAAGCGTGTATCACGCAATACTCGGACGTCCAGCTTTCGCCAAATTTATGGCAAGATCTTGCTATATCTACAACAAGCTGAAGATGCCAGGACCCAAAGGAGGAGTAATCACCATTGCCGGTGATTTCAAACTGGCAAACGAGTTGGAGAAGCAAAACGCCCTTTGCGCTCAAAGAGTTATAGCTCAGGAAGAACTGAAGGAGTTAGCCAAGGAGGTATCGCCGAAAGAAATGCCGGCAGGAAAAGAAACTCGGAAGCCAACAGATAGCTTCAAGGCGTCCGAGAATACAAGACAGGTAATCCTAGATCCCAAAGATCCGACAAAATTTGTCGTAGTAGGGACTGGGATGACCGACAAATAGGAAGGCGAGCTCATCAAGTTCCTCCGTGAGAACTGGGATATTTTTGCCTGGTGTCCAGCTGACATGCCAGGCGTACCTAGGGAGCTTGCTGAGCACCAACTCAAGGTTATTCCTGGATCAAAACCCGTCAAACAAGGTCTCCGTCGATTTGACGGAAGAAGACGGAAGGCTATTGGCAAGGAAATTATCCGGCTTTTAGCAGCGGATTTCATCAAGGAGGTAATCCATACTGACTGGTCCGCAAATCCGGTATTAGTACCGAAGAAAGACACAACTGCCCTCAGAATGTGTATAGATTACACAGGATTGAACAAGCTGTGTCCGAAAGATAGGTTTGCGTTACCGCGAATCGATCAAATAATAGATGCCACTGCAGGCTCCGAGCTTTTATGCTTTTTGGATGCATACTCCGGGTACCACCAAATACGCATGAAAAAGTAAGATCAAATCAAGACTTCTTTTATAACCCCGTACGGGACGTATTACTACGTAACCATGCCTTTTGGCCTGAAGAACGCAGGTGCAACCTACCAGCGTTGCATGCAACGTTGTTTGCATAGTCAGATTGGAAAAAATGTCCATGTTTTCGTGGACGATATTGCCGTCGTAACCAAGGAAAAAGATACACTCCTTGAGGATTTGCGAGAAACTTTCGAAAACTTACGCACCTACCAGATGAAGTTGAATCCATCTAAGTGCGTATTCGGGGTTCCCTCAAGAGAACTTCTGGGTTTCATCGTTTCTCATAGAGGAATAAAAGTTAACCCGGAAAAGATTAAAGCAATCTCGGACATCTCAGAATTTACGTGTGAAAAAGATGACCCAGAATTGCCGGGTTCCGCCACAGCAATAAAAAGATTTCTTAGTTGGCTGGGGGCTAAAACCTTGCCATTTCACAAACAGCTGGAGAAGTTCGACAAGGTCAAGTGGATTGCGGAAGCCTGGGAACGTCTAGCAAGTTATGTCCCCTTCTGTACTTAGTTCAATTCTATGTAAACATCTTTTGAGATCGTGAAATAAAGTTGTCGGAATACTATCATCCATATTCTTTATAAGTGCAAAGTGTTTCCGCCTCATCTATTTCCCAATGATCTTGCAAACTTCTCAACGTTAACCCGAATTGTGCTTGCGTACTCGGCGTTACATAACTGAATGATTTTAAGCCTTTTAACGGCTAAAGGAAGCTTGAATTGCCTGCGTGCCCAAGTTTCACTTAAAACTTTCCTTGTTTCTCTAAGCCTTATCTGATTGTGTGTGTACCGGGTTACTGGAACTAGTTAGTAAAAATGCCTTTAGCATGATTCATGTTTTCGAGTTTCAAAACTGATTGGTTCGTCCCCAGTTACTCGGCATAACGATTCATAATGCTATTTGAGCCATTTCAAACACTAAGGACAGTTAAAGCATATACACCAGAGAACTTAGAAGATAAAGGAATGGTAAAATCCAAACAACTTGCAAAGTAATTTCATAGTTTAAACTGCAAAAGACGGAATTTTCATACAAAAGAAGCATTACATTTTGGATTACAAATGAAAGAACAGTAATGCTCCTATTGTCTACTTTTTCTATCCAGGTTCCAGGTAACCTTTCAAGAATCTGACTCCTCATCGCTGCTTTCTTCATCGGGGATTGGAGGAGCTTCCTCTTCTGGATAGTGGACGGAGACATTTACCATGGCGGCAATCTGGGTGGCGTGGCCCTTAACTTCACCAAAAATGGTGTTTCGTTGCGCATCCGTGTATCCCTGAGGGACACCGGTGGCCACACGCCAGGATTTGGCACTAGGGTAGTGCATGCGCATAAGGCCTAGAGCCATACGCGCACCACCCCGTGCAGCGGAGCGGAGAAGGGGCTCCTTGGACTCCGCCACCGCCATGATGGCACCCGGAAGTTTTTTAACCTCCGAGTATTCCCCAGATTTATCGGGAAGGAACTTCTCTATGAGCTGCGTCCCAGCAGCCTTAATCGAATTCCATGTTTCCCCGAAAGCTCGGATGCCTGCAATCCGAGTTCCATCTGGGGTGTCTCCTGTTTGATCCAATAAAACATACAAAAAGGTTAGGCAGACAAACAGAGAAAGCAAAACATGGAAAGATGAGGAAAGGGTAAGAAATTTACCGATGAGCTTGTCGATCTCGGAAACTTCCTCCAGGCGAAGGTTCAGAGCTTCGGTCAAATCCTGAATGGTGGATTTGTCTTTCTCCGCCTGTTCGGAAGCCTTGGAATTAGCCATTCCAAGAGCCAGGTTGCTGGCTTCCAGGTCTTGTTGAGCTTTCACAAGATCCTTGTGAAGCTCGATGTTCTCATTGCGGAGAATTTCGGCGTTGCCAGAATCTTCCGCTGCTTGCTTAGCCTGAGCTAAGGCAGCTGAAAAGCAAGGGAAAATCCGAGTTGATCAATTTCCTCGGGAAAAAACTTGACACGGCCTTAAATCGGAAATTTCAAAACGAAAAAGCTTACCTTTCGTTTCCGTCAAAGCAAGCTGAGATGATTCCAGCTCCGCCTCCTTCTCCTCAAGAATAGAAAGAAGACTTCGAACTTCTTTATTCTTGATGGTGAGCTTCCTGAAAACTTCCAGGTTTATGGCTTCGGAAGTTTGCTGAAACGTAGCAAGGAAAAGTATGGTTACAAAAAACATCAAAGCAAAAAAGCATGCATTTTGTTTAATGTTTGGGGGCTAGAATTATATACCTGGCTCAAACGCTGCAAACCTGCCAAGTTTTCTTGGAATCCTTTTGCGTATTCCGCAAAAAAATTCCCGGCTGCATCCAAGCCGTCATTGATCACCTTGAAATCCTTATCAAAGGTGGGGATTTCCTCGTCGAAAGTCCGAGAAGATTTCCCCACCTCTGGGGCCGCCCTTTCCCTCGTATCCGACTCGGATACAACGGGCTGGCTGGGCTCTGGGGGCTTGGTGGTGGGGGCTGCAGTAGGCTCTTCCGCCATTGTCTGCGGCGTGTCCGGGGCGACGGCGGGAGATGGTTGGCTGCCTAGGCTGGAAGAAACCCTGTGTTTCTTCAGCTTCTTCGGCTTCAGGTTGGAGGGAGGCAGGCTAAAAACATAAAAACCCGGAAAAGGTCAAAACACCGAAGATGGATGAAAAAAGATCCCATAAAAGAAAAACCCAGAAGAAAATAACCTGGAAGTGGCGACGGGAATTCCGTCAAGGTCGATAATCTCATCCGAGGAAATTATCTTCTTGCGCTTGCGCCCACCTGTAGCGGCGGTGCGCAGCGCATCCAGCTCAGCCTCGGAGGCTAACTCCGAGTCTGGAAGATCCGCAAGCTGTCGGAAGAACCAATCAGAATTAAAAGGCAGATTATCCTAGAATTGAGATTGTACCCAAATGACGGAAAATTTACCTTGGGAGCTGGGTTGTCGGCCGTGTACATTGGCCGACTCTCCGTGTATTGGTCGCGCGAAGCGACCAACTGATTGATGCGCCGCCTAAGTTCCTTTGCGAGCCAATCCTTGTCGGTTGTCCGCATTGGATCCTTGGCTCCCGTGTATTCACACAGGAGACGGCCTCCGTGGTTTGCTAATGGCTGAATCCGCCTATCCAGCCAGCAAAAGACCGTATCCATACCGGTCAAAGGAGGTTTGGAGGAGGTGAGCTTGGCGATGCGCCTTTTGATCCTTAGCAGATCTGGAGGCAGAACCTGGACGGCTTCTGTCCCCCAGTTATCTTGGGGAATAGCGGCGGAATTCACGAAAGGTGGAACCCCGACGGCCTTTTTAGGGAAAGGCACGTCGGGATGATAGAAAAAAGAACCCGTCCAGAATTTGACGGATTCTGAGGTTTTGATTTTAGGGAACCAATCCTCTCGGAATCTCCGAAGAGTAAAGGAAATGGTCCCGCAATTTGGGAGTGCGCCCTCCGAAGAGTTACGCTTGACCCCAAAGCAGTACAGCCAAAAATCTAACCTAGGCTCTATCCCTAGGTAACCTTCGAACAAGGCCTGGAAGCCGGCCATGTACAGAATGGAATTGGGAGGAAGGTTGTGAGGTTGGATGCTGTAATGTGACAGAACCTGGAGGAAGAAAGAGGAAGGTGGGAGCCCCATACCTCGTAGAAGGTGGGAGGTAAGAAGCACCCTTTCGCCCTCTTGTGGCATGGGTTCGGTCTCCTCTTCCGGGAGCCGCCATTTCTTTTTGAGCACCAAACCCTCCTTCTCCAAGTTTGGAAGGAGAGCCGGGGGAATACTGCAGGCACTCCAGTTGCCTGCAGTTTCCTCTTCCTCGTCTGCTCCGGCGGCGGCGGCGGCGGCGGCCTTCGCGGCGGCGAGTTTGTCGCCGAGGAGCTCGATTTTTTCCTCCGCCGTTTCAGGTGCAAACGGCGGAGTTGTTGTGGCGCTTGGGCCTGCGACGTCCGTGGCGGCGGAAGCGTTTCCTCCGCCCGCCGCGGATGCCGTGGTCTTTTCCGGCTCGCCGCCGGCATGCTTGGGCGACCCTAGCTGTGGATCTAGGTCGCCCAAAAGTTCGTCGATGGAGGCGCGAGCCGGTGAGGACGACGGAGAGGCCATCTTCCTTGGTGATGTGTGTGCGCTCCGGCGTGCGAAGAGCTCGTCGGGGCAAGGTCTCGTTCTCGCTCTCGAGCTCACGTTCGCAACAATGGTGAGGGCAGTGAGGGAGTGAAGAAGATTGCCGATGGGGACGAGGACGGCTATTTATAGCCTGAAAACCTCTAGATACGTGCTAACGGCTCTTTCGAACGTTGGATGTTTGACGCGTGTCAACCATCGAGAAATCCGGGAAACGGAACGATAGTGGAATGATGGTTATCTCCTCGTTTCCCGTGAGAATCTGTCAGAGATACGTTACAGGGTTTCCCGCGTGAAACCAAGCGTCGCCTACGTCAGCATGATTAAAGCACTGACGTCAGAAGTTCCTTTTCCGCGAAGGATCGCGAGAAGAAAAGCCGGATTTTCAGAGTTCCGAGTTTTATGTTACCATCTCCTTCAAAAGGAAAGTAGAAAGAATCAAGACTGCTGAATCAAGATTTCCCGGACAAATGCATTTGACGAAAGACGGAGAATCAGAGTTTTGATCCTTCCTAGGGGCTACTGTCGGATATATACTGAATAGGGGTATAGAAGATGGTAGACAAAGAGCCGGACTACCAGGGTGGCCTACATGGTAATGGGCTTAGGTCCATTGGGCGGCCCAGTAGTCCGACGCGCAGAAGCCGGATTCTAGAAGAACCCGGATCACGACCCACATGATCTGGGTTGGAGGAGAAGACGGATTCCTTACTTTCCAAGTTACAAGTTAAACGTAGTCTTCTAGGTTTCTTCTTCTGTAAGCCCTAATCTGGCTATTATATAAAGCCGGACGGGAGATAGATTAGATAAGTTCCAAGGTTCTAGGTTCAAGCTTCACAAGCTAAAGCTCTACGCAACTCGCCGAGAAGTTCATCCTCGTCGAGTAGCTAGATCTATTCCCTCACATTGTAACCCTGTTATACGGGCTTTAGTCCCAATTAGTGAGAAGTGCAGGAGTAGTTACGCCGTACTGTCGCGACGTACCGAACCTGGGTAAAATCCCGTGTTCCGTGTTACTACGCTATCCCGTTACCCCACGTCTCTACCGTAGTCTCATGGCACCCCAGTCTATGAAAACTACTACGATGTCTCGACAATCACTTTTTAAATTGTTGGTTTTAATCAAACAATTAATTCAATCAATTAATTCCAAATCTTTTCAAACTCAAATAAAATCTCCAAATCAGCACCTCATTTGAAAGTTATAAAAGTACCAAACAATTTATAATCACATTGTTCTATTTAATCAATAAGGTTCACCCTATTAAGTTGTTGTTTTCTATATTAATTAACAAATGATTCCAATTCAAACCAAATGTATCCAAACTAACTCCAATTTGAAACCTATGCAAACAGCACCAATTTCCAAGTCATTAAAACTACCAAACTATTCTAATAATTTTGATCATATTAATCAATAGGGTTCACCCCATTAAAACCTTTGTTTTCAATATTATTTTATTTAATAACAAAATACCTCTAAATTTGAACTAATTCCAAACAACACCAAAAATATAAATGTCTTTGATTTCCAAACTTGGTTTTGGGTTGTGTTTAACCTATTTATGCTACCCAAATTTTTCTGTAATTTTTTGGCAAACCCCAAAGCATCTATTCCTTCCAATTTCTTCTTGCTACAAAAAAAAAGAGAAAAACAAAATAGAAAAGGGAGAGAGAGAGCACAACAGCCAGCCCAATTCCCCCTAGAAGCCCAATTTCTCCCCCAAGCCCACCTCCCTCTGTTCCTAGTTGGCCCAGTACCCCCTCGATCTTGTCTTCTTCCTCCTCCCAACGTCATCAACTGTACGAACCCCTCCTCCACCACCCGATTCCTCCTCCTCCACTCGATGTGCAGCCGTACTAGGCTCTCCCCCCATAAAACATGGCCACCTCCCCCTCTGCCTCCAACCCTAACCCTCTCTTCTCCACGCCGCCGCCACCTTTCTCATCTCCTCCATCTCCCTTCTCTGTACTGAACCAAACTGAACCGAAATTCCACTTTTTTTGCTCCGGTAATCGCCGGCCGGCTAGGGCCTCTCCGGCCGCGGTGGGGGCGGGAATGGAGCCGCCCCACCGCGGGCTTCCTCTCCAACACCTCGGCGCGGACGGGGATGGCCGGAGCCGCCGCCGCCGTCCGCCCCAAGGCGGCCACGACCCCCTGCTCCGCCTCCCTGCGGCGACCTGCGTCCGCCCCCTCCTGTTGTCCGCTCGCCCCAAGGTGAGCCTCCCCCCGATCGCTACCCCATCGACTCCCTCCCTCTCCCTTCTCCTCCCGCGGCCCACACCCCACAGCTCCCCCACCGGCGAGCAACCGTGCCATCGCTGCTGCCATGTCTCTGTCGATGGTAGCACACGATCAGTTGCAGTTCAGAAACCACAGTGAAACCCCAGCACATAACCCCCCACTGCCCTTTCTAATACCAACCGAAGCGCACCAGCCCACTGGTTCTGTCCCCCCAGCGCAAGCAGGAGGTGGGGGGATCGAATCCCCCCTCCCACAGAATTAAAACAACTTTTTTTTATCTGTTTGTTTTGTCACAGAACTTTACCAGGAATCACAACTAAGCCCCTGTAACATTATTTATAGCCCCTGCAAATATTTTTCCAAGTCCCTAGATTCATAAAAATGGCAGATTTGCACCCAATTTTGTAAATTGCATAAGAAATTCATCCCAACTCCAATTTTAACTTTTTAAATATGTTTTCTGTCCCAAATTAAATGTTCTATCCAAATATAAAATTTGTTTACTGTTTTGAATATTTTAAATTGGTGCAATATTTGAAAACTTGTCAAATTCACTTAAACTTGCAAAAATCATAACTTGGGCATAAAAATTCCAAATTCCACAAACTAAATATGTTTTCCAATCAATTTTTCATGTACTTTCCAAATATAAATTTTGTTTGCTGTTTTGAATAATTTAAATTGCTGAAAACAACTGTTTCTTGTTTAATGCATTTAAAGTTGCTAAAATAATAACTTGCTCATTTTAAATCCAATTTCAACAAATGAAATATGTTTTCCATGCAAAATTAAACAACCTTTTCAAATATAAAATTTGTTTCATGTTTTGAATAATTAAAATTGGTTAAATGATTTAAATCTTGTTTAATTCATTTAATATTGCTAAATTTATAACTTGATCAAAACAAATTCTTTTGGGGACATATAAAATATGTTTTCCAACCATAAAAGTATAAACTTTTCAAATATGAATCTCACTTAATGTTTTGAACAAATAAAAATTCAAATAAGTTCATGTTTGAATTAAATTCATTTAATTCTTGCTTAAACTTGTTTAATTCATAAATAATTTATTTGAAATCCTTTTTCAACAAGTGAAACATGTATTCCAACTAAAATCTTGTGTTCTTTCCAAATATGAACTTTGTTATCTGTTTTGAACAATTTAACTTGATGAAAACAACAAATGCTTGTGTGACACCTTTAAGGAACCAAAATTTCCTAACTTAATAACTGAATTTCCAAACTTGGTAAACCTTATTTCTATTTGATTCTATTGTTGTTATTTTGTTGTTTTCCTCATCCATGCATCATGCTAATCCACTTTCATACGATGATTAGTTGTAAAACAATTAATTCAACCATAATTCATGGGCTTTTCATATGCAATCCAATTGCATGTGGGTCCATTTAATCATGTTATGTTATCTTGTCAACTAGTTTATTTCTATGCATCAATTAAATGGTCATGCATCATCCCATGTTTGTGCACTATGCCATGATATTGATTGTTTATTTTTCTGCATTGTTTGTTTGCTTCTTCCCGGATATACGACGACTTTGAGACCGACGATACTTACGACACCCCTTCTAAGGAGTTAGCTCAGTACCAGGCTACTGGGTTTTGCAGGCAAGTTATCACTCACCTGAACCACTGTGTTCCTTTCAACCTTGGTTACCGATACTTTCCGTTGTTCTTTCCTGCTAGCCTTAGTAGTAGTTGTTTCTGTTACGAACCCTTCACATGAATCCCTTAACCTCGATATTGCCTCACCTCCACTCCTATCACCCCTTTGGTTGAGCCAGTGTCTTACTAGCATGCTTAGGTTGTTTTGCTCGAGTCTGTTACCCGTTACTTTCTGTTACTACTTCTTTATGTTCTGGGGGCTCGATGTTTAATCAATCAATCATGCTAATGTTATTGTTAAATAATAATTTGATGATAAGGCACCGGCAGGAGGCCCTTTGTGGTTTTGAGGCCTGCTAGTGTCGACCCTAATAGGAAAAGGGTCTTGTCTACTGATCCATGATGAGCGCACTAACCGCATGTGGGAAGCGAGTATGGGCGTCCCCCTCAATTTGACTCGATTCGCATCTCGTCCAAATCGCCTCATTTAGTTCGGGTTTTCCATTTGCTGCATGCATGATCTTGCGAGCCCTTGGTACCCGGGTGGAACTTTCGTAGTCGGCATATAGGGGGACACGGTCTTAGAGTGCTATGAGGGTCCATTTTCTTCTGGGCTCGATTAGCCGTGCGCCCAAGGTGCTTTGGGCTTGATGCGAAGAAGAGTTGAGTTGTGTTGAGTGCCCCGCTTGGTGGAAGGGCCTTTCCATCTGGCGGGTTATTCATACGTGTACGGCCAAATTGGTGCAACCCTGCAGGGATAATCTTCTCGAGAAGCCGTGTTTTCTGCGGTTATGGATTACTTGGTGAAAGTACTGGCTAACAAGTACTCAGGACAACTTAAACCTAATGATTAACAACCTTACACCCAATGATTAACAACTTGACTAGTAATAGGCTTATTGACACGATAATATGAAACATCATTAACTCAACTGTGTGAGTTATCCTCGGATTGCTTCTTTGGATAAGGGGCGAGATCCAGGATGGGTTTGCTTGAAGTTATCTTTCAGTTGGTTACAATACTCGATCTTATCTTCTTTCTGTTAGCCGGAAGTGGTAGAATCTCTGTAGTTGTTTAGAGCAGCCAGTTGCAGCATCTTTCATATCCCCTTCCTTCCGTTGAACCCAAAGCATCTGTGCTTGGTGTTGACGGGTTACACTTTGGTGAACTGTGAGTCTTGCTTGCCAGTACGTTTATGTACTGACCCCTTTGGGGCTGTGGTTTCCGCAGACCTACGTTTCCGAGGATCTACATGGTGGCTACGACGATGGAGTATGACGAGACTGCTGACGAGTAGATAGCGGACCCGGGCAGGATCCGAGACTTCGTGGATGGGCTCCGTCTTTTCGTTTCCGGCCTCTCAGGCCTATTTGGTTCTTGTCTGTACTCAGACATGTTGAATGCTTCCGCTGTGATGTAATGATGAATTGTTGGGACATGTGTCCTCTGGATGATTGTATTTGCTATTCTCTGCCCTAGTGAGGGCCAGTTGCAACTTATTTCAATCTTTTGTGTCGTAGAGATCTGTTGTGATATCACTTGTTCCAATGCCGTTGACGTACCATGTGTGTATGTTTTGAAGTACGTCAACGGAAGTATCTGGATTTCTACGGGATGGTTTGCGCAGACGATGAATAGTAAGATAATGGTTGTCACACGTTTACGTGTTGGCCTGCTCATATTGAGATGCGGGTGCCGGTATGCCCCGTAAGCCATTTATCTACTGTTTGACAGACTGTGAGTATCCCCTAGAAGTCCGGGTGCGACACATGACCAGAAAACCTCGTCCATCAAGCATCCAATAAATTAGGTTCTAGCATAATAACATGAATCATAATTATGAAACATATGTAAAAAAATATTGCATTTTGGGCATACAACAAGTACCGTCTTCAAGTTGTGATACACGGGGACAACTTCAAACAAAAATGGAGTAGGCATATTGATCAACAAGACCCTCAAGGATGGGGTTGTGGACATCAAGAGGCAAGGGGATCGGATTATCCTTGTCAAGATGGTTGTTGGGGACTTAGTCCTCAATATTATCAGCGCGTATGCCCTGCAAGTAGGCCACAATGAGAGCACCAAGAGGGAGTTCCAGGAATTCCTGGAGGACTTGGTTAGGAGGGTACCTATTGGTGAGAAACTCTTCATAGGAGGAGATCTAAATGGCCATGTGGGTACATCTAACACATGCTTTGAAAGGTGCATTGGGAGTTTGGCTATGGCATTAGGAACCAAGAAGGAGAAGACGTCCCGAGCATCTCTCTAGCCCACGACATGGTCATAAGCTAACACCCTCTTTAGAAAGAGAGAATCCCATCTAGTGACGTTCAGTAGTGGTCAACACTCTACGATTTTTCCTCTCTAGAAGAGAAGACAGACATGTTTGCCTTGATTGTAAGGCGATACCTAGAGAGAGTGTTGTCCCTCAACATAATCTTGTGGTGGCTGACTTCTCTTTCGGATTCGTGTCCTGCAGGATAAGCACTCCAAAGTAGCTAGAAAAAAGTGGTGAAAGCGCAAGGGGGAGGCAGCCCAGGATTTCAAGGAGAGGGTTATTAAAAAGGGCCCCTGGGAGGAAGGAGGCGATGCAAACATAATGTGGACAAGGATGGCGACCTGCTTTCAGAAGGTGGCTAGAGAGGAGTTTGAGGTGACCAGGGGAAGTAGAAGGGAAGCTAAGGATGCCTGGTGGTGGAACGACGAGTCCCAAAAGGTTATTAGGGAGAATAAGGATTGTTTTAGATGCCTATATCTCGATAGGAGTGCTGCTAACATGGAGAAGTACAAGGTGGAAAATAAGGCTCCAAAGGAAGGGGGTGCTAAGTGAAGCAAGGGGTCGGGCGTATGAGGACCTCTACCAATGTTTAAACATAAAGGAAGGCAAAAGGGACATCTATAAGATGGCCAAAATCTGGGAGAGGAAGACGAGGGATGCCAACCAAGTTAAATGCATCTCTTGTGAAGGATGAAGATATCAAGCATAGATGGCGGTGGTACTTTGACAAACTTTACCGTGGAGAGGACGAGAGCTCTACCATTGATCTAGACGACTCCTTTGATGATAACAATCTTCAGGAACAAGGTGGATTTTAAAAGTTGTACTAATTACCATGGAATCAAGATGATGAGCCATACTATGAAGCTATGGGAGAGAGTAATTAAGCACCACTTAAGAAGATTGACTAGCGTGTAGGTCTACCATGGAAGCCATATTCTTGGTATGACAACTGATGGAGAGATACAAGGAGCAAAAGAAGGACCTTCATATGGTGTTCATTGATTTGGAGAAGGCCTATGAGAAGATACCACATAATGTCATGTGGTGGGCCTTGGAGAAACATAAAATCCGAATAAAGTACATTACCCTCATTAAGGATTTATACGATATTGTTGTGACAAGTGTTCAAACAAGTGATGACGACACTGATGAGTTTCCAATTAAAATAGGACTGCATCGAGTATCGGCTTTGAGCCCTTATCTTTTTGACTTTGTGATGGATGAGGTCACAAGGGATATACATGTAGATACCCCATGGTGTATGCTCTTTGTGGATGATGTGGTGCTCGTCGATGATACCAAATGGGGATTAATAGAAAGTTAGAGTTGTGGAGGCGGACTCTAGAATCGAAAGGTTTTAGTATTAGTAGAACTAAAACTGAGTATATGAGGGTGTACTTTTAGTGCTACTAGGAACGAGGAGGGAGATGTTAGCCTTGATGAGCAGGTGGTACCGGAGAAAAACACGTTTTGATATTTAGGGTCTATGATGCAGAAGCATGGTGATATCGATGAATATGTGGGCCACCGAATCAAGATTTGTTGGATGAAGTGGTACCAAGATTTTGGCGTCCTCTGTGATAGTAGTGCCAAAAAAAATACAAAGCGGGTTCTAGACAATTATCCGACATGTGATGTTGCATGGTGCGGAATGCTGGCCAACCAAGATACGACATATCCAATAGTTAGGTGTAGCAGAGATGCATGTGTTGAGATGGATATGTGGCCACACAAGAAAGGTTCGGGTCCGGAATGACGATATACGTGAGAGATTTTAGGTAGCGTTGATTGAAAAGAAGCTTGTCCAACACAGTCTAAGATGGTTTGGACATATTCAACGGAGCCCTCCGGAAGCGCCAGTTCATAGTGGACGGATAAATCAGGCTAAGAATGTTAATAGGGCCCACGGTGGACCAAATCTGACATGGGATGCATCCGTTAAGAGAGATCTAAAGGTTTGGAATATCGTCAAGGAATTAGCTATGGATAGGGGTGTGTAGAAGTGAGCTATCCACGTTCCAGAACCATGACTTGGCTTCAAGATCTTATTGGTTTCAACTCTAGCCTACCCCAACTTGTTTGGGACTTAAAGGCTTGGTTGTTGTTGTTGGAGATGAACCCCACCTCTTTATGCTGACGTGATCACCCGCTCGTTGGGAGACCCCAAGCGGAAGGTGTGATGTAGTCTTGCAGAATCCCCCCCCCCCCAAATTAAGGAACCGGGGTATATCGAACCAGTAGGATTTTTTAGTCTTGGAGAAGGTTGCTTGTTGTCTGGCATGTCAACAAGTGTGAAACCTGCACACAAACACAAACTCCCTCTTGCCCCAATTTTCTGGAAGGTTCTCAATTTTCCGGTCTTCTAAAAACGAGAGAATTAAACTTATAGAATTTTGTGGAGTAAATTTAGTAAAAACAGAACAAAAAAGAAACAATTATGAAAGTGCTTAAAAGAAGGTTGCAAATATGAGGAAAATAGGACCAGAGACCATATGTTCACTAGTGGTTTCTCTACAAAGAAAACAAACATGCTGGGTGAACAAATTACAGCTGGGCAATTGAAAAATCATGAACGTATAACAATACTGTTATGAAGAGATAAAGTTCACATGTTCTAACATTGTAGGAATTACGTTAAGACATATGGACCGCTATCCAACATGCATCCATATCTAAAAGTCCACCTCAGGAAAACTATCCAACAAATCTCTTTGATATTAAGTTGCAGCAACAAAGTGATTGCTTTGTGTGCGACAGACAAATGCATTAAGAACTATATGTAATGTAAGCAGTGGTCCTCGTCCGTAGACATGAGCATCGTTGTTTTCTCCCTAGTAGCAACAACACATCCACATCCGTCACAATTCTGTCACTCGAGCACAAATGTACGAGAGGCATGAACCTGCCATCAAGGATATAAACCCTCTCTTGGAGTTGAAAACAACTACGTGGCCAAGCTAATCATAAAAACCAGAGAGCATTGCAAGATAAGATTAGATCTCTCTACGAATATAAGTGAAACATCTCAGATTAACATTAACAAAATAATCATAATCTCATAGTTCATCGGATCCTAGCAAACACAAAATGCATAATTACATAACTGTGGTCTCGATCAAGTGAGGCAGCTCACGGGACTCTAAACATGGAGACATAGGGGAGAGAACAACCATCTAGATATTCCTATGCACCCGCAGTCCCGAGATGAACTACTCACACATCTGTTCGGAGGCGATCGTGGCGATGTAGAGGCCTAAGATGATGATTCTCTTCTCCGGCAGGGTGCTGGAACACGGCTGCAAAAGACCTAGATTGTACCTTTGAGGTGACAACTCCTCTCTATATGTTTCATGGAAAATAGCTCTGTCCCCGATGTTTTTAGGGTTGAAGGCAAGTTATGTGCGAAGAGGCACCAAGAGGCTGTGGCCAGGGGCGCCAGGGGCCCACTACGCGGCTAGGCGGGCCGCGCCTAGCACCCCCTAGAGGCCCCTGGCCCCACTTCAGCTCTTCGTTGGACTCTCTCCCCGTTCCGGGTAAAAAAATGATCTCTGTGGATTTTTAGCCCTTTTCGAGAATATTTCCGTAAGAACTTTTCTGAAATAGGAAAACAACAGAAAACAACAACTGCTTTGGGCATCTTGTTAATATGTTAGTCTATGAAAACATACAGAAAACGAAGGAAAACGATACAAACCATGTGGAAAACAAAAGGTATTGGGTTGAAAACAAGCATGGAGTATAAAAAATTATAGATACGTTTGCAACGTATCACCTCTGCATCAAAATGATGCACGCATAATTTTTTATTTATCGATAATAAAAGAAAAAAGAAACCACCAAGCCTTACAAATAAGTACATCGATCAACCAGAAGCCACCGAGCAGGCGATAAAACGCTACACCTACAAGCTTGATGAAGGGGCGGAATGATGAGAGCCAAGTGCTCTGAACTCACACACCACCGCACATCATCTAAATCCGGAGGAATCACGCAAACTGCCTGATAGCGAGCCGGGAGCACAAACTGGTCCAGCACACCTTCAACATATAATGCACACACTCAGAAGTCGGCGTCGCCGTCTTCCACCATCCCATTTTCAGGAGAGATCAACGCAAGACCTTTGTCAGTCTCGTCATCAATACCACTGAACGCGAGACAACACCACCGTCATGTACGTCCATCATCACACGTCCAGCGACGAGACCCCTCCACGCCACGCAACCGAGACTCGTCGTCGTCGATGCAGTAGATGAAACGACACACCACCAAACAACATATGATCCAAAACGATGCCCTCAGGAGGGATAGCGACTAGCGCCACCATTGTCCAATCTGGTAGACCCAAATTTAGGGTTTCCCCCGGAGCACAGCTGATAGTAGCCATCCACCCCACAACGATCGAGGACTCCAACGAGGACTCCAACGACGACACCTTCAAGAAGGAAGCGACACACGTGTGTCACCGTCGCCCTCTCCGTAGGATCTTGGATTTTCACCCGAAGATCAAAAGTAACTTACGACGAAAAGAAGAAGAGCTCTGCAATGACGCCTTCAAGAAGAAAAAGGTTCCCAAGGGCACCGCCTTCATCGGCACTCACCCGAGTCGGTGCAAGACTTTAGCGTGGAGCATCTTCTCCGCCATTAGGCCCCAAAAGGAGGCGTAAACAATAACGGCACAACTAACACAACATCGGACAAGATGAGGACGAACTCCCCTTGCCAGGTCTGAGCAATTCGGCCACACAGCCACACGCCAGTGGAGATCCGGCCAGCAGCCACCACGCCTAGGAGATCAAGCCGCCATGGACACGACTGTACACGCGCCTGATTCAAAGACCTGCCAACGAATTCATCCCCGGACACAAACGATCCGCGCTCGCCATGGCCGGACCGCATGCACCACCGCTTGGCATGGCCACCTCGAGCAGCCCGCCTCGCGAGTGGGGAGAGAAAGGCCTGTCGCCACTGAGACCACACAACCCTTGATCGGTGGCGAGGAAGCATCCTCCATGTATTCATCCAAGTTCTACTATTTACTTAAAAAAGTACTCATTAAGCTAATATTATATACACATGGAATAATGCAAAAGACAATAGGATAAACATTCTAAGTTAATCAGACCACGGACAACAGCATGTAAAAAATGCACCATAGGAGTTTCGGATATTATAAAGAGTAGCCTCAAATTCTTGATTACTAGTTTTCCATAATTTCCTTTTTTGAAAGGAAGACAAAATATTTGGCTTAATTTATTGAATAAGGAGAAGAGAAAAGAAGTGGCAGAGCTAGACATATCATAGAACCTGGGAAGGGAATGAAGGCAATGAGCGGGCTTAGTGTTTGGCCATAATTTTCTTCGCGTAGTCTTCAAATTTCGTTCAAGGGGGTTTCCACCTGTGACTTCGCGGTTGAGGATGCTTATGTCGAGAAGATCAAGGGGGTTTTCGAATCACCGCTCAAGGAATCGCAGCTCAGAGCGTTGGCGGCTATCTTCGGGAAGACGATTCCCAGGAACCTGGACGTGGTGCAGCCGGAAATGCTCATCGAGGCGTGATGCCCATGCGTTGTCGGGCTAGTGGGAACGGGTTGTTCTTATTGTATTACTAATGGATATAAATCTAGAACTCACGATCTAGAACATTCGTGGGATTAATGACCATGCAAAGAGAGGCTTGGTGCATGAATTCCTGGCGACGATGAACCTCAGTATCATCTGCTTACATGAAACTAAAATGGCTGTAATCAATGATTTCTTGGTGTTGCAATGCCTATGATCTAAATTTGATCGCTATGTGTACTTGCCGACAGAGCAGACAAGAGGGGCATTATGTTGGCTTGGGACTCTTCGGTCCCGAGCATCGGAAACGTTAGCATGGACATGCATGCTTTGACAGGGGAGGTGTGTGGCCTTGATCGACAAAGGTGGTGGCTAACGGTGGTGTATGGTCCTCAAAGCATGGTGGAGAATACACAATTCCTCATGGAACTGTCCGAACGACAATCACTATGCCTAGGCCCTTGGCTGCTTATCGGAGATTTCAACATGATTTTGAGTGCGTCGGAAAAGAACAATGGCAATATTAACATGAGTGTGATGACGAGTTTCTTCCAATTCATCAGTGATCGGGAGTTGAAAGATCTTTACATGCAAGGGAGACTCTTCACCTGGAGCAACGAGAGGGAAACCCGATGATGTCCAAACTTGATCATGCACTGGCTTCGGTGGAATGGGACTTGAGTAACCCTGACAGTTTGTTGCAAGCGATCTCCTCCTCAATTTCTGACCATGCGCCCTTGCACTTGTCGCTGAATGCCGCTGCCAGGCCGGTTAAGAGCTTTCACTTAGAGTTGTAGATCCTCAATTTCTGACCAAGCTGGAGGGATATGTGGAGGCGGTAAAGAAGGGATGGGTGTGCGACGAGTCCATTGTAGATCCATTCAAAAAGTTGGACGAGTTGTTCACAAACACGAGTTCCTATCTGCAATCTTGGGCACAAAAACATGTGGGTAACATCAAATTGAAGTTGGTGGTTGCGCATGCAATGATTCTGCGGTTTGATGTTGCCGAGGACAGGAGGGTGTTGTCGCCAGAAGAGGCGCGGCTGAGAAAAGCCCTTAAGCATCATGTGCTGGGGCTTGCGTCGTTGGAACGAACTATCGCGCGACAACGTTCCCGCATGCGGTGGCTAAAGGAAGGGGACGCCAACACGAAATTGTTCCACACGGTGGCCGACGGAAGGCGGACTAAGAACTTTGTCTCATCAATTGTGGTGGGCAAGGATACAGTCGTTGATCAACAAAGGAAAGAGGAGTGTTTTTTCAAGGCATACAACGACATCCTAGGAAAGATTCAGACCCATAGTCATACCCTGAACTTGGAAAATCTCGGGCTGCCGCATCACGACCTGAGTGATTTGGATAGGTTGATCACGGAGGATGTAACATCCCAAGTTTTGCTATAATAGGGTTGTGGTGTTGAGTTCATGGCATGGCATGCATGAAAAATTTGAACTAAGTTTTACATTGAATTTAATTTAAAACTTGCTCAAAAACCACTTAAAGTGATCACCCAAAATTTGTTATAAAAACATTTTCAATTTTGGAAAGAAAACACATGGTGTGGTTGGAAATTTTACAAGGATTCCAAAATGTATTTTTGCTAATTTTTGTTCTTGCAAAAAGGACCCCAACCTTTCAAATCTAGTTGCTGTTTTGAGGCAAAAAGGGACCTTTCTGCAAATTCTTGGAAGTCCAGGGGGTTTTTGTAATTGTTCTTTTCTTTTCTCTCTTTCTTCTAGCTCCAGCCAGAAGACAGGAGCTGCGTGGCAGGAGCTGCCGACGCCGTGGCCACCTCCTGCTTGGCCTCTGCCGTGGATAGAGCCGAGAGGAGGCGTCCTAATCCTTCCTCCTCCCTCTGCCCTCGCTCACGCACCCCCCCTCGAACCCTCCTCTCTCTCTCTGTGGCTCTCCCCAAGGCGGAACCCTAACCGGAAACCATAGCTCGCCGGAGATTCGCCGCCGCCGCCGCTACGTTGCCTCCCTCGCCGTTCTGAGGATCCCGTGAGCTCCGCCACGACTCACTCTTGCTCCTCGAGCTCACACGCGAGCCGGGAAGGCCCGAAGGCGCGTGAATTTCGCCGCCGGTTCCTCCACTGCCGCCGCGGATGCCCGGACGCCGCCGACGATTCTGGCCCTCCCGAACCTCCCCGTCGACGCCATCGTACTCCTCGTGTTCCGGTGAGGCTCCCCACCACCTTAATTCTCCCCCTGTGCACCCCAGCTCGTTGCCGCCCTCGGCCATGTCCGGCCACCGCCGCAGTTCATAGCCGGCGAGCCGCCGGTGACCAATCCCGAGCGGCGCCGCTACTGCTGGGTTCCCCGTTGCCTCCTGCACCTCGTGGTTCAAACCAATTTGTGAATCGAGCGCTCCAACGCGCGAATTGCACAGAGGCAGAGCAATTCCGGCCATTGCTGACGTCATTATGACGTCAGCATGATGTCATTTTTCCTCTGTTTTTTAAATTACAGAAAAATGATACATTTTGATAATTGAATAACTCTTAAAATATTAATCAGAAAAATGAAATAAAAATATGGTTGTGTTCAGAAAAATAAACTCTACAGGAATATGTCATTTTTATATATGTTTGAGAAAGTCCAAAAAATGGCTTTATTTAATGTTATTTAATCATTTAAAAATAGAAAAATAAGTTTTTAATCACTAAAATTAGAAAATTAAAAGTTATATACCAAAATGCTCAAAATGACAAATGCAACCTAGTTATGATGTTTTCAAACCCATTTGAGCACTTTAAATTGCACCCACTTCCATAATCGTCCGAAACCCCCTCCAGGGTCTATTTCGGGATAAATCCAGTAAAAATGCCTAACTGACATATGAACCCTAGCAACCCAACGATCATGCTTAGGGCTTTATTTCAGTGCATTAACCTGCTCATGCATACATGTTGCGCATTGCATCGATGCCCTGTGTTGATTGTTACCTCTCTTTCGGTGTTGTTTCCCCCTCGGTAGAACGTGACTCCGAAGAGAAGGCCAGCAATCCAACGACGAATACTTGATCTTAACCGACAAGTCAAGCACTTATTCCAGAAGACATTTCAATTGGTTTTCTTATAACCAAGGCAAGCATAACCTCTTATCTGCTCATATATGGTTTCAACGTGTTTTGAATCTCATACTTTGCATTCGGTTCCAAACTATTTGATGTCAGTAGATAGAATTCCCCTATATACTGCATAACCTAGATATCCTGTTCCACTGCTCCTAGCAGCTATAGGTTTGCTTGTGCGCGCTCCGCTAAACCATGTGAGTCTTGCTTAGCCATGCTTAGTTGTGATCTGATCCATCCGGTTGATGAATCTGGTCATATGCGTGAATCATTTATGATAGGTTGTTGTGAATTGTATTACCTTTGATAACTTGATTAAACAATGGCATGGATGTGAGGCCACAATGGGTTGTGGCGTTTTGTCCTGTTCATGCCCCTAGGAGCGAGTTCTCGCCTTCGAAGCCAAGACTGAGCGTGCAACCACATGAGGGGCCTAACAGACCGCGCTCGACCAACTAACTTGTTTGGCCACGTCCATGAGTCACGTAGTTTGATCTTTCCATCTGCGTGTGAGTCAGAAAATGATTTGGAGAAAACTTAGGGCGTGACCGGGACAAGTGATGGACGTACACGGATCTTGTTCCCGACTCACAGAACAGGTGCCGTCAGGAGGTGGCCAACTCCCTGTTGACGGGGTGGCCCTGTTTGGGTTGACTCATGGATAGGGTCGAGCAAGGTAAAGGTCATGGCCAGCCACCCTCTGCCGCGCTCCATGGACGAGCGTACATGTGGCGTTAAGAGTCGGATGGTACGTGTGGGTAAAGTGTACCCCCTGCAGGGATAAATCTCCTCGAGAAGCCGAGTCCACGGTTACGGACGACTTGGCAACGGATTCTGTGATCATAGATAACTTCAACGGAATGACTATAACTTGTTAACCATGGTTGAAGGGTGCCTCCCCGGAGATGCCGGGAGGGGTGATCCTTGTAGCATGAGTTAGTGTGGGAATGAGAAGGACTTGGTGGAATACAAGAATATGATGATCTCAGTAGTTGAGTAGCTTTCTCATCTGTTTTCAAAATACTCCATGAGACGTGCTATTCTTCCTCGATTTCAAAACAAAGATTGCTTTACGCAAAACAGCCTTCATAAAACCTTTCTGAAGATAGCAGATATATAATAGGTTAATTAAGTCTTGTTGAGTACCTCCGGTACTCAGGTTTGCTTAATTTTGGTTCAGGAGAAGATCTCACATCGGTGGTGTTTCAACGTGGACATCGACGAGTAGTTTGGGGTTCCCAGGTAGCAGCCTGGAATCTATGGGCTGGGACGTCGCCTTATGTTGCGGCCTCTTAGGCCTTTTTGGTTTTGTTGATTAGCAACATAATTTGCCTTTCGTTGTCTGACGTAATGTTGGGTCGTGTGACCTCTGCTTGTAAGCTATACTCTAGTAACATATGTTTAATAAAGCTTCATGATTAGAGTACTGCTTTGATCGGTTGTTGGTTTCGAGCTCATTGTTATACAGTTTTGGCTATGCCTGCATAGTTGTCGCAGTCGAGGGGTTGTGGAGCCGATGATCCATGTCCGAGCCCGCCTGTCGATGTGATCGGCGTGGGGCGAGGTAACCCCAGTAACCCTCGATTGTTGTTGCACTTTCTGGACACATAGCATCTCTGTATAGCTTTGGTCCCGTTTCCTTCAGTTTCTTTCGATTCGTGGACGCTTTGATATGCATAGTTGGTTATGACTAGCATGGATACAAGGAGTAGTAGACTGGGGATCCGGACTACGTGCCGATGAATCCAGTCTGCCTGCCGTTGTTTGTTGCGGCCGGGGCTGGTAACCCTGAAGCCCTTGTGAGTCCATGGCTAGGAGCACATAACAGTATGTATATCTTTGGGTCCGGGTCGTGACAGGTCTTGGTATCAGAGCAGGACTGCCTGTAAGAAAACCTTACTGATTGGTCAATGTCGAGTCTAGAGTTTATGAAAACTATTTTGAAACTCGAAATGGATTGTGAAAAAACTTCTTAGGATTCTTTTTACTCCGTATCTGGTATCGCTCTAACTCTGGGTCTCCTTACCTGTTTTGATTTGAAAAGGTTCTGATTATTCAAAACTTAGGTGCCTTCTTTGGCAAGGACGTCTTTTACCCAAGTTGACTTAGTGTTAAAGTTTCTAGAGTCGTGTGTGTTCCGTGTTCCGTTATCCCTCGATTCAAATTGGGAGATTCCTTTCCATCCTAGTCTCTCAGAGTTGTGTGGATTCCACATTCCTACATGTTTACAAGTTCTAAATCCTGAACCTCGAGATATGCTTGCCATCTCGAATGTTTCCGTTATCCTCTGCTCAAAGTTCTTCCGGAGCTATCGTTGTCTTTTGGAAGATACTTCGTGATTGTTATTCGTAGTGTCCTTCAAGGCACTAAGATAGTAGTTATTCCTTTCTCAATGTTTTAACCTTGGACTTGAACCGAAGGTCCCGGAATGTGCTGAGTTGCAGTGGGTTGAGTCATGTGGTTTCTTAACCATGTAATGCTCACGCTATCAGTACAGGATGCTGACCTTTAACCCAAGTTCTGTTTCGTTGAATCCTGAGGAACATCTTCTACCTCAGGATAGCTAGGAAATTCCAACTCTCATAGCCGTAGGCTTTCTCTAGGAATCAGAAGGTTTATGACAAGAGTGATCATCCAGAAATTCATATCTTGTTCTTAACTCAGGTATATCGATCTTTTAGCATGGGTTCTACAAATGAGTATTACCCCGTGCATCCAACGTGATCTCAGGATTTTCTAGAGCACGTTCCTACTCTTTAGTTGCTTTCCGAACTCCATCCGTTGTTTTGGAAACCAAGTTGCATATGTGTGCTGGATAATTCCAATGCATTTGCTCCTGTTTTCCGTCAAAACATTCCACCTTGGGATGTCAGGAAAAACAAACTCCAGAACCTCGTTCATCCCTAGGAACAGGTTAAAGTTTTGTAATCCACGGAATAAAGAAGTTTCATTAGCTTCTGTTCTGTTCTACCTTTGGGTCTCACACTATTATATATCAAAGAGGTCGTGCTGAGTTTCATGACCTTATTGATGAAGTGATGCTCCTACACGTCTTCACCCACTTCCTCCAAGCTTGAATGCTTGAGAATGATGGGTCTGTTCATTGACATGTGTATCAGGTATTCCTAGCAATTCTTATTGCTTCGAAAAATCTAAGAACCATCTGTATCCTTCTTAGCACTATTGGTCACTCGGTCTCTGTTTGAAGTTGAGACTGTGTTACCAAATTCGTTCATTCCGGTGCATAATTTTGGTCAGAGAGTTAGGTTTATACCAAAGCTCTCAAGACCTTATCGGGTGCTTTGAAAAGTAAGTTCCCTTCCAAACTTCAAGACATATCGGTAGGTTGTGATATTCTGGTTGTCTTTCTAGAAGTATCACCAGGTTTGTTACCTGACCATGATGTCTAAACGAGGGGTAGTTTGAACTACTCTTTTCTCCAAGAAACTCTGCTGGACACCCTGGACTAGTAGGTTGAGCTTAAACAACAACTTGGAGAGTTGAAAGGCAAAAGCTCCGCCTAACTGGATCCTTCGTTAAGGGATGTCTAGTGTTGGCACGCGTAGAGATAAACGAAAACTTTTTCCTACGCGATACTACCAAGATCTAGCCGAGGTAGAAGGCCACGAGTATTACCACTAGACGCGCAGGTGCGGATTATCGATGTAGCGCGTCGGGTCGGGGCAGTGCAGTCCCACGATCCGGTCCGGCCGATCCAATCCCTCGAACGTCGAAGTGCTGAACGTACAGCACCTCTGCCGGTATCCACACGTACGAGGAGGAGCTCCGACGGCGGACTGCTAGGTCCGGTGCGGCGGCTGGACTGAGTGGGGCTAGGGTTCCCAACGCATGGGAGAGTGGACTAACGTGCCCGCTGGGCAACCTGTGCCCCTCTTTATATAGCGTATGGTAATGGGCTTCACAACACTTGTGGCCCATTCCCTCTGTGAGTCCGACTCACACAATCAGTCCATTTCCGGTTTGGGTCCAACCCAACCAATATTTGCTCCCGCTCTTAAGTGTGCGACCCTGTAGGCTCATGGCGACTTGGACACGATTGGAGTCCAACTCCCAATCGATCAATCGGTAGCGGCTCCTAGCAGAACGTGCCGACTCCCAAGTACCATTGAGTCATGACGACATACCTTTCAATGTGATATTCATCTTAGTCCCTTTTGCCTCATGATATACCTTGTCGAACTATAGGCGATTCATCGTCATCCCTTTAATAGTTCAACTCTCTTCTCGATCCGTGATATGTGATTCATCTGACTAACTCTTAGTCAACAGACACAGTTAACACTTAACTGAGTTGCGCATGGCCATGCTTCCTGAATCATATCACTCGAGAGGGCCCAGAGAATATCTCTCCATTCGGAGGGGCAAAATCCCATCTTGATTATCCACATCACGCAGCTTGCTTCTCATTTGACCCGAACTCTGCCTTTATAGTTGCCTTGTCACAGAACAACGTTTGACAGAATCTAAGTCGGTGATCCACAACTCGGATTGTGCGACAATCTCAGGTCTAAGGATTACATTGATTGAGACATGCAAATGACGACTTGATCGTTGCATCTCAATGTGGGTCAGTCCGACTTGCTAAACTCTTTAGCCAAATCCGTGAACGTTGGAATGGCATCACCATGCCCATGACAAGTGGAACCGTGTCATCAGCCAACACTCACATTAGTCTAGGGTGTGTGTCCAGCACAACCTAAATGACTAAGGACAATCTAGTATGAACAACATGAATATATAGTTCCACAATCGAATCACATATTCAATGACATATATCATATGTTCAAAACAAGGACAACTTAATAACTTTATGAATACATTGGGAATTACATCATACATGATTGCCTCTAGGGCATATTCCCAACATCTAGTTCCCTTTGTGTTGAAGCAGGATAGTATCTCCTTAATGGACATGCTATCTTTCCACCCTTGATTTGATTTGGGCTATCGTCAAATTGAGAAAAGATCCAAGGACTATCCTGATGGTGTTTTCACTCATGGTGTTTGGCCCGAGTACACCTCATGTCCTTTGGTCTGACCAATATTCAGCCTTGTTCATATAGCATATGAATCCCTCTTCTTGGAGTGTTATGATAGTCGTGTTGTCGAGCCCATCGATGACATTCCTAATTTCTCAAGTTGCGAGAGGCTCATGTTGAACAATTGGCAACAATGTTGGAAACTTTCGAGAACTAACTTTGTGTTATCACGAAGTTGTGTTCTGGATGTTTGAAGTAACTTACCTCGAGTCCATGTGCTTCTGGTGAAAGTTGTCGCCATGGATCCGAGTAAAGTTTTCTTGTTCCCTCGGGAGTAATCCCTCGGTCATGTATGTGTGGACTATTCTTGAGATGGTAGGTTGTTACCTCCATTTCTTGAAGAAGCTTTTATCTACGCTAAGCCCCTGACTGATTATCCATGAAAGGAAGTCCAAGATCTTGGTGATCTTTGTTATCATCTTCCCAACAAGGACTCCGATGTGTTCTTTTGCAAGTAAGCCATGTAGGTGCAACCGTCTTTTACAAGTTGCTAATACATGAGTCCTGCACTCCTGCTCATCTTCTTGAGCTTGACATCGTAGTCCATATCTTGAGAATCCACTAAAGGTATCTCGTTGGTAACCGGTGCAAGCTCTTCAATCAAACACGTTGAGTCTCAGTTATTCAATCCACTTACCAGAGCTGAATCTCAAGCAGCAACGATGGTTGGTGTTTCCTCAAGGGTATTGAATTAGGTCTATTTTAAGATCCGACATGGTGGATGTTGTGGTTGACACAACTAGCCGGAAGGCCTAATGTCATATCCCCTTGAATCCGTAAGAACAACCACTCCCCGTGAGAATTCTTGTGTGGCTCATTCTCACAAGTTTCCCTTCCCGTTCTTTCGAATCGAAGTTCAAATTCCACTTGATTACCTATATAAGGCTTGCACAAGCCTGATATTGGTATCTAGAACATCAAGGATAACCTGGAAGTTGATCTTTCCAATATCTCCCCGCTGAACCTCCAAAACCTTAGTTCTCGTGAAAACTAGTTCCTCATGAGAACATCTCTTGGTGTTTTGTAACCCCATTGATCAGTTCCCTTTCTCAAGTTGTTTATACTTGAAGTTCTGTTTTTCTCACACATTGTGTGAATTTGTCAGTCACTTCAGCCATGGGATCTCAACCAGGTGGTGGATGTATTGCTATGTCAAATCCACGATAGGAAAGAGATTCCCTATTCTCTTCTGGTATTTCAATCCTCGTTGGTTACTCATCTTATGGTGTGACAAAGAAGTTCCTCCTTCATTACGGTGCTACAACATCCTTTGGTTACTCATCTTCTTTTATGAAGTAACATTCCGATCTTTGACAAAGATTTCGACAAACTTTAACGGAATGAAAGTCCCGTTATCTTCTGTGTCCACTCCGAAGAGTAAACATGATCTTGTATCAAATTTCTCTCCGACGCACGATTACAGTGTTTTCTCGTGTTCTCCCTCGTCTGTGGATATTATGTCGTGGTATCCAAGACCATCCTTTTCATTCTGGTTTTCTGTTTGAAGAAACCTCGACGTCACAAGTTATCCATCCTTTCTTTTACAAAAGGATTTAAAGTCTTGTGCAAAGCTCATATTCTAAATCCTTTCAAGAACCAACCGTCCGCAACCTTGAAACCATCCTCTATTCACTCCGTTACCTTGATGTGTTTCATGCTTGATAACTCAAAAGTTCTTTATGAACATCCTGTCATGAGTTAACCATGGGATACTCGATCTTCGTGAAGATCATTTTCTAAGAGTTTCCCTCTCACCTAAGGTGTAGCTGCTGGAGATCTTCGCAAGTGCTACAGATCAATCCCTTCGAGAAGAGAACTGTAAGGTTCGAGAAGATCGTTCAAAACCGGTGTTCCTTCTTTCTTCTCCTTCGGGAATCTCGGGACGAGATTCTTGTAAGGGGGGTAGATTTGTAACATCCCAAGTTTTGCTATAATAGGGTTGTGGTGTTGAGTTCATGGCATGGCATGCATGAAAAATTTGAACTAAGTTTTACATTGAATTTAAATTAAAACTTGCTCAAAAACCACTTAAAGTGATCACCCAAAATTTGTTATAAAAACATTTTCAATTTTGGAAAGAAAACACATGGTGTGGTTGGAAATTTTACAAGGATTCCAAAATGTATTTTTGCTAATTTTTGTTCTTGCAAAAAGGACCCCCAACCTTTCAAATCTAGTTGCTGTTTTGAGGCAAAAAGGGACCTTTCTGCAAATTCTTGGAAGTCCAGGGGGTTTTTGTAATTGTTCTTTTCTTTTCTCTCTTTCTTCTAGCTCCAGCCAGAAGGCAGGAGCTGCGTGGCAGGAGTTGCCGACGCCGTGGCCACCTCCTGCTTGGCCTCTGCCGTGGATAGAGCCGAGAGGAAGCGTCCTAATCCTTCCTCCTCCCTCTGCCCTCGCTCACGCACCCCCCCTCGAACCCTCCTCTCTCTCTCTGTGGCTCTCCCCAAGGCGGAACCCTAACCGGAAACCATAGCTCGCCGGAGATTCTCCGCCGCCGCCGCTACGTTGCCTCCCTCGCCGTTCTGAGGATCCCGTGAGCTCCGCCACGACTCACTCTTGCTCCTCGAGCTCACACGCGAGCCGGGAAGGCCCGAAGGCGCGTGAATTTTGCCGCCGGTTCCTCCACTGCCGCCGCGGATGCCCGGACGCCGGCGACGATTCTGGCCCTCCCGAACCTCCCCGTCGACGCCATCGTACTCCTCGTGTTCCGGTGAGGCTCCCCACCACCTTAATTCGCCCCCTGTGCACCCCAGCTCGTTGCCGCCCTCAGCCATGTCCGGCCACCGCCGCAGTTCATAGCCGGCGAGCCGCCGGTGACCAATCCCGAGCGGCGCCGCTAGTGCTGGGTTCCCCGTTGCCTCCTGCACCTCGTGGTTCAAACCAATTTGTGAATCGAGCGCTCCAACGCGCGAATTGCACAGAGGCAGAGCAACTCCGGCCATTGCTGACGTCATCATGACGTCAGCATGATGTCATTTTTCCTCTGTTTTTTAAATTACAGAAAAATGATACATTTTGATAATTGAATAACTCTTAAAATATTAATCAGAAAAATGAAATAAAAATATGGTTGTGTTCAGAAAAATAAACTCTACAGGAATATGTCATTTTTATATATGTTTGAGAAAGTCAAAAAAATGGCTTTATTTAATGTTATTTAATCATTTAAAAATAGAAAAATAAGTTTTTAATCACTAAAATTAGAAAATTAAAAGTTATATACCAAAATGCTCAAAATGACAAATGCAACCTAGTTATGATGTTTTCAAACCCATTTGAGCACTTTAAATTGCACTCACTTCCATAATCGTCCGAAACCCCCTCCGGGGTCTATTTCGGGATAAATCCAGTAAAAATGCCTAACTGACATATGAACCCTAGCAACCCAACGATCATGCTTAGGGCTTTATTTCAGTGCATTAACCTGCTCATGCATACATGTTGCGCATTGCATCGATGCCCTGTGTTGATTGTTACCTCTCTTTCGGTGTTGTTTCCCCCTCGGTAGAACGTGACTCCGAAGAGAAGGCCAGCAATCCAACGACGAATACTTGATCTCAACCGACAAGTCAAGCACTTATTCCAGAAGACATTTCAATTGGTTTTCTTATAACCAAGGCAAGCATAACCTCTTATCTGCTCATATATGGTTTCAACGTGTTTTGAATCTCGTACTTTGCATTCGGTTCCAAACTATTTGATGTCAGTAGATAGAATTCCCCTATATACTGCATAACCTAGATATCCTGTTCCATTGCTCCTAGCAGCTATAGGTGTGCTTGTGCGCGCTCCGCTAAACCATGTGAGTCTTGCTTAGCCATGCTTAGTTGTGATCTGATCCATCCGGTTGATGAATCTGGTCATATGCGTGAATCATTTATGATAGGTTGTTGTGAATTGTATTACCTTTGATAACTTGATTAAACAACGGCATGGATGTGAGGCCACAATGGGTTGTGGCGTTTTGTCCTGTTCATGCCCCTAGGAGCGAGTTCTCGCCTTCGAAGCCAAGACTGAGCGTGCAACCACATGAGGGGCCTAACAGACCGCGCTCGACCAACTAACTTGTTTGGCCACGTCCATGAGTCACGTAGTTTGATCTTTCCATCTGCGTGTGAGTCAGAAAATGATTTGGAGAAAACTTAGGGCGTGACCGGGACAAGTGATGGACGTACACGGATCTTGTTCCCGACTCACAGAACAGGTGCCGTCAGGAGGTGGCCAACTCCCTGTTGACGGGGTGGCCCTGTTTGGGTTGACTCATGGATAGGGTCGAGCAAGGTAAAGGTCGTGGCCAGCCACCCTCTGCCGCGCTCCATGGACGAGCGTACATGTGGCGTTAAGAGTCGGATGGTACGTGTGGGTAAAGTGTACCCCCTGCAGGGATAAATCTCCTCGAGAAGTCGTGTCCACGGTTACGGACGACTTGGCAACGGATTCTATGATCATAGATAACTTCAACGGAATGACTAAAACTTGTTAACCATGGTTGAAGGGTGCCTCCCCGGAGATGCCGGGAGGGGTGATCCTTGTAGCATGAGTTAGTGTGGGAATGAGAAGGACTTGGTGGAATACAAGAATATGATGATCTCAGTAGTTGAGTAGCTTTCTCATCTGTTTTCAAAATACTCCATGAGACGTGCTATTCTTCCTCGATTTCAAAACAAAGATTGCTTTACGCAAAACAGTCTTCATAAAACCTTTCTGAAGATAGCAGATATATAATAGGTTAATTAAGTCTTGTTGAGTACCTCCGGTACTCAGGTTTGCTTAATTTTGGTTCAGGAGAAGATCTCACATCGGTGGTGTTTCAACGTGGACATCGACGAGTAGTTTGGGGTTCCCAGGTAGCAGCCTGAAATCTATGGGCTGGGACGTCGCCTTATGTTGCGGCCTCTTAGGCCTTTTTGGTTTTGTTGATTAGCAACATAATTTGCCTTTCGTTGTCTGATGTAATGTTGGGTCGTGTGACCTCTGCTTGTAAGCTATACTCTAGTAACATATGTTTAATAAAGCTTCATGATTAGAGTACGGCTTTGATCGGTTGTTGGTTTCGAGCTCATTTTTATACAGTTTTGGCTATGCCTGCATAGTTGTCGCAGTCGAGGGGTTGTGGAGCCGATGATCCATGTCCGAGCCCGCCTGTCGATGTGATCCGCCTGGGGCGAGGTAACCCCAGTAACCCTCGATTGTTGTTGCACTTTCTGGACACATAGCATCTCTGTATAGCTTTGGTCCCGTTTCCTTCAGTTTCTTTCGATTCGTGGACGCTTTGATATGCATAGTTGGTTATGACTAGCATGGATACAAGGAGTAGTAGACTGGGGATCTGGACTACGTGCCGATGAATCCAGTCTGCCTGCCGTTGTTTGTTGCGGCCGGGGCTGGTAACCCTGAAGCCCTTGTGAGTCCATGGCTAGGAGCACATAACAGTATGTATATCTTTGGGTCCGGGGTCGTGACAGAGGATGTGGGAAACGATCAAAGAACTTCTAGCTAATCGGGCTCCCGGGCCCGATGGCTTAATTAGTCTTTCTACAAATTGGCTGGGCAAGTTATCAAAGGAGATGTGATGGAAGCGCCGCTGAAGCTCTACGTGAGAGATGGCCGGGGCTTTGCAAAACTGAATCGAGCTTTAATAACCTTGATTCCTAAAAGACAGGATGCAAGTGCAATTGGATACTTCAAACCGATAGTCTAGTACATAACTTCACAAAGCTATTCTGGAAGATTATCGCGAATAAGTTGAGGCCTAGGATGAGGGAGCCGGTCAACATTAACCAATCAACATTCATACGGGGGAGAAACTTCCACGACAATTTCATCATGGTTTGTCAGGTTGCCAGAAATATCAACGCAAGGAGACATGCATGTGTGTTACTCAAACTGGATATATCGGGTGCGTTCGATTCAATTTCTCGGGCGTTTCTTCTGGAGATGCTGCACGAGATGGGTTTTAGTGTTATGTGGTGTGGTTGCTATGGGCGGCCCTCATGCTTTATACGGCCAGTACCAAGGTGATCGTTAATGGAGTTCCGTGGAGACGCATCTATCACGCTAGAGGACCGCGGAAGGGGGACCCAATCTCCCCAATGTTTTTTGTTCTGGCTATGGAGGTTATGACAGCGATGGTTTCGCGCGCAACCAAGGAGGGGCTGCTCGGCCCTCTGCTAGGAATTAAACCGATGCAAAAAATCTCGGTTTTTGTTGATGATATTGTTCTGTTTATCCGGCCATGTGAGGAGGATCTATTGGCGATTCATCGGGTTCTGAAGATGTTTGCCTTGCCGTCGGGCTTCGAAATCAACTACAACAAATCCACTACAACCCTTATCAGAGGTAGTGACCAAGACAGGGTGCGAGTAACTTCGATCATTCATTGTCGCATCGAGGAGTTTCCGATCAAGTATCTAGGGCTCCAACTGGCGTTGTGGCTACTTACCAAGGCGGAATGGTACCCGGTTCTCGACGCGGCCCTGGCCTTCATCCCGGCGTGGTAGAGGGGGCTAATCATGAAGGAAGGTAGACTGACGCTGGTTAAGGTGGTGATCGCGACGCGACTGGTTCACCATCTCCTTGTGGCTGATGCACCGATGTGGCTATTGGAGGAAATAAACAGGTGGATGCGCGCTTTCTTTTGGGCGGGGAAAGCAGAGGTGAACGGAGGGCAATGCTTGGTGGCCTGGGAGCAGATTTGCAAGCCCAACCGTTTTGGGGGTTTGAACGTGAAGTACTCGAGGTTGCACATGCTGGCACTGCGCACTATGGGAATGGCTACAGAGGACAGACCCCAACATACCTTCGCAAGGTCTGCCGATGATGAAAGAGGAGTATACGGCAGGCGTGTTTGCAAGTTTATCTCACATCTCGGCCAGACGGGGGGACAATGTCTTGTTTTGAACTGGTCAGTGGATCTTTGGTCGTACAGTGCAACAAATCTCTCCCCTCATCTTCAGTCTCGTGAACACACGAAATAAGAACATGACAATTGTCGAGGAGGGCTTGCAAGGAAATAGGTGGGTGCAGGACATTATACACGAGCTAGGCATGGAGGCTACACACCAGTGTGCGAGGCTTTGGCCAGGATGTGCAATGTTCCTAGAGATGAGTCTGCCCTGGATGCATTCTCGGTCTATACACGGAGAGATCCACCTATAACATCTTTTGCCATGAACGGACCTACTTTGCGGCTGCTGATTGCATCTGGAAGGCAAAAGCACCTGCGAAGTGCAAGTTTTTTTCGGGTGGTTGGCGATCCAGCACAGAGTATGGACTTCTAATAGGAGATTCATACATGGATTGCAGGACGAGATCGATCACTGCTACACCTGCCTTCAGGAGAAGGATACCATTGAGCACATTCTAATTCCGTGTGTATTCGCGAGGGAAACCTGGTTTTGGTGCTTCCGGACTCTTGGAGTCGAGCTTCAGACACCGACGCAGGAAGTCCACTTGGAAGACTGGTGGTTGTGGGTGAGAACGTTTGTGGACAAGAAAAACCAGAAGTGGTTCAATGCTCTCAATAACCCGGTGTGCTGGAGCTTATGGAAGCAGTGAAATGCCAAGCTCTTCAAAAATGTGGGGTAGCAACATACGGTGACAGTGATGGTGTATAGGATCGTCGACGAGTTCAAGCCTTGGGCGGTGTCGGCCAAGGGAGGTCTGGAGAGACCAGTGCGTGAGTAGTAGGTCTAGTGTGTGAAGTGGTGAGTGGGTGGGTCCTTGTCGCTCTGCTTGTAGTGCCGACAATGTTTCTGTAACTTGCTTCTAAACTCTTCTATAAAATTCTAGTACGCCTTTGGTGTACTCTCTAAAAAACAGTTTCGTTCAAAATTCTAGGAGTATCCACGGCCGGACAGTTGCTCAGGGCCACCAGAGCAAAGTCTTAGGCCCTGTTATTTTGGGCTCCGGCTTGTGCATAAGCCATCTTGGCTGGAGCTGTGTAGAGAAACAACCGTGGTGTTAAGCTCAGAAGAAACACTGGTCCACTTCTTTGGGCTTCTTCCACTAATAGCTTATTTTCGCTGCTAGTCGTCCGTACGGCCGGAGCTTGAGGAGGAAAGGATGGAGCACCTGACGGACGGAGCTTGAGCAGGAAAGGAGGGCGACGGCAGGACCAGAAGGTCGGCCGGAGGCGCAGCGCCAGTTGACGACAGTAGCGGATGGAGCCTCTGACGACGAGGTCAAGCTCGATCGATCCACGCAAATGACAGGGAGTGTCCCATGGCCGCAACGGACGGTCGGAGCGCTGGTGGAGGTGCGAGTGAGGGGGCCTGGGTGCGGCCGGAACGCTGGTGGAGGTGCAGCGAGGGGGCTCGGAGCACCGGTTGAGGTGGGCGCGGCCGGGTTGAGGGGGCGCGATGCTGTTTGCGGCGGCGGTTGCTGGATGCGTTCCTCTCCTTTTTTTTTCCACCTAACATGCGGTGGCAATTTCTTGTAAATAGTGCTAAACTCGTGGGCAAAGCAAAAAACTGGCTCAGTCGACTTTGGGACTGTTGCGGGAAGTTGGGGTAGCGTGGCTTCTCCCCACTATGAAGAAACGATTGAAGCTGGCTGCCTAGAGAAGCGGCTTAAATTCGAGTTCTTTCCAGCTTATACATATTTTCACAGTTAAGCTGCCAAGAAGCCCCCAAAAGAACTTGGCCTCAAACCCGCAGGTTACGAACCAACAATAACAAAAAAAAATAAAAGGCTACTTCTCTCGTTATAAGATAACTGAAATGCTTACTGCCGTCGAAAATCGAAGATCTAGCCTCTAACTTAACACGAGCAAACATAACAACAGCGGAAGAACTCTTACTCTTGACAATTATATCATTACATTTATTCCAAATCTCTCGAAGAGACGGGCATGACGAGGGTGGCCATCGCTTTTCTCATGTCGAGATGGGCGTGAACAATTGTAGTTTTCCATAATGAACATTGCAGTGGCACATAGTATTATGTACTATCAAGTTTTAATGCAATAAAACATACTATCAAGCACATGATGCAGTCTCAGAAAAGCACACAGCACACCGCGGAAGCCGAAGGTCCATAGCCCAAGAAAGAAGCAATCACGGCATTGCCATTGGCAAGAAACCGTACGACCACACAATCTGCACGCTGGACCACGGATCGAAGCGGGGGAGCAAAAGCAGTCGAAGAAGAAGGAACATCAAGCAATCCAGTAGCGCAGCAACCAACCTATCCATTCATCCTACGGCGGAGGAGAGATAAAAGATGTGTCGTGCAAAGGCCTGACAAGAGAGCCTAAAGACGTGTCCCCCGAGAGATTACGACGAGGAGGCCATTAGGATTAGGGCCCATGTTAAGACGTAATCAGATGGCTATTTTGTGTATAGTATACTTTAAACTCCAGTCGCTTTCCGGCTAAATAATATACACTCTCGACAGCACGCGTGGTGAGAGCTGCTTTGACCAAAAGCTTGTCTTTGACCGGGAGAAGGGCAGAGGCGACCATTCACATAGGCGAACGGGAAAACGAAAACGACGGGCACGCAAAGAACGGTGCCTTGTGTTTATCATCACGGCAGTTTTGGGTCACTCGACGCCAGATTTTGGTCTCGTGGGTAATGTTGACAGTAATCGCTATGGCTGATATCCACAGACCGTTAGATTTCACGTCATCGTCAATTATACTACTAGGAAAATGCTTATTTTCCAAACGTACGTCCTTGCTTACTGGGTTTTTTTGTGAGTGGACAACCCACTTGGGCAGGCCTGAGTAGCCCCAATTAGCTGTAATTTGACTTTTTAGCCTAATTTTCGTCTCAAAATATTTTTTCAACAGCCCACTTCACCTTGTTATATACGCTAAGTGTCTTCGTCATTTTTGATGGATGTTGCGTACGTCTTTAAATTTTGTAACAAATTTGCACGTATTTTGTTGAGAAATCACAAGCGATATGTTGCAATGTTTTCCTGTATGATTTTGTAAGAAATACGTATATGTGTTCAGAATTCAATGGGAATGATATGTTTTTATGCGCTCCTTCACATGTTGTAAACATGTGATTTTATTGTTGCTATCGTTTTGATTTTTTTGTTGAAATAGGGGATAATTTTTGCTGCAACTGGAACGGTGACAAATTATTTTGTTGCTTACCAACTTTTTAGTTGAACTGCTTGAACTTTTTTGTTGCAATAAAATAAACATATTGTTTAACTATTATTTTGTAATATTACTTATATTTTCGATTTTGTTTCGAAACAATTTGTTGCAATATTTTTTTTTACACAGAGCGATAAATTTTTGTTGCGACACAAGTGAATTTGTTGCAATGGCAGTTCTGCTGTAATTATCGAGATGACCGGGGGCAACGCGATATACCCTTCGCTTAAGTGGGGCAGCGGTGGACTGCGGGTTTTATATCAAAAAACTGAAGGGATTAAATATAAAAACACGTTTCGCTGATTTGTGGCCGTTGGATGCCGATCTAATCGCACACGAGAGGATCTAAGATTGGTCCCGCGTAGGACGACCTACGCAGAGCGTTCGCCATTATACTACTACTAGTACATCTGTAAGACTTGGAGTATATGGTAACATGGATTTGACTTTTTGTCTGCTGTACAATTTGACACGTCAGGTGAGTTGGCGCGCACAACTTGAACGCGTCCAGACTTCAGATTGAGAAAGATGTACCGCTGCTCTCGCCTCCGACAATATCGTGTCCTAGTATTTTTTTGGGTGCGTATTGTAAGATACATCCGATTTAACGACCATTAATATGGATCGGAGGAAGTAGTGTTTTTATATGCGTATATCGCATCTGTTTTTAAATTCGGAGGAGTTTTTGTTTCAAGCAAAGATGCGGCGGAGGATATAACATACTCCCATGGGCCAATATGAACAGTAAAGATACTCCCCATGGGCTGAAGTATGGACCAAACAGGCACAAACTCCTTGGACCTACCTCACCCGGTTTACTTAGGCCGAGCGGGCTGGGCTGCATGCAGTCTACCAGACTGAACAGCCTCCTTATGCTCAGCACCGGCCACATCCACGTACGCGGCCACACTCGGGCTTCATCTTCCCTATGGCATGCACATATCTCCGCCTCCAGCTACGCGCGATGCTCGGGGTCAGCTGCTTGTACCATGTAATTTTTCGATGAGACATGGTGGCAACGCTGGTGGATGCAGACAGGGATGGGAACTGGGAAGTGGTGGTGGCATGGTCGGGGAGGGCGGAAGATCTGGCTGAGTTTAAAGAGACTGATCGGATGGGCAAGCTTGAACATTAGGGGTATTAAAACTGAGCCAATTCTGGCCGTTAGATTTACTATCCAAACCTTTCTTGGTCGCGAGCGGGCCGGTTGTCCCAGGGCCGGTAAAATCAGAGGCCTGTGGTTGATTGGCTGATTGGGCCAAAATATACCCATACTAAAGCCCATATAGGTATACTGAAAGACTTGTCTCGTTGAGAGGCTGCCCACCTGAAGATAGCCTACTCGGCTACTCGACACCCGAAACGCGGCCACCTCCTCTCAGCTCGCCTCCCTCTATCCCTGCGCCAGTGCGCCACTGCGCCGCCTCCTCTCCTCGTTCCAGCGAACTCCATATGTACATATGTCATATGTGTTGGTTAAAGAGCCAACGGAATTGTCCACGGCTTCATATTCTGCTAGTTAAATCTATTAATATATGATGCATTGGATTCAAAATATAAAGGATATGATTACCTTGGCAAATTTGCTCTCGGTGTAAGTTCACTAACCATCTTGAAGGTATCCTACAGTTATAATAACTTACTGTTTGGTTGCATTTTAATTTTATAGTATATATAATAGTTCAGTTGAACAATGTATTACTAGCTCTTCATTTTTAATTGCAGTTCCCTGTTCGCATATGTGGATCTGTTATGGCCACTATCCGTATGCAAGGAGGAAGCCCATTAGTGGGCCTAATTAGGAGTTTAGCCCATTATCTTTCATTATATAAGAGTTGTAATAGGGTTTTCAGAATCAAGCAATAATCAGGGTTTATTATTGCCGATTCCTCAAGGAGTCGGTCTCCAACCCTAGCCGCCACCTAGCTTCTGCTGCCTCCTCCTTTCCCTCGCAATCACGGCGCCGACACGCCGTCGGCGACGCCAAGCTCTCGCCCATCCTCCCTTCCACCCCTACAACCTACGTCCCTGTCCCGGTAGACTAGCTAACTCTACCAATTTGGTATCAGATTCCTCGGTTGCGATGTCTTCGGGACTGTCCACCGTCTTCGCCGCGATCGCCTCGTCGGGCGCGCCCACCACCATGGCGCCGCCACCGGCGTCTGCGGCCCCGGCCGCGCCGGCTCGGGAGCCCGCCCCCATCCTCTCGAACCAGTAGCTCTCCACGCGCCTCCGCGACCTGACCGAGTCGGTCTCCGACATCAAGCACGCCCTCGCCGTGCTCCTCCAGCGGACGGAGCCACCGCCGGTTTCCGCTCCACAGAAGCAGGGGGTTCCGATCACCGCGCTCAAGTTTCCGTCGTCGCCGTCTCCGCTGCCGTCATGGGCCACCGCGCCCACGTTCGACCCCGGACAGCCATCAACGCCATCTATGGCGCTGCCTCCGCTGCCTTCATGGGCCACCGCGCCGCCATCCGCGGGGCCGCTGCCATCATACGGGGCCGCTGCCATCATACGGGGCTGCTGCTCGCGGGGGTCTCCCGGGGTACGCCGAGGCGTACTCGTCTCTCACCCCGCCGTCCCTCCCCGCCGCGCCAGGTCGCCACGAGGGCGCCTTCGCGGCTGCCCACCACGGTCAACAGCCACCCACCTACTCGCCCCCCGCCGCGATGGGTCGTCACGAGGGAGCCTTCGCAGTCGCCCCGCACAGCCAGCAGCTGCCCCGCTTCACCAAGCTGGAGTTTGCCACCTACGACGGCACCGTCGACCCCTGAACTGGCTCAACCAGTGCGACCAGTTTTTCAGGGGGCAGCGGACCCTCGTGTCCGACCGCACGTGGATCGCCTCCTACCACCTCCGCGGCACCGTCCAGACGTGGTACTACGCCCTTGAGCAGGACGAGGGTGGGATGCCTCCGTGGGAGCGCTTCCGCGACCTTTGCCTCCTCCGGTTCAGGCCTCCGATACGCGGGAGCCGACTGGCCGAGCTCGGTCGCCTTCCCTTCACCTCCTCGGTGCAGGACTTTGCCGGTCGCTTCCAGACGTTGGCGTGCCATGCGCCTGGCGTCACAGCTCGCCAGCGTGCCGAGCTCTTCGTCGGCGGCCTGCCGGACCACATTCGTGTCGACGTGGAGATGCGGGATCCTCAGGACCCGCAGTCGGCCATGTACTACGCCCGCGCCTTCGAGCAGCGCGCGCGGGCCATGCAGCATGCCTTTCCAGCCAGCAACGTTTGGCCGCCCGCCCGCCCCCCACCGACACCAGCAGGCCAGGTGACGAAGGCATGGATCCTGGACCCTGCGAGTAAGGACACCCCCTCTTAGGCCTTCTAGTCAAGGCCCAAAAGGAAGCGCCCTTGGAGTACTCTAGAAGGCCCATGTGAAGCCCACCCGCATCAACTTGCGAGTTAAGTTAGGGAATTTGTAACCGACCCGGCTAGGGTTTGAGTCCTCTCCGGGTAGAACTCGAGACCTGGCCATCTATATAAGGCCAGGAGAGCCCCCAAGGAGAGGACCAAGTAATACCGCACGACCAAAAAGCCTCGGAACTGGAGATCTACTCTCGATTCGAGCAACCTGTAACCGATCTAATCATCCATTACAGATCAGCAGAAGGCAGGAGTAAGGGTTTTACCTCTTCGAGGGCCCCGAACCTGGGTAAATCTCGCCCCCTGTCAAGCCGACGATTTCACCAGCGCTCATGACTTCTCCTAGTCGAAACCCGATAGGGTCACCTGAGGGATTTGTGGAGTCAGAACTTCGACAATTGGCGCCGACCGTGGGGAGCGCGGGCGCTGGATCACCGGCATCTTCGGCTTCATCGACATCCAACTCCCGTTGGAAACCATCGACTACGGCTCCGAACAATCCCGTACGGATCGGATCCGTCATAGTCACGCCTCACTCGCCGGAATCACGCCCGGTGTTCGAGGATCTGGAGAAGAGCGTCACCCTGACGTTCGGAAGCTTCAACTTCATGGCGAACAGAGACGGAATCCTCCACTTCTCGGATGAATCTGAATCTGAATCTGGAGCCGTCAACTCACGCTTCCCTATGGAGAAAAGCGGCGAGTCCATCCGCTTCAACACAGTCGACTACCACGCACTCTCGACAGAGGAACCATCTCGGGTACGGGAAGCCTTCCGACCTGCGCCTAGGACGCACGAGCCACGACTGGCCCAAGTCTGCATGGCAGGATCGGAACAACCCTCGGAAACCGAATACAGCGCAACCGAGCGCGATATAATCGGCGTTTCGCGGGAGGCCTGGAAGAGGGCCAAGGAGGCCATGCGGCGGAGTCAGCCACCCGCGGCAGGAGCCTCACAAGAAGACCTAACCGCCTACCACTACCACCTAGTAAGAGCGGCCTCAAACATCAAAGAAGCCCGGGCGGATCTAGCCCGTCGCAGAAGAGCGGCGGATGAATCAAGCCTGCGGCGAGTCGAACAGTCCCTTGCACCCTCAGTCGGTACCCGACCCGCGAGGAAGGGACACGCAACATCGTCAAGGGGCCACGAATCCGTAACTGCGACTGACAGGTCGACCACGTCTTCCTTCATGAGGGTCGACGATGACGGCAATGTCTATCCGCAAACCCCAGCTGCCGCGATCCTAGCCGCAGCAACCTACATGCAGATGAACCAACCGACGGACAGCGACCCTCGGGTGGAACAGTATAAACAAATTCGCAAAGGACTAGGATTGGCGGCCACAAGGCTCGCTTCCCACGATCGCAAGAAGACCGAAGAAGAATTGGAGAAGGAGCGACAGGAGAAAAACAAGGACAAAGAAACGCCCCGCAGACACAGAAGTTCATCCCCGAGGAAAGAAAAATCGCCACGGCGTGGTCGAGGAAAAGAAGCCCGCCGTCGCGGCGACAGTCGAAGCAGCAGCGACGACAGCCCGAGAGACAAAAGCTCGCGGCGCCACAGCAGCCGCTCGAGAAAGCGAAGCAAAGAACCGAGGAAAGACAGCGACCGCGACCGGTCCGAATACGACGCGCGATCAGATCTCGCCCAAAAGAAGGTGGATAGGGCGAGAGCTTCACGGTATCGCGAACGCTCCTCATCCAGGTCCTTAGACGACGAAACCTGTGGAGCGCTCTGTTTCGCTCGCAGTATCCGAGAAGCACCTCTACCCAAGAGGTTCAAGCTCAGCACGGAGGTGACTAAATACGACGGCTCGCTCGAGCCCTCCCAGTGGTTAAGCGATTACCTCACGGCAGTAAAATGCCAACGTGGGAACAAGAACACAGCCATGCAATACCTCAATCTGCATCTTACAGGCGCGGCCCGCAGTTGGCTGGAAAGAAGACGTAAATCTTGCTACGCATCATGGGACGACCTGCACCACGATTTCTGCAAAAATTTCCAGTCGACGTACAAGAGGCCAACCACAATCGAAGAACTACGAGCGTGCAAACAGAAGAGTGGCGAATCCACACGAGAATATATCCAGCGGTGGACCACACTCAGGAACACCGCAGGAACCATCTCGGAAGAGGTGGCGATTGAGGCCTTCGCCAAAGGAGCAAGAAGAACTGCGTTTCGAGAAGAGCTAGGAAGAGCTGCGCCCAAAACCATTGGGGAGCTAATGATCATAGCCGAAAAATGGGCTAACGGAGAAGATGCGGTACGCAATGAAAGAGCATCGTCGCCCACGCACGAAGAAGACCGTCATGGGCGAAGGAAGAGAAGGAAATACTACGACCACGAGGACAGGGAGGAATTAGTGGCGGCAGAATTCACGCGAAACCGCGACTCTGGCCGCCGCGGAAGTCGCGAGTGGAAACCAAAGGCAGAAGAAAAGTCTGTCGGATATATACTGAATAGGGGTATAGAAGATGGTAGACAAAGAGCCGGACTACCAGGGTGGCCTACATGGTAATGGGCTTAGGTCCATTAGGCGGCCCAGTAGTCCGACGCGCAGAAGCCGGATTCTAGAAGAACCCGGATCACGGCCCGCGTGATCTGGCTTGGAGGAGAAGACGGATTCCTTGCTTTCCAAGTTACAAGTTAAACGTAGTCTTCTAGGTTTCTGATTCTGTAAGCCCTAACCCGGCTATTATATAAAGCCGGACGGGAGAGAGATTAAAACAAGTTAGGTACAAGTTCTTTACCATACAACAGAGAAGCTCTACGCAACTCGCCGAGAAGCTTATCCTCGCCGAGTAGCTAGATCTACACCCTCACATTGTAACCCTGTTAAACGGGCTTTAGTCCCAATTAGTGAGAAGTGCAGGAGTAGGTACGCCGTACTGTCGCGACGTATCGAACCTGGGTAAAATCCCGTGTTCTGTGTTACTACGCTATCCCGTTACCCCACGTCTCTACCGTAGTCTCATGGCACCCCCGTCTATGAAAACTACTACGATGTCTCGACAGTTGGCGCCCACCGTGGGGCAAACGACGTCAGGCGTGAAATTCCGATCTGGGATACTTGGCGGAATTGGAAGATCGATCACTGTCGGAAGCTTGGAGTTCGACGACGACGTCGGGCGCTTCCTCGACAACGGATCCTATATACCGGCGCAAAACCACCTGGTAAGTGCCTGCGTGTTACCGATCGGATCTGCTAACATCTTTATCGGACTAACTGCAGAGGCAATGGGGTTTTGCGGTGGAAGCAAATTTTTCCCACCCGCCCTATTCCCAGTCGAAGACGACTATGACGCCGGATTCTGCTTAGATCGCCGACAAAAAAGTGATACACACTTTATTGGCATGGTGCAATCCGAAATCGCTGAAAACACGGATGACAGAAATCCCGTGCAAGAGGCAGATAACAACCTACCCGTCATAGAGACGGAAGAACAAACACCCGTCACAGAGGCGGAAGATCCGACATCCGTCAACCAGACGATGAACTCGGAAGCAGAGTCCGTGCTTGCCGCCATTGAGGCGAGGTTGGAGTCGGAAACCGGATCGGATAACTTCGACTCCGAAGACGAAGACGAGGATGCCTTCGTAAGAAAGGTTAAGTCCTTTCAAGAGGGATTCCATGAAGTGCTAATGGCAAAACCAGCTGATACAACGGGCGCCGGCAGCCAGGAAAGCCCTAAAACCCCTCCGCCAGAGGAAGAGAGAGAAGACGGAGAAACTTCTCCGATATTCCCTAATGTCAAGGAGATGACAGAGGATGAGCCTGCCAAAAACCCTCCCTCTTCCAAGAAAAGGCACAAGTCTGCTAAAAAACTCCGGAAGAAAAAACTAGCTTATACAGCTGAAGAAAACCCGGAAATAGGAAAAGCAAGCAGAGAAAAGCCCGCGGAGAAGAAATCTAAGGAAATCACTGCTCCACCAATGACGGAACAGGAAGAGAAAGAGCTATTACAAACACCAGTGGGACCAGATGAACCCCCTGAAATGCTGGAAGCCAGGAGACAAGCTTTCCAACGGCAACAGCAACATTTACTCCGATCTCGGCAACATCTCCAACAAACCCAACATGATATCAAAATCATGAAGGAGGAAATAGAGGAGTACGAGAGAAAGAATAGATCTGCATTAAAACCTACTAAGTTACCCGGAATTGCAAGACCGGAAGAACTGCCGCCAAAAGAAAGGTTCTATAACCCATCTTGGCAAAAGCAGTTAAACGGCAAAGATGCCAAGGGCGAACCAATATACAAAACCGCAGCGGAAAACGCGGAAGCAGCGTTCGCCATCCTAAACAACGATCTGTACTCCAACGGGGAAAAACTCCAAGGGGTGTATGCTTTCCTAGGAAAAGCATTACAGCAGCAACAGCGAGGCCAAGAACGATCAGGGAGGCTGCATGATAATTCCGCCCTCTGCAAAACAGCTACTTGTGCTGCTGGAGCACCTGGATCGGAAGAACCCGGAGATTCGGATAAAAAAGAGGATCCGAGAAAAGACAGGAAAAACCCAGATAACCGGGACGCAGCGTCTAGAATCAGACCTCATCTCCCGAAAGATGGATATAAACCACATGATCGGGAAGACAAACACCGGAATGACGGCAAAATAATGCCACCTCCGAGAAACCCAGCTGAAAAAGCTGGAAGATATGATATACCTCACAGACGTGAAAGATCCCGGACACCTCCTAAGGATAAGGAAAGGCACAGAAGCAGAACTCCGCCTAACCCAAAAGGACGTGAACACGGAAGAGATAGAGATAACCTCGGAAAAGCGCGTCCGCGCAACAATGGAAAAGAAAGGAGCAGATCCCCTTCTGTCCATTCAGCCGGAAGATATTCTGCACACATTGATAGAGCAGAAAATGATGATCTATACTTTGGTCCTAAGTGTTTTACTGACAGGATCCGAAGGATAACCCTGCATTCTGGCTTCGCCAAAGTTGGTCCAACCTACCAAAAATATACCGGCAGTACAAACCCGGATACCTGGCTCTCAGATTATTATACAGCCGTCCAAATCAACAATGGGACAGACCTGGAAGCCGTCAAGTTTCTTCCCCTAATGTTGCTAGACGGAGCCAGAGATTGGATCAATGGTTTACCATCAAGAACTGTTGACAGCTGGGATGATATGGCTAGAGTATTCACTCAGCATTTTCGGGGAACATACAAACGCCCAAATAGCATCAACCAGCTGAACCGTTGCACCCAATTTGAGGACGAACCATACGTGGATTTCATCTCCAGATGGACTGCAATGAAGAATAGTTGTTCTGGAGTAACTGACGTACAAGCAATGCATGCTTTCGTCCATGGCCTAAAACCCGGACTCGTACCGTTCATGGTTGGTTCTAAACAGCACAAAGATCTCGGATCTATGCTTACAACCGCCAATGAGCACGCTGCAGCCGAAGATGATATCAGAGAAAGAGGAGGCAATATTGATTCACTAATACTCGCCAACAAAAACCCCTCGTTCTGACAAAAAATGAACTCCGGAGTCAACGACAAAGCCCAAGGAGGTCAACATAGCCTTTGGAGGAGATAAGGGGAATAAGTGGAAAGGTCGCAGCCCAGATCCAATCAATTACACTCCCGAAGAATGGGAGAGAATTAAGTAGGAACCCTGCGTCCACCACTCGCAATTTGGGAAACCAACCCACACAAATGCGCAATGCCGGCTAAACAAGCACATGAAAGGCAATGCAGGATCCGGAAATAAAGGGAAGGGTTCCAAAAGGAAACCTGCCAAACAAAAGCCAGAAGCTGAAAAGGAAGACAGTGAATCGGACACTGATGACAAAATCCAGGAACAACAGCGAAAGGGCGAACCCAAATTTCCGAGAGTTGACGGAGAAGCAATGCTAACTTTCTTAGCAACCCCGTCAGCAAAGGTGGCCAAAAGAACACTTCGGGAAATAAACGCGGTTATTCCTGCGAACCCGAAATACTTGAAGTACTCCAACACGCCAATAGTCTGGGATCAGTCTGATCATCCCGGAAATATCACTGAACCCGGCACACAAGCTCTTGTTGTCAGCCCTATTGTTCAAAACACTAGACTAAGAAGAGTGCTGATGGACGGAGGATCCAGCATTAATATAATGTACCTGGATACACTGAAGCACTTGAAGATCTCCGAGTCCCAGCTCAACTACAGCAATATACGCTTCCATGGCATTGTTCCTGGCAGGCAAGCACGATCCCTAGGAGAAATTTCCCTAGATGTCACCTTCGGAGATAAAGATCATTTCCGGCAGGAAAAAGTATCCTTCGAAGTAGTGCCGTTCGAAAGCGTGTATCACGCAATACTCGGACGTCCAGCTTTCGCCAAATTCATGGCAAGATCCTGTTATATCTACAACAAGCTGAAAATGCCAGGACCCAAAGGAGGAGTAATCACCATAGCCGGTGATTTCAAGCTGGCAAACGAGTTGGAGAAAGAAAACGCCCTTTGCGCTCAAAGAGTTATAGCAAAGGAGGAACTGAAGGAATTAGCCAAGGAGGTATCGCCGAAAGAAATGCCGGCAGGAAAAGAAACTCGGAAGCCAACAGATAGCTTCAAGGCGTCCGAGAATACAAGACAGGTAATCCTAGATCCCAAAGATCCGACAAAATTTGTCATCGTAGGGACTGGGATGACCGACAAATAGGAAGGCGAGCTCATCAAGTTCCTCCGTGAGAACTGGGATATTTTTGCCTGGTGTCCAGCTGACATGCCAGGCGTACCCAGGGAACTTGCTGAGCACCAACTCAAGGTTATTCCCGGATCAAAACCCGTCAAACAAGGTCTCCGTCGATTTGACGGAAGAAGACGGAAGGCTATTGGCAAGGAAATTATCCGGCTTTTAGCAGCGGATTTCATCAAGGAAGTAATCCATACTGATTGGTCCGCAAATCCGGTCCTAGTACCGAAGAAAGACACTACTGCTCTTAGAATGTGTATAGATTACACAGGATTGAACAAATTGTGTCCGAAAGATAGGTTCGCATTACCGCGAATCGATCAAATAATAGATGCCACTGCAGGCTCCGAGCTTTTATGCTTTTTGGATGCATACTCCGGGTACCACCAAATACGCATGAAAAAGGAAGATCAAATCAAGACTTCTTTTATAACCCCGTATAGGACGTACTATTACGTAACCATGCCTTTTGGCCTGAAGAACGCAGGTGCAACCTACCAGCGTTGCATGCAACGCTGTTTGCATAGTCAGATTGGCAGAAACGTTCATGTTTATGTGGACGATATCGCCGTCGTAACCAAGGAAAAAGATACACTCCTTGAGGATTTGCGAGAAACTTTCGAGAACTTACGCACTTACAAGATGAAGTTGAATCCATCCAAGTGCGTATTCGGGGTTCCCTCAGGAAAACTTCTGGGTTTCATTGTTTCCCACAGAGGAATAGAAGTTAACCCGGAAAAGATCAAGGCAATCTTGAACATCTCAAAACCTACATGTGTAAAAGATGTCCAAAGATTGACGGGTTCCGCTGCCGTCAGCAGATTTATTAGTTGGCTGGGGGCTAAAACCTTACCACTCTACAAGCTGCTGAAAAAATTCGACAAAGTCAAGAGGATTGCGGAAGCCTGGGAACGTCTAGCAAGTTATGTACCTTTCCGTACTTAGTTCAATTCTATGTAAACATCTTTTGAGATCATGAAATAAAGTTGTCGGAATGCGGTCATCCATATTCTTTATAAGATCAAAGTGTTTCCGTCTCATCTATTTCCCAATGATCTTACAAATTTCTCAACGTTAACCCGAATTGTGCTTACGTACTCGACGTTACAAAACTGAATGATTTTTCAGCCTGTTAACGGCTAATGGAAACTTGAATTGCCTGCGTGCCCAAGTTTCATTTAAAACTTTCCTTGTTTTCTCTAAGTCTTATCTGATTGTGTGTGTTGGGTTACTGGAACTAGTTAGTAAAAATGCCTTTAGCATGGTCCATGTTTCCGAGTCTCAAAACTGCTTGGTTCGTCCCCAGTTACTCGGCATGAAGATTCATATTGCTATTTGAGCCATTTCAAACACTAAGGACAGTTAAAGCATATACACCAGAGAACTTAGAAGATAAAGGAATGATAAAATCCAAAAAACTTGCAAAGAATTTCATAATTTAAACTGCAAAAGACGGAAGTTTCATTCATACAAAAAGAAACATTACATTTTGGATTACATTGAAAGAATGGTAATGCTCCTATTGTCTACTTTTGCTATTCAGGTTCAAGATAACCCTTCAAGCATCTGACTCCTCCTCGCTGCTTTCGTCTTCGGGGATCGGAGGGATCTCCTCTTCTGGATAGTTGACGGAGATATTCACCATGGAGGCAATCTGGGTGGCGTGGCCTTTGACTTCACCAAAGATGGTGTTTCGCTGAATATCCGTGTATCCTTGAGGGACACCGGACGCCACGCGCCAGGATTTGGCAGTGGGGTAGTGCATGCGCATGAGGCCGAGAGCCATGCGCGCACCACCCCGTGCAGCGGAGCGAAGAAGGGACTCCTTGGACTCCGCCACCTCCATGATGACACCCGGAAGTTTTTCAACCTCCGAGCATTCCCCAGATTTTTCGGGAAGAAACTTGTCTACCAGTTGCGTGGCAGCAGCCTTGAGCAAAGTCCATGTCTCCCCGAAAGCTCGGATGCCTGCAACCCGAGTGCCATCTGGGGTATCTCCTGTTTTTTCCAATAAAACACCCAAAAGGGTTAGACGGAAAAACAGAGAAAGCAAAACATGGACAGATGATAAATGAGTCAGAGATTTACCGATGAGCTTGTCGATCTCGGAAACTTCCTCCAGGCGAAGGTTCAGAGCGTCAGTCAAATCCTGAATGGTGGATTTGTCCTTCTCCGCCTGTTCGGAAGCCTTGGAATTGGAAATTCCAAGGGCCATGTTGCTGGCTTCCAGGTCTTGTTGTGCTTTCACAAGGTTCTTGTGAAGCTCAACATTCTCCTTGCGGAGAATTTCGGCATTGCCAGAATCTTCCGCTGCTTGTTTAGCCTGAGCTAACGCAGCTGAAAAGCAAGAAACAAATCCGAGTTAGCCAGCTTTTCGGAAAAAACTTAGGCAAATGATTGAATCGGAAATTTCAGAAGGAAAATGCTTACCTTGTGTTTCCGACAGTGCGAGCTTAGACGATTCCAGCTCTGCCTCCCTTTCTTCAAGAATAGAAAGAAGACTTCTAACTTCTTTATTCTTGATGGTGAGTTTCTTGAAAACTTCCATGTTAATGGCTTCGGAGGTTTGCTGAAACATAGCAAGGAGAAGAATGACTACAAAAAACATCAAAGCAAAAAGCACGCATTTTGTTTAATGCTTGGGGGCTAGAGTTATATACCTGGCTCATGCGCTGCAAACCTGCCAAGTTTTCTTTGAACTCTTTCGCGTATTCCGCAAAGAGATTCCCGGCTGCGTCCAAGCCATCGTTGATAGCTTTGAAATCCTTGTCAAAGGTGGGAATTTCCTCGTCGAAAGTCCGAGAAAATTTTCCCACCTCTGGAGCCGCCTTTCCCTCGTGTCCGTGTCGGACACAATGGGCTGGCTGGGCTCCGGGGGCTTGGTGGTGGGGGCTGCAGTAGGCTCTTCCGCCATTGTGCGTGGCGTGTCCGGGGCGACGGCGGGAGAAGGTTGGCTGCCTCGGCTGGAAGAAACCTTGTGTTTCTTCAGCTTCTTCGGCTTCAGGGTGGAAGGCTGCAGGCTAAAAACAAAAAACCCGGAAAAGTCAAAAAACTGAAGATGGATGAAAAGTTCCCATAAAAGAAAACAGAACCCAGAAGAAAGAACCTGGAAGTGGCGACGGGGATTCCGTCAAGATCGATAATTTCTTCCGATGAAGTTATCTTCTTGCGCTTGCGTCCACCTGTAGCGGCGGTGCGCAGCGCGTCCAGCTCAGCCTCGGATACCAAGTCCGAATCTGAAAGATCCGCGAACTGTCGGACAAGCAAGATAAAAATCAGAAGCTAGGAAATCCGAGAAAAAATAAAACTGTACCCAAATGACTGAAAAATTACCTTGGGAACCGGATTTTCGGCCGTGTACATTGGCCGACTCGCCTCGTATTGGTCGCGCGATGCGACCAACTGGTTGATGCGCCGGCGAAGCTCCTTTGCGGGCCAATCCTTGGTGGTTGTCCGCATCGGATCCTTGACTCCCGTGTATTCGCACAGGAGACGGCCGCTGTGGTTGGCTAGTGGCTGGATTCGCCTAATCAGCCAGCATAGAACCGTGTCCATGCCGGTTAGAGGCCGATCCATGGAGGTGAGCTTGGCGATGCGCCGCTTGATCTTTAGTAGATCTGGCGGCAGAACCTGGACGGCTTCCGTTCCCCAGTTATCCTGGGGAACTGCGGCAGAGTTCACGAAAGGTGGAACCCCGACAGCTTCCTTAGGGAAAGGCACGTCGGGGTGATAAAAGAAGGAACCCATCCAAAATTTGACGGATTCCGAAGTTTTTATCTTGGGGAACCAATCTTCTCGGAATCTCCGAAGAGTGAAAGATATGGTCCCGCAAGTCGGGAGTGCGCCCTCCGAAGAGTTCCGCTTAACCCCGAAGCAGTAAGTCCAGAAATCTAACCTAGGTTCTAGCCCTAAGTAGCCCTCAAACAAAGCCTGGAAGCCGGCCATGTAGAGGATGGAATTGGGAGGAAGGTTATGGGGCTGGATGTTGTAGTGAGAAAGGATTTGGAGGAAGAAGGAAGAAGGTGGAAGTCCCATACCTCGAAGAAGGTGGGAACAGAGAAGGACCCTTTCGCCATTTTTTGGCGTAGGCTCGGTCTCGTCTTCTGGCAGCCGCCATTTCTTCTTAAGAACCAGGCCCTCCTTTTCCAAGTTTGGAAGGAGAGCCGGGGGAATACTGCAGGCACTCCAGTTGCCTGCAGATTCCGCTTCCTCGTCTGCTCCGGCGGCGGCGGCGGCCTCCGCGGCGGCGAGTTCGTCGCCGAGGAGCTCGATCTTTTCCTCCGCCGTTTCAGGTGCAAACGGCGGGGTTGTCGCGCCACTCGATGTCGCTATGTCCGCGGCGGCGGAAGTGTTTTCTCCGCCCGCCGCGAAGGCCGTGGTCTTCTCTGGCACGTCGCCGGTGAGCTTGGGCGATCCCGGCTGCGGATCCAGATCGCTGATCAGCTCGTTGATGGCGGCGCGGGTCGGCGAGGACGGCGAAGATGCCATCTCCTTGGTGGTGTACGTGCGTTCCGGCGTGCGAAGAAGATGCGTGCGTCGGGACAGGACTTGCTCTCGAGCTCGCGTTCGCAGCAATGGCGTAGGCAGTGGGGGAGTGAGGAAAGTTTCCGATGAGGACGAGGGCGGCTATTTATAGCCGGAAAACCGTTTAGATACGTGCCAACGGCTCTTTCGACCGTTGGATGTTCGACGCGTGTCGCTCGCCGGAAAATCCGGGAAATGAAACGACGGGGGAATGATGGCTATCTCCTCGTTTCTCGTGAGAATCTGTCAGAGATACGTTGCAGGGTTTCCCGCGTGAAACCAAGCGTCGCTTGCGTCAGCATGATTAAGGTGCTGACGTCATAAGTTCCTTTTCCGCGAAGGATCGCGAGAAGAAAAGCCGGATTTTCAGAGTTCCGAGTTTTATGTTACCATCTCCTTTAAAAGGAAAGTAGAAAGAATCAAGACTGCTGAATCAAGATTTCCCGGACAAAATGTATTTGACGAAAGACGGAGAATCAGAGTTTTGATCCTTCCTGGGGGCTACTGTCGGATATATACTGAATAGGGGTATAGAAGATGGTAGACAAAGAGCCGGACTACCAGGGTGGCCTACATGGTAATGGGCTTAGGTCCATTAGGCGGCCCAGTAGTCCGACGCGCAGAAGCCGGATTCTAGAAGAACCCGGATCACGGCCCGCGTGATCTGGCTTGGAGGAGAAGACGGATTCCTTGCTTTCCAAGTTACAAGTTAAACGTAGTCTTCTAGGTTTCTGATTCTGTAAGCCCTAACCCGGCTATTATATAAAGCCGGACGGGAGAGAGATTAAAACAAGTTAGGTACAAGTTCTTTACCATACAACAGAGAAGCTCTACGCAACTCGCCGAGAAGCTTATCCTCGCCGAGTAGCTAGATCTACACCCTCACATTGTAACCCTGTTAAACGGGCTTTAGTCCCAATTAGTGAGAAGTGCAGGAGTAGGTACGCCGTACTGTCGCGACGTACCGAACCTGGGTAAAATCCCGTGTTCTGTGTTACTACGCTATCCCATTACCCCACGTCTCTACCGTAGTCTCATGGCACCCCCGTCTATGAAAACTACTATGATGTCTCGACAAAGTCCCCCGAGGAGGATCTTGATGCATACTGCTCGCTACACCTGTTTACAGATAAGCGCACGGGCAAAACTAAGGCAACACACCTTCTCAAGGATTGTCGAAAGTTTCTTGACATCTCGGATGCTCTCGCGAGGAAAAGATTCGCATCCACTCAAAATTACCCGCCGCTGCCAGGAGGGGGACAACAGTTCCAGCCGCCTCCACCACCTCCTCCACCAGCAAACCCAAACATGGCGCTAGCCGCACTACCTGCGCCACCTCCACAAAACAATGGAGCCAACGCATACCCGAATCCGGCAGGACAACTCGCGATGATACAGAAGGTATGCCCCTCTCGCAGAGCTCAGAAGACTAACACAAGGAAACTCTGCATGGCAGTGCAGACACCGCCAACAAAGACCGAGTACCTGAAGATGGCAGATCAGCCCATCACGTTCTCGAAACAAGACCATCCACCACAAGTCTACCGACCAGGACACGCCGCCCTCGTCATCCAGGCTCAAATCGAAAATTATGACCTGGCCCGCGTGTTCATGGACGGCGGCAGTGGAATCAACATCATCTACGCGGATACACTCCGTCGAATGAACAAGAACCTGGACGGCCTAGCGGAATCAGAAACATCCTTCCACGGGATAGTTCCGGGCAAGGCAATCCGCCCACTCGGAACAATCAACTTAGAGGTTGTATTGGGCTCTCCAAGCAATTACAGAAGGGAATTCCTGGACTTCGAAGTCGTCGAATGGCCCTCACAGTACCACACCATCCTTGGCCGAACAGCGTTCGCCAGATTCATGGCAGTACCACATTACGCGTACTTGAAACTCAAGCTACCCGGCGAATACGGTGTGATCACCATCGACGGAGACTTCAAGAAGTCAGACAAGTGTGACATAGAATTCAATGAGATCGCGAAATCTTTCGGGATGCAAGAAGAACTTCAAGAGCTGGCAAAAACCACGGACCACTCCGTCATGCCCCTCACGAAGAAAAACGCGCCTGAACTGGAATTCAGCGCCAACAGCGACACCCGCAAGCACCAAGTGCACCCGACGGATTCCGCCAAGACCGCGATGGTTTCCACAACCCTCTCGCCAGCATAGGAAAGCGCGCTCGTCAAACTCCTCCGTGAGTACTGGGAAATTTTTGCCTGGCAGCCCTCAGATATGCCAGGAATACCCAGGGAGTTTGCCGAGCACTCACTCGAAGTCTTTCCTAACGCCAAACCCATCAAACAGTTGACTCGACGATTCTCAGAACCCAAGCAGAAGGCGCTTGGAGAAGAAATAAACAGACTGCTAGCCGCCAACTTTATTAGGGAGATCAAGATATCCACCTGGTTGGCAAACCCGGTGCTGGTCCCCAAGAAGAACACGGACATCCTTCGGGTGTGCATCGACTACACATCGTTGAATAAGCACTGCCCCAAGGACAATTTTCCTCTACCACGAATCGACCAGATCGTGGACTCTACGGCAGGCTGCCAACGCCTCTCCTTCCTGGATGCCTATTCGGGATACAATCAGATCCGAATGAAAAAGGAAGACGAAGAGAAGACGGCATTCATCACACCCCACGGTGTCTACTGCTACACGACAATGCCCTTCGGGCTGAAGAACGCAGGCGCAACATATCAGCGCTGCATGCAAAGATGCCTCGCCAATCTCATTGGAAAAAACGTACAAGTGTACGTCGACGACATCGTCATCAAAACTCGAGTAGAGGACACACTCCTCGAGGACATCAGAGAAACGTTCGACGCCCTTAATGCATATCGGATCAAACTCAACCCGACCAAATGCGTTTTTGGCTGTCCCTGCAGGAAAACTCCTCGGGTACCTGGTATCCGCCAGAGGCATTGAAGCCAACCCGGAAAAAATACAAGCCATCCTGACTATGAAGGAGCCCACCAATCTACGCGGAGTCCAGCAGCTCGCAGGACGACTAGCCGCCCTAAGCAGGTTCATCGCACGATTGGGGGAGCAAGCGTTACCCTTCTACAAATTACTAAAGAAGACGGACAAATTCGAGTGGACATCCGAAGCTAAACAAGCGTTCGCATACCTGAAGCGATCGCTGCAAAGCAGGCGCGTCCTTGCAACACCGCAAGAAAGGGAGCCGCTCCTATTATACCTAGCCGCTACAAACCAGGTCATCAGCACAGCAATCGTGGTCGAACGACCTGAAGACAGCAAAGCATACGGAGTCCAACGACCAATATATTACATCAGCGAAGTGCTCTCGCCATGCAAGCAACGATACCCTCATTATCAGAAGCTGGCGTATGGAGTCGTTCTCACAGCCCGAAAGCTCAAACATTATTTCCAGGAACATACCATCACAGTGGTTAATGCTGCGTCACTCGGGACAATCATGAACAACCCTATGGCATCCGGAAGAATAGCAAAATGGAGCATCGAGCTGGGCGCCTGGGACATCACCTATACAGAGCGAAAAGCAGTCAAATCTCAAGTACTCGTGGAATTCCTCAGCGAATGGACAGAGCTACAAACGCCCGGACCACCCGAGTACACGAGAAATTGGATAATGTACTTCGACGGATCCAAGAGAAACGAAGGAGCAGGAGCTGGAATCGTCCTTATCTCGCCTCGGGGAGACAAGCTACAATACGTCTTGCGATTGGACTTTCCACCAGACGATCCAGCCTCAAACAACGACGCAGAATATGAAGCCCTGTTGCACGGGATGAAGATGGCAATCGCCTGTGGAGCTACCCGATTAATGATCTACGGTGATTCCAATCTCATCGTGCAGCAGACGATGAAAGAATGCGACGCCATCGCTGAAAACATGGTCGCATATCGTGACATGTACAACCTACTCGAAGGAAGCTTTAAAGGCTGCGAGCTGAAACACATTGCAAGAGCTAGCAACGAAGAAGCAGATAGACTGGCAAACATGGGTTCCACCAATACACCTATACCGCCAGGAATATACTTCGAACGGATGATCAAGCGATCAGTCAAAGTGAAGAAAGCTGCAGCAGCGCCAGAAACAGAGGTCAGCCCGCAGGTCGCGCTTATCGAGCCTATTCACAATATATCACGACAGGTTTTCATGGTCGAGCCAGTCTGGACGCAGAAATATCTCGACTACCTGCTCCACGGACAGCTCCCGGCTGACCCACGTGAGGCTCGACAAATAATCAGGTGTAGCAAATCCTTTCGAGTAGTCAACGGAGAATTATACAAGCAAAGTATCTCGGGAATACTCCAGCGTTGCATCGCACCCGAAGACGGCAAGGAATTGCTCCAGGACATACACCAAGGAGACTGTGGACATCATGCTAGCTGGAAAACAATAATGGGAAAAGCTTTCCGAGCAGGATTTTATTGGCTAACAGCAGCCAACGATGCAAAAAGCCTGGTCGAACGATGCGACGCCTGCCAGCGATTCGCACCAAGGCCACACGCCCCTGCTATGGAACTACACATGATACCAATAGCCTGGCCCTTTGCACAATGGGGGCTAGATATGGTTGGGCCACTACGCAAGTCCACGCCAGGTGGATACACACACTTGCTGGTCGCAGTCGACAAGTTCACCAAATGGATCGAGGCTATGCCAGTGACCTCAGCAAACGCCCAATGCGCCGTCAAGTTTCTCGACTCCATTGTATGTCGATTTGGGGTGCCACACGACATCATTACAGATAACGGTACAAATTTCACAGCAAAGGAGACACAACAATTCTGCGAGGAAAAAGGCATCAATTTCAAATTTGCCTCAGTCGCTCACCCGCAAACGAACGGACAAGTCGAAAGATCCAATGGCTTAGTTTCGATGGGCATCAAGAAGCGACTACTCGATCGTCTACACCCCGCCGCAGGACATTGGGCGGAAGAGCTACCCTCCGTACTTTGGAGCCTGCGCACAACTCCTAATCGATCAACGAAGTACACGCCATTCTTCATGGTATACGGGGCAGAAGCAGTCCTTCCCGAGGACGTTCGATTCAGCGCCCCACGAGTTGTAGCCTACAGCGAAGAAACTTCCAACAAGGCGCTCGCAGAAGATATGGATGCACTCGACGAAATGCGCGACATCGCACTCGCAAGATCCGCGGTGTATCAGCAATCCTTGCGCAACTATCAGAGTCGCCGCATACGCCACAGAGCATTCGTGGTTGGGGATCTGGTGCTGCGGCTCAAACAGAAAGAAGGACACAAGCTCGAGCCACCCTGGGAAGGACCCTTCATCATACATGAAGTCATCCCAGGCGGAGCTTACAGGCTAAAGAATCCAGCGACCGGAGGGGTTTACTCCAATCCGTGGAACATCGCACAGCTCCGCAAATTTTATCCTTAGGTTTATTTTTTATCACAACAAAAAATAAGGCTATACTAGCCAGTCCTGTAGTTTACATGGCTTCTCAGTCATTGCAATAAAGACGCGATTCCTTCATCGTATTCACTCGAAGCTTTTCATTCTTTACATGCTACAAGTTACAGGTATACACCCCCTAAAACACACGGGGGCTACCCTACAACTAAGCATCACAAATAAACAACATCAAATACAAGGTTATACACCTTACAACAGTTTTTTACAAATCATAAACAGATTACAGGATATTTACATCCGAAAAATCAGTCAAAGTGCTGAGCATTCTCAGTCGCCAAGATTCTATCCACCTCTTCAGAGGTCATTCGGATAATCTTCTCCGCCGCAGGACGTACAGCATCATAGTACGGCGAGATATCCTCGATTGCATAATCTGGACGCTGAGCAACGGAGTTAACATCTATCTCAGGATGCCATATGCGGACAAAAGAGAGAGCCACAATCGCGCCGCACGTCATCTGATTGCGCACACACGCGTGAACTTCTCCCTCACGTCCAAACAAACTGAGAAGATAACCCCAGTCTTCGGGACCTTTTTCAAGTGGATAAAATGCAGCGTTCATCGCAACCAAGACCTCGTGAAATGAACTCACGAGAATTCTCGCCTGGCGGACTCGAAATTTCAAGGTGGCCATCACAAAACCCCGACTGCGATTAGACCAAAAATTGTTCGCATGAGGTTTGGAGCTACTAGCCCCTTGAAGGATGTGATTCTCTACCCACTGCTTTTCTTCCCTGTCATCCGGATTAACGACTGAAGACAAAAACACACTCAGTCAGATGAGGAAACAAGGAAGAAAAAGACACGGGGGCTGCACTACTTACAAAGCAAGTCCCCTCGCGACTACAGCCAGCTCATCCATCAGGAATTGTTCGCGTTCAGCTGCCAATTTCTGCTTGGACTTCGCCACATCGGCTATCCCGCGCATAGCTTTCAGCTTGCGCTCACCCTCCTGGACCTTATCACGAAGGCCCGCAAAAGTGCCAACAGCGGCAACAAGTGGATTTACTGGAGTACCACATCCACTCGACGTTTCTGCGACAAACCCAGTAGCCTGGAAGCATAAAACGAAAGAAGTAAGATGCCCTACTCGAGTCAATTCTAATCGCCTATTCGACAAACGCTCGGGGGTTACTCCCATCGGGAGACAAGGCACAAACAAAGGGAACGAGTTGCAAGATGAATTCTTCGATTAAATACAACAAAGGTACGGGAATACATCCCAAGGTTCATTACATTCAAGGAGAAGAAAAAGGAAAAAATCTATGAAGCTACATTGGTGCTCCCGCTGGCAGCAGTCGCCCCTCCCCGCAGCCGAGCAAAAATCTCAGACAGCTTCCGAGCAAGAATAGCGGCTTGCTCGCTAAAACGAGAGAGTCGTACCTTTTTGCCCGTGGAGGGGTCGACCGGAAGAGCTGTGTACGCCTCCTCCAAACCTTCGACTCCATGCGCCAAAGCGAATTGTATCGCAGTCTTCGCACCAGATTCCGCCTGTGCGACTGCGAAGGCATCCAGAAGTTTTCCTTCTGAGAAGACCTTCAACAGATCATCTAGCGCGGGTGCAGGAGTGGCGTTGGCGAGGAGGCGACCGTGCAGTTGCCCCAGCACTTGAGTGGCATCATTGATCATGGAGAGAACTCCATCAGCGTGCCTTTTAAGCTGGGCAAGTGTGTCGGTTACCACATCCACCCGCTGGAGTCTAGGGATTTCTAGAGGAACATCCAGAAGACCTGCGAAGGAAGAAAAGAATACTTAGCAAAGTACAACAAAATGAAGAATCAAAGTCGCAAAATTCCAACACACTTACCCGCGAAGCGCTCAGCAAGGGGACGGAGGAACCCGACAATGTCGCTGTCGGCCTTACTGCCAGCTTTCTCTAACTCCTTCAAGGACTTCCGCGCATCTGCAAGCTGTCGACCAAAATCTTCTGACTGCATGCGGGAAGCCTCTAGCTCTTGTCGAATGGCCGTCAGGTCAGCCTCCCGAGCAGTTACCTTCTCAGAGAGTTTGACCTTTTCGGATTCTGCAAATTCAAGTCGAGCTGCAAAGAGATGCTTATCAAAAACTCAAGAATGAACGGAGTGTGGAAGACAGGGAAACGATAAAGCTCACCCTTGAGAAGAACGTTTTCAGTCTGAAGTCGGCTACGGTCCGCTCGAAGAGACTCGCAATCCGACTCGGCAAGAACGACGCGGCGATCGATCGCCGCAAGAGAATCAATAAGCGACTGCAAAAGTACGAAGACAAAAGAGTTAAAAGGGATTAAATTAGAGTCTGTACCCGACTATTTACAATCGACTACAGCCTCGGGGGCTACTCCCATCGGGAGCACTGCCGTGCACCCGATAGAAATGAAATCATGAAGAAGAATTAAACTAGACTTTGAGCCTGTGGCCGATCGCATGCGATCGACTACAGCCTCGGGGGCTACTCCCATCGGGAGCACTGTCGTGCACCCGATAAAAATAAAAAATGGTTTGAAGACGGAAGATGAAGTTTACCTGGCCGGAGGCGCGAGACAGCGGATCCGCAGAGCTATCCGTCACTTCCTTAGAAGCAGAAGCCCTGGCGGCAAAGCTGGGAGCTTCACGTACCATCGTCGCGGCTTCGGGGGCTGCTCTGGGGGAGTTTTGGACGGTGCCCGTGGTGGGAGTTTCACCCGCATCCTTGGCCTTATTCCTCTTCTCGGGAGGAACGGCAGCGGCGTACCTGCGAGGACTGATCGTCTGCAGACTGCATCGAAAGATAGAAACAATCGATATTGAAGCACAGAAAATGTTCGACCAAGATTAAGGAAAAAACACTTACTCGTCATCCTCGTCGTCATCCAGCAAGTCCGCATTCCAAGCGGGCGTCATCACTGGGAATGAAGGCGAAGGAGCAAGGGAGCGAAGTGGAGTCGCATGGATAGGAGCTTGACTGGGCGATGCTTCCAAGGATTTGTCCTTGGAAGTAGCCTCGTCCTCATCTACCCGACGACGTTTCGTCGGAGCGCCATTCGGGTCCGCAACGTCATCCGAAGAATCGTGCTCTAAACTCGAAGAGGCATTGGCGACGCTGGTGTCAATCGCGCCGTCTTGATGACTCGACACTTGCTCTGAGACGGCTTCCCCCGTAGTTGGCGGGTAGCAGTCCGCCATGGCTAGGCTCTGCAAAGGCAAGAAGAAGACAAAGAAAACCTTATCGACTAGGACTCGGAACGAGAAAAAGGAACAACTCAAAGACGAAAAAAAGAGAAAAGAAACTAACCTCGGCTGGGGGAGGATTTGAGGCGGCGAAGGCTTCAACAGAGCAATCGGGAAATTTCTCTCCCACCTTCAGTCGGGTGATACCCGCGATTTTCTTCTCGAATTCTACATTCTAAAGTTCCTCGCGGCTTACTCGACTGGGATCCTCTGAGCCCTGATACTCCCACATGGCGGAGGGCCTTTGTTGGAGTGGCTGGATCCTGCGCTTCAAAAAGATGCTCGCCAGATGCATCCCGTTGAGCACAACTCCCGCGGTCTGATCCCGAAGAGCAGCTACTCTCGCGAGTAAAGGCGCAACAGTCTGGGTCTCTTCGGCTGACATCTTGTGCCCCCAAGACTTTCGCCTGGTCAAAACAGCGAACGGGTGGAACTCTACAATCCCACCCGAGCTGTTGTCGATGACGTAGAACCACCTTTTCCGCCAGCTTTGGGCGGAGTCGACGAAATGCATGTTGAAGTAGCTGCCTTCTTGTCGAGCTTGGATCCCGAAGCCGCCGGTGCGAAGCGGTTCGCCAAGCTCGGACTCCACCCGCGATTTCTCGCGGAAGATCCGGACCTTGAAGAGCGCCTTCCACAGCGCCCAGTGCGGGCGAATGCCGAGATAGCATTCGCAGAACACGATGAAGCACGTAATGTGCTGCACCGCGTTCGGGGGGAGATCGTGAAGCTGTATGCCATAGACACACAGCAACCCGAGGAAGAAGGGATGAAGGGGAAAAGAAAGGCCCCGAGTCACGTGGTCCACAAAGACCACGCGCTCGTTCGATTGAGGATTGGGTACCTCTTCCTTTTTCCCGAGGCGGACTCGCTTCTCCGTCTCCGCCGGCAGCAACCCCTCCCGCTGCATCTCCTTGATGCTTTTTGCGGTGGTGTTGGGAGAACGCCAGTCGCCGGCGCGGGGCGCGGGTTGCGCGGAAGGTTCACCGGATGCAGAACCGGCAGCACCGCGTCTCTTTCCGCCAGCCATTGTTTGCAGCGAGAGCTCGAGCGCGGGGAAGACGAAGATGGGCGCGAGGAAGAAGATGAAGACAGAGAGCTGGGAAAGTTTTACCGCAGCGCTAACACCCGTATTTATACACGGGGCAAGGCAATCTCAGCCGTACGATGTGCTACGTGGCACCTATCACGGCCGCCACGCGTAAGGATGAAACGAAGCGGCGGCCTGCGCTGTTTCGTGCCACGATCTTAACAGAAGATCGTGCGCATTTACTGCGCGTCTCGCGTAAAAACCGGGAACGACGTCTCGTTTCCCGGTCAAAAAGCTGACAAGGTGGGCCACCATCTGCTACCACTCCGTCACGTCCCATCGGGAGAAGAGGAGTGCGCCATGACGTCATGGCATTCGTCATTCAAAACCCGAATCTTTTCGAATGGAAGTTCAAACGCGAAATTATCTTCGTACGAATATCAATTCCTTCGGATAAAAGCAACTTTTCCATGAACAGTTCATAAAGAAAGACCTCTTCGAACGGAGAGGAAAATACCCTATGCACGAAAACTCTTTCGTATGGGCACAGCATCCCGAACATGAAAACTCTTTCATACGAGCTTGGTTTTTTCCAACACGAAATTTCTTTCGTATGGAGCTCAAACAAATCAATCGGGTGGGAAAAGCCTACCTCTCCTACACATGATAATATTACATCATAAAAACCTGGATTGTTCAGCCGACTTAGGCCTTCTAGTCAAGGCCCAAAAGGAAGCGCCCTTGGAGTACTCTAGAAGGCCCATGTGAAGCCCACCCGCATCAACTTGCGGGTTAAGTTAGGGAATTTGTAACCGACCCGGCTAGGGTTTGAGTCCTCTCCGGGTAGAACTCGAGACCTGGCCATCTATATAAGGCCAGGAGAGCCCCCAAGGAGAGGACCAAGTAATACCGCACGACCAAAAAGCCTCGGAACTGGAGATCTACTCTCGATTCGAGCAACCTGTAACCGATCTAATCATCCAGTACAGATCAGCAGAAGGCAGGAGTAAGGGTTTTACCTCTTCGAGGGCCCCGAACCTGGGTAAATCTCGCCCCCTGTCAAGCCGACGATTTCACCAGCGCTCATGACTTCTCCTAGTCGAAACCCGATAGGGTCACCTGAGGGATTTGTGGAGTCAGAACTTCGACACCAGGCGCCCACAACCTTGACTCATGTGGGGCACTCCGATCCAGCCACGACGGCCGTTCCGTCGGCTGACCACGGCCGAACAGCTCGAGCGCCGTCGTAAAGGGTTGTGCTTCAACTGCGACGAGCCCTACGTGCCGGGCCACATTTGCCCACGCCTGTTCTACTTGGAGACCGTAGACGATGTGGCGGCTAATGTCGTCACCGCTGGGCCGGCCGATGCGGCTGTCTCCAAGGCCGACGCCGTTCCGGGATGAGTTCCGCCAACACTTTCCAGATGTTCAGCTCGAGGACGAGCTGTTTGCGGAGGCGGGGGGAGATGTTATGGCTAGTATCCATATGCAAGGAGGAAGCCCATTAGTGGGCCTAATTAGGGGCTTAGCCCATTATCTTTCATTATATAAGAGTTGTAATAGGGTTTTCAGAATCAAGCAATAATCAGGGTTTATTATTGCCGACTCCTCAAGGAGTCGGTCTCCAACCCTAGCCGCCACCTAGCTTCTGCCGCCTCCTCGTTTCCCTCGCAAGCACGGCGCCGACACGCCGTCGGCGACGCTAAGCTCTCGCCCATCCTCCCTTCCACCCCTACAACCTACGTCCCCGTCCCGGTAGACTAGCTGACTCTACCAGGATCCTAGACAGGTTAGTCTTCTTCATGCCAAGAGTCACCATCCAAGCGAGAATTAATTTCTTTCTACTAGAATCACCTGGAGAGCAGTGCACACCCAGCATATGTAAAGCCTTATTTATTCTTCTGTTGAATGCGATTCATAAAAGAACACATCATTGAAGAAGGTATATATTAGTAAAGGAACAATGTGATGACTCTATATTTCACATTTCCACATTGCGCCTTCCCTTATATGTCACCGGCTACTCCATTTTTTCCGATACTTAATTTTCCAGGTATAGCGGTGTCCTTTATTGAATCTGTAAAATAAATAACCGGTTCAGTTTATATGTTCTAAGTAAAGTATGATCTAATAGTTACATGTTTACTTATGATATATTTGAAAATGTTATTGAGGTACACTCCCCTACTTCCATCCATAAAATGTTGATAGATAGGCTGTCACACTAGAAATTGTATCCTTTGATGCATATATATTACATTAGATTAAATATTTCAGATAATTAGTTATTATTTCTTAATGATTTTTTTCACACAACAGATTAAAACTGCATTACTTAGATCTTTTTATTACACTCATCATTATTTTTTGATGTAAAGGGTGTTGTGTGAGTTGTCATTTTCTTAATGCTCTTACTCGTGCTGCTTTGATTCAGGTCTTTTTCCCGTTCTACTCGGATGTGTAGCATTTAAGAAAAGGAGGGCCCTAATCTCAATTTAGATACACCACTAGGCTGGCCACAAAGTACTTGTCTTTTGAAATCTTGGTCTAAGGTTCATCTAGCATATAATAACGGGTTAAAACTGTCCTGATAGTTCCGGACGAATTTTTGGGCCGCGATGGACGAAACATGCCTTTGGAAGGTGCAAGTCGGCATTTTTTTTTTACGTCCGGCGCCCCCAATAGAGCTATGGGGAGGGCTATAGGAAACGTGAGTGGAGATGCTCTAATATGCCAATCCTTTTAATTTTTGCAGTTGCTTCTATGCTGCAGTCTTCATGCCAACTGAAGTTATGTGCATGTTAGGGATGCTGTTTATAGATCTAGAATGATGGATGTACTTTTTGATGATCTTATATGGAACCAAGAAACTTTGCATTGGTCGCAACTTTTATAATACGAAAACTTCGCCCCCAATTCCATTGTTTGCAAATTTTACAATACCAAACACCGCCCCAAATCCCCTGTTGAAAAATGCTGTCACTGTGTGATATATATGCAATATCTATCACCTGGAGTACGTGCATACGAATGCATGCAGTCACATTGTACATTATAAGAAGTGATATGCTGAAGCATATGTGTGGAACACATCCTTTTTTATGATAATCAAATGTTATAATTGTTCTTTGCTTTTTTATCGCACAGCTGGAAAATGCACCTGGAGGATCAGGAGTTGATGGAAAGAATACCTTCATGTCGAATGTTAAAATTTCCTATTATGTTGTAATTTTGTGTTCCATTGTTTGATTTCAGCCATTTTCTTGAATGTTCCAATGGTATAACAAATATAACATTCATTTGTATCGAGGTATTGTAAGGAGAGCAGGTCTTAATGAATGGACGATGTTTTGGAGGCTAAAATTAGGCAATGCTCTATCCATTTATCCCTCATTCTCGTATAACTAGAACATGAGCATTGTGTGTTGTGTCTACTTCTTTCTACTAACAATTGGCACCATGTGACCATGATATCTGCTTCCCGCTTCGGTTGATGAAAAATTAACTTTGAAATTTTATTTCTTTGTATATTTTTGTAAGATCCTACCGGGCGCGGCAACGCGCGCCATCACGATCTAGTATATGGAAAAAAAGTAAGGAATCCTATTTGAGATGCTTTAACCTTCAGATCTGAGATGTGCACAAACACAGGAGCCGTCAGCCTGTCAATATAGAGGACCATACGGGCCGCGTTTAGCAGCCAGCGTGCGGTGCGGCAGCAGTATAGACCGGACACCGGAGAGTACACCCCACCATTTCATAATTGGATGCCCGTCACCCGATTGCCTCCGCACTTCCTAACAAACAGCCAACCCGATTTTGTTTTATGGACCGCAAATTACTGTGCTAATGCGAAGGGCAGACGGGCACGAACAGTCTCACTGTCTGCATGCTGGCAGCGGCGTATGCTGATTTTTTTCAGATAACCATCATCTTCTAAATTTGGCAGCCTAGTTCCTTTTTTTCGAAACGGAGCATAGCCCCGACCTGTATATGGGTACACAGCCTTTTATTAAAACTAGAAAATTTGCCCGTGCGTTGCTACGGCAATATTTTTTAGGTCTTTACTCTTTAGAGAATTTCACTTCTAAATGGACATTAATGCAGGTTTTTTTTTGCATAAACCAATCTTCATGTGTGTTGTTGCGGCACTCTCTTTATTTTGTGCCTTGGTCATATACAATATTTGCTACTGACTACCCGGCCCTCTCGTTTATTCCTTCCCAAAAGCCGTCCTTGTACCCCCAACTTTCTCCGGCATGGTCGAGGCTGAATCCGAATGGCACAACTTAGCTAGCATCTTGCAAAATAATCTACATCCTAATAAAAGTAAAAGAGCAAACATTAATTTTGAGAATCTCTCATTATTCTCCTTATGTCAAATAATATTCAACATGCTTACTTTGCGCTAGTTGAGACATATCATGCATGTATGTATCCACAAGAAAAGCATGATAAAGTTTTTATGGTTGTAAATGAGCACCAAAGGGATTACCGATTCCAAAGGGGAACTCTTACTGAGATTGCACGATTATCTCATTTCTACAATGGATTAATTTTGGGTGCTGGTGTTATTTCGTTGTCATAGCAGGGATATTTTCTTGGATTGGACTTTGAAAGTAAACATGTCAATACATCAGAATATCCGTCATCTGTGGAATTTCCATTCGCTGAAGAACACACAGCTTGCACTTAACTGCTATTATGAAACAAAATAATATGCACGAAAATAAAGCAAATCATCGGAACAAAAGGAAATCACAATCCAAAAAGCGGATTGAACATCTCTAACCTTGAAAAACCGAATACTCCTCTATTTTCGAACTCAACCAGATCATCCCCATAATTTCAGAATTTCTACAGCTGAATTGATAGGTATAATTTGTAAAGTGAATCTCTGGTATAGGCTCAAACATCACGTGTCCCACTCCCATGGCTCGCCTTGATTAGGAACTTTAATTCCACCGGCCTGGGACGTGGAGGGCCACGCATGCCTAGTCGTCTCAGCCTCTCAGCTCGACCGACACGCAAAACAAACCTTCATGTTTCCTCACCCATCGGCTGTTACGCCCAACGCCGCGGCTGCAATGTGCCGTTGTCTTGTCCCAGGCACGCCGCATGCCCGGACGCCCGCAGCACTTGCTGCCGAAAACACGTCGTGAGTGATGCAGGTACATGGCGGGCCGTGGAGCTGCTGGGCGACATCCTATAGGGGCGCGATGCAACGGCTTCCATCTGCCTATGTCTTGTCCCAGCTACGCCATTGGCAGGCCTGGATGCTCGCTCCACTGGTCGCAGAAAGCATGCAGGTACACGGTGTCCCGTGAGGGGCGAGGCGACGGAGTTCGGGGGTGGTGTAGTAGTGGGTAAGAGCATGTCTAACAGACCCCCTAAATGGCCCAAACCCGTATAATAACCGCTGATATACGGGTTTGGGCTCTACCCGGCCATCTAGCAGACCCCCTAAATCGACCACCCCGGACGAATTTTTACAAGTTTCGGTAGGGGGCGGCCCGTCGACCCCTACATGTGCGGGTCGGGAGGAGATGTAGAGGGCCAACCCCTCACCATTTCCCCAACTGCGCGCGAACCCGTTTCAGCCCTCCCAACCGCCGCCGCCGCCCCCGGATCTCCGTCGCCTCGCCCTCCCCGGCCACCGCGTGGCCAGATCTCGCCGGCATGGACCTCTCACAAGCCCCTCCGACCACCGGCGATGCACCACCCATGTCTGAGGTGGTGAATAATGTCCCCGTCGACATCGTGAGTGGTCAGCCGGCCTCCACCGAAGTCGCGGCCGTCATCTCCGCCACCATGCCGATGAAGAGGAAGAGGACCCCGAAGATCTTCTTCGACACACCGGCGGCGGTAGCGGCGGCGGCGACGACCACTACTGCTCCCGCCAAAGGGGGCCGGGTGAAGAAGTCTGCGATGAGGGGGCCGCCGCCAAAGGCGAAGAAGGCCGCGACGCCTGCAGCGGCCGCGACGCCCACGCAGGTGCTCGACGAAGTTCCCGCGCCGCCCGTTCCGCCTGCGCCCACGCCTTCCTCTGCTGACGCCCGCGAGGTGCTCGACGAAGTTCCCGCGCCGCCCGTTGCAACAACCTACATGGTCATGCTCAATGATTCAGCGGTGGATTTGGAGGCGGGCATTGGTGCGTTCGACGACGACTATGCTGATTATGCCGAGGATGAAGAGGCCGACGAAGAGGCGGACGACGACGTGGTTGAGGTCGAGGCGGCTGCTGCGCGGCGGAGCAAACCGGGGAAACAATCTAACTACACCGAGATTGAAGATGTGTCATTGGTCCGTGCGTGGGGCAAAGTGTGTATGGATACTTCCACCGGCACTGATCAAACAGTCTAACTACACCGAGATTGAATCTGCCATGTTTGATATGTTTGTCTAGTTGTACAAAACCCTGCAAAAAGTGCATACAGGGCCCTCTACACGCGTTTTAGGGGGCGAAAACATAAGGGGTCTGTTAGACATGCTCTAAGTCCGTGTACCTGGAGCGGGCGCTGACGAGTTCCGATTCGACCTAGAGGCCGGCAGATAAGACTGGGGATGGATGGGGGCCGCCATGGATGACGATAGGTGGGGCATCCAACAATCAGTATTTTAGGCCGCTTTATCGAGGACAGTGACGTACAGAACAAACCATCGATGATCGATCGGTCGTCTGATTTTTTATCGATGGACCACCCTGTTTCTTAGCGAGGGGAACCGTTTTTTTTAGTGATGGTTTTAATCCCGATGTGGTGGTTTTTTCGACGTACCTACGGTCGCTAAGGGAAACTATATAGTACAGATATTTTAGTTATACAAAATATTACAATCAACGATTACATAAAGTTGATGCATAAATCAACCAAATGGACAAAACAGGCATAAATAATCTACTAGTGTGTCGCCACCCAACCCGATTGATAGTATCCTGAGCGACCTTTTAGCAACAGTCTGCACCCAGAAGGCATGACATCTCTCTCATCTGACGGTAGGAGATAAGCCCAAGACGTAGTCCATTTGTTGGCAATATAGAAAACCTGCAAGAAATTAGTAATTCTAATCTTGTTAAAAAACAAATTATTTCTACTGTTCTAAATGGCCCCACACAAAGCAGAGACGACCAATACAAATTCTAACTTTTGTTTGTTTCTCTACACCGTTCAATTAGCTCCCAGACATATTAATAATATTAGTTAGTGGAGGTAGATCAAAAGATATTAGTTAGTGGAGGTAGATTATGTTGGAATTTATATGGGCCTAACATGACTAGCCCAACTAAGCCCAATAAAATTCTGAAATTGTCATGACCCATTTATGAATAATACAAGTGGAGGGTGGGCCTAAATTTTAGTCCCACATTGCTAGTTTGGAGAGGATGACACCACCTTATAAGGTGAGTCATTCTAGCTCATGTATGAGTTGACAAGGCAAGAGAAGAGGTGTGCCACACGCGTGCTCCTTCTCCGCCGTCCGCCTCGCCGCGTCACGCCGGGCCGCGGGAATGAGCCGAGCCGAGAGCGTTTATTTTGCCAGTTGGGAAAACTTAATGACTCGGACGTGGAGTTACGCCCATGCCTCTCCCAGCCCGCAGTCTTTTCCATCCCTCCTTCTGGCGTGCACCGCGAGAAGGGACAGTAGGCCTCCGGAACCCCGCCTCTTGTGATCTTGTACGGGAGAGGGGCGATCAGATTTTTGGGGAGCACACTTGCGCGACTGCTGACGGCGACTACTTCCCCAACGACGACTGGTTTTAGATCTCGGAAACCTCTTCATCGGCGACGACATGGGCGACAACTTGGACAACACCGCAGCAGGTGCCGTTGCCGCTGCACCGTGCGTATCTCTCTTCTTTCTGTACGGGATTCTACTGCAATTGCTGTGCCTAGTTTTTCCCGTAGATTGGATCTGTTACTCTATTGTACTAGATATTTCCATGCTTAGTATAATTGCTACTTTCATAATTTACTTGATGTTATTTCGGATTAAATCATATGCTAAATTGCTTATATATTCAAAAATCCAAAAACCTGATTATAGGCCATTTGCTGCACCTGCACCCGCGTTTATTGCGGCGACAAGGACAAACCCTTTCAAGGGTGTGGCCTATAAGAGGTGGCGCACGAGAGCAGTGCTATGGTTTCAAACCTTACGCTGCTATGCGGCCACCAAGGGCAAGGCTGAGGGCGATCTCGATCCAGCACAGCTGGATGCTTTCGAGAATATGGACACTATGTTTAAAAGTGCCCTCCTCGGTATTATTGATGATTCCATTGTGGATCCGTATATGTCGTTTGATAACGACAAGGACATGTGGGCTGCACTCGAGGCCAAATTTGGGGCCTCGGATGCTGGCAACGAGCTGTACGTCATGGAGAAATTCTATGACTACAGGATGACTGATGAGCGTTCTGTTGTTCAGCAGGCTCATGAGATACAATCACTCGCTAAAGAATTTGAGCACTTTAAGTGTATGTTACCGGACAAATTTGTGGACGGAGGCATCATTGCCAAGCTTCCATCTTCATGGAGTACCTTTGCTACTTCTCAAAAAACACAAGAGACAGGAGTTTTCCGTTTTGGACCTCATCGGATCTCTTGATGTGGTAGAGAAGGCGAGAGCAAATGATACACGTGCTCGGGTTGTTGAGATAGGTTCTGCTGCCCATGTGGTACAGAAGAAACACTACTCGCCCAACAAGACTAAATATAACAAAAAGAAATCCGAGTTTAAAGGCAAACCCGATGGCAAGTTCAAGCAGTCGCACTCTACCAAATTCAAGAAGAAGAAGGGGTTCTGCCATGTTTGTGGTGACCCAACTCACTGGGCTCCAAGGTGTCCTAAGCGACCTGAGCTACAACAGGTGGAGAATAGCGGAAAGACCGCTAATATTGTCATTGTTGACACTGAGATGAAGGATACTGGGTACGGTATAGTTCCTACTATTCTTTCAATTTGTCATACTTCTGAATGGTTAATTGATACATGTGCCAATGTACATGTGTGTGCGAATGCTTCCATGTTCTCTTCTTACCATGTCACAGGAACTTCCCCCGTGCTGATGGGGAACGGGTCACATGCTACTGTTCGTGGTGTTGGTACGGTCGATCTGAAGTTTACTTCGGGGAAGATCGTGCGACTGAAGAACGTTCATCATGTGCCCTCCATCAATAAAAATCTCGTCATCGGTTCACGTCTGTGTCGAGATGGTTTTAAGTTGGTTTTCGAGTCTAATAAAGTTGTAATTTCCAAGTATGGACAATATATTGGTAAAGGCTATGAGCTCGGAGGCTTGTTCCTTCTATCCTTGTCAGATATTTGCACCAAAGTTATTAATCATGTTTGCCACGATAATGATTCTGATCTTGGTGATATGAATGGCATATTGACAAAAGGTGGAAAGAAATATTTCATGACACTTATTGATGACTCCACTAGATATTGTTATGTGTATCTTCTGAAATCTAAAGATGAAGTTTTAACTTATTTCAAGAACTATAATGGCGAAGCTGAGAACCAAATTGATCGTAAAATTAAACGGCTTAGGTCTGATCGTGGTGGAGAGTATTTTTCCAACGAGTTTAATTCTTTTTGTGCTGGACACGGTATTATTCACGAGAGGACGCCTCCCTACTCACCTCAGTCAAATGGGGGTGGCTGAAAGAAAGAACCGAACGCTGTCTGATTTGGTTAACGCCATGTTAGATACTTCGGGTCTCTCCACGGCATGGCGGGGGGAGGCGCTACTGACTGTGTGTCATGTCCTAAACCGAGTCCCCACAAAGAATAAAATCATTACTCCATTTGAGGAATGGGAAAAGAAATGGTTGAAACTCTCCTACCTACGTACTTGGGGTTGTTTGGCAAAACTCAATATACCAATTCCCAAGAAGCGCAAGTTTGAACCAAAAACCGTAGATTGTGTTCTTCTGGGCTATGCTTTCAATAGCATTGGTTATAGATTTTCAATAGTAAAATCTGAAGTATCCGACATGCATGTTGGTACGATTATGGAGTCGAATGATGCGACTTTCTTTGAGAACATATTTTCTTTGAAGGATATGCCTAGCTCATCAAATCAGGAGAAACCTGTTTCATCTAGTTAGGAATTAGCTGAGATTCCTGAACCCACCATTCCGATAGAACACGTTGAGAATCCCAAGGAAGATGCCAACGAAGTTTCTGTAAGCAGCAAGAGACAGAGGACTACAAAGTCATTTGGTAATGATTTCATTGTGTACCTCGTGGATGACACACCCAGAACCATTTCATAAGCCTATGCATCTGTTGATGCTGACTACTGGAAGGAGGTTGTCCGTTGAGAGATAGATTCCATCTTGCCTGACGAAATATAGGAAATCACTGATCGTCCTTATGGGTGTAAACCTGTAGGATGTAAGTGGTTGTTCAAGAAAAAGCTTAGGCCTGATGGTACACTTGAGAAGTACAAGGCAAGACTTGTGGCCAAGGGTTCTACCCAGAAAGAAGGTGAAGACTTCTTTGATACTTACTCAATTGTGGCTAGATTGACCACTATTCATGTGCTACTTTCACTAGCTGCCTCGCACGGTCTTCTCATTCACCAAATGGACGTTAAGACGGCTTTCCTTAATGGAGAGTTGGACGAGGAAATTTATATGGAGTAGCCAGATGGTTTTGTAGTACCCGGTCAGAAAGGCAAGGTGTGCAAATTATTGAAGTCATTATACGGCCTCAAGCAAGAACCTAAGCAATGGCATGAGAAGTTCGAAAGGAGTTTGACTGCTGAAGGCTTTGTTGTAAACGAAGCTGACAAGTGTGTGTACTATCGAGATGGTGGGGGCGAGGGAGTTATTCTATGTTTATATGTCGACGACATATTGATCTTTGGGACCAATCTTGATTTAATCAAGGAAGTTAAGGATTTCTTATCTCGCTGTTTTGAGATGAAGGATCTAGGAGTAGCTGATGTTATCTTGAATATCAAGCTGCTGAGAGATGATAATGGTGGGACCACACTGCTTCAATCTCACTATGTGGAAAAGGTCTTGAGTCGCTTCGGGTATAGTGACTGCAAGCCTTCTTCAACTCCATATGATGCTAGTGTGTTGCTTCGAAAGAATCGACGGATTACTAGAGATCAATGATACGTCAAAAACGTATCTACTTTTCTGAAAACTTTGCCGATGTTTTCCCTCTAAACTTGTGTGTTTTGAATGCAACTAACACGGACTAACGTTGTTTTTAGCAGAATTACCTTGGTGTCTCGTTTTTGTGCAGAAAAAACAACTTGCAGGAAAATGCCCAGAAAAGACCCATTGGTCTTAAAACATCAGAAGACCCCGGGAGCCAGAAGAGGGCCAGGAGAGGAGCCAGGACGGGGCCACACCACCCCCGGTGCCTCCCTTGGCCATGCCGCCTGGTGGTGTGGGCCACTCCCACACCCCCTCGGTCTCCCCTTTCGACTACACATTGTCTTCAACCCTAAAACGCGAGGGGGTTCGATCGTTTTCCAGAAATAAGTCCGTAGCTCCACCGCCATCGCAAATCCTTTTTCGGGGTTCAGAAACTCCGTTCTCGCACCCTGCCGGGACGGGGAATTGGAGGAGATCATCGCCATCATCATCACCAATGCCTCTCCATCGACCATCCATGTTTCCCCCATCCATGTGTGAGTAATTCCCTCGTTGTAGGCTCAAGGGGGTGGTAGGGATTGGATGATATTGTTCATGTAATAATGTCGTGATTGTTAGGGCATAGTGCCTAGTATCCTCTATTTGTGCTATTGATATTGTTGCAACTTGTTATGCTTAATGCTTGTCACTTTGGGCCCGAGGGCCATGATCTCATATCTGAACATGTTATTGAATCACGATGATAATTATTGTTTCTTGATCATACCTGCAAGTTGTTTACACATATCGTTGTCCGGAACCCGAGGCTCCGAAGTGAAAGAAATTGGGACAACCGGAGGGGATGGTTGTGATGTGAGGATCACATGTGTTCATAGAGTGTTAATGCTTTCCTCGGGTGTTCTATTCAAAGGAACACCTTAATTACCAGTAGTTCCCTTGAGGCCCCGCTGAAAACGGGCTGGTAGGACAAAAGATGTTCTGCAAGTTCTCATTGCGAGCACGCACGACTATTTACGGAACACATGCCTATGGTTACTTAGTGCTTGGATGCTTTATCTTATTTCTCTGCAATGCACATGTCTTGATTATTATATGAACTATCATATCCATGCAACGCCCGTTCATCTATCCCTATGCCTACAGTATTTAATCCCGTTGTTTACTTGAAACACTACTGCTGCTGTTTTCATTTCACTGATGCTATTATTTCACTACTGCTGCTACTATAAAACTGTTACTACTGATAAACCACTGCGAACAAGTTCACTTCCAGGTGCAGGTGAATTGACAACTCACTTGTTAAGGCTCACAAATATTCTTTGGCTCCCCTTGTGTAGAATCAATAAACTTGGGTTTTACTTCCCTCGAAGACTGTTGCGATCCCCTATACTTGTGGGTTATCAAGACTATTTTCGGTCGCCGTTGTCGGTGAGCATAGCTTTATTTGCGAGCTCACCGGAGAGTACTATTATCTACCGCTAATCATTCATCATGGGTAAGACTCGTGATGGAAAGTTTCCTATATTACCATCCACTACAAGAAGAGGTACAACTCTGAACACCTCTGTTGCTTTTAATTCAGCGTCTGTTATGAGTAAGCTGCTTACACCACCACATACATATGCTACACGTGCTACTTCTACTGAATCTGAAAATACTTCTGATACTTTTGATGATGCTTCTACTGTGCTTGATGAGAGTGGTTCTCTCGGTCCTTTCTTAGATGCTACTATTGCTAAAGCTAAAAATATTGCAAACACTGAAACTCCTGATAAAAATCATGTTACTCCTGCTGTTTCACCTGAGCTTAGAGAAAATCCTAGTGATGATTTTGATGATTCCTATATTGAACTTAATGATAATTGTCGAGACATCGTAGTAGTTTTCATAGACGGGGGTGCCATGAGACTACGGTAGAGACGTGGGGTAACGGGATAGCGTAGTAACACAGAACACAGGATTTTACCCAGGTTCGGTACGTCGCGACAGTACGACGTGCCTACTCCTGCACTTCTCACTAATTGGGACTAAACCCCGTAAACAGGGTTACAATGTGAGGGTTTAGATCTAAGCTACTCGACGAGGATGAGCTTCTCGGCGAGTTGGCGTAGAGCTTCTCTGTTATCTCTCCTTTGTTGGTTGTTTTGTTTATCTCCCGTCCGGCTTTATATAATAGCCGGATTAGGGCTTACAGAATAGGAAACCTAGAAAACTACAGTAACTTGTAACTTGGAAAGCAAGGAATCCGTCTTCTCCTCCAAGTCAGATCACATGGGCTGTGATCCGGGTTCTTCTAGAATCCGGCTTCTGCGCGTCGGATTACTGGGCCGCCTAACGGACCTAAGCCCACTACCACTTAGGCCACCCTGGTAATCCGGCACTTGGCCTACCATCTTCTATACCCCTATTTGGTATATATCCGACAGTAGCCCCCAAGAAGGATCAAAACTCTGATTTTCCGCCGTTCGCCAAACATTCTTTGTCCGAGAAATATTGATTCAGCAGTCTTGATTCTTCTTATTCTTCTTTTGAAAAAGATGGTGGCATGAAACTCGGAATCCTGAAAATCCGGCTTTTGTCTCACGATCCTTCGCGGAGAAGAAACTTCCTACGTCAGCGCACTCAACCATGCTGACGTAAGCGATGTTTGAGATTTACTCGGAAAAACCCAGAAACATATCTCTGACAGATTCTCGCGGGAAACGAGGAGATAACCATCATTACCCCGTCGTTTCATTTCCCGGATTTTCCGGCGAGTGACACGCGGCAAACATCCAACGGTCAAAATAGCCGTTGGCGCGTATCTTGACGGATTTCTAGCTATAAATAGCCATCCTCGTCCTTAATGAAAACCTTCCGCACTCTCACCGCTCTCGCCATTGACGCGCACAAGCTCCCAAGCGACGCACTGTTCCGCGCACACCTCACCTCCAAGCACCGGAAGCGAACGCGCCGCCCGAAAATGGCAGGCTCACCGTCGTCGCCCACTCGCGCCGCCATCAACGACATCATCAGCGACCTGGATCCCCAAGTCGGGTCACCCAAGCACGCCGGCGACGAGCCGGAGAAATCCGCGGCCTCTGCGGCGGGCGGAGAGAATCTTTCCGCCGCCGCGGACGTTGCGGGCGCTAGCTCCGCCGCCTCCCCGCCGTTCGCTCCTGAAACGGCGGAGGAGAAGATCCAGCTCGTCGGTGACGATCTCGCCGCCGCAAAAGCGGCCACCGCCTCCGCCACCGGAGCAGATGAAGAGGCGGAATCTGCAGGCAACTGGGTTGCCTGCAGCATTCCCCGGGCCCTTCTTCCAAACTTGGAGAAAGAGGGCCTAATCCTCCAAGGGAAATGGCGGCTTCCCGAAGACGAGAATGAGCCAGCGCCAAGAGATGGCGAAAGGGTTCTCCTTTCTTCCCACCTTCTAAGAGGTATGGGGCTCCCCCCTTCCGCTTTTTTCCTCCAAGTCCTTTCTCACTACAACATCCAACCCCACAACCTGCCACCCAACTCCATTCTTTATTTGGCCGGGTTCCAGGCCCTATTCGAGGGTTACTTAGGTTTAGAGCCTAGGTTAGACTTCTGGATGTATTGTTTCGGAGTTAAGCGGAACTCCTCGGAGGGCGCACTTCCGACTTGCGGGACCATCTCCTTTACTCTTCGGAGGTTTAGGGAATATTGGTTCCCCAAGATCAAGACATCAGAATCCGTCAAATTTTGGACGGGTTCTTTATTTTATCATCCCGATGTGCCCTTTCCAAAAAAGGCCATCGGGGTTCCACCTTTTGCCAACACCGCCGCTGTTACCCAAGAGAATTGGGGAACAGAAGCCGTCCAAGTCCTGCCGCCTGATCTACTAAGGATCAAGCGGCGCATCGCCAAGCTCACCTCCTAGGATCCGCCTCTAACCGGCATGGACACGGTTCTATGCTGGCTGACTAGGCGAATTCAGCCATTGGCCAATCACAGTGGCCGTCTCCTGTGCGAATACACGGGAGTCAAGGATCCGATGCGGACAACCACCAAAGATTGGCCCGCAAAGGAGCTTCGACGGCGCATCAACCAGTTGGTCGCATCACGCGACCAATACGAAGCAAGTCGGCCAATGTATACGGCCGACAATCCGGTTCCCAAGGTAATTTTTCAGTCATTTGGGTACAGTTTTATTTTTTTCTCGGATTTTCTAGCTTCTGATTCTGATCTTGTTTGTCCGACAGTTCGCGGATCTTCCAGATTCGGAATTGGTCTCCGAGGCTGAGCTGGACGCGCTGCGCACCGCCGCTACAGGTGGATGCAAGCGCAAGAAGATTATTTCCTCTGAGGAAATTATCGACCTTGACGGAATCCCCGTCGCCACTTCCAGGTTCTTTCATCTGGGTTCTTTTTCTTTCATGAGAACTTTTCATCCTTCTTCCGTGTTTTAACTTTGTTTTTTGTTTTTTAGCCTACCTCCCTCCAGCCTGAAGCCGAAGAAGCTCAAGAAACACAAAGTTGTTTCCAGCCGAGGCAGCCAACCTTCTCCCGTCGTTGCCCCGGACACACCGTCCTCAATGGCGGAAGAGCACGCTGCAGCCCCCACGACCAGGCCGTCAGAGCCCAGCCAGCCCGTTGTGTCGGACACGGACACGAGGGAAAGGGCGGCTCCAGAGGTGGAGAAATTTTCTCGGACTTTCGACGAAGAAATTCCCACCTTTGACAAGGACTTCAAGATTATCAATGACGGCCTAAGCGCGGCCGGAACTGCTTTTGCGGAATACGCAAAAGAGTTCAAGGAAAACTTGGCGGGTTTGCACCGAATGAGCCAGGTATGTAACTCTATCCCCCAAGCATTAAACAAAATTGCATGCCTGTTTTGCTTTGATGCTTTTTGTAACCATTCTTTTCCTTGCCATGCTGCAGCAAACCGCCGAAACCATAAACATGGAAGTTTTCAACAAACTCACCATCAAGAATAAGGAGGTTAGAAATCTCCTTTCTATTCTTGAGGAGAGAGAGGCGGAACTGGCATCGTCTCAGCTCGCTTTGTCGGAAACATCAGGTACACATTTTTCCTCTGAGGTTTGCGATTCAATTTTTTGTCTAAGTACTTATTCCGGAAATTCGCTAAACCCGGAATTTTCTTTGCTTTCCAGCTGCTTTGGCTAAGGCCAAGCAAATAGCTGAAGATGCCGGCAATGCCGAGAATCTCCGGAAGGAGAATTTGGAGCTTCACAAGCATCTTGTGAAGGCTCAAAAGGATCTGGAGGCCAGCAACTTGGCCCTTGGAGTTGCCAACTCCAAGGCTTCTGAACAGGCGGAGAAGGATAAATCCACCATTCAGGATTTAGAAAATGCTCTGAACCTTCGCCTGGAGGAAATCTCCGAGATCGACAAGCTTATCGGTAATTTTCCGTTACCTTTTTTATTTTTCCATATCTTGTTTTTCTTCTCTGTTTTTTGCCTAACACTTTTGATTGTTTTGTCGGAAAAAACAGAAGATATCCCAGATGGTACCCGGCTTGAAGGGATCCAAGCCTTTGGGAAGATGTGGACTTCGATCCGTGCTGCTGGAATGCAGCTGGTGAACAAGTTTCTTCCCGCAAGGACTGGGGAGTTCTCGGAGGTTGAAAAACTTCCGGGAGCCATCATGGAGGTGGCGGAATCCAGGGATTCTATCCTGCGTTCCGCTGCACGGGGTGGTGCGCGTATGGCACTCGGCCTTATGCGCATGCACTACCCCGGTGCTAAATCCTGGCGCGTGGCGTCCGGTGTCCCTCAAGGATACACGGACACTCAGCGAAATACCATCTTTGATGAAATCAAAGGCCACGCCACCCAGATTGCCTCCATGGTAAATATTTCCGTCAATTATCCAGAAGAGGAGATCCCTCCAATCCCCGAGGACGACAGCAGCGAGGAGGAATCAGATGCTTGAAGGGCTACCTTTGACCTGGATAGTAAAAATAGACAATAGGAGCATTACTGTTCTTTCAATGTAATCCAAAATGTAATGCTTCTGTTTGTATGAATGAAAAATTCTGCCTTTTGCAATTTTTAGTTATGAAATTTTTTGCAAGGTTTTTCGGATGTTACTATTCCTTTATCTTCTAAGTTCTCTGGCATATATGTTTTAACTGTCCTTAGTGTTTGAAATGGCTCAAATAGCAATATGAATCGTCATGCCGAGTAACTGGGCGTAACCAATCAGTTTAAACTCGGAAACATGGACCATGCTAAAGGCATTTTTACTAACTAGTTCCAGTAACCCAACACATACGCAATCAGATAATGCTTAGAGAAACAAGGAATTTTTTGACCGAAACTTGGGCACGCAGGCAATTCAAGTTTCCTTTAGCCGTTAGCAGGCTGAAAAAACATTCAGTTTCTTAACGCCGAGTACGCAGGCACAATTCGGGTTAACATTGAGTATTTTGTAAGATCATTGGGAAATAGAGAAGGTGGAAACATGCTTTTACTATAATGAACTTGTAAAAAACATGGATACCAGAAATCCAACAACTTTATTTCATGATCTCAAAAGATGTTTACATAGATATTGAACTAAGTATAGAAGAGACATAACTGCTATGTATTCCAAAGCTTTGCTATCCACTTGACTTTGTCGGATTTCTTCAACAACTTGTATAGTGTTAGGATTTTAGCCCCCAGCCGGCTAATAAATCTGCTAACGGCAGCTGCGGAACCCGTCAATCTTTGGACATCTTTGACGCAGGTAGGTTTTGTGATGTTCAAGATTGCCTTGATTTTTTCCGGGTTAACTTCTATTCCTCTGTGAGAAACGATGAAACCCAGAAGTTTTCCTGAGGGAACCCCGAATACGCACTTAGATGGATTCAACTTCATCTTGTAGGTGCGTAAGTTTTCGAAAGTTTCTCGCAAATCCTCAAGGAGTGTATCTTTTTCCTTGGTTACGACAGCAATATCGTCCACATAAACATGGACATTTTTTCCAATCTGGCTATGCAAACAACGTTGCATGCAACGCTGGTAGGTTGCACCTGCGTTCTTCAGGCCAAACGGCATGGTTACGTAATAATACGTCCCGTATGGGGTTATGAAAGAAGTCTTAATTTGATCTTCCTTTTTCATGCATATTTGGTGGTACCCGGAGTATGCATCCAAAAAGCACAAAAGCTCAGAGCCTGCTGTGTCGTCTATTATTTGATCGATTCGCGGTAATGCGAACCTATCTTTCGGACACAATTTGTTCAAGCCTGTGTAATCTATACACATTCTAAGAGCAGTAGTGTCTTTCTTCGGTACTAATACCGGATTTGCGGACCAGTCAGTATGGATCACTTCCTTGATGAAATCCGCTGCCAAAAGCCGGATAATTTCCTTGCCAATAGCCTTCCGTCTTCTTCCGTCAAATCGACGGAGACCTTGTTTGACGGGTTTTGATCCAGGAATAACCTTAAGTTGGTGCTCAGCAAGTTCCCTGGGTACACCTGGCATGTCAGCTGGACACCAGGCAAAAATATTCCAGTTCTCACGGAGGAACTTGATGAGCTCGCCTTCCTATTTGTCAGTCATCCCAGTCCCTACGACAAATTTTGTCGGATCTTTGGGATCTAGGATTACCTGTCTTGTATTTTCGGATGCCTTGAAGCTGTCTGTTGGCTTCTGAGTTTCTTTTCCTGCCGGCATTTCTGATGGTGATACTTCCTTGGCTAATTCCTTCAGTTCTTCCTTTGCTATGACTCTCTGAGCGCAAAGGGCGTTTTCTTTCTCCAACTCGTTTGCCAGTTTGAAATCACCAGCTATAGTGATTACTCCTCCCTTGGGTCCTGGCATCTTCAGCTTGTTATAAATATAACAGGATCTTGCCATGAATTTGGCGAAAGCTGGACGTCCGAGTATTGCGTGATACACGCTTTCGAACGGCACTACTTCGAAGGATACTTTTTTCCTGCCGGAAATGATCTTTATCTCCGAAGGTGACATCTAGGGAAATTTCTCCTAGGGATCGTGCTTGCCTGCCAGGGACGATACCATGGAAGCGTATGTTGCTGTAGTTGAGCTGAGACTCGGAAATCTTCAGATGCTTCAGTGTATCCAGGTACATTATATTAATGCTGGATCCTCCATCCATCAGCACTCTTCTTAGCCTAGTATTTTGAACAATAGGGCTTACAACAAGAGCTTGTGTGCCGGGTTCAGGGATATTTCCGGGATGACCAGACTGATCCCAGATTATTGGTGTGTTGGAGTACTTCAAGAATTTCGGGGTTGCCGGAACAACCGCGTTTATTTCTCGAAGTGTTCTTTTTGCCACCTTTGCTGACGGGGTTGCTAAGAAAGTTAGCATTGCTTCTCCATCAACTCTCGGAAACTTGGGTTCGCCTTTACGCTGTTGTTCCTGGATTTTTTCGTCAGTGTCCGATTCACTGTCTTCTTTGTCAGCTTCTGGCTTTTGTTTGGCGGGTTTCCTTTTGGAACCCTTCCCTTTATTTCCGGACCCTGCACTGCCTTTCATGTGCTTATTCAACCGGCATTGCGCGTTTGTATGGGTGGGTTTCCCAAATTGCGAGTGGTGAACGCAAGGTTCCGACTTAATCATTTCCCACTCCTCTGGAGTGTAATTGATTGGATCTGGGTTGCGTCCTTTCCACTTATTTCCCTTTTCTCCTCCAAAGGCTATGTTCACCTCTTTGAGCTTCGTCGTTGTTTCTGGAGTGGCTTTTTTGTCAGAACGAGGGGTTTTCTTGGCAAGTATCAATGATTCAATATTGCCTCCTCTTGCTCTGATGTCATCCTCGGCTGCGGCATGCTCATTGGCGGTTGTAAGCATGGATCCGAGATCCTTGTGCTTTTTGGAACCAACCATGAACGGTACGAGTCCGGGTTTTAGGCCATTGACGAAAGCATGCATTGCTTGTACGTCAGTTACTCCAGAGCAACTATTCTTCATTGCTGTCCATCTGGAGATGAAATCCACGTATGGTTCATCCTCAAATTGCGTGCAACGGTTTAGCTCGTTGATGCTATTCGGGCGTTTGTATGTTCCCCGGAAATGCTGAGTAAATACTCTAGCCATATCGTCCCAGCTGTCCACTGTTCGTGATGGTAATCCATTGATCCAATCTCTGGCTCCGTCCAGCAGCATTAGGGGAAGAAACTTGACAGCTTCCAAGTCTGTCCCATTGTTGATCTGGACGGCTGTATAGTAATCCGAGAGCCAAGTATCCGGGTTTGTGCTGCCAGTGTATTTCTGGTACGTTGGACCGACCTTGGCAAAGCCAGAATGCAGCGTTATTCTTCGGATCCTGTCAGTAAAACACTTAGGACCAAAGTATAGATCATCCTTTTCTGCTCTGTCAATGTGTGCAGAATATCTTCCGGCTGAATGGACAGAAGGGGATCTGCTCCTTTCTCTTCCATTGTTGCGCGAACGCGCTTTTCCGGGATTGTTTCTATCTCTTCCGTGATCACGCCCTTTTGGATTAGGCGGAGTTCTACTCCTGTGCCTTTCTTTGTCCTTAGGCGGTGTCCGGGATCTCTCACGCCTGTGAGGTATATCGTATCTTCCAGCTTTCTCAGCTGGGTTTCTCAGAGGTGGCATTATTTTGCCGTCTTTCCGGTGTTTGTCTTCCCGATCATGGGGTTTATACCCATCTTTCGGGAGATGGGATCCGGTCCTAGACGCTGCATCCCGGTTGTCGGGGCTTTTCTTGTCTTTTCTCGGATCCTCTTTTTTATCTTTTGAGTTGTCTGAATCCCCGGGTTCTTCCGGTCCAGGTGCTCCAGCAGCGCAAGTAGCCGTCTTGCATAGGGCGGAGTTATCGTGCAGCCTCCCTTATCGCTCTTGGGCGCGCTGTTGTTGTTGCAATGCTTTTCCTAGGAAAGCATACACCCCTTGGAGTTTTTCTCCATTGGAATACAGATCGTTGTTAAGAATCGCGAACGCTGCTTCCGCGTTTTCTGCTGCGGTCTTGTATATTGGTTCGCCCTTGGCATCTTTGCCGTTTACCTGCTTTTGCCAAGACGGGTTATGGAACCTTTCTTTTGGCGGCAGTTCTTCCGGTCTTGCGATTCCGGGTAACCTAGTAGGTTTTAACGCGGATCTATTCTTTCTCTCGTACTCCTCTATTTCTTCCTTCATGACCTTGATGTCATTATGGGTTTGTTGGAGATGTTGCCGAGATCTGAGTAGATGTTGCTGTTGCCGTTGGAAAGCTTGTCTCCTGGCTTCCAGCATCTCAGGGGGTTCATCTGGTCCCACTGGTGTTTGCAATAGCTCTTGCTCTTCCTGTTCCGTCTAGGAATGGTTCCGTCATTGGCGGAGCAGTGATTTCTTTAGATTTCTTCTCCGCAGGCTTTGTTCCGCTAACATCTCCAACTTCCAGGTTTTCATCAGCGAGATCAGCTGATTTTTTCTTCCGGATTTTGTATTGGAGTTTTTTAGCATCACGGTGCTTTTTCTTGGAAGAGGGAGGTTTTTTGACAGGCTCATCTTCTGTCATCTCCTTGACACTGGGGAATATCGGAGAAGTTTCTCCGTCTTCTCTCTCTTCCTCTGGCGGAGGGGTTTTAGGGCTTTCCTGGCTGCCGGCGTCCGTGGTATCAGCCGGTTTCGCCATTAGAACTTCATGGAATCCCTCTTGAAAGGACTTAACCTTTCTTACGAAGGCGTCCTCATCTTCGTCTTCGGAGTCGAAGTTATCCGATCCGGTTTCCGACTCCAACCTCGCCTCAATGGCGGCAAGCACGGATTCTGCTTCCGAATTCATCGTCTTGTTGACGGATGTCGGATCTTCCGCCTCTGTGACGGGTGTTTGATCTTCCGTCTCCATGACGGGTGCGTTGTTGTCTGCCTCTTGCACGGGATTTCCGTCATCCGTGTTTTCGGCGATTTCGGACTGCACCATGCCGATGAAGTGTGTATCACTTTTTTGTCGGCGATCTGAGCAGAATCCGGCATCGTAGTCATCTTCGACTGGGTATAGGGCGGGTGGGATAAATTTGCTTCCACCGCAAAACCCTATTGCTTCTGCAGTTAGTCCGATAAAGATGTTAGCAGATCCTATCGGTAATACGCAGGCACTTACCAGGTGGTTTTGCGCCGGTATGTAGGATCCGTTGTCGAGGAAGCGCCCGACGTCGTTGTCGAACTCCAAGCTTCCGACAGTGATTGATCTTCCGATTCCGCCAAGTATCCCAGATCGGAATCTTACGCCTGACGTCGTTTGCCCCACGGTGGGCGCCAACTGTCGAGACATCGTAGTAGTTTTCATAGACGGGGGTGCCATGAGACTACGGTAGAGACGTGGGGTAACGGGATAGCGTAGTAACACAGAACACAGGATTTTACCCAGGTTCGGTACGTCGCGACAGTACGACGTGCCTACTCCTGCACTTCTCACTAATTGGGACTAAAGCCCGTAAACATGGTTACAATGTGAGGGTTTAGATCTAAGCTACTCGACGAGGATGAGCTTCTCGGCGAGTTGGCGTAGAGCTTCTCTGTTATCTCTCCTTTGTTGGTTGTTTTGTTAATCTCCCGTCCGGCTTTATATAATAGCCGGATTAGGGCTTACAGAATAGGAAACCTAGAAAACTACGGTAACTTGTAACTTGGAAAGCAAGGAATCCGTCTTCTCCTCCAAGCCAGATCACATAGGCTGTGATCCGGGTTCTTCTAGAATCCGTCTTCTGCGCGTCGGATTACTGGGCCGCCTAACGGACCTAAGCCCACTACCACTTAGGCCACCCTGGTAATCCGCCACTTGGCCTACCATCTTCTATACCCCTATTTGGTATATATCCGACAATAATCTTATTGATGAAATACATGCTATGAAGTATAGAAATGCTGTTATAAGTCTTATTGAAAGTCGTGATGTTAAATATAAATTATCTCCTGATGCTAAGTTTGTCACTTCTCCCACTAATATTAGGGGTAAGGATTATGATTTCTCTCTTGATTTATATTATATATCTTTTGTTGAGAAAGAACCTTTTTGTGGTACTGAAAATGAAAGTGCTATGAAACATATGAATGTGCTCTCCTCTTTGAGTAGTTTATTCTCTGATGATCTTAGGAAACGTAGCTACTTTGTTGCTAAAATATTCCCTTTCTCATTAAAAGATGAAGCTAAAACTTGGTTTAATAATTTGTATCTAGGATCTATTGATAGTCCTATTGGTTTGGTTAATGCTTTCTTTCAGAAATATTTTCCTGCTAGTGCCCAACATGCTGCTTTACAAAATAAATTTAATTTCAAGCAATTGGAAGGAGAGAAATTGCTTGTATCTTGGGCAAGGTTCTGTTCTTTAGTTAGGGCTACACCTGGGCATAAGCTAGAAAATAATGAACTTCTTGATATATTCTATAATGGACTAACTGTTGAATCTAGGACATACCTGGATAGTTGTGCTGGTTATGTTTTCAAGTAAAGAACTTCAGATGAAGCTGAAGAATTAATGGCTAAAATAAGCCAAAATCATGATGATTGGACTATGGTTGAGCCTGAGCCAAAATCATGATGATTGGACCAACACCAACACCCAAGAAGATGGGAATGATTGAATTAAATGATGAAGTGATGCGAGAAGCCAAGAAATCTCTTAAAGAGAGGGTATTAAATCTGAAGATGTGAAGAATCTTCCACCTATAGAAGAATTATGCAAGCCAATCCCGCACTCATCCACCATTGAGGTACACTCTCTCCAACATTTTGATAGTAGAGATATTCCCTATAATAAACCTCGTGGTCAATGTTTAGATGAATTTGATAATTATGTTATTAAGCAAGATAATTTTAATATGAGAGTGCAAAATCACCTAATGGAAAACTCTAGAGCTATTGATAATTGGCATGGTATTATAGAAAAATCCTCTAATGATGTTAAAGTTCTTGTTAAACACTTTCAAATGGTTCAAACTCAAATTGATCAACTTGCTAAAGTGCAAAAAGATTTGGTAGTTAATGCTTCTAAAGAAAAACATGCTTATGAAATAAGAACTAGAAGTGGTATTGCTACACAAGATCCTTTATATCCTGAGGGACATCCTAAAAGAATTGAACGGGATTCTCAACAAACTAATAATAATGTTATTCATACTAAGAAGAAAAAGAACAAGAAACATAAAATTGTCGTAGAATCCTGTGAACTTGCTAAAGATACTAATAGTATATCTATCTCTGATGCTGAAACTGAAAGTGGTAATGTAGAGAAAAATGCTTCTGATAAAGAAGAAATTGAAGAGGAACCTGGAAAGCAAACTAAAAATACAAAGTACACTAAGGAAGATTTTATTGCTAATAAAAATGGTAATGAGAGAGAACCTTGGATACAAAAACCAACGCCTTATCCTAGTAAGAACCACAAATTAAAGGAAGAACATTACAACAAGTTTTGTGAATGGATGAAACCTTTGTTCTTGCAAATTCCTCTAACTGATGCTATTAAATTGCCTCCTTATGCAAAATATATGAAAGATATTGTTTCTAACAAAAGGAAGATTCCTAATGAGGAAATCTCCACTATGCGTGCTAATTAATCTTTAAATGGAAAGGTTCCTAAGAAGCTTGGAGATCCTGGTATACCAACTATTCCCTGTTCTATTAAAAATAATTATCTTAGAACTGCTTTGTGTGATTTGGGAGCTGGAGTTAGTGTCATGCCTTTTAATCTCTATAAAAGACTCCTCCTAGAAAAATTGATACCAACCGATATATCTTTGCAAATGGCTGATAAGTCAACTACTATTCCTGTGGGTATATGTGAGGATGTTCCTATTCAAGTTGCTAATAATTGTCTCATATTAACTGACTTTGTTGTGTTGGAAATGCCTGAAGATGATAATATGTCTATTATTCTTGGAAGACCTTTTCTTAATACTGCAGGGGCTGTTATTGATTGCAATCAAGGAAAAGTTATTTTTAATATTAATGATAAAGAGCACATTGTTTATTTCCCAAGAAGATTGATAAGAAATATGGTCTAAATTCAATTGAAAATATTGAGACCATCAAGATTGGAGATTTTTATTGTCCTATTCTAAAGCCATCCAAAGAATATGAGACTATCATGATTGGGACTATATCAATCAAGGTTGAGGTAACATGAGTATTTAGTGAAAAACAAAGTTTTGTTTCATATAAAATTATTTTGGTAGCAAGACTTGATCAACCTTGTTAAGAAAGCGACTTTAAATGAAGAAAACAATCTTATCACTACGTTTTCACTATGTTTACTTATTCATATGCTCGTTTTCGTTGTGCTTCCATAAAGTATATCATGTTTTCTTATTGTTTTCACTATGTTCACTCATGCCCACACACGTTTTTACCTCATTTTCGCTATTCACAACCACATTTTCCATATGTTTTCTTCCGTTTTGAGTGAGTATATGTTTAGTAGAGCGTCTTAGAACTGCTGTAGATTTGGTTTTGCTGACGTTTTCCATCATTCCATCTTTGTTTTCCAGCGATATTATTATTTATTGAAATTCTGGAAAAGTCCAAAAAATAAAGTTTCTCGAAAAATTCGAGAAAAATAATAATAATTTTTTACGTCAAAAATGAGGCAGAAAGCCACTCGGGAGGCCCTAGGGGGGCCCACCAGTCAGGCACACCATGGGGTGACGCGGTGTAACATCCAAGTATGAAAACATCCCTTAGTGGTTCAATTTCTTGTTTACTTTTCAAGCAATGCATCATGTCATCATATCATTGCATTTGTTTTAATTATGTTTGCATTGTTTTTCTTATTGAATCAACCTTGTTTTCACACTTGTCTGTTACAATCTTTCAAACAAAGAATTGCAAAACAAAACCTCCCTTGTTTTCCAAATAAATTCATTAATGTTCAACTATTAATTTGTTGCCTCAAATCATTCACTTAATTCCACCAATTAAATTCAAATCTTTTCCAAGTTTCAAATCAGTACCTATTTGAAACCATAACAACTCACCAAATTTTTTCCCTATTTAAACCCTTCCAAAACCCTAGGGGAAACCCTAGTGGGAATGGCATTATTTTCCAATATTAAGTATTATTGTAATTTTCAATTAATTGGGTTCAATTTCAAAACAGCAAGCAAACTTTTGAAATTTTGAAAACCAAAACTACCAAATGGTTTCTTTTCATCTAAGAAGCTTATACAAATTTTTCCAAAATTTTATCTAATCAAAAACCTATCTATTTTATCCAAAAGCTAGCTACAAAAAAAAACAGTACAAAAAAATAAAATAAAAGGAGAAACGAGCAGCAGCACCTAATCTACCGCTTGGCCCAAGCCCACCTAAGCCCTAGCGCGCAGCAACCCAGCCCGCGCAGCGCAACTTACCGGTTCGCCGCGCTGAGATTCGTGCTCCCCTTCTAATCCACCTCCTCCCTCCTGTACGGCAAGCCATCGGCCGGTGCCACCGCGGCACCGCACGCGACGCCGGCGGCCGTCCCATCGCGCCGCGGCCCTATAAAGCCAACCCTAGCCCCCTGTCCGTGCCCTAGCGCCCTAGGGTTCCCGCCTCCACCTTCGCAGCGCCGCCAATCGCCTCCACCTCGAGCTACCACCTCTCTGCATCTCTTTCCCGCCGGCGACCTTCTGAAGATCGCCATGGCGACGATCACGTAGCCACACTCTCCTCGTACCGAGCCCAGGGATCAGTCTGCCTCCCTCTCCTCTCGCTGCTGGACACCAGAACTTCGCTGGTAAGCACCTAACCCGTCGCCGCGGTCCTCGCTCCTCCTTCCGGCCACCGTGTCGACATTTTCTGAACTCGACCATCTCCTCCTCGTTGCAGAGCCGCACGGAGCCGTCTGCTCCCTGGAATCGTTCCGCCAACGTTCCCTCGTCGTGTTGGACACCGTAGCAGCCGCAGAGGACCACCAGGAGATCGCCGCCGTCCCCGTCTGTCCGCGGCAGCCAACGTCACCGTGCGTCACCGTCCGCCTCCGCGACGAATTGCTCCGGTGGTGAGCACCGATTCCTTCCCTCTCCCTTCTGGTGCATCAACGTTTGCATGCGTGCACGTCCACGTCTCAATTCGAGCACATCAGCTCTGTTCACCGCCGGCGAGCACCTCGTCTGTCCGCCGCGCACGCGCTTCGTCAGAAAGTTCAGAGTTTTAACTGAACCTTAACTTTGCTGCGTAGCTACTACTAGTAACAAACGTTCAGCAGCGCATCTGGTTTCAGTCTCGCAGCGCGCAGTGGAGCTCGCGGGTTCGAGCCCCGCGGCCGCAATCTTTTTGGAGATTTTTCTCCCAACGCGCGGCCCACCCGTCAGTGGCTCTCCTTGCCACGCTGGCCTTGGGCCCTGCCTGTCAGCGTGTGTGTGTAGGCCCTGCGCGGTAACAAACAATTTTAATCGAATCTGTTTTAAAATTATATTTTCTTTTAAATATCAGAATTGAATAGAAACTTTGAAATTCCATATCTTTTATTTTATAAATCCAATAAACACAAACTTGATGTCTATTCTGATCCAAATTTTATAAACTTTCCAAATATTCCATTTGTGTTCTGCTTTGAAATTTCAAAATACTTTTAAATTTCAAATTTGAATAATTCAAATGCAAATTGAAATAATTCATAACTAATTCATACTATTTCCAAATAATACAAATAAAATATGTTTTTCACACCTTTTTGAATACTCCATTCAAATATAAATTTTGTTTTCTGGTTTGAACAATTTAAATTGCCTAAACAATTTAAACCTTGTTTAATTCAATAAAATTTGATAAAATTATAACTTGATTAATATAAAATATTTTTGAACATGCAAATCATGATTTCAACCCACTAAAGTGTGAACTTTTCAAATATGGATTTGAATTTATGGTTTGAACAAATAAAATTCAATTAAAATTTAAGCTTGTTTTAAATTCAATTAAAACTTGTTTAATATTGTTTAATTCATAATTAAATAATCCTAAGTCCAATTTCAAATTGTGAAACATGTAATCCAACTAAAATTTGATAAACTTTTCAAATATAAAATTTGTAAATTGTTTTGCACACTTTAAATTGATGATAACAACCTTTACTTGTGTGCCATGTTTAAGTAACAAAATTCCAAACTTAATAAATGCTTTTCTAAATTGTTAACTATCATCCCAATTGCATTTAATTTTGTTATGTTATTGTTATTCATCATGCATGCATCATACTAAGTCACTTACACATGATGCTTAGTGATAGAACAATTAATTCAACTCCAAAGCATGGGCTTCCATATGCAACCTTTGCATATGGAATCCATTTAAACTTGTGTCCCATATCAACTAGTTTAGTTGGTGCATCTTTTAAACATGACATGCATCATTCAATGTTTGTGCACCTATGCCATGTATTGATTGCCCGTCTTCCTTCGTTGTTGTTTTTGCTTCTTCTCGATTAGACGACGACGTTGGTACCGACGAGCCTTACGACACCACTACTCAGGACCTAGCCCAGTACGAGGCTGAGCTGCCAGGCAAGTTATCACTCACATGAATCAACGAGTTCCTTTCCACACTTGTTGTCGATACTATCCTTTTTTCTACTATTGCTAGCCCTATGTATCGTTGCTTGTTTCCGAACCTATCACATGATACCCTGAACCAATGATAATGCCTCACCTCCATACCTACAGCCTTTGTTTGTGCCTTTACTATCTAGCATGCTTAGGGTTGCCTTTACTCGAGTCTGTTATCGGTTACCACTGTTACTATCTTATTATCTTGTACCGGGGCTCGTTATTAATCAATCAATCCTGTTAATTGCTAATGGTAATAATAATTTGATGATAAGGCACCGGCAGGAGGCCCATGAGTGGTTTTGGAGCCTGCTAGTGTCGACCCTAATAGGAAAAGGGTCTTGTCTACTGATCCATGATGAGCGCACTACCCGCATCTGGGAAGCGAGTATGGGCGCCCCCCTCAACTTGACCTGATTCGCATCTCGTCCAAATCGCCTCATTTAGTTCGTGTTTTCCATTTGCCGCATGCATGTTTTTGTGAGCCCAGCGCAGGGTGGAACTTTCGTAGTCGGCATATAGGGGGACACGTTCTTAGAGTGCTATGAGGGTACATTTTCTTCTGGGCTCGATTAGCCGTGCGCCCAAGGTGCTTTGGGCTTGATGCGAGGAATGGTTGGTTGTGTAGAGTACCCCGCTTGGTGGAAGTGCATTTCCATCTGGCGAGTTATTCTTGAGTGTACGGCCAAATTGGTGCAACCCTGCAGGGATAATCTTCTCGAGAAGCCGTGTTTTCCGCGGTTATGGATTACTTGGTGAAAGTACTGGCTAACAAGTACTCAGGACAACTTCAACATAATGATCAATCATGTTTCACCCAATGATTAATAACTTGACTAGTAATAGGTTATTCACACAATAACTTGATTCACCTTATTACAACTGTGTGAGTTATCCTCGGATTGCTTCTTTGGATAAGGGGCGAGATCCAGGATGGGTTTGGTTGAAGTTATCTTTCAGTTGGTTACAATCCTCGATCTTATCTTTTCTGTTAGCCGGAACTTGTAGTTATCTTCTGTAGTTGGTTAGAGCAGCCAGCAGCAACCTTTATGTTACCCCTTTCTTCCGTTGATCCCAATGCATCAATGCTTGTGTTGACGGGTAATTCCTTGATGAACTGTGAGTCTTGCTTGCCAGTACTTGGATGTACTGACCCCGTTGGGGCTGTGGTTTACGCAGAGTTCGACTACGACTACGATGCTTCCCAGGATGGCTACTTTGTGGAGTTCGACGAGTCTGCAGACGAGTAGTTAGCTGGACCAGGGCAGGATCCAGACCTACGTGGATGGGCTTCGCTTTTCTTTATTTTCTCCGGCTCCTTAAGCCATGGAGTTGTCTGTACTCAGACCCTTTGATTGCTTCCGCTGTTGTAATGAATGATATGTTGGGACATGTGTCCTCTGGATGACTGTATTCGATATTTTCTGCCTTAGTGAAGGCCAGTTGCACTTATTTCGTTCTTCTGTGTCTTAGAGACAGTTTGTGTTATCATTTCGTTCAAAGCTGTTGACGTACAGTGCGTGTTTGAATATGAAGTACGTCGACAGTAGTGCCTTAGGTTCCTAGCGGATAGTTTACCTCGACGGTGGAAGCAGGGCTTGTGTTGTCGCGCATAAGCGCAGGCCTACCAGGAAGCTGGGACGTGGGAGCAGTTATGCCCCATAATCCAAGCACCTGACTTCCAGTTCGTGCGAGGAGTATCCTCTAGAAACCTTGGGTGCGACAAATGGTATCAGAGCCTGTCTGCCTGTAGGATCCCTTTTTACTGGTCGCAGTTGAGTCTAGAAACTATTTTGTAGCTATATAGGAAAAATGAAACGTGAGAGTAGGAATTCTGCCATTTTTCTTCTTTCCCCACCCACCCACCCCTTTTTCTGGTAAGGAAGTGCAACGTTGTTTTCTGTTCTCACCTAAACTTTCAAGTTAGGATTTCACGTGTTTTGGGTTATCTGTAGTACCTCAGGACTTTTGGTCTCGTTTTTCCCGATGTTGCTTCGATATCATGTTCTTTTCAACATCCTTTTCGTCCGTTGAACCTTGTTGTTGTTTTTCCACATCCTTTTTCATCTACCGGAGTCTAATCAAAACCTTCCAAATAATCTGCAGATGGGTCTCAACTACTATCCGCAGGTGGTTCGCATGACTCGCTGTGAGAGCACCGCCGGTTTTCCGGAGTTGCTGAGAGACATGGTTACCTATCTGGGGTTCCGTTGGGCACCAGAGTACCAGGTCTACGAGCACCAGCGAGAGTTTGACCAGACTTGCTACCGGGCTATCGTCTACATTCTGTCGGATGATGGCAGGAGCATTGCACACCAGTACGAGGCAGTAGGGTCCACAGTGGATATGTCCGTGCAGCAGGCAGCGTACGTGAGTCTCACCGTCCTCCGTGCTGACTACTGGGGGTTTGATAAGTCCAGTTTTCGTCACATCCCCCGTGGTTACATCACGGCAGCGGGAGTTCACTTCACTGTCCACCGCGACATGGATACCTACGAGACTGATAGCTCCAGGCTCCAGATCACTGCCCAGTTCGCTAGTCACAGTGATGTCGTTGCTTCCGCACTTTCTCAGGAGTTAGCCTCAGTCAGGGAGCAGCTCCACCTTGCTCTCACTCGTCTGGCGACGTACACCACAGACTTTGTTGGAGACGAGCGCTTCGCACGTGTCGTTCAGCCAGCTGGTCTTCCGTTGCCAGATGCTGGAGGTTACGAGCCGATCAGAGGTCCACTGCTCGACCTCGGAGCTGGTTACACAGGGATTCCCCGCTATGGAGCACAGGGAGAGGACGCTTTCTACTTCACGACACCGAGAGTTGCTCTCAGAGCAGTTCCTATCTACATGGATCGTCGTGATACCTACTTCCGTGGGATTCCTCCTCACCGTATCTCTCGTCGTACTACTCACCGCCGTCCTGCGTGATGAGCATGGGAGTACCGTTGTATCCATTACTAGTTGTGTCTAGTCTATCCTTTCGTTTTCGAACCATGTATTGGTCTGTTGGATATTCTGATGTATTTGAACATGTGATGATGTACCTGTTGGTTATCTATTCATGCGTCGGAATAATCTATCTTTCGGTTACCAAGTCTATCCTTTTCTGTTGTTGTGCTAAAATGAATTTCTGTTCAGGATGCCTCCAACCAGGAACAACCCGCCTCCGCCACCACCAATGGGGGAGCTGTTGGCTCAGATGACCCAAGTGGTGACACAGATGGCCCAGATCCAGGCTAACCAGCAACACAACCAGAATGCTCCAAGGGTCACCATCAAGGACTTCCTCAGCTTGGGCCCAAAAGCTTTCGTGGCAACACGTGAGCCCCTGGATGCTGATGACTGGATCCGTGACGTAGCAAGAGCTCTGGAGATAGCTCATGTTGCTGAAGAGGATAAGGTCAAGTACGCCACCTACCTACTGAAGGGTCAGGCAGCTACTTGGTGGGAGAACTACCAGGCCATGAGGGCTGGCTTTCCTATCAACTGGGGATGTTTCAAGGATGCCTTCCTGAAGCACCACATCCCGGATGGTCTCATGGAAAAGATGCGTGAGGAATTCTGCTCTCTCAGACAGGGCAAGCTGGACGTTCTCGGCTACCAGAACGAGTTCAATCGTCTCGCTCGGTACGCTGGTGACGAAGTGTCCACCGAAGCCAAGAAGATGGCAAGGTTCCGCCGAGGTTTTAACCCGGAACTGAAGTACGCTCTCACCAACATCAAGTGCAAGGACTTCGTGGAGCTTGTGAACACCGCGCTCAATGAGGAGAATGGGCGCAAGGCGTTCGAAGAGTCGCGCAAGCACTCGCGTGAGGGTGGTTCCTCCTCCAACATGACCACCCCTCCGCAGAAGCGCCGCATCTGGGTGCCAAATGGTGCTGTCACTCGGGCTACAAATGCCCAAGCTTCTCCAGGCTTTGGTCCCCGCCCACCCAACCCATCTCAGATGCAGGGTCAGAGGTTCCCGATGGGGCAGCCAAGGCCGGGTCCTTCTCGTATCGTCACTTGCTACAAGTGCAAGGATACTGGACATTATGCTGACAAGTGCACTCAGAAGCAGCTACCCCTACCTCCTCGCCCCAACACCAACCAGGCTATGGTTCGTGCTCCTCCGGCTAAAGCCTTCAACTCCAACAATAGGCCTGTCGGGAGGAACGCGAGGGTGAACCATATCAAGGCCGACAAAGCAGAGGAGGCTGCTGACGTCGTTCTCGGTATATTACCCGTAAACTCTATTCCAGCTAAAGTGTTGTTTGATACTGGAGCATCGCATTCATTTGTGTCAAAGATTTTTGCAAAAGCATACAACCTAGTTCTGGTTCCGCTAAGCAATCAAATGACTGTTCACTCGCCGGGACCGCAAATGTTGACTTCCAAGATAAGCATTGACAATGAGATCCTAATTGGAGGTCGTGTATTCCTTGCTTCACTCATGTTGCTGGGAAATTCTGACATTGATGTCATTCTGGGTATGGATTGGTTGAAGACCCACAAAGCTAAAATTGACTGTGCTCAAAAGTCAATAACTCTCTCCCACACTTCAGGCCAGATAGTCTATTCTCCATATGGATCAACTTCTGTTCAGCTGTTCAGCCTCGATGCCAAACCCCTTCCTGCAATTGAAAATGTTCCGGTGGTTTGTGAATTCCCTGACGTCTTTCCAGAAGAGTTGCCAGGGATGCCCCCGGACAGAGCAGTTGAGTTCGTGATCGAGCTTGAGCCAGGTACTGCTCCAATCTCTAAGCATCCATATAAGATAGCTCCTCCTGAACTGAAATTGTTGAAGGAGCAAATCGATATGTATATGGACAAAGGTTTCATTCAGCCTAGTTCCTCCGCTTGGGGTTGCCCAACTCTGTTTGTTGCCAAGAAGGATCAAACAAAAAGACTCGTGGTTGACTATCGTCCTCTCAACGAGAAAACCATCAAGAACAAGTATCCACTTCCTCGTATCGATGATCTTTTTGATCAACTTGCTGGAGCCTCAATATTCTCAAAGTTGGACTTGAGGATGGGGTACCATCAGATAAAGATCAGAAAGGAAGATATTCCTAAGACAGCTTTCACCACTCGGTACGGTCTATATGAATACACCGTCATGTCCTTTGGTCTCACCAATGCACCGGCAACGTTCTCAAGACTCATGAATTCTGTCTTCCATGAATACCTCGACAAGTTCGTTGTGGTATATCTTGATGACATTCTAGTCTACTCAAAATCCGAGGAAGAGCATGGAGAACACCTTCGTCTCACTCTCATGAAACTTCGCGAGCATCGTCTGTATGCCAAGTTTTCCAAATGTGAGTTCTGGATTCCAGAAGTTGCATATCTTGGTCATATCATCTCTGCCAAAGGCATTGCCATTGACCCGGAAAAGGTTAAGGCAATTGTTGATTGGAAACCCCCTAAGACGGTGAAGCAAGTCAGAAGTTTTCTTGGCTTGGCTAGCTATTGCCGTCGTTTCGTCCAAAATTTTTCCAAGATTGCCAAACCTCTCACTGATCTCACAAAGAAGGACAAAAAGTTCGTTTGGACTCCACAATGTGATGAGAGTTTCAACCTCCTGAAGACTAAACTCACTTCCACACCTGTTCTAGTTGGCCCCGACACTACCAAACCTTTCCAGATATTCTGTGATGCATCTCTCCAAGGACTAGGAGCAGTTCTTATGCAAGAACGTCAAGTTGTCGCTTATGCTTCACGTCAGTTGAACCCACATGAGCAAAACTATCCCACCCATGATCTTGAACTTGCAGCAGTTGTGTTTGCCCTCAAGAAATGGAGACAATACTTGTTGGGTAACAAAACTGAAATCTTTTCCGATCATAAGAGTCTGAAATACATCTTCACGCAGCCAGATCTGAACCTCAGGCAAAGGAGATGGATTGAGAAGATTAAAGACTTTGATCTCACCATTTCTTACACTCCAGGCAAGGCAAATGTTATGGCCGATGCTCTCAGTCGTAAATCTTATTGCAATAATCTCATGATCATGGAAAGCCAACCTCCACTTCATGAAGAATTCCAGAAGCTGAACCTTGGTCTTGTTCCTGAAGGATACCTTGCTAGCTTGACAGCCAGCCCAACTCTCGAGGACAAGATTCGTTCTGAACAACTTCGTGATAATGAAATCAAGAAGATTGTGGATCACATCAAGGAAGGCAATGATAAGTTCAAGTCCTTCTCAATTGATGACAAGGGAACTGTGTTCTTCGAAGGACGCATTGCAGTCCCACAGATTCAAAGTCTCAAGGATATCATTCTCAAGGAGGCTCATTGTCGTGGGATAATCACGGCAGATGTTACCGGGGGTAACTGATCTTGGGGCAAGTCGACACAGGTATTCGGGAGAGGGTTTAGCTCGAAGGAAGACATGGCGGAAAGCAATCTAAGAACCGGAAAATAACTCGCCGGATCTCAATATGAATTATGCTGGATACTCGATAACAGGTGTTACAACTATGACTTGAATCTCTGGCAAACTAAACCTAGGGGCCGGTTTATAAAGCACCCGTACACCCCTAACTTGCCCTTCAAGGCACATCTTGAGTCCTACTCGAACTCCACCATCTTCCCTAACTTTCCTTATTGCAGCCCACAATCCGGGTTACGAATCTCACAAGCCTTTGGGCCTTCCGGTAATCTCTTTACCCCTAGCCGGATATCGCTCAGCACACCTCGGGCCGGATTATATCTTGAAGTGGGCCTACCGGGTTACTATCCCCCCATCAGTAGTCCCCAGAATAGCCTGGGCTTCCAAGATTTACTCTTCGAAGTGCTGGCTATTCCCTGCAGAAATATTGGATATAAGAACACATGAAGATCAAGATACAATATGCTGACAAACGGCTGGGATTAGCACCAAGGGGATCAGGTAGCAACCCGGCTTCCCCTCAAAGGCTCTCCCTCAATCTTCCAGACTTGGGTCTTAATAGGAAACTCGATGATTTCACATCTTCCTCGATAACTATCACTGATACTAGGAAAGAAATTTCCCCTTCCTTTTACTCTGGATTATATCGATCTATGCATAAGGCGCGTCTTTCAAATTTCAAAATAGCCAACCATCACTCCGCACCTCCCGGGTTTCGCCCGTTAGGTTAGGCTTTTCCACCCGGGCTATTATAAATAGACCCCAAGGAGCAAACTCAACCCTAACGGCTCATTTCCCCCACTCCTCTTCTCCTCAAGCTCGAGTTCGCGGAGTGCCACCACGGAAGCCCTACGCACATCGCCGGAGCCCATCCGCCGTCGCTTGCGCTCCGCCACCGTGCAACCCACTCCAGCTCCCAAATCCACCACCAAGCCCCCGATTCGCCGGCCGGAAATCGCGAAAGGGCATCAATCTTGCGCCATCTGTCTCCGCAAATCCCTACTTCAACCTCCTCCGGTAAGCTCTTGATATCCTCCAGCCCAACCTTGCAATCTCTTAGCTTTTTCTTAGATCAGATCTGAATCGAGTCGCATGCAATTTCTCGGGCCCTGCCGAATTGACTTACTAGTGTTTACCATAACCACTCCCATAGATAGGATGCGCAGCTTATCTTACTCCCCTACCACTAAGTATCGTTAGATTGGCCTTAAATACAGAAATTGGATTTCCCATCTGGGCTCGGGCCACCAAAAATTTCCGCCCTTGTCCTTATCATCCGGAAAATCTCACTTCTCCGGCTCACTTGCTGATAATAGACATAAGGGTATCCTTCTACCTTCCCCAGACACTTACTTTACGGAAAAACTTCACAGCTTCCGTAACAACATGCGATACCCGGACAGATCACACTTGATCCGGCAAGGCAATACCCGGATTATTTTTAAGTTACCGATAACTGACTATTCATTAATTTCCGAGTTTTCTCTTCTCACCTCCTTCCCTTTGATGTTTTAACAGGTCAACCCCATGGCACCCAAGAGGCAGGGAAAACAGCCGGCTAAAACTAAATCCACTAACTCCATTTCAGCCAATTGGGGGAGATCCTCCGTTACCAAGGCCAAACTGGAGGAGTTGGTCGAGCTTGGAATCCTTCCTCCCCAGGAATCTATCCACTGGAGAGTACCAGGCAACGAAACCCGGCCTTCTCCAGCAACGGATGAGGTAATATGTTTCGTCGAACACGTGACCCGAGGCTTCAGGCCCCCGGGTCACCCTTTCTTTCGTGACGTCCTAGATCACTACAACCTCCGTATTTTCGATATAGGCCCAAACTCCGTTCTGAACATCACCCACTTTATCGTTCTTTCCGAGTCTTACTTGTGCACTCCGCCAAGTCTGGCTCTCTTTGTTGAACTCTTTCAGTGCAAGCCGTGCCGCGAAAGCGGCGACGGCGCACTCCTTACTTGCGGCGGGGTTTCTATCCAGCGCCGCAAGAATTCCTTGATGCCTCCCCTCACTCTCAATTCTCATGTAAAGCACTGGCAGCTCTCATACTTCTACTGCCAGGACACCTCCCCACCCGGCGAGAAGAAGTTGCCGGGTTACTCGGAGGGTCAGCTTGACATTTCCGAATCTTTCAATGCCTTCGCATCTGACTCGGACAGGGAGGCGATCCTGCCTTCGTTGGCTAAGATCTCCATCTTATCAGCCCGAGGCCTCATCGGGCTAAACTTGGTGAAGACCTGGGTTAACTTCCGCATCCAGCCAAACTCCATTCGTGAGAAGCTGATGTGTGAATATTCGGGTCAAACCACGGACCCGATCCGGTACTCTACCAGCACCTTTGCCCCTAATGACATGAACAAGACGATCAAGGGTTTTTTAACAGAGAAGCTCGAGGTAATCCGGAACATAGCCGGGTTAGAACCTTTTACACTCGAGAACCCCGCCCCCGCTGTAAGCTTTCTACCTCTTGATTTTGGATTTTAACAAGCTTACCTTTATCCGCTTTTCATGACTCAATATTAACCATTACCCTGGCATCTTCACCTCAGGCCGATAATGACTTTTGGACAATCGATACCCCTCCCAATTCTGGAGACGCGGAGGATGAAGATGACGCCGTTAATTCGGACGAGGGTGCATACTTAACCCCCTTGCACACATTATATCCTGTCTCCTCTTTTTCCTTATGTTATATCTTCAATACCTTTCAGAACGAGAGGACCAAGACGAGGAAGAAGAGACAGATGGCTGGGAAGAGTCCGCCAGCGAGGAGGACGAGCCGGAGCCGGCCACCAAAGCTGGATCCAAAAGGAAATCCCAGAGGATCGCCCTCCAGGTTTTTATTTCATTCCCTTGCACTTTAATTTTTGTTCCCATAACGTCATTTCGGGGCTAACCCCACCTTCACCCCTTTTGATCATAAATGAAGGAGCCACCCGCGACTAGGCGCCGAGTAACCCGGAACCATCCAGGCAACGAGGGCCTTAACCCGGGCGCTTCATCGCCCCCGGCTCGACACTCTGGTATTTATATCGTAAATAAAAACCCTTTCCGGACATTCCTTCGCAACATAATCTCAAACCTTGCTTGGCATTTTTCAGTATCTTCCGGATCTAGCAGCGGCTTTCCTTCGGACTTCCCGGTGAACACCGGGTAAGCGCCTTTTCCTGATATTATACCGAGCTTTTATCGCCTTTTTTCATTACCAAAGATTAATTGTGCCTTCACACCTTCCTCAGAGCCACGGTTGTTACTAGCGACCAGGAGGACACCGAGGCTAAGGTCCGGGTCGAGAACGAGCCGGCTGATGATGCCTTCACCACAGCTGGCGACGAGCAAGCGTCGCCACCGGAGCCAGCTAGGCATGACGCCGGGTATCCAATTGCTTCGCACGCAGGCGAGAAGGAGAAGGGAGCAGCTTCGAGCGCGGGAGGGGGACCAGACTCCGACATTCGGATGACCCGGGTGCCACCTCCTGTTACAAGAAAAGCTCCTTTTCCCACTTTCCAGGTACCCGAGTCATCTAACTCGGATAACGCTGATTTTAACCAGCTAATGAGCGCTCTTCTCGCCATGAAAGCTTCGGAAGGAAATGTCCTAGAGCGTATGGCTGCAGCACATCAGGTAATCTTATTTGTCACTTCTTACTATACATCCAGTCCCCAAGTTCCGAGCATAATTTTCTGTAATTATTCTCGGTACTTCGCATAATAATTTTCTGTAATCATTTTCTCAGAAGGAAATATTCTCGCGATATCCGGCTTACAGTTGCACTCATTCTTTGCAGGCGGAAATAACTAAGTCGGATGAAACATTACTTAAAACTGAGCAGCTCTTGCTTGCGGAAACAAAGCGCAGGGAAACCCTTGAAGCGGAGATAAAGACTTTGAAAAAAGATGTCTCCAAATACAAGAACAAATACAATGCTGCCCAATCCTCGCTGAATAACCTGTTGACTCAGATTACGGACACTTACCGTATCTTGCTAAGTAAGTTTGCTATTTGCGATTAACTTGCGTATCTCTATCTTGCCTCTGTAACAACCAATATTACTGATATGCTTTTGTGTGTTTCGATTGCAGGTGCTAACCTTGCTGCTCCGGAGGAGAACACCGTTACTCAGGCTAAAACTCTGAAGACTGTGCTCCGGACATTTTTTGCCGGCACGAAACTTTTGCTGGATGCTATAAAGTGGCCTTCGGAGGTATACCCGGGCGAAGAAAATCTCATGCAGGCCTTGTCCACAGCGCCTGGATGGATTGAAATATTGAAGCGTTCGTCTTGCCGGATTGGGATGACCCGGGCTTTGACGCTGGCGAAGGCTTATTTTCCTAAGCTTGACCCGGCCAAGGTAGTATCCGGGTTCCCGGAATTCAAGGCTGACGGGTCTAAGTTTAAACCCCAGGACTTCAAAGCTATACAATCTTCGGTACGTCACTCGGCCACAACTTTGGCAGATAAAATGGATCTAAACACAATTATGAGCTCATATGACTCTGAGGGCAAGGTTATTCTGGTGGAGGCACCCCCTCCTTTTGATATGCTGGAAAAGTGGTCGACTGACCTGGCCAGGAGGAAAGAAGAGGCTGCGAAGAGAGAGGCCGAACTAGGCGTAAAGCCGTCTACCTCAACGCCAGCCGTTCCTCCGCCTGTCCGTCCTGACGTGAAGAGTCCGAGTAAAACTGCTGGCAAAGCCAAGGAGCAAGTCCAAGACGAAGACCCGGAGAACCATTCCCGGGATGCCGAGTAGGATGATACCTAATGCTTTTGCGCTTCTCGAGACTGATATGACTTTTAGCGGTGCGCCTGTGCAACACTGATACTGATATTATGACTTTGCGCTTGTTAATTTATGATAACTCTTTGCCTTTCCCGGCTTTTGATAATCTCGATCCTTGTGTTACATGTAAGCTTATTCTCGATACTTTGAACTCTTGCTTTTGATTCCCTTTTGAGACCCGGCTAACCGAGTATCGTAGGTTTTGATAGACGGACCTTTCTTTAAGTCCCCAAGATTCGGAAACTAAGGTTTATGAGCTTTAGTAGTTAAGTAGTTTGTTTCTGTCTCGAAGTCCCCAGTCCCCATGACCCAAAGTACGAGCTAAGGGGGCGTGGCCTTTCTCAGATGACAAACTGCTCCTTACCAAGCTGAAGACCAATAGCTGTTCACATAAATACTGAAGTCATGCTTAATACTTGTTGAGTTTCCGGCTATTTGAGCCTTATACTCTGCATGGACTTGTGGTTTAGATGACCCTTTTGATTATCTTGTACCGTAAGCCGGCTTTCGCGTGGATACCATGCTGTTACATCTATACGAAAAACAGGGTCAAGCAAGTCCCATTGGGCTGCATAGTTTGATTGTAATCGTAAGTGAACAGAGCATGCCACTTTAGCGCGAGTCACATCGAGCTTAAGTAAGAATAATCAAGAAATTTGGCTCCTTTGTCCGGTTATAAGATTGCAGCCGTACCCGTTTTTTCGAGTAATCGGCCCTCATAACTCATAGGCATCGAGGCCGGGTCTCCGGGTTTGTGATTACTTATTTAAGCACACCAATCCCCGAAGACCTATATGCACGTGATGTATTTTGATGATATTGACGTATTGATAATAACAAGCATTACTTACTTGTAACTGAAGCAAAGACCATGATAAGACTCGAGACCATCTTCTTTTATTGATAAAAATTTCTTTTTTGAATCAGCAGGCCGCCTCATTAAAAACCTTCCAGTCCCCTTAGGTACCCTGGGTAGGAAAAGAGTGCGTATGAAACCTGCCGCCCATTACACTGCTTTAGTTATTCTCGAGAGTCGGCCTCGCGTTGGTACGGCCGATGCACATTCTCCACTTGCCATGCCCTTTCATAATGAGTACCGGATTTGCTAGCCAATCCGGGTATATCGTCCTTGAAACGTGATCAGCTGCGGATGGCGGTACGTCTTCTTCTTCCCTGCTGGGAGTTTTGAAAGTATCGCTCCTGATGAAGCCTACCATCTTAGGGTTTTGTTCTGCCCTAACTTTTGCTTGGTCCCCCTCAGGAGTTGGCTTTTTTGACGTTGTCCTCTCTGCTAGGTCTACCTGAGAACGGTAATGTTTGAGCTCTTCCTTCCTGCAGGCTTGCTCGGCCATTGCCGCGTCTCCCTCATCACATTCAGCTGCTATATCTCGATTTCCGTGTATTGTAATGGTCTTCTTGGGACCCGGGATTTTCAGCTGTAGGTACACATAACACGGTCTCGCCATGAACTTGGCATAAGCCGGCCTTCCAAACAATGCATGATAAGGACTGCGCAACTTTACTACCTCGAAGGTAAGCCACTCGACTCGGTAGTTGTCCTTTGACTCTCCAAAAGCTACTTCCAGTGCCACCTTTCCTTCGGGGCATGCCGAGTGACCCGGCACTATCCCGTGAAAAACTGTTGTACTCTTTTGCAGCTGCGATTCCTTTAAGCCCATACGCAGAAAAGTTTCCCAGTACAGGATATTGATACTGCTTCCTCCATCCATCAAGACTTTTTTCAGTTCGTAGCCGTTGACCTGTGGTGCCACTACCAAAGCTAAGACTCCCGGGTGGTCAACTCTGTCCGGGTGATCCTTCCTGCTCCATGTTACCTCTTGTTCTGACCACCTCAAATATCTTGGAACAGCGGAGGAGACCGAATTAACTGCTTGTTTCAGTATCTTCTTATCCTTGTTAGAGCCTCCCGTAGTGTGCACATGATACTGACCCAGCTGTTTGGGGTTAGCTTGAAAACCTCCCGCTCCTCCTTGATTGTTACCTTGATTTCCAGCTGGCGGGTTGCCAGCTGGGGGCGGTCCGTTACCCAAATTTCCACCTAGGCCCGGGCCTCCTCCTCGGCCTGCACCTCGCATGGCTCTGTTCACTTCCTCGTTCTTCCACCTTTGTAAGTCGGCACATTGCTCCAATGAATGATTGGCCGGCTTGCCGTTCCTGCTATGCTTCGGGCATGCCATCCTAAATATGTCCCAACTGTTGCTTGGTCTTGGTGGTCCTTGGTAGTGTCCCCCATTGTGATTTCCAGTATTAAAATTTCCTTCAGATCTAGGTCTTGAAGACCCGGCCTCCGTGTTGGCTACAAACTCGGAATTCCCTTCAAACGGTCGTTTATTCTGGCTGTTTCCATTATTGTTTTGGCGCCGATACATTGCCGGTTTTCCCACTGCTACTTGTGTTTGCTTTTGCTTTCTTGTCGTCAACTTCCTCCTCTGTGGTATCCGTTGCAGCGTGTTTGTTGCACGCATCCATTAACTCTCCCATCGTAACCTCCGCTGCATTCCTACTAGATTTCATGCGAGTTAGCTTTTGCACTAAAGGAACATACTTACATGTTTTTGCCATAGCTTGTAGCGCGTCCTTAGGCTGGATATCTGTAGACGAGTGGAGTATCTCCATAACCCGGCGCACCCAGCTGCGTGCTGACTCTCCTTTCTTCTGAACGCATCTTTCTAAATCATCAATAGTAAATAACTTTCTGCATGTCCCATGAAAGTGCTTGATAAACGCGGTCTTTAACTCCTCCCACGATTTGATCGACTTTTCCGGTAAATTGGTGAACCATAACTTTGCTGCTCCTTCTGACATCATTAAGTACATGAATTTGGCTTGGAGGTTCTCGGATGCGTTGCGAATTGACATCGCCATCTCGTAGCTGCTCAGCCACGTTTCTGGATCCATTGTTGGCTCATAATTTACTACTTTCCCCGGTTCTTTGAACTTCTCCGGGTAAGGTTCTGCTCTGATATCGTCCGAGAGGCACTTGGGTCCCGCCAGGGTGGTTGGGGGTGGTCTTACTCGGGAGGCGCGTGACCCGGCTGGGGGTGCCTCGAGGAGCGGCGCCACCGGCAATTCGTGCCCAGCGGACCCGGCCCCGGCTCTTCTGGCCCTGGAACTGTCCACCACCGCCTGTGCTGCTGATACTACTGGTACTGTCTGGATACGCGGTGGAGGCGGCATTTGATGCTGCTCTTCCCTTCGTCGTGCCGCACTTACTTGGACATTACCCTGTTGCTGACTGGCGTACGGCGTCCCATGCATTCCGCTTCTATGATCCGGATAATTGGCTTGCTGTGCTACCGCGGTGTGTAGCAGATCGATTGCTCGTCGGGTTCCTTCCGCATGAGGCGAGTCTCCCACAGGAATCTGGTTTAATGCGAGCGTTGCTGCGTACACGTTGTCCATGGGATTGTTGTAATGACCTGCTGGTGTGTGGAATCGTGATGGTGGTGGCGGCATGGTATTGCCGGCTGTCGCCCCCGTCTGTGGCAAAGGTAACCCGGCTGGCGCGTTTACCGGATGTGCTCCCGTTGACGGTCGCGGTATGGTCCCTTGGTTCGCCGGTGGAATCGGCTGATCTTGAGGCGTGAACACCAGGGCAGTCGGGTTAATAACCCCTCCTGTTGCCGGCAGCATAGTTCGGTGCCTTTGGTGCATCCTTGTCGTTTCCTCCCGGAGCCTGGTCTCTCGGTCATCCAATTCGCGCTGCCGCGCGATCATCCCCTGCCTTTCTGCTTCCACTTGCCTTCTTTGCTGCTCCAATGCACGACGAGCCACGTCCAGGTCTCTTACGCGTTCTGCCGCGTTTTCTGGGGTAATAACTGTGGCCAAGACTGTGGGGTCCAAGATCAAATTATTATCAAACAGAGCCGGGTTGCGCGGATTCGAGGGGCCCGCCCCCGGTGTCCGGTTTGCTTGGAACCCAAACATATTTGCGTGTCGCTCCTCGTCTGCTGGGCGACTGGTGACTGATGCTGACTCTCCATCGACCTGGACCAAGACCGGGTCAACTGCACCTTGCTGCTGGGCCACTGCCTGAGCCGCCCCGACTGGTGCCGCGGCCGCGTTTTCTTGATTGAGATTGGTCGCGGGAGCCGCATAAACTGCAACCCGGCGCATGATGCCCGGTGTAGATTCGTATTGTTGTTCCTCGCTGTTTTCCCTTTCATATCGATCCTCCGACAAATCCCGTATAGACTCGGTATCATCCTCCCTCTCTATCCGACCCGTTGTTCCAATCGACTCTTCTTTTTCCGATCGGACATACGTGTCTTCTCCTGACACAGAATCAGATCCAATATTATCACAATTCGAACTGGAAGTACATACCATACCGACGAAGACGTTGACGCTGCCGACTGTCACGATGGATCCGGTTTCGAGGTGATCCGACTCTGGCCCCCAGCCAGAATCGTCTACCATCTTCTCTCCTTTGCTGTTGACGTAGATTTCTCCGACGATGAGGTTCTTCATGCTCTTCCGAGCTTCTCCCGTGATGTAAACACCTTTGGACGCAGGCCCCACGGTGGGCGCCAACTGTCGTGGGATAATCACGGCAGATGTTACCGGGGGTAACTGATCTTGGGGCAAGTCGACACAGGTATTCGGGAGAGGGTTTAGCTCGAAAGAAGACATGGCGGAAAGCAATCTAAGAACCGGAAAATAACTCGCCGGATCTCAATATGAATTATGCTGGATACTCGATAACAGGTGTTACAACTATGACTTGAATCTCTGGCAAACTAAACCTAGGGGCCGGTTTATAAAGCACCCGTACACCCCTAACTTGCCCTTCAAGGCACATCTTGAGTCCTACTCGAACTCCACCATCTTCCCTAACTTTCCTTATTGCAGCCCACAATCCGGGTTACGAATCTCACAAGCCTTTGGGCCTTCCGGTAATCTCTTTACCCCTAGCCGGATATCGCTCAGCACACCTCGGGCCGGATTATATCTTGAAGTGGGCCTACCGGGTTACTATCCCCCCATCACTCATGAAACTCCTCTATCCATTCACCCTGGAAGTACAAAGATGTACTAGGATCTCAAGACTCTGTATTGGTGGCCTGGCATGAAACGTGAAATTGCTCAATACGTTTCTGAATGCGACGTTTGTCAACGTGTTAAGGCAGTCCATCAGAAGACAGCAGGTCTACTCCAACCTCTGAAAATTCCTGAGTGGAAGTGGGACATGATTGAAATGGACTTCGTTACTGGGTTTCCAAAGTCCAGAAAGGGCAACGATGCAATCTTCGTTGTTATTGATCGTCTCACTAAGGTTGCTCACTTCTATGCTGTAAAGGAAACTATCTCAGCTAGCCAGTTAGCAGAGCTCTACACAACAAAGGTTGTTCCCCTTCATGGTGTTCCATTGGAAATAAGCTCAGACCGTGGAAGTATTTTCACTTCTCATTTCTGGAAGAGCTTTCAAGAAGCATTGGGCACTAAACTTCTGTTCAGCACAGCTTATCACCCTCAGTCTCAGGGGCAAGTCGAAAGAGTCAATCAGATTCTCGAGGATATGCTCAGAGCATGTGGTCTCTCCTTTGGCATGAAATGGGAGGATTGCCTTCCATATGCTGAATTCTCCTACAACAACAGCTACCAGGCAAGCCTAGGAATGGCACCATTTGAGGCACTGTATGGTCGCAGATGCAGGAGCCCAATCAATTGGTCTGGAGCTGGTGAACGTTCACTTTTAGGCCCTGACATTGTTAAGGAAGCCGAGGAGAAAGTTCGTATCATTCGTGACAATCTCAGGATTGCTCAGTCTCGTCAGAAGAGCTATTATGATAGCAAGCACAGGGATATGGTCTATGCACCTGGTGATAAGGCATATCTCCGTGTAACTCCCCTCAGAGGCACTCATCGTTTTGGTGTGAAAGGAAAGCTTGCACCAAGATACATTGGCCCTTTCAACATCCTCTCAAGACGTGCAGAGAATGCTTATCGTCTTGAACTTCCAGAAAAACTATCCAAAGTGCACGATGTGTTCCACGTGTCACAACTCAAGAAGTGTTTCAAAGATCCAGATCGTGCAGTTGATCATGATTCCATTGAACTGCAAGATGATCTATCTTATGAGGAGCACCCTATTCGTATTCTCGATGAGACCGAGCGTAAGACTCGCAACAAGAGCACCAAGTTCTTGAAAGTGCAATGGTCACATCATTCTGATAAAGAGGCAACGTGGGAGACCGAGGAGGATCTTCGCAAGAAGTATCCGGACCTGTTCATTTCTCAGTAGGGAATCTCGGGGCGCGATTCCTTCAAGGGGGGGCGTTTTGTAACATCCAAGTATGAAAACATCCCTTAGTGGTTCAATTTCTTGTTTACTTTTCAAGCAATGCATCATGTCATCATATCATTGCATTTGTTTTAATTATGTTTGCATTGTTTTTCTTATTGAATCAACCTTGTTTTCACACTTGTCTGTTACAATCTTTCAAACAAAGAATTGCAAAACAAAACCTCCCTTGTTTTCCAAATAAATTCATTAATATTCAACTATTAATTTGTTGCCTCAAATCATTCACTTAATTCCACCAATTAAATTCAAATCTTTTCCAAGTTTCAAATCAGTACCTATTTGAAACCATAACAACTCACCAAATTTTTTCCCTATTTAAACCCTTCCAAAACCCTAGGGGAAACCCTAGTGGGAATGGCATTATTTTCCAATATTAAGTATTATTGTAATTTTCAATTAATTGGGTTCAATTTCAAAACAGCAAGCAAACTTTTGAAATTTTGAAAACCAAAACTACCAAATGGTTTCTTTTCATCTAAGAAGCTTATACAAATTTTTCCAAAATTTTATCTAATCAAAAACCTATCTATTTTATCCAAAAGCTAGCTACAAAAAAAAAACAGTACAAAAAAATAAAATAAAAGGAGAAACGAGCAGCAGCACCTAATCTACCGCTTGGCCCAAGCCCACCTAAGCCCTAGCGCGCAGCAACCCAGCCCGCGCAGCGCAACTTACCGGTTCGCCGCGCTGAGATTCGTGCTCCCCTTCTAATCCACCTCCTCCCTCCTGTACGGCAAGCCATCGGCCGGTGCCACCGCGGCACCGCACGCGACGCCGGCGGCCGTCCCATCGCGCCGCGGCCCTATAAAGCCAACCCTAGCCCCCTGTCCGTGCCCTAGCGCCCTAGGGTTCCCGCCTCCACCTTCGCAGCGCCGCCAATCGCCTCCACCTCGAGCTACCACCTCTCTGCATCTCTTTCCCGCCGGCGACCTTCTGAAGATCGCCATGGCGACGATCACGTAGCCACACTCTCCTCGTACCGAGCCCAGGGATCAGTCCGCCTCCCTCTCCTCTCGCTGCTGGACACCAGAACTTCGCTGGTAAGCACCTAACCCGTCGCCGCGGTCCTCGCTCCTCCTTCCGGCCACCGTGTCGACATTTTCTGAACTCGACCATCTCCTCCTCGTTGCAGAGCCGCACGGAGCCGTCTGCTCCCTGGAATCGTTCCGCCAACGTTCCCTCGTCGTGTTGGACACCGTAGCAGCCGCAGAGGACCACCAGGAGATCGCCGCCGTCCCCGTCTGTCCGCGGCAGCCAACGTCACCGTGCGTCACCGTCCGCCTCCGCGACGAATTGCTCCGGTGGTGAGCACCGATTCCTTCCCTCTCCCTTCTGGTGCATCAACGTTTGCATGCGTGCACGTCCACGTCTCAATTCGAGCACATCAGCTCTGTTCACCGCCGGCGAGCACCTCGTCTGTCCGCCGCGCACGCGCTTCGTCAGAAAGTTCAGAGTTTTAACTGAACCTTAACTTTGCTGCGTAGCTACTACTAGTAACAAACGTTCAGCAGCGCATCTGGTTTCAGTCTCGCAGCGCGCAGTGGAGCTCGCGGGTTCGAGCCCCGCGGCCGCAATCTTTTTGGAGATTTTTCTCCCAACGCGCGGCCCACCCGTCAGTGGCTCTCCTTGCCACGCTGGCCTTGGGCCCTGCCTGTCAGCGTGTGTGTGTAGGCCCTGCGCGGTAACAAACCATTTTAATCGAATCTGTTTTAAAATTCTATTTTCTTTTAAATATCAGAATTGAATAGAAACTTTGAAATTCCATATCTTTTATTTTATAAATCCAATAAACACAAACTTGATGTCTATTCTGATCCAAATTTTATAAACTTTCCAAATATTCCATTTGTGTTCTGTTTTGAAATTTCAAAATACTTTTAAATTTCAAATTTGAATAATTCAAATGCAAATTGAAATAATTCATAACTAATTCATACTATTTCCAAATAATACAAATAAAATATGTTTTTCACACCTTTTTGAATACTCCATTCAAATATAAATTTTGTTTTCTGGTTTGAACAATTTAAATTGCCTAAACAATTTAAACCTTGTTTAATTCAATAAAATTTGATAAAATTATAACTTGATTAATATAAAATATTTTTGAACATGCAAATCATGATTTCAACCCACTAAAGTGTGAACTTTTCAAATATGGATTTGAATTTATGGTTTGAACAAATAAAATTCAATTAATATTTAAGCTTGTTTTAAATTCAATTAAAACTTGTTTAATATTGTTTAATTCATAATTAAATAATCCTAAGTCCAATTTCAAATTGTGAAACATGTAATCCAACTAAAATTTGATAAACTTTTCAAATATAAAATTTGTAAATTGTTTTGCACACTTTAAATTGATGATAACAACCTTTACTTGTGTGCCATGTTTAAGTAACAAAATTCCAAACTTAATAAATGCTTTTCTAAATTGTTAACTATCATCCCAATTGCATTTAATTTTGTTATGTTATTGTTATTCATCATGCATGCATCATACTAAGTCACTTACACATGATGCTTAGTGATAGAACAATTAATTCAACTCCAAAGCATGGGCTTCCATATGCAACCTTTGCATATGGAATCCATTTAAACTTGTGTCCCATATCAACTAGTTTAGTTGGTGCATCTTTTAAACATGACATGCATCATTCAATGTTTGTGCACCTATGCCATGTATTGATTGCCCGTCTTCCTTCGTTGTTGTTTTTGCTTCTTCTCGATTAGACGACGACGTTGGTACCGACGAGCCTTACGACACCACTACTCAGGACCTAGCCCAGTACGAGGCTGAGCTGCCAGGCAAGTTATCACTCACATGAATCAACGAGTTCCTTTCCACACTTGTTGTCGATACTATCCTTTTGTCTACTATTGCTAGCCCTATGTATCGTTGCTTGTTTCCGAACCTATCACATGATACCCTGAACCAATGATAATGCCTCACCTCCATACCTACAGCCTTTGTTTGTGCCTTTACTATCTAGCATGCTTAGGGTTGCCTTTACTCGAGTCTGTTATCGGTTACCACTGTTACTATCTTATTATCTTGTACCGGGGCTCGTTATTAATCAATCAATCCTGTTAATTGCTAATGGTAATAATAATTTGATGATAAGGCACCGGCAGGAGGCCCATGAGTGGTTTTGGAGCCTGCTAGTGTCGACCCTAATAGGAAAAGGGTCTTGTCTACTGATCCATGATGAGCGCACTACCCGCATTTGGGAAGCGAGTATGGGCGCCCCCCTCAACTTGACCTGATTCGCATCTCGTCCAAATCGCCTCATTTAGTTCATGTTTTCCATTTGCCGCATGCATGTTTTTGCGAGCCCAGCGCAGGGTGGAACTTTCGTAGTCGGCATATAGGGGGACACGTCCTTAGAGTGCTATGAGGGTCCATTTTCTTCTGGGCTCGATTAGCCGTGCGCCCAAGGTGCTTTGGGCTTGATGCGAGGAATGGTTGGTTGTGTAGAGTACCCCGCTTGGTGGAAGTGCATTTCCATCTGGCGAGTTATTCTTGAGTGTACGGCCAAATTGGTGCAACCCTGCAGGGATAATCTTCTCGAGAAGCCGTGTTTTCCGCGGTTATGGATTACTTGGTGAAAGTACTGGCTAACAAGTACTCAGGACAACTTCAACATAATGATCAATCATGTTTCACCCAATGATTAATAACTTGACTAGTAATAGGTTATTCACACAATAACTTGATTCACCTTATTACAACTGTGTGAGTTATCCTCGGATTGCTTCTTTGGATAAGGGGCGAGATCCAGGATGGGTTTGGTTGAAGTTATCTTTCAGTTGGTTACAATCCTCGATCTTATCTTTTCTGTTAGCCGGAACTTGTAGTTATCTTCTGTAGTTGGTTAGAGCAGCCAGCAGCAACCTTTATGTTACCCCTTTCTTCCGTTGATCCCAATGCATCAATGCTTGTGTTGACGGGTAATTCCTTGATGAACTGTGAGTCTTGCTTGCCAGTACTTGGATGTACTGACCCCGTTGGGGCTGTGGTTTACGCAGAGTTCGACTACGACTACGATGCTTCCCAGGATGGCTACTTTGTGGAGTTCGACGAGTCTGCAGACGAGTAGTTAGCTGGACCAGGGCAGGATCCAGACCTACGTGGATGGGCTTCGCTTTTCTTTATTTTCTCCGGCTCCTTAAGCCATGGAGTTGTCTGTACTCAGACCCTTTGATTGCTTCCGCTGTTGTAATGAATGATATGTTGGGACATGTGTCCTCTGGATGACTGTATTCGATATTTTCTGCCTTAGTGAAGGCCAGTTGCACTTATTTCGTTCTTTTGTGTCTTAGAGACAGTTTGTGTTATCATTTCGTTCAAAGCTGTTGACGTACAGTGCGTGTTTGAATATGAAGTACGTCGACAGTAGTGCCTTAGGTTCCTAGCGGATAGTTTACCTCGACGGTGGAAGCAGGGCTTGTGTTGTCGCGCATAAGCGCAGGCCTACCAGGAAGCTGGGACGTGGGAGCAGTTATGCCCCATAATCCAAGCACCTGACTTCCAGTTCGTGCGAGGAGTATCCTCTAGAAACCTTGGGTGCGACACGCGGCCAGCCCCCTAGTGGCGCCAGCACATGGTGTGGGCCCCCTGGCCCTCCACTTACTCTCTCCACTGCCAAAGTCTTCTCTCTCGCCCACCAACCTCAACACATTTCCTGGAAGCCGAGTTCTTGCTGTTCCTCCTCGAAATTTTTCGATCTCCTTCTTCAGCCCATCATTTGTGCTGAGATTTTGTGCATTTGCTCTTATGTGACTCTTCCGATGATCCAAGTAGAATTTTATTTGGTGAATTATTTCTTGAGTATTTTGGTACAATAGGTGACAGCTTATGTGAGTTTGCATGCTTGATTTGAGTAGAAATAATGTAGTTCTGATATATGTTTAGCTCTCATATAAGTCCCTATGGTAGTTTCCACCTTATAGTTGCTTGAAATTAATTTTTATGATGACTGTTGAAAAATATCAGAGATGGATAATTATAATTTTGGAGAGATATTTAGGAGTGATGCTACTAGAAGGACAAGGCCCTCACGCTCGTCCACTTCAGTGAGGCCATCGTACAATGAAGATGTTATTGCACCGATTATTGATGATGCGGGAAGTGATGGTATCGTTAACCCATCTAGCTTTCCTTGCATTACATTTTTAAGAAGTGCAGGTTTATTAGATGACTTTCGTATGCTTATTGAAAGAGTTGGCTTTATGGAGGATGAAAGCCCTCAGTATGCCACTCTCACAAAAACTTTTGTTGAGAGGTTTAAATTTCAGAACACACATTTTGGTCCAACTGTTGCATTCAAGGTATATAGTAGTCCTGTTTCTTTGTACTTGGTAGATTTTTGTACTATTATAGGTATCAACACCGTCGGGACAACGAGCAGGATTCAGGATAAACCAGCAGACCTCTAGGGGCTCTACCGAGAAATCACCAACGATGACGGCCGTTCATCCCAGCGTGGGAAGATAAGGAACAATCAACTTCCTGCTCTTAGATATTTCACTTACTACCTTGCTACTAGCATCCTTGGTAGGGGAAACACGCGTAATATTTCTAGTTATCATCTTGCTTTTATTGATGCTACACTGAACGATAGCACGAAGTATAGTCTTCGTGCGCTTGTTGCACGCCGCCTTGCTGCTACTGGGCCTATTTTTGGGGGCATTATCGCTACACGTGTAGCATCTGCTTTAAATGTTCCCATTGCCCCTAATGATGAAATAATTGCTCCATATAGGCTTAATCTTGCTGCCATGAAGTACCATCACTTTGTTACTGCTAACTCTACTGCTGAACGTTTAGTATATAGAGTTTTATATATAGATGGAGAGGAGCGAAAAGTTACTTTGCCGCAACCTGATTTGTTTAAGATTGGCAGGTCACCATGGTCGCTCTCTAAGGAGCAGGTGGACGAGCATCTGAGCACCACGAAGTTTCACAGGCAACTCGAGAGGCGATACGCGCCTCCAGAGGACTACAACACGCAATACACCGGCGCATCCTTGAGCACATATCAGGAGGAGGGTTCCTCCTCAGCATACTACGGGGGCGCCACCTAATGGTCCCCTTGGTGATTGATCTCCACTTAGGCCAAAATCCTAAGCTTGGGGGGAGCTATACCGACATCACACTCATTTATATATCATGTCGGGTCGGTTCATTGTATATCCATGTTTTCGTTTCTTTCATTCGTTTTTGTTTTCTTTCGCTTCTTTCATTTCTCTTTGTTTTATTGTTCTGTTCTTGTTTTCCAAAACACAAAAAGACCAAAAATATTTCTGTTGTTTCTCTTTGTTTGTTTCTTTAGTTTCTTTATTTGGTTTGCTTTCTTCTCTTGTTTCGGTTTAGTATTCAAAAAATCCAAAAATATTTTGCTTTGTTTGCTTGTTCTCTTTCTGTTCTTGTTTTAATTGAAAAAACCCAAAAATATTTGTTGTTCTTCTTTTGTTTTGTAAAGTTTGCTGCAGAGTTCAACAGTCGTCCGTGACTCTACTGGAGCTTGATTTTTGTTATATATTATTCGAGCGACAAGTGAAGACCAATAATGACGATCTATGACAATTCAAGTTATGGTGTGAGGCTAGTATGAACTCTATTTGTTTTCATTTTTGTACATATACCCATCCATGTGAGCATTCTTAGTTTGTTCATATAAGATATATGTGATTTAATGGCTTCTTAATAGTTTGTGCTCTCTCATGTTTTGTTCCAATTTATTAATAGTAAATGACATTGTGGTATCTCCCTCTGATTGTTTTGCTTTGATCGACTTGGCACATTCTCACACATGCTATGACTGAAAAAAAAGGTCGCTTAAGTCTCGATGATTTATTTTTCCTCAGAGTTCTAGTATCAATTTCATGCCTAAGTTAATTTTGTTTTGTCGCAAGCATGATTATGATAGTTGTTGCTCTCTTGATTGTCGCTCCCTGTCTATTGCTAGCCTTCACCTGTACCGAGTATGAGCTCTACTCGTGCATACAACTCCCAAAAACCAAATTTTGCCAAATGTGTCCACCATACCTACCTATATGTGGTATTTAACCATCACTCCAAGTAAATTGCTCATGTGCTACCTTTAAAACCTTCTAAGAATTATTCCTATTTTGTGCCCCTATTTTAGCTCATGAGGACGTAAATAGAGAATCTTTATCTCACTTGTTGATTGGATTTCACACCCTGTACTAGTGGCTTCATCCGCTTATCCAATTGATAGAAGAGCTGATAGCGGGGTGCCTAGCCCCAAATTAATACAACAAATTCTCTTCACTCTTTTTGCCCCTGATTTATCAGTCAAAGCATAATTGTGTAAACAAAAGAGAAAGGAGGATGACCTTCTACCCAGATGCGTCCTTTTATGGGAGCCGCTCTTGTGAAGTCTAGTTGGCTTGTGACGTACTGCATTGTCTGTTTACCATTCATTGACATAAGAATACACCTATCTCAAAAATGTTTTCAATACCCCTGTTTAATAAAACAAAAGCTCTAGCACATAAGTTAATCCCTGCTTCCCTCTGCGAAGGGCCTTTCTTTTACTTTTATGTTGAGTCTTCACGTTCTCACTTTATGCACCTTCTTGAGAGCAATGGCTGTTATTCTTAGTGTAATGTGCTTGTCCCAGAACACGGTTAATTGTGGTATAACTTTGATACTTGTATCTTTGATATCTTTACTTGTAGTCTTCCATTGAACTTCAGAGGTGCCCTGACATTTATGTTTTGCCCCACACATAAGGGAAAGCGAGATACCACTTTATTAGATCCTATTATGAATATTACAATCTTGCAAATAGTTATGCTTCATATTGTTTATAATTAATAGGTTGTTATCTCTTCATGGTTTGCATAACTATTAAGTGACAGTATCTTGCATGTATCTTATCATGAGCATAATTAAGTCTTTGATTATATAGTGAGTATATTTACATCATATGAAGCAAATGTGTACGTAAAAGTTCTTTTATCGCACTCAGTTGTTATTTGAATTGCTTGAGGACAAGCAATAAGCTAAGCTTGGGGGGAGTTGATACATCAAAAAACGTATCTACTTTTTCGAACACTTGATGCATGTAAAATGCATAGATGAATTTTGCATATTTTCACATGGTTTTCTATTTCATATTGCATCATATAAGGGTATAATTCAATGTTTTATAGTATTTTGGGGTTAAATTACAAAGTCCCCCAACTTTTATGGAATTAACCCTGCCTGTTAGAAACCCCATTTTCTATATTTTTGACGTTTCAGGGGGCAAACTTCCGCGAAATCACCTGAAAATCTGCGGGGGTCATTTTCTTGGAAGGAGAAGACTTGCGGGCAAAGGATCCACGAGAATTGTGCAAGGAGGCCCAAAAGAGGACCCTCCACACGGCCAGATTCCTTGGCCGCGTGAGAGGCCCCCTTTTGGCCCCTGTGGCCCCAATTCCTTCCATCTTCGACTTACCGACTCCGTCTTGACCTAAAACCGACTATAAAAAGGGTCCCCGTACCCTTACAGAGAGGAGCGTCGCCGAAACACCGAAACACCGAAACAGAGACCTGGAGTTCTAGATTGGAGGGGGAAAACTCCGGCGGGGCACCGCCGGTGTGATCTCCTACCCCTCCAACGTCGTCTCCATCGACATCTCCATGAAGAGGGAGTAGTCCACCCCAGGGCTATGGGTTTGTGGAAGTATCACTTGTATCTCTCTCTCTATGTGCTTCACTAATTAGATCCGTATGACCTGCCTCACATGATTACGGGCACCGTTGTAATTCCTATGTGGTGGATCTTTTCTATGAGTTATTGAATCTGAGATTGCAATTGTTTCTCTTGAGTTATTTGAGTAGATGTACCTTATGTACCCCGTTCTTATTTGCTAGCTTTGATCAATTTAGTTCTTGAGAGCGTGTGTGGGGTGATGGGTGCATTAGTTGGAGTAACGGGGGGTGGCTAGTGCTGTGAAAGTGACAGAAGTTCAGCGATCCACTTAGGTTTTGTTAAACCTTTCTTAGTTACCTCACTAGGGAAAAGGAGTACCTTGCTACCGGGTATTTGAAGTGACACTAATCAATCTCCATGACTAGATCTAGCAAGTTCTTACTTCAACTTCATGTCACATTGCTTAAAGCTATACTCTGGTTTTTCCTTAATTATCGAGGTGTTATGATTTATTTCGCATCTTGGTGGAGTATAAGAGGGATCAATATGACCGTAGAGATCTCTATGCTAGGACGTGATGCCCATATTAAAGTACTCAATGTTAAACATGTTATTGTAATCTCACATGTAATTCTTTATGTCCACCGTCTACCACTTTATTTGAGAGAATGCAAGTGTGAAACCATGAACCCCGGTCCTATTTGAAATATAAGAAAACACTCTAGTTACTTTGCTGCAATTTACTTTACTTGCACTTTACTTTACTTGCATCTCCGATTCGAATTTACATTATCTCCATCACCACTTGCATCAAAAAAATACAAAAACAATCCATTGCATATTTATTTTCTCATTTGCATTTAGTAGTAGATTTAATTATTGCACATTTATTTTCAGTTTTGCATTGCAATTTAGAAGTCTCACACCTTGTGCTTGACAACCACTTGGTGAGGTTGAGGGCACAAAATTCTCTACTTGTTTGCAGGATCCTGGAGGAAGCTTGGAAGACAACCGCTGAAATACTGGCTCCCCAAGAGTTCGATATAAACCCTCGAGTCACCCTCGTGGGGAAGAAGGCTTGCCACTAGCTACACACTCTGCACTTGGAGTCTCAACCTAGCCATCAAGCATTTTTCTGGCGTCGTTGCCGGGGAGCCATAGGTGAAGGAGTTGTCCAATGGAGCTCACAAGAAGTCTTCATCTCCAACAAGGTGTGCAAACACCTAAGCTTGGGGAGGTTGCACCTACGTGAGTACCGTCCTTTCTATCTCCACCTTCTTTCAAGTAGATTGTTTTGTTTCTTGTCTTGTTTTTGTTTTTGTTCTTGTTTTTGTTTTGTCTTTCATATTTTATTTTAGTTTGCATTTTAGTTTTGCATTTAGTTATCTAGTTTATTTTAGTATTTCGAATTTGCCTAGTTACTTTACTTTTCAGTTTTTCATAAAAAATTAAAAACTACATAAAAACTGTTAAAATGGGTGATAGAACTAAATTAAGTGACTACACAAATAGACCCAATGACCAATTCATTGCTAGGCCAATTACTACACCTGAAATACAAACTGAAAGCTATGAAGTAAGTCCTAGTTTATTGAATTTAATTACTAGAGAGCAATTTGGTGGTAGTGCTATGGAGGATGCTTCTATGCATCTTCATGATTTCATGAAAATATGTGATATGCAAAAATTTAAAAATGTGGAAAGTAGTGTTTTAAAACTGAAATTATTTCCTTTTTCACTTAGAGGAAAGGCTAAAGAATGGTTACTTTCACTACCTACATCTTGTATAAAGTCTTGGGATGATTTAAAAGAAGCTTTCATTAAGAAATATTATCCTCCCGTTAAAATTTTGCAAAATAGGAATAATATCCTCTCATTTAGGCAAAATGATAATGAACATGTAGCCATGGCATGGGATATAATTAAATTAATGCTTAGAACATGCCCATCACATGGAGTAAATGAATGGACCATACTACACTCTTTTTATAATGGTCTAAACTATATGTCTAGAAATATACTTGATTCTGCTGCTGGAGGTGCCTTTATGAGTAAAACTGTAGGAGAGGCTAAGAGCATATTAGAAAGCATATTGCAAAATTATAGTCAATGGAATACTGAAAGAGCACCCAATCACACTAATAAAATAAACTCAATTGAAGAAACCAATGATTTGTTTTCTAAAATAGACACTATTCTTGCCTTTATTAATAAACAAAATATGGAGAATGTACCTTTGCAGGAGCTAGTTGGTAGTAATTCTGAAAGTGTGGATGTTAATTTTGTTAGGAATTATGGTAGCAATGGTTTTGGTAATGCTTACAATTCATATAGTAAACCTCCTTATGTGCCAAATAAACCTTTTGTTCCATATCCTAATGCTCCTATTATTGAAAATATTGATCATATTGCTGAGAATACAAGTGAGCATGTCCCTACTAGCTTAGAAGAAACTTTGAATGAAATAGTGAAGTACCCTGAATATTTACTTCCATATATGTCTTATCTTGCTAGCAAAGATGAAATTAGTCCTCATGAATCAAGCATGCTAGCTAAATTAGAGAGTAAAGTAGAGAAAATTATGATGCTTACTGAAATTAAGGATCCATTGCTTGATTTAGAAAAAAACAGCTTGCAAGAACTTATTGCTACTCTACAAAAATTTGCTAGTGATCCCACTATAAATGTTAATCAACCTGGCTTTGGATCTTATATTGCTAATCATGTCTTGCAAGAAAAAATTGCTAGGTACAAGAATGAGGCCATGATACCTCCTAAGCTTGGGGATGCATGGATCCCCAAGGTGCTAGTTTCAATTGGAAAAGAAATTCACCATGCTATGTTAGATCTAGGTTCTAGTGTATCGGTACTCTCTAAAGAATTATATGAATTGCTAGAACTAGAAAATTTAGAAAAGTGATCAAGTGAATTTGTCCTTGCTGATAACTCTACTAAACATGTTGTAGGACAAGTAAAAGATGTTATTATTGAATTGCACATGACTTTTGTACCCGTTGATTTCATTATTATGGATATGGGGGATAAATCCCCTAGTCCTATTATTTTGGGTAGACCTTTTCTTCGTACTACAGGTGCAATCATAGACTCCAAGGAAGGGAATGTCAAGTTTCAGTTCCCTCACAAGAAAAGCATGAAGCACTTCCCAAGGAAGAGGGGCACGCTGAAGAACAAGCTCCCTCATGAGCTTTATCCCTCTTGATTATCAAGTAAGTAAAGTCTAGCTATATGGCTATAAAGAAAGCGCTTTACGGGAGGCAACCCGGTTGTTTTTGTTTGGATTTTCCTAGTGTCCTCTTGCTGTCTCAAGAGATTAGTTTTTTGTTTTAATTCTGGAGTTTTCAATAAAGAGTCAAGTCAAACCCATTTGGACTTATAAGTTGCTATCCTAGTACATGAAATTTCTGTTTCAGCACGAGTCTGCTCACCGTATGATTTTACGTTTCTTATTGGTAATTAGGATTGAGCTAATTTTTTAATATGTTCTGTAACTTTTCGTCCTCTGTAAGCACAAAAATCGGCTTAATTTTTTGACGAGTCTAGCTTAGGGAAAAACGTTCGTTTTGCTGCTGTTGCTTTTCTGGACAGATTCTGCCTGCTTTTGTTTTATGCACTCTTTGGGCTTGGGAATCGAATTTCCATGATTCTTTCAAACAAGAGAGTGAACATACAACATAATTAACCTTATTGTCTATCTACTGGAGCATTTGATTTGGAATTTTGCACAGCAAACATGTGATTTGTTTGTCCTTGCTAATCTCACCCCACAGAAAAAGAATGGGAGAAACATGTTTTGTGAAGTTTTTTCACAGGGAATAGAGGAGCTGCGCCTCAAGACATCCAAGAATGGTGAAAGCCATAAGCTTGGGGATGTGATGAACACCCCATTGGAGCTACACTCTTTTGGTTAGCACACGTCTACTTTCTGTTTTTCTAAGCAAAGCATTTATCGTAGAGACTTGAAGCGTCTAGTTTTCATTTTTATTTTTGTTTTGGTAAGACCACCACCATCATTTTATATGAGATTGAGCTACTGGAGTTTGGGGCTGGAATGTATTGTATGCTAGTATTATGACTTGGAATAGGGATGCCATGGTTGATTTGAAGAGCTACATATGTTTGCATGATTTATAGGCTTTTTATGTGTAGAAATTTGCAATAATGTTGTCTTGAGCTATCTCTTATTCATGTCCTTGATGTTAATTGCTGGTTTATTTAGTTTGTCATGAAATGAGTAGTTATATGGACATATGCATGCATAGTAGCTGGTCAACTATCTCCCTCTTGCTAGCCCAAAAATTTAAAAATTTCAACAAGTAAAAACTTGTTTCCAACACTCCTTAGCCAAGTATTTCCAGTGAGTCCACCATATCTTCCCATTAGCTTCATTGCTATTCCGAGTATGTTCACCATGTTATTGTGTTATTTATGTTCTAAATTAATATATTCACTTTATTAATTGTCATGGGTTGAACTTGGGATAGGACTCTCACGAACTTTTGAAGGCACACTTTACTTTTTATGCATCTAATAAACATGACCCAATAATGGGAGCCACAAGTTTTGCGTTTGACAAGTGTGTGGTTGGGAGCTAGCTATAAACGTGTATCACCGGAAAGATTTCAACATTGCACAATTTTTTTTTACATTTGGTTGATATCATGTACTTTTGTTTTTGGACTCCTGCCATGCCGAAATGAAATAGAGGAATAGTAAGTTTTGATGAGTAAGTATCTATATGACTAGAGAAACGCATTGGGCCGCTAACCCAAGCCATGCTTTATCATGGTGGAAATTTACTTACAGCTTGAGTAACTCTACAACACATCCTATAATAAAATAAGAAGCTATGCATAATAGTGAATGAAAATAAAAAGGATGATGAGTCTACTCCGTTTGTTCATCTTGTCATTGTAACATGGGCTTGTTTCCATGTCATGGGGCAAGAGGTACCTCTTTGCGGTTCTCTATGATGTCATTAATACTTATTATGATTGTACAAAGCTTATTAGGAATCTTAAGTTGAGTAATCATGGAGTAGATTTTCACACTCACGGGGCATGAGGCTTTCAACCACCTTGTCATTCTCATTACTTCAATACTCACAATTTTAAGATTCTAGTGATAAAGGGGCAATGAGAGTTCTAGATCAATGGATACTACATTTCAATTAGTAATTTTAGTTGAATAATTTAGAGGCTAAATAAGACCTGATCATGTTTTACCTCTACTCAATTTTCTCCATATTTTCTATTCTCCATTATGCTATTCTTTGACCAATATAGGATTTTATTTTTCATTTTGTGTATGCATTTGGTCCATAGTGCTTTTATTTCATTATACACTTTGTGAACTTTCATGAAGCATCTTTGCTTGCATATTTGATATTTCTTACAACATGAATTGTATATTGCTACTCATTTCTAGTATTAATCATTTGATTATATGTAGCATGAATAATCCTCCTTGATATCCCATGATTGTTTCAATATGCAAAACCCATCTTAGTTTTATCACCTTCATACTCGAGGACGAGCATGGGTTAAGCTTGGGGATGTTGATGCATGTAAAATTCATAGATGAATTTTTCATATTTTCACATGGTTTTCTATTTCATATTACATCTTATAAGGGTATAATTCAATGTTTTATAGTATTTTGGGGTTAAATTACAAAGTCCCCCAACTTTTATGGAATTAACCCTGCCTGTCAGAAACCCCGTTTTCTATATTTTTGACGTTTCAGGGGGCAAACTTCCTCGAAATCACCTGAAAATCTGCGGGGTCATTTTCTTGGAAGGAGAAGACTTGCGGGCGAAGGATCCACGAGAATTGGGCAAGGAGGCCCAAAAGAGGACCCTCCACGCGGCCAGATTCCTTGGCCGCGTGAGAGGCCCCCTTTTGGCCCCTGTGGCCCCAATTCCTTCCATCTTCGACTTACCGACTCCGTCTTGACCTAAAACCGACTATAAAAAGGGTCCCCCGTACCCTTACGGAGAGGAGCGCCGCCGAAACACCGAAACACCAAAACAGAGACCCGGAGTTCCAGATTGGAGGGGAAAAACTCCGGCGGGCGCCGCCGTTGTGATTTCCTACCCCTCCTACGTCATCTCCATCGACATCTCCATGAAGAGGTAGTAGTCCACCCCAGGGCTATGGGTTTGCGGAAGTAGCACTTGTATCTCTCTCTCTCTATGTGCTTCACTAATCAGATCCGTATGAGCTGCCTCACATGATTACGGGCACCGTTGTAATTCCTATGTGGTGGATCTTTTCTATGAGTTATTGAATCTGAGATTGCAATTGTTTCTCTTGAGTTATTTGAGTAGATGTATCTTATGTACCCCGTTCTTATTTTCTAGCTTTGATCAATCTAGTTCTTGAGAGCGTGTGTGGGGTGATGGGTGCATTAGTTGGAGTAACGGGGGGTGGCTAGTGCTGTGAAAGTGACAGCAGTTCAGCGATCCACTTAGGTTTTGTTAAACCTTTCTTAGTTACCTCACTAGGGATAAAAAGGAGTACCTTGTTACCGGGGATTTGAAGTGACACTAATCAATCTCCATGACTAGATCTAGCAAGTTCTTACTTCAACTTCATGTCACATTGCTTAAAGCTATACTCTGGTTTTTCCTTAATTATCGAGGTGTTATGATTTATTTCGCATCTTGGTGGAGTATAAGAGGGATCAATATGACCGTAGAGATCTCTATGCTAGGACGTGATGCCCATATGAAAGTACTCAATGTTAAACATGTTATTGTAATCTCACATGTAATTCTTTATGTCCACCGTCTACCACTTTATTTGAGAGAATGCAAGTGTGAAACCATGAACCCCGGTCCTATTTGAAATATAAGAAAACACTCTAGTTACTTTGCTGCAATTTACTTTACTTGCACTTTACTTTACTTGCATCTCCGATTCGAATTTACATTATCTCCATCACCACTTGCATCAAAAAAAAATACAAAAACAATCCATTATATATTTATTTTCTCATTTGCATTTAGTAGTAGATTTAATTATTGCACATTTACTTTCAGTTTTGCATTGCAATTTAGAAGTCTCACACCTTGTGCTTGACAACCACTTGGTGAGGTTGAGGGCACAAAATTCTCTACTTGTTTGCAGGATCCTAGAGGAAGCTTGGAAGACAACTGCTGAAATACTGGCTCCCCAAGAGTTCGATATAAACCCTCGAGTCACCCTCGTGGGGAAGAAGGCTTGCCACTAGCTACACACTCTGCACTTGGAGTCTCAACCTAGCCATCAACACTTTGTTGATGTTTTCCCTCTAAACTTGTGTGTTTTGAATGCAACTAACACGAACTAACACTGTTTTCAGCAAAATTACCTTGGTGTCCCGTTTTTGTGCAGAAAAATCAACTTTCGGGAAAATGCCCAGAAAAGATCCCATTGGTCTTAAAACATCAGAAGACCCCGGGAGCCAGAAGGGGGCCAGGAGAGGAGCCAGGAGGGGGCCACACCACCTCCCGGCGCCTCCCCTTGGCGCCCCGCCTGGTGGTGTGGGCCACTCCCACACCCCCTTTGACTCCCCTTTCGACAACATATTGCCTTCAACCCTAAAACGCGAGGGGGTTCAATCGTTTTCAAGAAAGAAGTCCGTAGCTCCACCGCCATCGCGAATCCTTTTTCGGGGTTCAGAAACTCCGTTCTGGCACCCTGTCGGGACGGGGAATTGGAGGAGATCATCGCCATCGCCATCACCAACGCCTCTCCATCGACCATCCATGTTTCCCCCATCCATGTGTGAGTAATTCCCCTGCTGTAGGCTGAAGGGGATGGTAGGGATTGGATGAGATTGTTCATGTAATAATGCCGTGATTGTTAGGGCATAGTGCCTAGTATCCTCTATTAGTGCTATTGACATTGTTGCAACTTGTTATGCTTAATGCTTGTCACTTTGGGCCCGAGTGCCATGATCTCAGATCTGAACATGTTATTGAATCACGATGATAATTACTGTTTCTTGATCATACCTGCAAGTTGTTTACACATATCATTGTCCGGAACCTGAGGCCCAAAAGTGACAGAAATTGGGACAACCGGAGGGGATGACTGTGATGTGAGGATCACATGTGTTCGCAAAGTGTTAATGCTTTGCTCCGGTGTTCTATTAAAAGAAACACCTTAATTACCAGTAGTTCCCTTGAGGCCCTGCTGAAAACGGGCTGGTAGGACAAAAGATGTTGTGCAAGTTCTCATTGCGAGTGCGTACGACTATTTACGGAACACATGTCTATGGTTACTTAGTGCTTGGATGCTTTATCTTATTTATCTGCAATGCCCATGTCTTGATTATTATATGAACTATCTTATCCATGCAATGCCCGTTCATCTATCACTATGACTACATTATTTAATCCCGCTATTTACTTCAAACACTATTGCTGCTGTTTTCATTTCACTATTGCTATTATTTCACTACTGCTGCTACTATAAAACTGTTACTACTGATAAACCACTGCGAACAAGTCCACTTTCAGGTGCAGGTGAATTGACAAATCACTTGTTAAGGCTCACAAATATTATTTGGCTCCCCTTGTGTCGAATCAATAACTTGGGTTTTACTTCCCTCGAAGACTGTTGAGATCCCCTATACTTATGGGTTATCAATCAACTGAGGTATTCTCAGATTATAGGCTCACTTATGGATTTGGAGAGTGCCACGAGGCCTGATATCTCTTTTGCTGTGAGAAAATTGAGCCGGTTTGTTTCCAATTCGGGAGATGATCATTGGCGTGCGCTTGAGAGAGTTATGCGCTATTTACAATTCACTGCGAGCTATGGAATTCACTATACCGGAAACCCGAGGGTTCTGGAAGGATATAGTGATTCTAATTGGATATCTGATGCTGATGAGTTTAAGGGCACTAGTGGTTATGTTTTTACACTTGGTGGGAGCATTGTTTCTTGGAAGTCTTGCAAGCAAACCATCTTAACGAGGTCAACTATGGAAGCAGAACTCACAGCATTAGACACATCCACTGTTGAAGCAGAGTGGCTTCGTGAGCTCTTGATGGACTTGCCTGTGGTTGAAAAACCAATACCCGCGATCCTAATGAACTCTGATAATCAAACTGTGATCATCAAAGTGAACAGTTCTAAGGATAATGCGAATTCGTCAAGACATGTGAAGAGGAGATTGAAATATGTCAGGAAATTGAAAAACTCCGGAGTTATTGCGTTGGATTATATCCAAACATCTATGAACTTTGCATATCCCTTCACAAAGGGTTTATCACGGAATGTGATAGATAATGCATCGAGCGAGATACGTTTGAGACCCACGGTATGAGTTGTCAACAGTGGTAACCCACTCTATGTGATTGGAGATCCCGTGAATTAGAAGTGGGAGACAATCTGTTGGTCTGCTGAGAGGAGAGTATCCATATATTTTATCCCACTCCATGAAGATGCAATACTCTCCTAATCTGTATGGTAGGTTGACATTTGTCTTAATGTCTTCCAAGTGGCTTATTTATATAAGCAGAGATGTGTCCTGCAGAACATCTCCTGAGGAACTCACCTATATGACTCTGTCTGTTAAACGTCGTAGTCTATGTGAATAGAGTGCTCTCTAATAAACTCATGAAAGGCCTTCCGAGTATGACGTATACGCTCCATCCGCGGGGAAGCCTTGCGGCAACCTAGTATCGGTTTAGACGTTGTGTGAAACTGGTATCACAGAAAACTTGTAGTTCAAGGCGTAGTCCACTATTCAAGTTGTGAACTAGTGTAGCATAATGTTCTAAGTGGAAGTTCAATTTAACAGTCTCCACTAAACACCGGTATATAAACAATGCTTTGGAACTGAGATTATGAGATGTTCCAATGACAATTTGTGGGAGATTGTTGGAATTTATATGGGCCTAACATGCCTAGCCCAAATAAGGCCAATAAAATCCTGAAATTGTCATGACCCATTCATGAATAATACAAGTGAAGGGTGGGACTAAAGTTTAGTCCCACATTGCTAGTTTGGAGAGGATGGCACCACCTTATAAGGTGAGCCATTCTAGCTCATGTATGAGTTAGCAAGGCAAGAGGAGAGGCGTGCCACACGCGTGCTCCTCCTTCGACGCCCGCCTCGCCTCATCACGACGCGCCGTGGGTTGTGGGAATGAGTCGAGCCAAGAGCGTTTATTTTGCCAGTTGGAAAACTTAATGAGTCATTAATTTGGTAATTAACGGGCGCGTTAATTTCTAAACCGTTTCCGTTACCTTTTTGGATCGTGGAACCGAACCGACTCGGACGTGGAGTTACGCCCACGTCTCTCCCAGCCCATAGTATAAATACGCGCATACGGTAAACCCTAGCCTTCACTTCGTCTTATGGTTTCGCACCGTTCTAAACCACTGCACCGCCAATCAAGTATTCTCCATTCCTCCTTCTGGTGTGCACCACGAGAAGGGACAACAGGTCTCCGGAACCCAGCCTCTTGTGATCCTGTCCGGGAGAGGGGCGATCATGTTTTTGGGGAGCGCACTCGCGCGACTGCTGACGGTGACTACTTCCCCAACGACGACTGGTTTCCAGATCTTGGCAACCTCTTCATCGACGACGACACGGGTGACAACTTGGACAACACCGCAGCCGGTGCCGCTGCCGCTGCACCGTACGTACTCTCTTCTTTCTGTACGAGATTCTACTGCAATTTTTGTGCCTAGTTTTTGCCATAGATTGGATCTGTTACTCTAGTGTACTAGATATTTACATGCTTAGTATAATTGCTACTGTCATGATTTACTTGATGTTATTTTGGATTAAATCATATGCTAAATTGCTTATATATTCAACAAATCAAAAGAGGATTGGACACAAACCAACCTGTAGTTGGATGGTTAGGAGGGTGGCTGTACCCCTGGCCCACCAAAGTTCAAACTCCAGGTTTAACACCTGTGTGTTGCATTTAGGCAGAATATTCTTTAAGTGGGAGGCGACGTTCCCGTCGACAGCGAGGCGCCTATGGTGCTTTCATCAATATCAAGACCCGCCGGCTAAATCTGTCGGAGATGCTCATAGGGGTAGGGTGTGCGTGTGTACGTTCATAGGGGTCAGTGTATGCGCGTGTATACGAGCGCTTGTGTTTGTGCCGTGTTTCTAAAAAATAGAGGATTGGACAATCGGCCAAACCACCTTTGCAAATGGGCAGTTAAAAAAGAGATATACAGTGGACTCCTCTAAATAAAATAACAACACTTTTTAGATCTATCCAATTTCTTTAGGCCAAGTTATTTTTAGTAAGTAACACCTTTTAAAAAAGAACCACATGTTTTCTTTAATGTTTAACTGTATCTTCAGCTTCCAAAGATACTTTATAAGGAACCAGATATGCCCATTAATCATATCAGCATACATAGATTTCACCGAAAAATCTCGGATCCATTTAAATTCCACATGAAGCTACATTTTTCCAACGACAAATGAAAGGTCATTAGTCGTTCACATAAATGAATCCAAGCATCCCACTTATTGCCAGATAACGACCTTAGAAACTCTAAATTCGGATGATCGTGCAATAAAATAGTCGCCACCGAAACATTTTTACGGTTAACTATATTATAAACCGATGTGTATTGCTGAGCAAGAGGTGTGTCTAGGCCCACAGATCTTCCCAAAACCTCATAACCTCGCCATTTCCATCTCTAAAAAAACTGCTAAAAAAATCATCTTTAACATTTATAAGGCTCCAAATTTGAGAACAAGTGGGCTTTGCCTGCACTTGAGCAAGCGATTTGCCACGCAAATATTTATTTTGCAACAAATCCTGCCACATACCTTCTTCATAAATAAGTTTGAAGAACCACTTACTAAGCAAACATTTATTTTTAATATCTCAGACCTCGATCCCCAAACCCCTTGATCCTTTCGCCGACAAACAATATTAAACTTCGTCAACTTGTATTTGTACTTTGTCTCATAGTTTTTCCCAAAAAAACCTAGATCTATAAAAGTCAAGGTGTTTTCTTACCCCTTTAGGTATTTCCAAGAACAATAACATAAAAATCTGAATACTAGTGAGAATGGAATTAATAAGCACAAGTCGATCCCCATATAATAGTAACTGGCCCTTCCAACACCACAACTTTGTTCTACGGGATGCCATTCCGAATTTGTCAGCCTTCTATGATGAGTAGGCATCCCAAGATAACGAAATGGCAATAAACCAAATTCAAACCCAAAAATCTTCTTATATAGGTGTTCCTCTTCTATTGCCTTTTCGAAACCAAAAACCTCTTATGATTTTTTTCCTTTAGATCAGATTTTTTTTTTCAAAGATAGATAAGATAAAAACGTATTATTTTCATGCCAGAGTTTCTTTCCCTTGTAAATAAACAAACATAAAATATAAAACATGATCCTAACCACATATACATCTCGCGTCTCTCCCCATGGAGGCGCTAGGGGTACCTCAAGCGCCGCCAGTAACACCCCCTACATCGATGCTCCCTCGCCGCCACTGCTGCCGGACCTTGGCGTGGCGGTGGCGGCTCCCCATGACACCGAAGGTGACTTGGGGAGGTCGAAGACGAGATCAGCCGCTAGAGCTGCTCGGGCGGCGAGAGTCGACGTGTCACCGATCTGCGACCAGGAGAACGACCATGCATCAGGGTAGTGGTTGAGACCTTCTCTGGCGGCGCCTTGACCGGCGGCGGATGCGGGGCTATGGCGGGTGTTGTTGGATGAAGCCTAGATCTGATCGAGGTGGATGTCACGTGCCGCCTACCCAGATCTTCTTCGATGTGTGGTAGGGCCTGATCCGGTGGAGGGTCGTCCCTGCGCTGTGGCGCTTTTCCTGCTGCTGGCCCATGGCCACCGGTTGGGTGATGCGTCCATTTCATATGCATTTTTACCCATGGTTTTTCATATATTTACGTTGTTATTTTGGCATTATTCTATATTGATTTCCACATTTTATATTGATGTCAAACTCAAACTTGTTTTTCCAATGGTCATTTCACACCCATGTGTTTTTATTAGGATTTTACTTGTTTCCCTTGTCTTTGGTGTGATTTTATGTGTAGGTGGAATTTATAAATTAAGATGAGGAGAGATGAAGGGAGAAGAATCTAAAGAAGTTACAAGAACATAATGGAAAGTTAAGATGCTTGTAAATTGGTCATTTTTAACCAAGCCAAAATAAATATTGAAGGCCACTGGAGCATGCATCTCGTCCGTACGAGCTCAATGAGCCGAAGAACACCCAAAATGGAGCTCTTATGATGAAATTATGGGAAAAACAAGATTAACTAAAGTTTTAGCGACCACAAATGATGGTACCGGCGGCCGTACCGTACCCAGGACGCCCGAAATTAGGCGAATTTCCGCGATTTTCATAGATTTTGATCCCCTTCGAGTCCTAACCTTTCTAAACTCATTATGTCGGTTTGGGGGGCTGAGAGGGACTTATCTAGAGCCCTTGTATCAAGAGGAGACCTCCTATATAAGGAGGGGAGGCCCTGGCCTCCAGAGGGCAATCCATATCCTCCGTGGCTGCCGCAAGGCTGCTAGAGGAGACACATCCGCTTCCATATCTCTATCTCCATCACCGCGATGAAGAAACTCTGCCGCTAAGACACCTCAAGATCATTCTCAACCTTGGAGAAAGACCGAAGAAGGAAGCAACCATGCCGCTGCCACGCCGACGCCGCCATCACCACCATTATCGTCGTCATCTTCCTTCCCTGTCATGATTCCCTTGAAGGGTTGTAAGTTTGTAACATGGCTTGAACCATCTCTTTAATGTTATAAATATTTGAGTTGTGACTTAGTGTGGCAATAAATTTGTTCTATGCATGATGTTATTTAGGTGTTTGTCTACTTGTGTTCTTATTCATAATATTTCTAGATGTCCAATCTACAGGCATAGTTGGAGACATACGGCTACCTAGGCCACACCCACGTAGTTATATGATTTGTGTGAATCATTTGACCTTTGACACTGGACGCTCATTTGATCCTTGAAAGTGACAGCTACCGAGGGCACACACGAGTAGTTCGTTGATATCGATTGAGGAATGCATACATCTAGGAGTCATAGGTGTCCATAAAACCTAATGCCTTTTATCCGATCTTATGATCTTAATACATGTGAGAAATATTCTGTAGTGTTAGTAAGAGGCGTTCCTGCAAGACGGGTGGACCTATGAGTTGTCTTTTCCAATTGCACATTTGGAGGCGATTGAAAGAGCATGGTTCCCCCATGTGTGGTGTTGGTAATTGACGACAATCTCTCTGGACTAATGTTTGCTTTGAATTATACTTGTAGAGTTTGTCCATAGGCAATGCTTGATGTCCATGTGTTGGATTCAAGATGATCAAGTGATTACCAAGGTGTTATTCATGTGAATATACAAAGTTTGGTCATCAGAGAGTTGAGCATATTGCAAATATGCCTTGAATAGGAATATTGTGTAAAAATTCATGTTTACCTTCAAGGCATCGTTATAATCAAAATAGAAGAAAAGATACAGTGTTGATCAAGGCAAAGTGCTAAGAAATTATGAAACTTGATCAACTCATAAAGCTAGAAGATGTACCATGTGGGTTATGGTATTATAAGTATTGTGCAATTAGCTTAGTGAACTAACCCATGATATATGTGTGTGTGTGTGTGTGTGTGTGTGTGTGTGTGTGTGTGGTATATCTATGTGGGGTTAGATATCTTTCCATGGGGTTGCATCAAAAGGAAGATTTCATATAGCCCATGGTGGACGGCGTCAAGTGGTGTTCGCCGTCAAAGCTGAGAAGTGCAAGTCCAAGGGGATCATATCGAAGAGATCACATGCTTGGATCTTGCCACCCTTTTGGAGATAATGTCCAAGTGAAGATGTACTTAAAAGAGCCTCTCCCATAGTGGTGTATGGGGGAGCAATCTATGTGTCTTCGCCGAGCAAAGCAAAATCAAGAAATATGTTCCATCCCGAGGAGGTCAAGATATTCATCATCTAGATCAAGTGGAATGCTCAAGGAAAATGTATGATATTGATAGGTTTTCTATTATACCGGTCTCATAGAATTAGTTGGGAGACCGGGTTATAGGATAGATAACCGTACTATCAAGAGGAGCTCTCATATTAGCAACTTGATCGCATCATTCGGAAAGAGCTCAAACCTTTTGTATACTTGGCATCATCTTTCTTGGTTCTTATTTGTGTTTTCTCCATGTGTGGGTTTAGAGATTGTAATGCTCTTCAATACAATCTCAAGTTCATCAAAAATGGGTTTCGCATGAAAACTTATTGCGTTTTTGATATTGGAGGTTTTACCGATTGTTTCTTTATAGAGAGGTCAAAACTTTCATCATTTGGTTTTATCCTCCAATGATGTACTATGGTGTTTCTTTGCATAATCTTGTAATGCTCGTTTTTGTGATTTCAACAAGTCTAAGATCATCAAAAACAGAGTCTGAAGGCGATAGATATCGTGTTTTTTAGTATCAACGCTGTTCTGAAAGCTGGAAGGCCGGCCTAGCTAGGCTGAGGCCGGCCTGGGCACCCCTAGGCCAGCCATTCTGTTAGGTGGCCAGCCTAAATGCAGGGAGGCCGGTCTGGCTGGGTTCCCAGGCCGGGGACATGCAGAATGCCCCCAACGGGCTGATTTTGGGGGCCTATATAAGGAGTCTTCTTCCCTATTCATTCCCCACCTTTTTTAGCAAGTTTCCCTCCACCAATGTTGACCTATTAGAGTTGTCTTTCTCTCTATTCCTCCATGATTCTTGCCTCCAATTGAAGGAAAAAGAGAGATGAGATCTAGATCTAGTATTCCACCAATCCATCTCTCCTCTTAGTGAGGGGAAGCATTTGCATCTAGATCTTGTGGATTCATTTGTTGAGTTCTTCCCCTCTTCTCCCCCTATAGCATTTTTTGCTTTGGTGGGATTTGAGAGTGAGGGATTTTGAGCTCGTCTTGTGTTCTTTCCATTGCATCGGTTGCATCGTTTGAGTTCTCCATGGTGATACGTGGAAGTTGAAGTTGAGAAGCTTGCTACTCTTTGGGTACTTAGAGTGCCCTAGCGTGTTCATCTTGGGTACTTGGAGTGCCTAGACGGTTGTTGTTACCTCGGATCTTTGGAAGCTTTCAAGACTTGTTGCTATCTCGGAGTTTTGGTAGCTCGCGGGATATTGTTGGGAGCCTCCAATTGAGTTGTGGAGATTTCCCCAAACTTGTACGGGATCGGTGACCGCCCTCAAAGGTCCCCTAGTGGATCATGGCACTCTGTATTGGTGGAGGCACGATGAGAATAAGGTGAGCCATTGGGCGTTTGGAGTCATTATGACTCCACACCTCTCCAACGGAGAGTAGCTTCCATTGGGAAGTGGACTTGGGATAAATCATCCTCTCCACGTGTCTCGGTTATTTCTATATCCGATCTCTTTACTTATGAAATTTACTTTGTGATAGCCATCCAGCTTAAAGTAACATATCTTGCTATCACATAGTTGATTGAATTGTTTAGCATAAGTTGTTGGTGCATATAGGTGAACCTAGTTTGTTTAGGTTTTGGCTTGATAAATTAAACACTACTTCTATTCCACATTTATTCAAGTTTTAACCGTTATTATTTTAAAAACCTATTCACCCCCTCTAGGTGATATTCGTATCCTGTCAGCAATGACATGTGAGGGACCATCCAATCATACGGTAGTGTAGATCATAGCACTAACAGTAAAGCCACATCAGCCTATCTTAGTATTCATAGAATTAATTCCCTCTCATATTAGAAACCGTTTTACTTTACTTTCGTTCTTTACTTGTTTACTTGTGTTCTAGTTTTAGTATTTACGAATACCATTTTATAAACAGTTTTGCATAGCAAGTTACATAGTAGACTATTTTCAGATACGGTTTCAGTACGAATGTAGTTGCGCGTGTAACTACACTGTGACAGCGTAGTTGTGGTTCTGGTAGTGCCAACCATATTTCTCTATTTGGGTTTGATATAAAATTGGGAGAAAAACTTCCACAACAATATGTTGTAACCACCCCTGTGCACTTGCAGGTATCAAGCTATTTCCTCGCACCGTTGCCGGAAGCATGGTGCTTGGTCATTGCCTTTACATTCGCATATAGTTTTTTCATTTCTTGTTATTTATCTTGCCGTTTTCCTTTATACAAAAAGAAAATTAGTTTATATTTTATTTCAATTTGTTACTTATTCTTGTTTCACTTATTAAAAATACAAACAAATTATAAAACTAAAATTTATAAAAACTGATACTAATAATGTCTTTCAAGATGAAAACTTTTAAACAGATGAACCGAGCAATGAAGTAGAAGAGAGACCAAAGTATAACGATCATTCACACAAGGTAAACTATTATACAAGAATGGTTACGTTGGGTAAGTGATTACTCATCTAAGCTATTGCCATGTACCAAATAATATGTGTGTACTATGGATCCAAAAAGCATCTCAATTATTATTGTGAGTATAATACCTTTTTTTTAGATCGAGTATAGTATTGATCCTATGTTAGGAACTTATAATATAAGCAATGATTGCAATGCTAGTATGAAGGTATTAGCTAGAAACTGTATTAGTTACGGGTCATTTATCGAATTGCCCATAGCGGACCACTTGTACTCAGTTTTACCCCTAGAGCTGAATCGACCTCAGTTTTGCCCCTAGTCTGTGCGCAACTACTATGGAGAGGCTGGAACGGTAAGTTTGGAGTCGACTCCGTTTCGCGAAGTGGGACCGAGGAGTCAGACCTCCGTTTCGCGAAGTGGGTCCGGGTGGGACTGCCAAGTTCGTTGAAACCATCCGGAGCTTACAGGTGGGACCGCGCAATTAGTTGACTGCGCTGAATAGTCCACACGAATTTTTTGTGGAAAAACCGTGGGCCCCCTGGTTGTTCAAAGTCTGCCGGAGTAACGGCACGCGCGTCGCAGTAAATGACCCGCCAGGGCTACAAAAGGCCCCTCGCCCTCACCGCACAAACTCGCCCTCACCGCACAAACTCTCATCGCCCTCGCCGCACTTCACCAGACACCCCGAGACGATGCCTCGCCGGCTCCGTGCATGGCGCAACTCGCCGTTGTACTGCCGACCCACGACCGCGACGCGGGGCCACAATGACGGCGAGGAGAACGCCACCGTCCACTCGTTCGAAACATGGCGGAACGAGGAGGCGTTCCACACGGTCCGCTCCTGGCTAAAGGAGGCGGCGGCAGCGGCCGAGGCTGCCGCTGTTCGTGCATCCCTGGAGACCCACCAGAGGGAGCAGGCGGAGCGCCAGGTCTACCGGGAGCTCGCCGCAACCGCGGCGTCGGATGAGCAGCAGGCGGTCGTCGCGCTGTACGAGAGAGACCGGCGCAAGGTTGCCCTGCAGAGCGAGAGGCGGGACCGCCGCCATCCCTCCGAGCAGGCGCAGCTGCACCGGCTGCGGATCCGAGGCAGAGCGGAGCGGCATGCGATCGCTACACTGGCGAACCCATCGCCCTTAGCCAAGAACGACCACGAGGCGGGGCCCTCCAGCATGCTGGCCTACGACGACAGCGATGAGGACGACGAGGAAGAGGAGTAGAGGACGACTCGGGCAACCGTAGTTTTTTTTTTAAAGTTTTTTCAATGTTTTTAGTTAAATTATGCCGTCTAGCTTTCTGTAAAACTATCGTCGAATCTATGAATTTTAGCCTATTTCAACGAGTTCGCGTTTTTTAATTAATTTTGAGTATTTCTGAACGCAATCACGAGCCAGAATGTAGATTAAAAGCGAAAAGAATGTTTGAATAATGTTGTATATATGATGCATGTTGAACTAAGTCATTCCAAAATTTTGGGCAAATGTGCTTCAAATGAGGTCTGAAGCTAGGGTAAATCACATATAACAACGTTGTGCGTTGGATTCATGTCATTTTGAATTTTTTTGAATTTTTTATGCTCATTTGCAACCATCGCTCAATTCTCGTGAGAAATGTGCTTCAAATGAGGTCCGAAGCAAGGGTAAATACCCCCATTTATAATTTCATGAAAAATTCGACCTTGCCAAAATTAAGCAAATAAATTTGAGGATCAACTATATCACATATAACAACGTTGTGCGTTGGATTCATGTCATTTTGAATGTGTTTGAATTTTTTATGCTCATTTGCAACCATCGCTCAATTCTCGTGAGAAATGTGCTTCAAATGAGGTCCGAAGCTAGGGTAAATACCCCCGTTTATAATTTCATGAAAAATTCGACCTTGCCAAAATTATCCATAGAAATTTGAGGATCAACTATATCACATATAACAACGTTGTGTGTTGGATTCATGTCATTTTGATTTGTTTTGAATTTTTTATGCTCATTTGCAACCATCGCTCAATTCTCGTGAGAAATGTGCTTCAAATGAGGTCCGAAGCTAGGGTAAATACCCCCGTTTATAATTTCATGAAAAATTCAACCTTGCCAAAATTATCCATAGAAATTTGAGGATCAACTATATCACATATAACAACGTTGTGTGTTGGATTCATGTCATTTTGATTTGTTTTGAATTTTTTATGCTCATTTGCAACCATCGCTCAATTCTCGTGAGAAATGTGCTTCAAATGAGGTCCGAAGCTAGGGTAAATACCCCCGTTTATAATTTCATGAAAAATTCAACCTTGCCAAAATTATCCATAGAAATTTGAGGATCAACTATATCACATATAACAACGTTGTGTGTTGGATTCATGTCATTTTGATTTGTTTTGAATTTTTTATGCTCATTTGCAACCATCGCTCAATTCTCGTGAGAAATGTGCTTCAAATGAGGTCCGAAGCTAGGGTAAATACCCCCGTTTATAATTTCATGAAAAATTCAACCTTGCCAAAATTATCCATAGAAATTTGAGGATCAACTATATCACATATAACAACGTTGTGTGTTGGATTCATGTCATTTTGATTTGTTTTGAATTTTTTATGCTCATTTGCAACCATCGCTCAATTCTCGTGAGAAATGTGCTTCAAATGAGGTCCGAAGCTAGGGTAAATACCCCCGTTTATGCTTCAACATTTTTTGGCATATTTTATAAATCAACCAAATGAATTTCCTAGACATCTATTCTACATGTATAGTGTAAATCTGAAGTTTCATTATGTTTTGAATAATTCTTCTATTTTCTATTTTTTATTTAAATAACATGGTCTAATAGAAAAATCATATGTAAAACTGATAAAAATCATCTCTGTAGTAAATCTGAAGTTTCATTATATTTTTATTTAAATAACATGGTTTATAACACTTAACAGCAAAGAAATCATATGTAGAACCATCGATCCCTGTGGCCAACGTACCAACCAATCAGAGCGCAGAACGAACGTCTCGCGGATCGCTGTGGCTGCGAGCGCATCCGTCCGATGCACGATTCCTTCTAGAAGGCGTCGATCCAACAGCCCAGGTCGAATCTCTGTGTTTCCTTCTAGAAGCTTTTCGGCTGGTCAAACAGAGGGTTGACCAAGCTTGAAATGAGCATAAATAATTCAAAAAAAATCGAAAAAATATATTGGCGACGCACATAGTAGTGTTATGTCATATAGTAACGAGAAAAAAATATAAACCTGTCTTATAAAGAATGGAACGAAAAAACCTTGTGTAACATATGATATCTTGAACAGTCTAGTAGAGAGTTCAAGATAATGAGATGAGTTTCAAACCTTTTGAACTCAAATAAGGTCAAAATCTCACCAAAGCTTCATTTTGATGTGACTAAGAAAGATCCAAAGTTATTTTTTCATTTTGATGTTTTAAACTTGTTTTATTTACGATTTTCGATTAAAACCATTATTATTCAAAAGAAAATAAATAATACGAATATTCATCCAATAAATTTTTGGGCTTCGGAATTGCATTATATAGGTCTAATACAAGTCTAGTAAAAATATAAATAGGATTTATAAACATTAGAACGAAATCCATCACTAAAATGAGATTCCTCGAATACAAGACTAGAGATTTCAAAGAATAAGAGGTGGAAACATTGTGAATCTTCCGAAGAGGTGGGTTCTACCTTTTTGTTTTGTGTTCCTATGGGCTATACTAGCACAACCAAGCAAATAGTTCCACATTGCTACCCCCTTTCGACGCTGTTACCGCGTGTTTCCGTATAAGTCCGGTATTTCTCCAGCGGGGCTAGGGTTTCACCGGGAGGCTACGGAGCGTCTGGATCCCAACACAAGCTAGGGGGTGCCATACCATGTTAGTATAGGTGTGTTGTGTGCTTTGTATGTCCAAGATTGCTCTCTGGGGTGTGACCGGGCTTCACCGGCATCCACTTCTCTCTCGTAGGCGATTACAGGGTGAAACTCCCGTACCGGACCAAACACCGTGAATCTTCCGAAGAGGTGGGTTCTACCTTTTTGTTTTGTGTTCCTATGGGCTATCCTAGCACAACAAAGCAAATAGTTCCACATTGCTACCCCCCTTTCGACGCAGTTACCGCGTGTTTCCGTATAAGTCCGGTATTTCTCCAGCGGGGCTAGGGTTTCACCGGGAGGGGGGCTACAGAGCGTCTGTATCCCAACACAAGCTAGGGGGTGCCATACCATGTTAGTATAAGTGTGTTGTGTGCTTTGTATGTCCAAGATTGCTCTCTGGGGTGTGACCCTGCTTCACCGGCATCCACTTCTCTCTCGTAGGCGATTACAGGGTGAAACTCCCGTATCGGACCAAACACCGTGAATCTTCCGAAGAGGTGGGTTCTACCTTTTTGTTTTGTGTTCCTATGGGCTATCCTAGCACAACAAATCAAATAGTTCCACATTGCTACCCCCTTTCGACGCTGTTACCGCGTGTTTCCGTATAAGTTCGGTATTTCTCCAGCGGGGCTAGGGTTTCACCGGGAGGGGGGCTACGGAGCGTCTGGATCCCAACACAAGCTAGGGGGTGCCATACCATGTTAGTATAAGTGTGTTGTGTGCTTTGTATGTCCAAGATTGCTCTCTGGGGTGTGACCCGGCTTCACCGGCATCCACTTCTCTCTCGTAGGCGATTACAGGGTGAAACTCCCGTATCGGACCAAACACCGTGAATCTTCCGAAGAGGTGGGTTCTACCTTTTTTGTTTTGTGTTCCTATGGGCTATCCTAGCACAACCAAGCAAATAGTTCCACATTGCTACCCCCTTTCGACGCTGTTACCGCGTGTTTCCGTATAAGTCCGGTATTTCTCCACCGGGGCTAGGGTTTCACCGGGAGGGGGGCTACGGAGCGTCTGGATCCCAACACAAGCTAGGGGGTGCCATACCATGTTAGTATAGGTGTGTTGTGTGCTTTGTATGTCCAAGATTGCGCTCGTCTCAGCGTCTGCAGCCCGGCCGTTGCCGCCGTAGTTTGCATGCATGGACTCGATCTGCACCGTTCCTTACGATCAAACGATCGAAAATGAAGCGGTGCATGGACTGGGTGTTTTGTCTCAATGTAACGGCCCCGTTCACCAGCCTGGTGCATGCACGCCTCGTTTTTCCAGAGTAAACAACGTGGCAGAAGAAGAAATTTCAAAAAAAAAAAAAACGTGGCAGAAGAAGAAAATAGTTAACGTCGCGTCGCATTTGCAGCAGCCCTGCACGCCTTGTTTCAGAAACACGAGTCGCGTCGCATTTGCAGCGACGCAGCCCTCCACGCCTAGTTTTCAGAAGATACGCATCAATGCATATGCAGCGTGGCAGGATTTGGCGTGAGACTTTGGACTTTCTTCTCTTCCCGTCTTTAATACACGCATGCAACGTCGAATCACTTCGACTGACGAATGCACACGCGCTCGTACTCCGTATCAATAGCTGTCCGGCCTACGCCTACGCCTATGCCTGTTCTACACCGCTTTGACCATGCATCTACTCTAATACACTGCGTCCAAGGTCTTCACACAGTTTGCTTCATCTACCCAAATAAATTCACGTCTAATCGTGTCTTTAAATATTCCTTCAGTCGTCCTCCATATTCTCATCCCTCTCCAGCCATTTGCCCTTCTCTCCCTTCAAGCCCTAACGCACAATGTCTTCCTACTCACTACCTTCAAGCCCGGAGTCGGTCTCCGACGAGGACAACCACCCCAAGGCTCTGCCTTGGTACGAGGCCGAGTGGCCCGAGGCGGAGTTGGACGTCCTGCCCATCGTGCTTCCCGTCGACGACTCTCCCAATCGGGAGCGATCGCCGACGCCGCCCTTCGTCCACCGCCCCGTCCCTTCCACCACCACCAAGACGTCGGACATCTCCCCCAAGACGAACTTCCGCCTCAAGAGACTGGAGCGGCTGGAGAAGAAGGAGTTGAAGGCGATGGAGAAGAAGGAGGCGAAGGAGGACGCGAAGGCTTTCCGGGCCAGCATCAAGCGGTCCCGTGAGAGGCAGGAGGAGAGGATGCGGGCGGAGAACCGCAGCGCCCGGATCAAGCAGGAGATGGAGATCCGGGCGGCGGAGTGGAGGAAGTAGGGCGGCGCCGGAGCGCGGGAAGGGCTCCCGCATGCATGCAGAGCGGGAGCAGTTAGGGCTAGCCCTTTTTTTTTTAGTTAAATGTAATGTTTATCGGGCCCCACTGAATATATGTAAAGTGGGGCCAGTTATCCTTTCTAAGTATGTTTAATTATATATAAGCCCTCTATATAAAGTTATGTTCTTATATTTGTCCAAATGTACCCACTGTTTAGAAGTTTTATCCTTTCTAATCATCGCTTTAAAATCTGCACATTGTAAACAAAATTTATATATAATTGATGTGCTTTAACGAATAATATTTTCTAAAAGAGCTGCATTATGTTTTCTAAGATAACATAAAAAATTTGAGTTGAGCACAGTATATTTTATATTATTAATACGAATAATTTGATGGTTTAATAAATGGATAATGCGTAGTCTGCATGTAGTGATTAATAAATATAAATGGATAATGTGTAGTCTACATGTTGACATTGGGCCTCATGTGACATTGGGCCGCAAGGAAAGGTCAACAGGTGGGGCCCACATGCAGCGCCAACCGTAAACAGATGGGGCACACAAATCGCGCCAACGCTCAACTGCTGGGGCCCACAGGCCGCGCCAACGGTTGTATGATGGGTCCCACAGGTCAGGATCCTAACGGGGGGACGAAAATAACGGTGGGAGCAGCGAAAGGAGTCCTTGCGCACTGACTAGGGGCAAAACTGAGGTCGATTCGGCGCTAGGGGTAAAACTGAGGTCGTGGTGCCAACTGAGGGCACCTTGTTAATTATCCCATTAGTTACAGGTTCTCTTTAATTCATACTACAAACGAGGAACATAAAGGTACAAAATAAAACACACGATACAATTATAGAGCAGTGCATCCTATTAACTCTTTTTGTTGAAATAATTTTTGTGATAATGCATCAGTGATGAATTTTCATGAGCGGATCACTACCGCATTGGAGAAGAATGAACTTTTGTAGGACTCGCGGAAAAAAGAAGAAGAGGATGTACGCTGCAAGAAATTCACTACTGCCTATGTTATGAAGATTGTGTTCGATTTGTACAATCAACTAACTGAATATGTAAAATCATTTTGTATTTCATATAAAATATCATGTGATAACTATATGTCTGTTGGGCACTTTGGTTTTCAATGAGAAGCTTCTCGTAAGGATCTTCTAAAAAGTTACACCGCTAAAGAAGCCCTAGGTTATGAGATTTTGAAAGATGCCCATGTTTTAACTCAAAGGGCCACAAATTTTTTAGCAAGTAGTAATAATATATTGCTACACAAATCATGCTAACAGTTTCCACATATTACTGAACAATGTCATGAACATCTTAGTGAGAATGCACTTGTGAGTAACGAGCGGCAAAGTGCCATAGTTCCCGAATGTAACTATCTGCAAGAATCACAAGATGAAGAGGAGGAACGCCAAAAAGGTGAGGTTCAAAATGAGTGGCATACTAGAAATGTATTCTATGATGATGCCCCACTCTTTAGTAACGATTCTTATTATACCCAAAATGCTGATAATTGTTCCACGGAGGTTTGGTGCCTAGATTATGTCTTTGGGAGCTTTAATAATGATAAACTAGAGATATAAACTTGCTATACTAATATGGAGGAACAAATAAGAGACACTACAAATGATAAGTCTGTTTGATGATGCGTCTTTCTCGGTGTGTTATGATAACTCTGGATCCGATGAGCCTCCTGATAGAGGTGAAGAAATAGACGAGAAAAGCACTTCTGGGCTTTAGCATGCTGAATAAAAAAATACTATGAAGTGTTCCCCTAAAACAGTAAACAAGGGAGAGGATACGATGAGAAAACGGAAGGTTCCACACCAAGACGCGCACGTGTCTGGCGTAACCTTGGCCACCGTCGCTCGTGAAAGAGCGCGGTCGGTAATTAAGGCAGTTGAGAAGGGGGTATGGTCATATAGACGCCGTTTATCTTTTTTTATAAGATGAATGATGTTTATCTTTTATTTAGGAAGGACTATAGCTACCTCCTAGCCGCCCTGGAAAAAAAAAAAAAGTAAACAAAGCCACTCTTCCCAGAAAAAAGGGATCAACTCCAATAGATGGACTTCCCGATCGCATTGTGGCCGATCCACCTATAAATGTTACTCGTTTTTTTATACGACCCTAACAAGAAGGCGGGTTCAACTATCAACTGATAACATAACAAGTTTTTTATAAACTACAGAGTAAGATAAAAATCCACAAACACTAAGAAGTTCTTAACATCATTAGGAAGTACGCAGCTAGGAGGTGCCTCAGAGAACTCCACCAAGGGTAGATTATCCAAGCAAGACACTACAACATAGTTACTTTTTGATACAACTTTTTGGGGCTAACAACCATCGAACACCACAACCAACATAAAAGTTTGGTTGAACTTTCCAGGATTCTAAGAGGAATCCCCCAAAAAATCATTTATCTTCACTCCTGCATCATGTCAAGCTTGAATTTCATGCATCTTCCATATCGACATCCGCATCTGCATCCAAAATGCGCAAACTAGTTCTCTGTGCAGCCTTATGAGCTTGAGTTCTCTTGAATCATTGAAGCTCCTTTCTCTAGGCTCTGCTTGTCACCATCCTTTTGAAGCCCTTCCCAATACCGAATAAAGGCACACATGTAACAAATTAGTTTAACGGGAGAGGATATGATTTTCTTTTGAAAACAAGCTCGATTTCTGCTCTTCCAGATCGCCTAGAAAAAGGCAGCGATCCCAATGATACGAATGTTAGTACCAACACGTTTTTTTTTGAAATATACAAGAATTATTGTGTGAAACACACATGCCAACTATGGATTCCTAAACCATAACTAACGACCCCACATGTAAACAGAAGTAGGGCACTCAAACAATATATGAGTAATAGGTTCAGTTGCAGGATCAAACCTACAAGAGAAATCCCTAACCCATTTTCACGTTTTCATATTATCTTTTGTAGCTATGGCATTATGCCCTATTACTCAGAGCCATATTTTAATTTTCAGAGGAATTTTTTCTTCCAGAGTTGAGAGAAAGATCTGTCAACCCCTTGATTTGAGAGTTGTTATACATTGATTTCACGCTGAACTTGCCAGATTTGGTATGTTTCCATTTACGCCTGTCTACGCCATCTTCAATAGCAAGCTTCTAAGTTGACCAACTTGGAGCTAGAAAGGAGCATCAAGCCATTTACAAAAATTGAGTTGCCGCCCATTATCCACATTACTCTCACTAAACATATCTGGTTTGACTAAATCTCAAATATCTGGGGATACAACTCACAAAAGGGAGTTGTGCCACACCAAGCATCATGCTAGAAATCTGTTTCTCTCCCTCCATCTACCACCATTACTCTGCCTTACAAATACAGGTGCATTATCTTGAGTAAATCCTTCCAAACTACATATTCATTCTTCTTTGCTTCCACTCTCCAAATCCCATACACACTTCTGTATTTTGCTTTAACCAACGTTTTCCATTATCTTTCTTCACTTTCCAGTCTCCAGCACCACTTGCATAGAATGCTGATGTTAAAAAGCTTCAAGTATTTCATCCCCAATCCACCTTTTGATTTTATTTTGTTGATCAAAATCAATTTCATCGTATAATATTCTTCGTAGTTGCATTTCCCTACTAGAAGAACTTCCTCATGATTTTATTCAACTCTTCCAAGAAGGTGTCAGGTAGAAGATACATTCACATATGATAAATAGCAGTATTTCCAAGAGAAGACTGAATCAAGATGTATCTCCCACCAAGACGATGCATTATTCCCTTTTCACCCCTCCAAATGCTTTCCAAATTTCTCATTGACAGGTACAAAGTCAGAGACATGTAGCCTAGATCCACAGACATGAACTCCCGAATAATTCATAGGACAGCTCCCCAATTGACAGTTCAACATGTCAGCATAAAATAGCCCTTTCTCAGCATCATTCAATACCATTATCATCTAGCTTTATTAGGAAATTGATATTCAAACCACACATTTCTTCAAAGAAATACAGAAGGAGTTTCAGGCTCCTGACTTGGTCTACATCATGTTAAACAAAAATGATGGTATCATTAGCATACTGAAAGAAAGCAATCCCTATTTCAATGAAGTGTGGCACCAGCCCCGGAACATGTCCAACGTCCTGAGATTTATTCACTAGTTTGGCAATCCCCTATGCAGGCAAGTTAAAATCAATGATCTTTTTTTTATTTTCTTCTCAGAGAAAGGTCCGTCAAGCTCAACATTGTCTTCTGCACTTAATTTTTCTTCCACATCCCAAACATTATCAGCAAAAATCATCAGGGCACCTTCACTGGCCAAACACCTTCTTGTAGATTTAGTTGCATGAGATAGTAAGTCATGTGCCACTCGAATCCTGCAAGGAGTACATCATATTTTCCCTCCTTCTCCCATTAGCCACCATGTGAAAGAAAGCAGAGTTCGAATCCCCTTGAAGCATCCATTTCTCACTTGACCTGCTATGCCAGAATTTCTCTTCTTCTTCATATATTTTCATTAGTTCACCCTGAATAATTCCTTTTTCTAATACATTGATCTCCATTTAGAATTCCATCTTCTTCAAGAGCTTCCAATTTTTTCGGTTCCATGTATAATTTTTCATTTTGATTACATCACCCCTAATATTAGGCCCCCAGCTTTTCGAACTGTCTTTCACATTTCTCAACTTCTCCTGTAGCCTACTCATACTGTCATTATTTCCGACAGGTTGACCCCATGCTATATGCACTCTTTTCATGAAACCTGGATGACTAAACCAAGTTTTGTCAAAGCGAAATTCTTTTGACTTCGGAATAGAGACCCCTCTGGTATCCACAATCAGAGGATTGTGGCCAGACACAATTCTCGGTGTTTTCCAGACATGAGTTAAAGGGAATAACCCCTCCCACTCAGAGTTTATTAAGAGTTCTTTGGTTATTAGACCAAGTGAAATGACCACCAGCAAAACCAACCTTCCTCAAAGCAAAAGTGTTAATGATAAGTTAAAAGTCTGATCTCTCCAATTTTATTTTTTTCATAAGAAAATCTGACAATATTAAAGTCCCTCCCAATCATAGAAGGCAAAGTAATCCAAAAACAAACTCTAGCTAAAGTTGCAAGAAAAATAGGCTTATCATCATCATGGCTGCCCCCATACACTACTAAAAACGTAATATCAATTTTTAGCCTTTAATCAAATAAGTGGGTCTTTAACCAGAGATTTGACACCACACAGGATACCCCGGGATTCTCCTACATAAAGAGACCAATACTACTCGCTTGGTGATTGTGAATCATATCTTACGCCGTGGTCGTGCTTCTTCAATAGGCAACCACCAAGTACTACTTTTAAGTTCCTGCTCATCGTCCTCTCCCACACCGCAGTAATTATTACTCCTAGATGAGTAACTAATCTACTTAGTCAAGTGATTTAATTCTCTGACAATAGATACCCAAACGGACGGAGTATGTTGCAGTGCTCTTCCCCGGCGTTTTTCCAGGATATTTGGCCACGAGGCTATCGGGTCGGGTGAGCAGTCCGCTTTCGTCCATGTGTCTGAAAATGTTTCCGTGCACTCATCGAAAAATCTGCATGTGACGTTGATTTCACATGTCTACTCTCAGTCACCCACGATCTTCGTTTTTGTTGCTTAAAAGAAACCTACTGTTCGGTGTAAGTCGAGGTGTCGTCAGATAAATTCATCATTTACTAATCAAGTAATTAAGGCAGTTGAGGAGGGAGTATAGACGACGTTTTTCTTTAAATTGGGAAGGAGGACTGTAGCCATCTCCTACCCGCCTCGGGCCAAAAAACAAAAGAAGTAAACGGAGCCACTCTTCCCCGCAAAAAAAAAACAGAAAAAGAAACGGAGCAATTATATTCGATGGCGGTCCAGAAGTTTGATCCACCGCACTGTGGCCGACCCACCTATAAATACTACCCGCTTTGGTGACACTGAATCATATCTTACTTACACCGTCCTTCTTCAGTTCAATAGCCAACCACCAAGTACCGTCACGTTCCTGCTCATCGTCCTCTCCCACTCTCCGGTCCCAAGGCTCGATGGCGGATCAGAGCCTCGCCCCCATCCGCTGCAAAGGTAAATCAGAGGAAAACCGCTCGTGCATGGTACTGTTAGTCTCTAACCAATGCCACTCGTCGGCGATGCCAAGCAGCGGCGGTGTGTAGAGCCAACGGCGCGCCGCTCGTCATCGAGGACATCTTCGTGGATCCACCCAAGGCCTTCGAGATCCGCATCAAGATCATCTGCACCTCCCTCTGCCACACCGACCTCACCTTCTGGCGTGTCAAGGTACCTACACGAGTTCGCGTCTCACGCAGGATCGGAACTGAGAATTCACGAAGTACATTTTTGCTGATCGGATTAGTTTCAATTCCGTAGGAAGACTTTGTGATCCCCCCAGTGTTCCCAAGGATCTTAGGCCACGAGGCGTACGGGTGAGCTTGCGTTCTTCCCTAGTCCACGCATTCTGAACTCCGATTTGCCCTTTAGATTGGTCGGTTGCCATTTTTCAGGGAGGTGGAGAGCATCGGGGAGCATGTGGAGGAGTTCGCGGTGGGTGACACGGTGGTGCCGACGTTCCTGGGCCAGTGCGACACCTGCTCCAGCTGCGCGTCCGAGGGCAACAACATGTGCTCCTCGGTGCCGTTCGCCGTCGGCCCCGGGATGCGGCGCGACGGCACCACCCGGTTCAGGGACGCGGAGGGCGCACCGATACACGACTTCCTCGCTACGAAAAAAATAGCGCGCTAAAAGAAATAGCGTGGCCTTTGTCTAGACGCTATGCAAGTTATAGCAAGCTAATAGCGTGCTATTTTTCAAAATAGCGTCTCGCAAAACAATTAAAAGAATAAGATGTATGGCATGTATAGTAAGGATTTCAGCAGCTAAAAGATTGTCCAGAGTAATACACTCATAACCAGACAGAGTACACATGAAAAGATCACCACATAAATTCAGAAGTAGACTACTAGTTCAGTAGGCTGCTACAGAAGAAGAAGACGTAACGAGTTATCAACTTCCATTTGCCAAGGCAAGCTACTGATGTGCAGAGTTCAGTACATCTACAAAGCAATGAAGATGCAACGAGTGAGCTACTGAAGGTCTTCTCAACGAATTGCACTTGCACGGTTGCAGTTGCAGCTAGCAAGTAGCTAGCTACTGAAAGAAGTAAGAACGGGGTGGCTCTTACAGTACCTCGTTGTGGCTGACTTGCCGGTGGAAGCTGCGTCTGACCGTAATCTGAAGAAAGCAACCGCCGAGGCACCTATCACCGCCGGTCGATTTGTAGGAAGACACGACGCCGCTGCGAGTCGAGCAGTAGGAAGAGCTCGATCCGGAGGGAAACACCGGTGTAGGAAGCGCTAGAGCCAGCCGCCGCCATCGCTGCAACTCGACCAGGCGCCCTCCCCGTCGCAGCAACTCGACCAGGCGTCCTCCCCGTCGCAGCAACTCGACTTGCCGCCGCCGCCGTCGCTCACGGAACAACCAAGATGGGGATTTGGTTAGGTTAGATGTGGAGAGTGACCGGGTGAGGGGCAGGCCTGTTAACTTTTGGCTTGGGCCGACGGGCTCCCGTATGTTTCAAACAAATTTTTATAGCGTCGCTATTTCGCTATACGCTATCACGGTTTAGCGTGGCTAAGCGCGTATAAAACGCGATTAGCGTCGTAGCGGGCAGTTTTGGCTAAACGTAGCGTCCTCTCTCCAGATACGCTATAGCGGCGTTTAAACGGGGAATTAGCACGCTATTTTTTTCGTAGCTTCCTCGCCGTCTCCAGCTTCAGCCAGTACACCGTCGTTGACGTCAACCAGGTCGTCAAGGTCCACCCCGCCGTGCCGCCCAAGCTCGCCTGCCTCCTCGGCTGCGGCCCCGGCACCGGTGAGCCTAGGCCTAGCTTCGTAAATCTCGCATTGCGAAACTGATAAAATAAAGATATTCACATTGGTAGATCCTGCAATCAATGTCAGGGGTAGGAGCTGCATGGAGGTTGGCCAAGGTGGAGCCTGGATCGTCGGTGGCTATCTTCGGACTGGGAGCGGTCGGGCTGGCGGTAAGCTAGCTGCCGCAGGCTGCGGCTTCTCACAAATGAGCACAAAATTTCAAGTTCCACTTGACTGGTTCTGAACGTGCGATGAGCAACTCTTCGATGGTCAGGTGGCGCAAGGCGCAAAGATGTGCGGAGCAACGAAGATCATCGGCGTTGACTTGAACCCTGACAAAGCGGAACTTGGCAATTTCTTTTTTCTTTCTATTTTCGCGAGGAACGAGCCAGGGAAAATCCTGATTTCAAAAGTCTGAAAACAGAAACTTACTGTCCACTGCAGGGAAAATGTTCGGCGTGACAGATTTCGTCAACCCATCAGAACTCGGCGAGATACCAGTCACCGAGGTAAAGGACCAATCCCTATGTACTTATTACACTCTAGTGTCTTAGTACTAGTAACTCGTCGGTGCTTGGAGTACTAAGTAAATGTGGCTGAACTTCAGGTGATCAGTAAGATGACAGATGGAGGAGCCGACTTCTGCTTCGAGTGCATCGGCGCCGCGTCGGTGATGCTCGATGCATTCAGAAGCACCAAACAGGTCCTTCTTTCTGACGGACCCACAGTCGCTTTCAGATGAAAAATACAGCTCGCTTCATCAGATGAGAATGATGTCGGCCATGTGTTTCTTCTGTCGCAGGGTAAGGGCAAGACGATCATCCTGGGGGTCGAGAAAGACAGCAAGCCGATCTGTCTGCCGTCCATCGAGTTCCTCTTCGGCAAGTGCGTCATGGGATCGCTCTTTGGGGGCATCAAACCCAAGACCGACATCCCGATCCTCGCCGAGAAATGCATGAACAAGGTACAGTAATGTTTTGCGTGCTTCTGATGGCGTGGAGCTGTGAAGCGTGCACTCATTTGTGTGTTTTTATGAATGAATGGATGAATGCAGGAGCTTGAGCTGGAGAAGCTCATCACGCACGAAGTGGGCCTGCAGGACATAAACACGGCCTTCGACCTTCTCGTGCAGGGCAAGAGCCTGAGATGCATCATATGGATGGACAAGCTAGTGATGTGAATAAACCAGGGTGAAGTGTCAGGTTAATAATTGGCTCATGCAGCAACTGTGTTATTTGTGCCCCTACAAAAGCTGTCGCTCTAGCTTAGAGCGATCGTCTAGCTCAAACATGTCATATGAGTTTCACGTGGTGTGATCTGCTTCTCTAGTTTTTTTTTAAACGTGGCAAAAGACTTGCCATTTCATTGATGCTCAGCGCTAGACGTAGGTCGGTTTAGGATTTGCTAATCCTAGGTCTCCTGCAAACAGAGCTATCCGATCAGCATCTGATGGTCAGAAAACAGCAAAACGTATTTTTACATTTAAGCTCTTCAGTTTTTTGGATATAGAACCCGCCGTCCATAGCAGCCCCACTTAAACGAAGGGGTATATCGCGTTGCCCCCGGTCATCTCGATAATTACAGCGAAACTGCCATCGCAACAAATTCACTAGCGTCGCAACAAAAATTATCGCCCCGTGTAAAAAAAAGGTATTACAACATTTTTTTTCAAATCTTTTTCGAAAATAAAGTAACGTTAGAAATAACAGTTAAACAATATATTATTGCGTTGCAACAAAAAAATTTAAACAATTCAACAAAAATCACAGCCTATTGCAACAAAAAAGAAATATTTGCATCAATTAAAAAGTTGGTAAGCAACAAAAATATTTGTCACTGTTTCAGTTGCAACAAAAATCATCACCTATTTCAACAAAAAGGTAAATCGATAACAAAAAAAAAATTACATGTTTACAACATGTAAAGGATCCCATAAAACATGTCATTCCAAATGCCTTCTAATAAACATATAAACATTTTCTAGAAAAATCATACAGAAAACATCGCAGCATTTCATTTGTGGTTTCTCAACAAAATAAGTGCGAAATTGTAACAAATATTAAAGACGTATGCAACGTTGTCTGAAATTACGAAGAAGACTTAGCATATAATGGTTGCACATAGTCTGACGCGAGAATTAGGCTAAAAGACAAATTGTTGCTTGTTGGGCCCTATAAGGTTTAACGGGCCGGCCCAAAGTGTGCAGAACAAGAGCGAGCGAGCCAAAGAGCAGGGGACCTACGTTTGGCATCGTTAGGTCCCCCTAAAACAAGCGTTTTCCTTCATTGATTGATTAAGGAAGAAGGTTTTTAAGGGTGTTATACATACCCGCCTCGAACTAAGATGGCCAAGGCAAAAAAGAACTACTCTTGCGGCATAATATTACACAAAGCTTTTGCTCCCGCACGAGTCCAAACCCTCATTTCCTCTTTGATTCCTCGATTAGCATTGGAACGGTAGAAGAGTAGAAGATCCGTTGCGGAAGACACGCGCATTCCTCTCGAGCAGTGGCGGAGATTGCTAAGAATTGTCGGGGGCGAGTGGCAATTTAACAATGTTTGGGGGGGGAGGGGATTACTAATTTTTTCCATCTAAGTCCTTTAAAAAAATTCTTCAGAGATTTGCCCAAAGCTGGAGATTTTTCCTAAGTCCGCCTCTGCTCTCAACCCACACCTCCCAAGAAACAAGCATTGCGAGGGAGGCCGAAACTTTTCTTCAGTCTCCCTTCTTGTGTATCACCTCCTTCCATCAAACCTTTACGTTAGCAATACCAAGCCAATCATAAGTGTTTGTTTACTTTAGAACACCTCGTTGGCACAGCCAGCTCGGCTCGCCTCTGTTCAACTCATTAACTAGCTCGACTCGTCTTGTTGTCATAAGAGCATCTCTAACACTAAAACATAGGGCGGCGTTACAAAAAAGGCCAAATATGGCAGTTGGCAAAAAAAACGTGCTCTAACGGCCGCCTCTTCATCAATTGATGCAAAAAAAAATGACATTGCCCTATTTTTGGCCCAACTGCCCCAAAATTGCAACAGCCGAGCGACTGCCCAAAACGCGAACCACACGCGCCCAACCCAGCTGCCACTAGGAACATTCACCGCCCGCTCCCGTCCCGCCCCCGCCTAACGTCTGCGTCGCCGCCGGGCAGAAATCCGCCGCCTGTAACCCCGTCCCCGCCCAACGTCCACCTCTCGTCCACTGCCGGACCCTCCCGCGGCCCTAGGTCGCCGGAATCTCGCCGCTGGTCCCCGAAATCGTCCATATGCCACCACCACAGCAGCTGCCAAAATTGGGAACTCTACCGACAATTCTGTCGTCGCCGCTCCATCGCTTCCCATATGTCGGCTGCAACTTCCCGCGGCGGCAACACCACCTAGAAATGGCCTGCTCGCGATGATGCACGCAAGGTGTTTGAGGTAATGTGTAACTCAAACTTTTGTTTTGTTTTCTTTGTTATAGTTTTAGGATTACAATTTTAATAGGAGATCAATTTGTTTGTACATGGTTTTGATTGAGGATTCGTCCGATGAGGAGTCGATTTGGAGGATGAAGAAGACATTGCTTTGATTTTGCTTTTGCATAAGAGGAAGAAGCTCAAGCATGGATGTTCGATCTATGGCCACGAGGTGATTCAGAGGGAACGCATTGAAGCCAACAACAATCTCATGCGCAGCTATTTCAATCCCAATCCTATTTACCCCGAGCGTTTCTTCTGCCGCCGGTTTCGGATGTCTCTCAGATTTTCAACCAAATTGTCGAGCGTTTGTAGGCTCATGAAAGTTTCTTCGTGCAAAAGAGGAATGCCTCCAGAGAGCTCGGGCACGACACATTTCAGAAGGTGACTGCCGCATTGAGGCAACAATCATTTGGGATTCCGGCTAATCTTGTGGACGACCATTTGGCCATGAGCGAGAGTCAGAGCATCAAATGTGTGAAGCGGTTTGTGGTTACAATGGTTGAATCATTTGGCCCTGAATTTCTGAGAGCTCCCAATGTTGAGGATACAACAAGGATCTTGGAGATTAACATGTCTCGAGGATTTCCAGGAAATGCTCGGCTCCATAGGTTGCATGTATTGGAGATGGAAGAACTGTCCTGCAACATGGCATGGGCAGTTTAGAGGGAAAAAGAAGGACTCCACAATTATTTTAGAGTTTGTGGAGCATCAAGAGACTTGGATGTGGCATGCATTGTTTGGGACGCCCGGTTCATGCAATGATATCAATGTTCTTCAACGATCTCCTATGTTCGCCCAGCTAGCCGCCGGTCAGTCAATACCTGTGGAGTTCCAAGACAACAACCACACATACAACATGGGGGTACTATCTTGAAGATGGGATTTATCCACAGTGGGCTACATTTATGAAGCGCCTAGTTTCCCCCGAAGGTAAAAGGGAATATGAATTCCACGCTGCTCAAGCGGCGGTAAGGAAGGATGTGGAGAGGGCATCTGGGATTTTGCAATCCCAATTTGCTATTGTCAGCAGACCGGCGAGGTTTTGGGATCAAGAGATGTTTTGGTACATCATGACTGCATGTATAATCATGCATAACATAATTATTTAAGATGAGCGTGGCCAGAATGTGCTCTATGGTAGCTATGAGTTGATGGGACATCCAGTGCATCCCAGGAGAGGTGGAGACCGAGTTGGCGCTTTTTTGATGCCTACCACAACATCCGCGACGCCAATATGGACATAGATCTTTAGAAATATCTAATGGAGAAATGGCGGGCATAGTATTGACAATAAAGAGCAAGGCCATGCACTTGATTTATGTGCTTGTATGGGATGAAACTTGTTATTGAGTTATTGAGTGATGATTTGTGAGCAACTTGTTAAACCATTTGATGAATTATTTGTGTGATAATTAAGTACTATTGAACTATTATTTGTTTGAATTTATTTTAGCTTATTTATCATATTATTTATGAGATATATGCACAAAGATATGGAAAATAGGGAGAAAGTTTTGCGCAATTGTGCCCTATATAGGGCAGCTTCTAGGGAGAGAGGTGCCATATCTTGGACATCTGGTAAAGCGGCAGCCGTTTTTCCGCCCTAAAACTGGAAAACGGCTGCCCTATAATTGCAAAATAGCTGCCCTGTGTTGGGCAGCTGTTAGAGATGCTCTAACCAGTTCGAAATTTGAAGTCGGTTCGACTCATGTACCTCACGAGTTAGTTTTTTATTTTGTTATATTTTTTTAAACAAGACAAATGACTTGTCATTTCATTGATTAAGAACGTTACAAACCCTCCTTGACCAAAAGAAGTTAAGGCCAAAAATTAAAGCCAACTGTCGCAATACAATATTATCCAAAGCCTTAGCCCCCCCGAGTTCGATACTAAGCAACCGCTTTTTTTTAGCATGGCTAGAGGAGCAATGCCCTTCATCTAGTCCCTTCTCTTGTAAATGACCTCCTCCCACCACTCCGATATGCTAGGGATCCCTTTCCACTCACGGGGGGGGGGGGGGGGGGTCGAAGTCTTCAATCCCAGTCCAAGCCTTTAAAGTGGTCAATAAAGGATATAGATGTTGGTTGATCTCGGTTGCAACCGAGCACCAAAACCAACTAATGGTCTCGGGTTTCTACAGTGCAATGCATATATAAATCGAATTGAGAGATCGGCCGCGTATGATTCACCCAATTTGATGAACTACACCCCTCCCCCAAATACTAACAACCCTACCTAATTTAGGGGAAGATCTGAAATGGCTGGAAAACCCGAGCCTCATGAGGGTTGTTCCAGCTAGTGCAGTGGCGGGCGGAAGAGATCCGACAGATCAAGGGATCAACTATATCGGCTAATTTGTCCCTTAACATCGCCTGCCCCAAGCAAACGATTATGGCCACTTCAATCACTCGTAAGCTTATCTCCTAATCTCTCGGTTAAGGTGATCTAATGCACGACCTACTAATGTTAATGCCTATGTAATGTTGAATTGAAAGATATATCAAACGCGATTAAGACATCTTAGAGTCCTATTTTTTATTAGGAGATCATGTTAATCTTGGCATGCGTGTATTTGTTGTGGACCTGTATGGATAAATTTGTTTAATATTTTTTATTAGCCTAATTTAAAGATTAATGTGCTCATAGTTATGTTTGGTTAATTATTTTAATCGTGTTGTAGTACTTTCTCCGGTTTACACTAGCATTTAGGAGGGGAACTGCACGAGATGTATAATAAAAAACATAAAATTTAATCCCTTAAACCTAATTAAAAAGGAGGGGGTGGGGATTATATAGGTGGAGCTAGAAGGGCACCTGGCAAAGAGGGGAGGGGGGGCTCGGTTTCCCCTTCCTCTTCCTTTGTCGCACATCCTTTTCTCTTTCCTTTTTATCTTTTTCCTATCATTTATTTCTCAAATAAATTCAGAAAAAATATTTCGGAAACCTCATGCACTTTGTGAGACATGTGCCCCACCTGGCATTCCCTAAAATTAGGTTTTCCCATAGGGGGAAATCTGCCCCCCCCTCAGGCATTGCTTCTATATAAGGAAAGTCCCCTAGGACTTTTCCGGAACCCCGTTACCCCAATAGATAAAATCATCGATATTATCTAACGATGTTAGAAACACACTTATAACACCCTCGGATATCTCATGTCCTCTGTAACTTCTCATATAAATTATACCTAACACCAGCATAATTTCTCTCTTATAGTAACTTCCTCGAAATCACTCTGGTTCACACCGGACTTGTTTATGTGATATCGTAACGACATCAAACATTCATAAAACCAATAACAACATATTATTTATAATAATAAAAGTTTATCACGGCTTAAGCGTGTGACCCGTAAAGACTCGATAACACATAGACATGTTCGGGCACTTACCGAACAATAACAAACAAACATGACCGTGGACGTCCATCATGGCTCATGTGTGTTCCCGATGTATGAGGGAAACTTATAAGTTACTCATTGCACTTATTCACTTAACTTCACGATAACAACGATATCATGAGGTGAGACTATGTGATCTAGTCTGATCATAACACATATAACCCGTTTACCGATATCGTTCTCTTTTCTCATTCATATCCCCGATGCCCCTGTGATAAAATCACACTTTGTCTGGCCAGACGATTGTCATTGGTGATCAGGGGCGGATCCATGATTTGGGCATAGGGGGGGCCAACCAACAATCGTAGATCAAATATTATATATATTGTGTTCTACGATGAAAATTAATTCTCCCATCATATGAATCTTTTTTGCAAAACAGATACATGTTCACTATTTTCGAAATTTGCACATAAAAGCAAAAGGTCAACTGTTTGACTACCATCAATTTAAATTTGGCTACATACAAGATCTTCCGAGTTTATATTTCAATAGGTTAGATCAATGTTATATCTGAATTTTAAGCGTTTCGGTCTCGATGACCATGGACTGAAAAAATCAATATTTTAATGTTCCTCTCATAATTTTCTATCTGAATAGCAAAAATAAACCAGAAATGCAGATATATATCTAATCTAAGCACATGTAACTATTATTACTAAATAATGTGTGAGGCATTATCGCATCAAATCAGATTAGTAGTATTTGTATACCTTGAGTCAAGATAATCTGGTGATAAGTTTAATCTGGTGATAAGTTCCTCGACAATGGTACGAGTGGGGCGACGGGCGACCAGCCGGCAACACGGTCGTTCGATGCATCGCTGATTGCCGAAATACAAACGCGGAGGAGATGAAACAATTGCATGGATGGGTTTTTCCGTGGTGGCTGGCGGAGATGCCAGAGCACAGGCGGCAGCGGCGCCAATAGGTCAAACTCTCAGGTGCTCGTATGGTGTGGATGGCTCGACCAATCAGGGAAACACGTACTACCTCCGATCCATATTAATAGGTGGTAAAGTGGATGTATCTAGACATGTTTTATTGCTAGATACATCCACTTCACCACCTATTAATATGGATCGGAGGGAGTACCTAACTGTATAGATTTTTTTATGGGAAACCTAACTGTACAGATAAATTCAGATCGATGGAGGAAGTTGGGAAATCGCTTGTTGGGCTTGGCCTGTGTGGTAGTAGTATGCATTTTTTACATTCATGGCCGTAAACAGATGCTACAATTAGTAAAATCCTAATAAGCAATTAGTGCTGGCCCCTGCCGTAATTACATGGGGGTGGCCGATGGTTGAGGGGGGCCTGGCCCCTTCCCGCCCCCTGGATCCGCCGCTGTTGGTGATACTGAGAGTCCAGAAAATATATCCCTCTATCATCTAGAGGAGTTAATTACTAGTCTTGAACGGTCCCAGATCCATTACAGTTTCTAGGGCATACCCAGACATCACGTTATAGTCCCCAGTTACGGCAAGACAGTTGATTATATCCAAAGTATAACTTTCGATCATGCGGTCACTAGATATTCTCATAGTATATGAATTATAGTCAATGTTAACTTTATATGCATTTGCTAAAATACGTGAGATTGTTTAGTCTCTTTTAGCAACAACATACATTTGGGTCGGTTCAGTACTATTGTTACCATAACAACAAACTTTTATGTTTTGCTAGACTTTCTTCTAATTTCATGATTAGCAAAATATGGCCATCTTATAAAACACAAGCTAATCTTAGAGACAAGATTAGAAACTCTTGTTTGTTTATGTATTCACACCCGCACAAAGATTCCCTTTGAAAACCCACTTTTCAAGTACTATTGCGGCTGTAGCATGACGGCATAAACTTAATTATGAAATTGAAGATAGAATAATAACTGAATATTATTGTCCCTAGCGCATAACTCCAACGGCCGCATGTAGGCATTGTAGGCGTGGGCGACAACGGGATGTCAAAGGCGACGAGGGTCGTCCCGCTCGCGTTCGAATCGCTGAAGCCACTGGGCCTAGTTGTTCTCGTCGTTTGCGGAGGGCTCACTCCTTCCGTGACATCAAGCTCTAGCGGCTGGCGACGTAACATTGGAGCCATTTCAGAAGTGGCGACACGGGAAGGCCACCCCTTGGGCAAACGACTGCCCGGAGGGACGAAGAACCCGTACTGGTGGAGCTCCCACGCGACGTCGAGGTCGAGGCTGCGTCCGCCACGGTATGTTGAGCCGTACGCTTCATAGTTGTTTTCCATTGGGATGAACGGCGAGGAGGGCGCGATGGTTGTGGATGTGCACGACGATGAGGACGAGGGGATGCCTTTTATCGGTGGGATAGACTAACGGGTGGTGCGGCGGTGTTAGTGCGACGCGTGGGGAAGCCGCATCGCCAACCCGTAGACTAGCTTTTCCCTAGGCCTGGCTCCGTCGTTAATGCGATGCGTGCCATAGGCACACCACGTCGCGTCCCATCGCCAACCCGTGGACTAGCTTTTCCCTAGGGCTGGCTCCGTCGTTAATGCGATGCGTGCCATAGGCACACCACGTCGTGTCCCATCGCCTGGGAAACGTCCGACGAAGTGAACCACTCTGCACGACGCTATTAATCGCGTCTGGCCGGGAAAGTCACTGTGACAAAAGGCCATATTCATCGGAGTGTATGCCCGACATCCCGAGGAGAACCAATTTTAGGGTAGTCCGAGTGGGGGTAACTTCACTAGTAACATAGATGTCACGTAGAACCAAGAAAATATGGTACGGGATGCGAGACAAAATTAGGCTAAGGACAATTTTGCGTCCGGACCCATTGGGCCTCTGGGGACATGCAGACTTGGACGCGTTCAGCCTACCAAGCGAATAGCCGCCAGTGATGTGTCATCCTCACTCCTCTCGGCAGGGGTGCAGCCCAAGAGAAAATGGGCACATCCTCTACATCATTTATGGCGACCTGCCCACATACTCCCTCCGTCCATGATAAAGTGTACATTTTTTTTTTCCGGCGATCAAATTTATTAAACTTTGACTAACTTTATCGGGAAAAGTACTAACATTTATGACACCAAATTAGTATCAATAGATTTGTCTTGACATGAAGTTTTAAAATATATTATTTTAATGTCATATATATTGCTACAATTTTCTATAAATTTGGTCAAAGTTTAAAAAATTTGACTATATGTAAAACTAGATGTACACTTGTTCGTGGACGGAGGGAGTACTCCGTAGACCGTAGCAAGGGATGGGATGAGATGCACGGGGACGATGACGCCGGCGCGACGCCACCCCGACACGAACTCACGAAGTACGGTCGCATCTCGTCCGTGGTCCTCACCGACCCGGCGGCTGCTGCATCTCGTCTTCGTCGCTGTCGTAGTGGAGTGCGAATGCATGGATTGAACATCAAAGTTGTCCAGCTAGGTTGACAAACTATTTCGCGAGTCTCAGTCATCATGGATCAGTCAACAACTAGCTAGCTGCCTACTCTTGCCTCCGATTATATGGATAGGACCATTAGATTCAGACTAAATGAGGTGCAGCGTACCTGAGTTCTGGATAGGAACGTCGACGACGTGCATGCATGGCTCGTACTCCGTAGCAGATACGCAGCCACCGCCGCTGCCGGCCCTGCTTTTTTTTATGCGACGGCGAACTCGACGAGAAAAAACCGGCAGCAGTACTAGATGCGTGCCTTCAATTAAACAGATCACCACGTTTGTGGACTCGTTTTCTTGGGTCCGCATGCCTGCTACAAACTAGGAATCGGTTTAACGGAATTTCTTATCCGACGTGATTATTCAAAGTAATTAATTATTTTTATCATCAATATCCAAACGGCTTGAGTACGTTCAACCCGGTTAGGGCCCGTTTGTTTCCAGAGTATTTCCAGGGAAAAATGGGGATAATCCCGGCCCAAACCCCAATCCCCGTCCATGTCAAAAAGCCCATTTGTTTGCAGTGTATTTGGCCCGGGTTTTCCCCCAGATTTCCCCGATACCGGCCCGTTTCTTCTCGCAGGCGATACGCGACCTAGGTCTCGCGTATTACCCCTTCCCCGACCCCGAGCGGAAACGAAAGGAACCAGCGGCGGCGTCGGAGGCGACAGAGGTGTGGACGTCGGCGAGCAAGGGAGACGGGAGGGGAGAGAGGGACAGCTTCCGAGGAGAGAGCCGCATCTTCGACCCCTCGGCCCAGCCGCATCTTCCATCCTTGGCTCAACCGCATCGTCGACGACGTCGACGACGTTCTTGGTCCGGCGAACCTTCCGGTACGCGCCTCCCTCTCTCTCCCTACCTCTCTCTCTCCCTCTCCGCGCGCGGTAGGGATTAGGTTGCCTACGGGATTCGATTCGATTTGGTTGGCAAGAGGATTAGAGATAGAGAGAGGGAGGGAGGGGGTCCAGCTCGTAGCTGCTCTTCTGCTGGTGCTTGCTTCTTCAGAGCAACCGTGTAGCTCAGCTGGTGCCCGCTGCTCGTCGAGTATATTGTTCTTCATTTTTTTTTACACAGCCGGTTGTTGCTGCTGATGCTGCCGAGGTGTGAGTGCTCTCCTGCTATGCCTGTCACCACCCGGTTGCTGCTGCTGATGTTACGCCCCATGCGTATTGATTTGTTCATAGTATAATAGTAATAAAAAGATTCTATTGCATTTCCTTGTCATCTTTTAACTCACTATCTATGCATCTCCGCTTCCGTGTTTCTGTTGGGCTACAGTGGCTAGCAAAATTGGTGCCAAAGTAAAACTGAAGCTTGTTCATTCCTCTGTTTTGCTTGTATAAGAGCATTTCTAGTACCCACCACGTCCCGCCGGCCTTCAAATCCAAGATAAGGGGCACGGTATATGAAATGAAATTGTGATAAAAATATAAATATTTATTATACAACAATAGCCATACTTACAAGATATTTTAAATGGAAAAATTAAATTAATAATTCAATATGTCAATTGTTCGGAATGCAAAGAATGTCAATTTTGACTTGAGAGAATTTTGCTTCTATGCCATGGATCGATTTATATTATTATATCATAAAATCTAGATACATTTGCTGTCAAGTTCAGTGATTCGCACAACCTGGATTTTATTTCAAAAGGACAGAAACTTTGTAACAAGTGAGCGATACTTTTTTTTGTGGATCAGAGCGAGTACCATTTTACAAGTTAATGAATCTACAATGTTGGCTTTAGGGCAGTTTCATTAGTTGTTGCTTGTATGAGTGCTCACTGCCTGTTGCTTTTTTTTTGTGAGGCAGCTGTTGTCAGCATGAGAGATCCATGTTTTTTTGCTAACTTTCCCCTGTTTCCTAATAATAAAAAGTCAGTGGATAGCAGTGCTATTTTTAATCATCTTGATAATAAAAAGTTGTGGTTACAGTTCATTTTACTGCTTCTTCAGTTATGCAAATCCAATGGATTACAGGATTAGCTTGTAATAGAGCTCTGAATGTGTAGACTTGCAGAATTTATCAGTTTGAACTTGTTCTGCATGGTTAACAGTTTGAGAAGGTGTCTTGCTTGTTCAACCTCCATCCTATTTTATCTAGTATACTTCATTGTTAAGAGAACATGTAGCTAAAAAGGATAGCAATGCCCCTTTTCATGCTCTGCTCTGTCCGAGGTAATGTGAAGAAGTGGGATAGACCAAACTGCGTTCTGCCGACAGAGATATTTGGTGTAATAGCATGAGAGTAAATGGCAGGGAATTGAGTTAAGAAAGGACCTTTAGTAGTCCATTTATCCTTCCAAAAAGGTGTGCAAAATCTGTTGCCAATTTGAACACAGGTTCCCACCAAGTCACTTATCCAATCTGTTCTACCAGTGTGCTGCTACCTTATCATGCGTGATTGAGGTTGTTCAGTAGTTGTCGGATTACTGTTACTGTTTGCGACAAGTTTGATGCGGCCATATCATGGTAGTCTTGTACCTCTTGATGTTCTTTGCTTGATTGATTTGCCTAGTAGCATCTTGAGGACCCGACTTCACTAATCTGGTTGGACATTAGAGGTTGGCCTGGTTTAGGTTGTTTAACCTGGTCGATTTAAGGCTCCTTGTCAAAAATACTGCATCCACTGATGAGCACAGTATAGCGATGCAGCCGCAACCACCAGTTCTTCGGTAATACAGACAAGATGCCTTGATTCTTGGTGTAGTGTCTCCATCACAGGTAATACAGGCAAGATGCCGGCGTTGCTTGTATACGTTTATCTTAAATTTTTCTCCACCAAGACAAATTTCACTAGCTCTGAACACCTGTAATGCTGAAGTAGTATATATAGCTGCTATAGGTGTAAGAAAATGAATGCTACTGGGATGTGCATCTATGCCCTGATGTGCTCCAAATATATCGGCACTGGGAAAACGCCACGCAATGCCACAGGTGATACATGTGGCCCATGCCCGCGTGGAAATTTCAGAAAATGTTGCCCCGAACAAAAATCCGATGGCCGTTTCAACTTTTCAAATTCTAGCACACTGAACAGCTGGGTTTTATTGATTACTCCATAGCATACCAAATTCCACAATTAGCACTGCATTTTCTGAAAAATGTTTGCATGATATCCATGGTCTATTGTGTGTTGTGATGTTGTCTGTCTAACTGTCATGTACAAGTGATTCCATCTGAACTCACCTTGTTTTTCTTCTCCTTATTTCATCTTTTCCCTACATCTTTGCCCCTGTGAATTCTTTCGTGCAACTGGTGAGGTATTCGTAAAGATTGTGAGATAGTGACCCTATCATTTACTATATTTCCTATGGAATTTTGTGCAAATGGTTGTACTTTATTAGCTAATAGTGATTTTGCATAAGAAAAGCCCCCATCTGATTCTGCATGTTAACTGAATGGATAGATCCTTCTAAACTCTTGGTTGTATTTTATTTGCTATTATAATTTCCCCTAAAAAAAGTGCTAAATACATAGTAGCAGCATGAATACAATTCTCTGGTCTGGGGGCCATGGCTCCCCTTGGCCCCAACTAAGCTCCGCCACTGATCTTGATCATGTTATACATTAGAAGTTGTCAAATTACAGATAGAAAAATCAAATTTATCCTTCCTTCTTTTCTCTTAATTAATCAAAATATTGATTGTCCGTGATGTAGGATGTCATCTACTCCGGCTTAGCTTGCATGGATTTACCAAGGTTTTCTTCATCCGCGTCATGCGACATACTCTGGATACAAGAGACATACTCTTCATCCGCGTCATGCGACATACTCTGGATATCCGTCTGGGGCAGGTTTTTGTTGCCTAGATGATTGTAATAATAATACTGTTTGGATTATTGTAATATTGCCTAATATCCAGACTATTGCCTAATATCTTTTTTTTGGGTCTTTCTAAGCCTACATATTCGTCATTGACGTCCATACTATATCTCAAATGCCAAATCTTTCAGAGAGCCTTTTTTTACAGCTAAAGAAAATACTATGAATTTTCTAGTGCAGAATTTCAGTTTTTCAAATATCCACATGTTCCATTGTCAAACTACTACTGAAATTGTATACATTCAGAACAGAAAGTACATTCAGAACCACTGCCCTGGCAAGTTACGTGGATTGTATACATTCAGAACATTTTCTAGTTCGTGACAGGCAGCTACGTACTAGCCGCCAAGAGAGGCCCGCTGAAATTTCAGGTACCTGTGCTGGTGCGGGATGGGGATTAGGATTAGTGGGGATTGGGTGTGGGGAGGGGTTTCATCCAATCCCCTAGGGGATAAACCCCACTAATCCCCACCAACACACTAGCAACAAACAGGGCCTTAGGTGGTGGGTAGTGGTGGATCAAGAAAGAGGCACATTACTATGAGCTTAATGAAAATTGGCACCTAGCTAGGTGCCTCACATGTTAAAAAAAAATCCCTTCAGGCTCTGTTTGGTTGTCGGTGTTTTGAGCAAGAAATTGGAATCGAGTTTCCTAAATTCATCAGTTTGGTTGTGTTCGGAATTAAATAGATTTTCTAATGCTCGACATTAGTTACTGTTCTGTCAGGTTGTAAATCATCAAAAAAATTATAAAGATAATATGTTGATATCAAAGATAATAATTACACCCAGCTTTTCAACAACATAATATCGAGACCTAATAAAAAATGAATACATATAGCCAAAAAGATAGAAGAAAAAAAATCTGCTAAAGCGATCAACGATTTACATGAGCAATAACCAACCATCACCGAGTCTCTCAAAATTTTAGCACATGGGTTTTAACCCTAGAGAAGATCCGAACTCTTCCGACAATACCTTCAACAAGGGTCATTGCCAGGTATTGCCAATGAAGGTCAGATCTAGGGTTTCACCCTAAAATCGAGACTCGGTACACAAAGAGCACCACCAAAAGAACTCATTCAACGCTGTTGTCTTGTGCAAAAACACCGATCACCAGGCTCACAGACGTCACACACACGGTTTTGACGTGTAATCCGCGCAAACAAAACCATCTACGCAGAACGGGATGCGAAGCAAAAGTCCTCATCCCATCCAATTCCTTGACATTGTCATCACTTAGCAGTCTCGAGCTCGATATGAGCCATCAAGACCCTCTGACCTTACGAGCAAAACCTACTTGACGTTCCCGCCCCTATCAGCAACCTAGTAAACACGAAGGTGATGCTAGGGCGTTCCCGAGGGTGTGGACATCATGCAAGGTGGCACAACACGCCACCTCAATGCCCCATGGCTTGAGTATAGACACGCACGATCGGAACCCATCCGATCCCGAGGTCCATGAGGGCACAACAGCGTGTGTAGACCGACAAGCTTAGAAGGTTCAGACCATGGGCAACAGACTGACGTCGGCCTGTGGGAGACGTGTCCTTTGGGGGATGAAAGCCCTCCAGATTGACCACACCGTTGTGTAGCATGGGTGCCCCAGGAGTAGCTGCATGGAAGCAGACGAATCACAAGTATCCTCTAACCTCTATAGCCTATGGTAAATCGTAGGCGGCCAGGTGCGTTTGCCCACATGCCTCAAGGCCATCAGCGCGGAGCTAACCATCCCCATGCCACCGGCTCATAGATCATCACTAATTAGATCAAGGGAGGCTGGCGGAGGCCAAGCTGAGATCCAACAGCAAGGAGTTAGGGCTGAAGACAACTAGGGGGAAAAGGACAGCGAGAAATGCCCCGTTGCCATCGCCCGCCGTCTGACGGACTCCTCCGACGGCGACATGGACAACAAATGACGTGGAAGGAGGCCTCTAGGTGGTGATTGTTAGGCTTCCAGAGACGCCTGTATGGGGCAAACACGGGAGGCGTGCGGCTTGTCATATTTTTTTGCCATCATATATGCATCGTATTTCGTGCATCTTTAAGTTGCAAGTTAGGTTGCAACTAAGATTATTTTTAGTTGCAAATGAGGTTACAACTAAGGGCAATTGGTTTTACTACGTGAATGATGATGTACATTAGTTGCAACATGGGAGGCAACTGAAATTCGGTGACACCACCTAACTGAGAACCAACTTAATTCTAATTTGACTGAGAATTAGTCACACCCATATAAAACTGGAATTGGCAGCCCAATTCCACGACATCGAACTACTCCTACAACCAAAATATGCCTTCTCCAATTGAGAGCCACGCCCCCTGCGAATTGGGTGAAATGGCTTCTTTATCATGTAGATGCCCAAATCCAACAGATGAACATCCAAACCGAAAACTGGAATTGAATGCTCTCATTGATTCCAATTACCAATATCTTGCACAACCAAACAGAAATTTGGAATCGATTGCTCATTTCAATACTTCCACTGATTTGATATTGGCCTCAATTCAATTCCATGTCGTCCAATACAGATATATACAAAAAGAGCCTTGTTGGTAAAATTAGATTGGGTCTCTCTCAGAATCAATCTATGTCTCATTAATTTACAAACGCCAACTTCCCGGGGGTCCCGTCAAGTTTCTCGTCCATGTGTTTGAAATGTCTCAACTTTCTCATCCATGTGTTTGAAAGTTTTTCCGTGCACTCGTTGAAAAATCTGCACATGACTTGTGACGGGCGTTCAGTCAAGGCCGTCGATTTCACAAGTCTACGAACTGTAGCCGTCAGCTAGCCGCCTCAGGCAAAAACAAAGATAGTACTAAGACAGAACGGGGCAACTCTTCCCCAAAAAGAAAAAGAAAAAGAAAACGGAGCAACTGTATTCGATGTCTGTTCAGTTCGATCCATCACACTGTGGCTGATACACCTATAAATACTACTCCTCGCGTGATGGTTGTGAATCAGACCTTACTCAGCGCTTCTTCAACGGGTGCAACGTACTGTAGCACACTCCTCATCCAGACTCTCGTCGTCCTCATCCACACTCCGGTCCCAAGGCTCGATGGCGGCTCAGAGCCTCACCCCCATCCGTTGCAAAGGTAAATCAGAGGGAAATTATTCGTGCATGCTAGTGCTAGTCGTCTGCATATGCTCGAGCTGTTCTTGTTTTTACCGACGCTTGGCTGCTTATTCCTCCATCGATGATGCCAAGCAGCGGCGGTGTGCAGAGCCAACGGCGCGCCGCTCGTCATCGAGGAGATCTTCGTGGATCCACCCAAGGCCTTCGAGATCCGCATCAAGATCATCTGCACCTCCCTCTGCCACACAGACCTCGGCTTCTGGAGTGTCAAGGTACCTACACGGTCGACTCTGACGCCGGAAGATTCAGGAATCGGAAGTAGAATTTTGCTAACTCGATTACTACTTGTGATGATTTCGTAGGAAGGCTCTGGGGTACCAGCAATGTTTCCAAGGATCTTGGGCCACGAGGCCTTCGGGTAAGAGCATCTGTTAACTAGCTAGTCATTTCTGAAATCGGAGCGAACACATGTTTGATTACGGTGCGGCGAGCAGAGTGGTGGAGAGCGTCGGGGAGCACGTGGAGGAGTTCGCGGTGGGTGACACGGTGGTGCCGACGTTCCTGGGCCAGTGCGACACCTGCTCCAGCTGCGCGTCGGAGAGGAACAACATGTGCTCCTCGGTGCCGTTCGCCGTCGGCCCCGGGATGCGGCGCGACGGCACCACCCGGTTCAGGGACGCGCAGGGCGCTCCGCTGCACGACTTCCTCGCCGTCTCCAGCTTCAGCCAGTACACCGTCGTCGACGCCAACCAGGTCGTCAAGGTCAGCCCCGACGTGCCGCCCAAAGTGGCCTGCCTCCTCGGCTGCGGCGCCGGCACCGGTGAGTCTTGCTCCACACGAGTGACCGAACGGAACGGGCCCTCTGATGTTGCACATTTCCCACTGTATAAAGTACTAGTACTACTAACGAAAGAAAATCATCTCATGTTTCTAACTGTGTAATCATTGTCAGGGCTTGGAGCTGCATGGAGGCTAGCCAAGGTAGAACCTGGATCCTCGGTGGTTATCTTCGGACTGGGGACCGTCGGATTGGCAGTAAGTTGCTGCAGGCTGATTGTTATGACAAACCACACCTCTAGTAGATTTAAAATTTCAGTCGGTTGATGCTGTGACTTTTCGACGGTCAGGTGGCACAAGGTGCCAAAATGTGCGGAGCATCCAAGATCATCGGTGTCGATCTGAACCCTGACAAACAGGAATACGGTAAGTCACTTTCCATTTTTATTTCTCGAGAGGAAATATGAGCCAGGGAAAATCCTTTCGCTATTTGATTTCAAGACTGAAGAGGAAACTCTCCACTCGTGTTTCAGGGAAGATGTTCGGCGTGACAGATTTCATCAACCCATCAAAACTCGGGGAGAGTTCAATCGTCGAGGTGCAACAATAGCATAACTCAAACTACGAACGGAGGATACAGTGCCATCATATCACAACTCAGTCGATGCACATATATAGTAGTACTAATTCTGAGCTTAACTTCAGGTGATAATGGAGATGACAGGTGGCGGCGCCGACTGCACCTTCGAGTGCACCGGAGTCGCGTCGGTGTCGGTGGATGCATTCAGATGCACTAAACTGGTCCTCCATCCTTCCTCCTTTGACCAATTACTGAAATAAGATGCACTTTGTGAGAATAATGCCATTGATGCGGCTTGTTATGTTCGTCGCAGGGGAACAGCAAGACGGTCATTCTAGGGATGGAGAAGGACGGAAAGCAAATCTCTCTGTCGCCTAATGAATTTGTGTACGGCAAATGCATCATGGGAGCAATCTTCGGGGGCATCAAGCCCAAGACCGACATCCCAATCCTGGCCGAGAAATGCATGAACAAGGTCAGGGTTTTGTGTGTTTCAGATGATATATTCATTGGAATGGCCTGAGAAACGTGTGCTCATCTGTGTTTGTGTGAATGCAGGAGATTGAGATAGAGAAGTTGATCACACATGAAATAGGTCTGGAAGACATAAACACGGCCTTCGATCTGCTCCTGCAGGGGAAGAGCCTGAGATGCATGATATGGATGGACAAGCTTGTGGCGTGAAGAAACAGGGGACACAGTGGAGGTTCGGAATTGGTCTGATGCAGCGACAAATTGTGTTGTTTATTTGAGCAAGCCTGATTTCAGCATGCCACTGGGATATCGCCACAGTAACGAGATCACCAGAGTCAGGCCCAACCATTTGTATTTATCTGGGCCAAGTTGTTAATTAGAGAATGGTATATTTCCGTTATGCAAATGGTAGGATAGAGACATGATTTTGCTCAAAGTATATCTCATGTACCTCTATGTATACTCGTCCGGGAGGCTCAATAATATATGCAACACATTATGTTTAACCTATTCGTTCTCATGACATCAGAGCGGCAAGATACTAGATCTAGCCGCTAAACACGCTTTCGCACCGTGCCGTCCCTAGGGAGGTCGATCTCTATGATATCTATCGGAGGCCGCTCAACCTATGGCAGGTTCATCCACCGATCAAGGATTGGCTGCCTTGGTGTGTTCTGTTTCTGATCTCTGGATCATTTTTCTCTTGTTTGGTCACTATGTTGGCTCTTCTTTTCTGTTCGACCATCATGCGTATGAATTCATTTTTTTGATGTGTGGTTTTCTGGCTGTGTGGATCTTCGGGTCTTCAAGGAGCTTTATCGACGGTTGTTCATTCTTCTTTGTCTCTGGAACAGATGTGGTCTTGTCGACCCGTTCGGCGACTTTCCGTCCGCAACCAACAACGTTAGGTCGGCTCTGGGAGTAGCAGCAGGACCAGTGCGCCCTCGACACGGTCTGTAGGTTGAAGACGAAGGACATCTAAAAAAATCGTTGTAATTTCATTTTTGTTGAGATGCTTTGTACAGTTCGATATTTCTTTTAATGCGAGGGTCCTTTTCGCAAAAAAAATATCAAGATGATATGAAGTACATACGACCTCTCTAACAATACCATGCCAAGAATTAGTCGAGACATTGAGGATACACACAACCAAATTATTAAAAAAAAGGTCGTGACCGAGGGTTAGGCCCAAGAAGTCAGAAGCAGTGCAACACATGACAACATAAATCGCCACTTTTGGCAACACCAAGACTTCGAGAAATTTTCTCCAACAGCAAGGAAAAGACACGTGAGGGTCGTCGTCAATGGACCCAACTAGTAGAGCTAGATCACGGGTTTTCACCCTAAAGACATATCTGAGCAAGCTCCAAACAATACCTTCAAGAAGGGAACAAACCGTCATTGTCAGGTTACCCTGAAACTTGAGATCCAGTATACAAAAAGCATCACTAAATCGTAGTCACCTATGTTTTGCCTCTCCCACTTGTGCAGAAAAATCCCATGGTACAATGCCCTCATCGCCAAAATGGGCACACATGTCATGGACAAGGGCGGAGGCAGGAATCAAAAGAAATTCATGTTGAGGTGGGCCGATCAACTGATAATGCCAAAAAGAATCACCAAAATCTGAAATTTCCAAGGATACAAATTCTTTGGGGGGGGGGGGGGGGGGGGGCACGACACATGCTAGTATCCTTGCCTCCGCCCCTGGTCATTATGAAATTTAAGGACATGCCGTAGTGATTTATCATTCTCTTCTATGGTTCCAATGACCGTCTACCGGTGTATATTGGATATTTTGCCGAGATTTGATGCTTCGTGCATTAATGCGAGTTCTCTACTAGCGAGATCTGCTGCTCTATTCCATCCATCGAGGTTTCCTTGCCGTGAAGACTGGACCATCCTTGTATCATCTTCATGGTAATCTATACAGTCCTGCATTCTTCGATGCGTGGAACATCGTTGTTGAGCAAAGTATACCCTCTGTGGCAAATCATTCTCCTCCCTCTCCCACTATGTAGTGTTGGCATGTGGGGGCTCGAACCCTTATAGCCAATTGTAGAAAGAGAAAGTCTGGTAATCATCTGAAGGATAGATCCTCCATACCGACTCACAACGCGTCACGTGCACTTTCATGATCCAACGCACGCGTTAGGTCCACCCCTAACTCTTCCCATACCTTATCTCTTCCATTATTCTTCAATGTGAATCATTTTTTCCATGGACTTTTCTCTCGCTATGTCCTGGAGGACCTCACGCCGCTACTTGATGCTATAGTTAGAACTCTCATCGTCGCTCTGCCTCTATCCACCACCATGCTTGCCACTTTTTTATGAGTTGACGCATAAATCGCCTCTCCCATGTCCAAATTCTTGCGCAAGCCGGCGCCGTCATGCTCCGAATGTGTTGGCGGAGCTCCGAAGGGATGGTTGTGCAGCTGCAAAGGAGGGTCATGTCTCATCGCTTTGCCGCGAACGCCCCCCCCCCCCCTTGCTACAAATGATGGTCGTCGCAGCTGCAAATTCCAGACCCCGGTGCTACAAGGGTCTAGCGTGGCCGGCCGCTTTTTGATGCAAAGCCCGACCGTCATTGCTACAAACGCTATCCGCCACTGCTATAAAAGAGGCTCACCATTGCTTCAAAGGTTGGCCTCCGGTGCTACAAGGTTCCACCGCAACCGACCGCTTTGCTGCAAAGGCTGGCGCAACTGCTACAAAGGGGGTCGTTGATGATGCAAGGTCTGCCGCAACTGACTGCTTTTGCTGTAGAAGACGTCTTTCGCTCCTACAAACACGGGTCTCCACTGCTACAAAAGGGATTCAGCAGTGCTACAATGATGGGATGGATGGCCGCTTCTACTTGCGTAGCTTCATCGTCTTATAGCTTTGTGTGTATCCGTTATGTGACAATCGCTAATCCTTGCATAGTTTCGATTATAAGACTTCATCTTGTATAATGATCACTTCAGATTTGTGAGATTTCCCTCCATTGACTTTCCAAACCTCTCATATTGTTCTCTTAGTCATAACATCCTTGTGGCAATATCATAAGATCTCGCTCACTTGTTGAGTAAAATTTTGAAACAGTTGATTCATGGAGTTCTTGTTTATATTTGAATGGATCCTTTCTATGTTATGAAAAGTTGCTTGATGCTTGAATGGAAGTATAGACTTTTGCACTTGATACTTAAATCATCTGTAATGAACTTTATATGGTTACATGTCTCCAAAAACATAATTCATGAAAAGATTTGACTTATTGATCCATCTCGTTTACTCATTGTTTATTTACTATCAAATAAAAAAAAATCCTAGAATCATTTGATCTCAGTTCACATGCATGTGCATTAGTATCTCGATCTTGACTATGTTGGTAGCATGTCACCAAAAAATATTATTATTATCATTTACCTACTCGAGGACAAGAATGAATTAATTTTGGGGATGTTGATACGTCCAAAACGTATCTATAATTTGTTATTGTCACATGCTTGTTTTATATCAATGCCCTATGTTTTTACTATAGTTTTATATTATTTTAAGTTATTTTCCTAGACTAGCCTATTGACAAGATGTCCAGAGCTAGTTTTAGTTTTTCTTCTATGTTTACATTTTAGAAAATCCCCGTAGAAAAAGTCTAAGAAAATCCTGGAAATTGCAGAATATTTATTTTCTCAACGAAATAAAGATGGACTCCAAAAATCTCCCGGAGGGGGGACACGAGGTGGCCAGGCGAGTAGGGGTGTGGCCCCACCTAGACCCGTGCCCCCAGGTCGCCTGGTCTCACCAGGGAAACTCTCGGGGCCTCTATTCGCCTATAAATTTCCTCTGACCTAAAAACGCCGAAGCGGTGATTATTTTTAAGGAAACCGAAACGGAACTGACTTCACCTTGAAGGTCCAATATAGGGCTTCTGTATCCTTTCTCCAACACCCTATCGGAAGGGGAAATCGTCACCGGAGGATTCTTCGTCGCCGTGATTTTCTCCAGAATTATGCGTGAGTAGTTCATCCTAGGACTACAAGTACAAAACAATATCTAGATTGTGTTCTCTTCTCCTTGTGCCACCATGTTTAGATCTGGTGAGCTTCCTAAGATGATCTAGAGCACTGTTATATAATTGTTATATGTTGTGTTTGATGGGATCTGATAAATTGTGAAGTTATGATCAGATTGTTCATGTTTCTTATATGATATTGTTACTATTATTATTGTTGGATGTATACCCAACATGCAATAATATTTGTACATCTGTTTCATAATTATGATTCATGTTACTTGATACGTCTCCAACGTATCTATAATTTCTGATGCTCCATGATGATATTATGCCAATTGCTACATGTTTTCTCCATTCCTTTTGTCATTTTTATCGATTTTCTGGACTAACCTATTGAAAGATTCCATAGAGCCAGTTCCCTGTTTTCTGCTGGTTTTAGTTTCAGAAAAGTTGTTCTGGAAATATTCTTGGAATTGGAAAATTCTAAACCCGGAAGTCTTAGAATTCCCGAAGGTTCCACGGAGTCCCGAAGAGACCCGAAGAGGGGCCACAGGGGCCCACACCATGGGGTGGCGCGCCCCCCCTTGGCCGTGCCGAGGGGTGGTGTGGGGCCCCCAGGGCTCCACCGCCTTTTCCCTTTCGCCTATTTAACCACCTCCGAAGGAAAACCCTAGACATCTGATCAAATATCTCCGAAAAGTTCCGCAGCCACCATCATCGTCAACCCTATATCAGGGGGTTCTGAAGCTGTCTCCCGACACCCTGCCGGAGAGGAGATCATCACTGGAGGCCTCTTCATCACCATGACTGCCTCCGGAGTGATGCATGAGTAGTTCATCCTTGGACTACTGGTCCATAGAAGTAGCTAGATGGTTGTCTTCTCCTCCTATGCCTCAATGTTTAGATCTCATGAGCTGCCTAACATGATCGAGATTGTTCTTATGTAATTCTATGTGCTGTGTTTGTGGGATCCGATGAATATTGAACTTATGACAAGTTGATTATAGCCTTTATTGCATATGTTATTTGTGATCTTGCATGCTTTCCGTTGCTAGTGGTTGCTCTGGCCAAGTAGTTGCTAGTGACTCCAAGTGTGAGTATTTATGCTCGATAGTGGGTTCATGCCTCCTTTTCGCATGTGCTCGAGTGACAGAAACGGCCCGGGGGAGGATGTGTTGTTTCCACTAGGGAGAAAACAGCGATGTGAGTGCCCGCGTGTACAATCATTGCTTACATTACACACATTGCTTAATGCGATCATCTGTTGCTTGCAACTTAATACCTAAGGGGGTTCGGATGATAACCTGAGGGTGGATTATTAGTCATAGATCCAGCTGGATTATGGTCTATGTATATTGTTGTAATGCCCGCACTAAATATCATAGTAGTCATCATGTCATGAATGTGCACTAGGTGCAACCTCTATTTTTCAATTGCCTAGCTGTAATTTGTTCACCCAACATGCTATCTTTTATGGAGAGACACCACTAGTGAACCTATGAACCCCAGTCCATTTTCCTACACTGTTACACAAACCTCTACAATTTCCTGCTTTTCTTTACTTACTGCAAGCATACACTATTTTCCACACTATACGTCTAATCTTTGTTTTCAGCAAGACCGGTGAGATTGACAACCTCACTGTACCGCTGGGACAAAGTATTTTGGTTGTGTTGTGTGCAGGTTCCGCGTTGTTGCTGACACCGGTGAGGCGCCATCACCACCGTCAGTGGCATCAACCGTCCGAAGATCCTCTTTCTCCTAGTGGATTGATAACATTGGTTCTTAACTGAGGGTAAATTCCTACCGCTGTGCTCATCACACCCTCCTCTTGGGGTTCCTAACACGCTTTGCCAGCATCATTACTACGCTATAACTGTCGTGGCGCCTGAATATGAGATTCATAGGAAAACTCATGCTCCCGTGTAGTGACATGAACAAAGATTTCAGACGCTAGTCTTGCCTTTTCAAACTAATTTTTTGCATGCTTGATGACTGTGTTTTCCTGGTCATGGACGTAGTTTACGTTAGCATCAATGAATAGTATTGTTGGAATGGAACAATATGGCTCGGTATACCCTAGTAGTTGATATGCTAAGAGATTTTGTTGCAATCTCTTTTGTCCTTAGTGACATATCACAACACTGTTATATTACAACATATTCTTATACCATGAGGTTATCGGGTTGCATATTCTGTAGGTTTTACTTTGGTACTATCAAGTGTCACACCGTAAACTGGGTTCAAACTGCTATCCACTGGGTAATTCTAAAGAATTATATTACCTCGATGTTCTGAGATGGGAATTACTCCTCCGTAAAAAAAAGATACAACCTAGGCCACTTGGTATTCTTGATCCATATGTTCCGCAGAAAATGCATGATAATGATACATCATGTCGGTTATCATAATACAACAACAGAATCTTACTGATTAACGAGATAAGACAAAGGTATAGTGAACCGAAGATTGTTTCACGGCAATACCGGAATCCATAATCTTGGGTCAGTTCGCTATCGCGAGTAATGGGAATATTGTATAATAACCAAGATGTTCAACATAGTGTTTTTCGCATAGTGAGTGGAAGTCAATATGGTATTCCATGGCTCCAATATTGATTATTGAGATGGAAAGAGTTTCTGATGTCATGTCCATACACTATCGAACCTGCAGGGGTAACACACTTAAGTTAGGTATCATTTATGTGTATATTGGTAGGTCCGGATCAACAAGGAGTATCATCATAATAGTTTTTTCGCGTGATAGATATATTATATTTATCAGAGAGAATTTAGTATATGGGCATTCGATGTCCCAGAGTAATAGAAATAGTTTATATTACTATCAAAATTTATTCCGGAATTTTTTTGAGAGAGAAACTAAGTTGCATGCTTGATAGAGCATGTGCAGGGGACATAAGATGTCCCGGGATGATGGAAATATATTTCTGACATTGTTATATAAGGTCTATGATTTTATCTATAGGGCTCATGGCGTTCCGGAATAGTTTCGGGCAAAAACCAAGAAGTAGGGAGTGCCGGAAGGGGTAGAATTGCCCCTATGGACGCACCCATCATTTGGGGGCTGCTAGGTGGGCCCAAGGGCCACATACAAAGGCGCACCACTCCCCCTGCATCTTCCTATATATTTGGTTTTGAATGGAAAAGGAAAAACCGAAGGTAAAAGGAAGGGGAAAGGAGAAGAGGGAAAGGACGCCCCACCCAAGAATAGGACTCCTAATCCAACTTGGAGTCCAATCCAAGTTAGATATGGAGGTGGTGTGGCCACCTCCTTTGGGTGCGGATTTAGGGAGGAAACCTCCCCCTCCCAAGGCAAGTCCCTCTCCTCCTCCACCTATTTAAAGGACCCCACCCCATGGGATTTTACACATCAATTGGCTGCGTGCCTTTTATCTCTCTATGGGATTAGAGCCTCTAATTAGAACATGTAATTAAATCCCCTCTAATTGAATTAGATCTTCTTATAATTGGGGGTTTAAGGTGTCCTCTCCCAATTAGATCTAGTTTCTAATTACTCTCTCTCTCATGTGTTGAGAACACCACCTTCTTATACACCTGTAGTGCTTAGTCCTAGACGCCGAAGCTTTGTCAGAACTAAATCCGACTTATGTGTGCGAGCTCTCAGAGGGGTAACACATGAGACCCTCATTCTGTTGATCGAGGTGATGGATATAGGGAGTCAACAACATACGGCTTGTGCGCGAGAATCTTCAACATGCTTCATCGACATCATCACTGACATCTCTCCCGCATCTACGGTGTTGGTAAACAATCTCGAGCTAGAACTTGAAATTGTTATTCACTTGTATCTTCATAGATAAATCTTGGTGGTCGCGTAGCATGCAAGGAGAAAATTTTAAATTCCAGTACATGCAACCCGATGACCCACAAGTTTAGGGGATCGCAATAGTCTTCAAGGGTAAATATAGCCCAGTTTATTGATTCAACACAAGGGGAGACAAAGAATATTTATAGGCCTTAACAACTGAGTTGTCAATTCAGCTGCACCTCGAAAATAACTTGTTTGACACAATTTATTAGTAGTAACGCTGATATGGTGACATCAGTAGTGTGATAGTAACAGTAGCAGTAAAATAGCAATGTAGTAACAGCGAATGCAAACGAAGTGGACATCAGTGCTAAAAACACCGTATGCATAGGTATGGATGTACGGGTGTTGCATGAATGAGATAAACCATGTAATAGACTTAACATGGTGCAGCACAAATATACAAGAGAGCATCCAAGTCACTAACAATCATAGGAATGTATCCAGAAAATAGTTGTACGTGCTTGCAATAAGAACTTGCACAACATCTTTTGTCCAACCATCTCGTTGCTGCGGGGACAATTTGGAACTAATGTTAATTAAGGTACTTGTTTCACCAAGTACCGGATCAAAACATTAACACTCAATGGATACATGTAATCCTCAAACTAAAATCCATCCAATCCGATATCCCAACCTGTCACCTTGGGTCTCGGGTTCCGTACAACAATAGGTGCATACAACTCGTAGATATGACCCAAAAATAATATTTATATTCATGAAAACATAACATGTTCAGATCTTAAATCATGCACTCGGGCCCTAAGTGAAAAGTAAACACTCCAAGTTGCAACAATGATAATTAACAACAAAAGTGGATACTAGGCATCATGCCCTATCAATCTCATGAGCTATTACATGATCAATCACATCTAATCCGTACCACCCCCTCAGCCTACAGCAGGAAATTGCTCACAAATCAAAGGGGGAATCATGAATGGTTAATGGAGAGACGTTGGTGATGATCTCCCCCCGAATCCCCGTCCTGACAGGGTGCCAGAATAGGAACTTCTGTCTCCCGAACAAGAGTTTTGGGAGACGGCAGGGGTGTGTATCGTATTTGGGAAAATCCTTTTGGGTTCTCCGTTTTGGTGGCGAAGCGACATCGGTACCAAAGAAGAGCCCTAGGGTGGTCCCATGACACGAGGTGACCCCTAGAAGCGGTCAGGGGCCGCTCCTGGCACCATTCTAATGTCCCTGGGGTCCACCGCCATGTGCCCTTCTGGCTCCGGCAGTCTTCCAATGAAAAATAATTTCTATGATTTTTTGGCAATTTTCCGAGAAAGTTGATTTCTGCACAAAAATCAAGGAAACAAATAGCATGCTATGAGAAATAGTGGCAACCTCCTCCAGATGCTATGCACTCTATAGCGTGATAATAGCGTGCTATATCAAAATAGCATTTTGAAAAGAAAAAACTATCAAATATGTTTCAAAAATTGAAGGATTTCAACAAGAATAAATGATATATTCCAAAAATGTCAGAACAATATATGTATAACCACATAAAAAAATGTTCTCTATTTGATTAGATCCTAAATCAACATCCCACGGGGTAATAAGATAGTATAAATTATTTATTCAGAATTATAAACCTAGAGATGCCATCTCCATGATTGTTTTTCATCACCATGAAAACCATGGAGCGAAATTTTCTTCTTACTAAGGTGGAAAATTTGGGCATTTGGCCCGATAGTCTGGAAAAATAATATCGCACTATAACATTACGCTGTTTTAGCGTGATATAGCATGTTATTTTGTGAATAGCGCAATAGCGAGCAAAAGTGTTAAAATTTAGCGTGGACCCTCCAGATATGCTATATTGTGCTATTAACGGCGAAATAGCGTGTTTTTTCATGAAAAAATAGACACCAAGGGTAATTCTGTTGAAAACAACGTCACTCCATGTTAGTTTTATCCAAATCATGCAAATTAGAGAGAAAACAACAAGAAAAGTGTTTGGATAAGTGATACTTCCCAAACGTATCTATAATTTTTGATGCTCCATGCTTATTTTCTACATGTTTTCCCTTTGTTTTCCCTTGTTTTCTATCATTTGTTGGACTAACCTATTAGTAAGATGACCCGGTGCCAGTTTCTGTTTATTTGTTGCTGCATTGTAGAAATAGGTCAGAAATCAAAGAGCTCGGATTGAGCTACATTTTTTTGTGGATTATTTACTCCCCGAAAAACTCCAGGAGCCAGAACGGCAGCCCAAGATGGGGCCCATGGCCCCTAGGTGGGTGGTGGCCACCGCCATCCCCTTTGCCGCGGGGAGGGCCCAACTGGTGGCGCCGTACACCGCCTCGTGTCGCCCTTTGGCTCATAAATTCATGTTTGGCCTACAAATAGAGGAACCGTTGACACTGTTTCTAGAAACGCATCTGAGCTCCACCGCCATCAAAAATCTACTTCGGGGGACAGAAGTTCCTGCTCTGGTACCCTGCTGGGACGGGACAGTGCCCCCGGTGCCATCTTCATCGATCATTCTTCCTCCGTGATGCTTCGTGAGTAGTTCTCCCATGGACTACGTGTTCGTAGCTTTACTGAGTACAATATTCTCAGTTGAGATCCATACGATGTAATTGGTGTGGTGTTTGTTGGGATCTGATGAATTGTACATTATGACCAGTTGTTGAGTTGATAAATTTAGCGATTGCTGCAACCTTGCAATTCTTAATGCTTGTTACTAGTGCACGAGTAGCATGATTTCAGACTTAAACCTTTTATGTTTGCATGAATATATTTGTTGTTTGGATCCTACCTGCAATTTGTATTCACCTATTATAGTCCGGAACCCGAGACCCAAGGTGATAGGTTGGGATATCGGAGGGGAAGGGTTGTAGTTTGAGGATTACATGTGTTCACTAAGTGTTAATGCTTTGTTCCGGTGCTTGGAAGAACAAGCACCTTAATTACCATAAGTTCCTTATTTGGCCCCGCAGCAACGGAATGGTTGGACAAAAAATGTTGTACGAATTCTCATAGAGAGTGGATACAACTATATACGAAACACATGCCTACGTATGATTTACCACCTTGATAAGTCTGTCATGAGTTAGTCTCAATTCTAGTCAATTGCCCAACTGTAATTTGTTCATCCAACGCCAGTTTTATTGCTTGGAGAGTTTCTCTAGTGAAACTACGAACCCCGGTCCATCTTTTACTATTTTTGCTGTTGTTTTTACATGCTTTTACTACTTGTTTTCTTGCTGGTCCGTTTATTATGGATTACGTATATCACTTATTTCACTCTGTATTTCACCACATTCACTATTTCTTGACTGAACCAGTGCATCTATACAATTCTCATTATATTAGGTGTGTTGAGGACACAAGAGAAACATCACCCAACACCACTCCATCCACTTTTTTACTGCACCCTGTGTAACTAATATCTTTTGCTAAGTACATCTCATGTGTGGCTGAATTGACAACTCATTTGCTAAGGGTTATAGGTATTCTTTGACTCCCCTTGTGTCGAATCAATAAATTGGGTTACACTTATCCTTGAAGACTGTTGTGGTACCCTACTGATACATCCATTTTGCATCACTATTTCATATCATAATTTGCTGTTATTCATCGATATATTTCATGTTATGATGCATCCCTTATGTTATTTTATCTTATTTTGCATGTTTTATAATTTTTGGAGAATAAACACCGGGACCAGAAATCTAATGGAAAAAAGCACCATCGAGATACCATATTTCAGAAGATCAGAAGAAGAAGGGGGACACCGAGGGTGCCTTAGAAGTTCAGAGGAGGAGTCCAGCCAGAAGGGGAGCCAGAGGGGGGCACCAGGGGCCCACACCATGAGGTGGCGCGCCCCCTGGCCGCGCCACCAGGTGGTGTGGCCACCCTAGCACACCTATGGGGAATATCTTTCGCTTACTTGGCCCCCAGGGAACCCTAAGCCCCATACCATCATAGAAGAATTATTTCGCCGCACCTCGGGGCGGAAAACACCCGAGAGAGAAAAGCTCTCTAGCAGGGAGAAATCTGTCGGGGAAATTCCTCTCCGGAGAGGGGAAATCATCCCCATCGTCACCGTCATCACTTCGGGCACCATCAAGATCATCATCATCATCATCATCATTACCACCAACACCATCACCCTCATCATCCACCGTCATCCCTCTGTAACAATTAGGGGCCTCTATCGTTGTTTTACATTAGATCTTTCTCCCGGTGTGGATTACTTGTTAGTAGTTGATGCTTGTGAGATTTATCGGTGTTACCACTTTATGACCAGATTGTTATCATCCATTATATCACCTCTGATTATGATCCATATGATGTCTTGTGAGTAGTTCGTGTTGTTCTTGAGGACATGGGAGAAGTCAAGTTGTTAGTAGTGAAGTAATGTTGAGTAATATTTAATGATTTGATATTTAAGTTGTGGTGTTATTCTTCTAGTGGTGTCATGTGAACATCGACTACATGATACTTCACCATTTATGGGCCTAGGGGAATGCATCGTTTATTTGGCTACTAATTATGGGGTTGCCGGAGTGACAGAAACCTAAACCCCCGTTAGGAAACCATTACACGAGGGAGCGTAGGACCCCGGAGTTTAAAGTTATGGTTAGATTTATTTCTTAATTACTAATTATGGGGAAGGACCTTTTGTTATCGAGGTGAGAAAGTGCTATTGTATAGGTCTCGTCTCAGATTTTTTGCAGGAAAATTACTCTCGAGATGGGAAGGACCTTTTGTTATCGAAGAGGTATGTCGTTCGGGGGCAATTAAAATAGTTTCCCTTGAAGACAACACTTCACAAGTGGTGGATGGCCAAAGACTCAAGCATTATATTTCTGGAGATCCTTATAATGAAAATGTTGATTGTATTCGAGCCATGATCCCAGAGGAATTTATTAAGAAGCATATTTCATAAACTGCATAGTCAGTTTTCGAATAGGTATCAGTTTTGGTAAGAAAACGTTCGCGAAACATCTTCTAACTTTTATTTTTACTATTTTTGGAAAATATGAAAAATTATGAGTCGGAAACGAGGCGGAGACGGAGCCCGAAGGCTCCACACCATGGGGTGGCGCGCCCTCCCCCCGGCCGCGCTAGGCTATGGTGTGGATGCCTCGGAGTCCGTCTCCGACCCGTTTTCTCCCAGTACCTTCCTTTCATTGTAATTTTTTTTGCTTTATAATCCCCTGGACCCCCCGTGGTCCATATATCGTTTTCTCGTCGTGTTTTCGTTTCAGGCCATTTTCCTGTCAGGAGTTCGGAGTTTCTAGGTCAAGATACCCTCCTTAGGCTGTAGCATTGAGGATTACGCTGCACGTCGTCTTCGACAAATCGAGCAAGACATTAACGAGGGTGCTTTCGCGGGATGGGCGACGGAAGAAGAGATATATGCAAGGAAGGAAGACATGGTTAACAACTTGAGGGAAGAGATCCGGAGGGCTGCACCAGCGCCAACGAGCAACCCCACCTTTGTGGGATCCATTAACCCTCAGCGTCGCTACTCTCATAATGTGCAGGGGAGCGTGCCTCGGGATCAAGACCCCAACATATTTCCTATGATAGCTGAAGCACACCGGGTCGCCGATCAATTCTGCGAACAATATCGTATTCTCAAGGCCGAGGTAGCAATTCTGGAGGCGTAAAACATTGAGCTTCGTCGTATCATCAAAGGCTTTCTGACTCCTCTCCGAATGATTCCACCTTTATCGCCGCTGAAGAAATAAATCATCATTGGTTTTGGCATCCCCTTGGCTTGTTCCAAGCTTGGGGGGAGTGTCCCGGTATCACATCACTATCTTTCATCTTTTTACTTTTTCAGTAAAGTCATATAACGATTAGAGAAGTTATCATATAGGATGGTTTGTAGTATGGAAGTATCTCTCCTTAGTTGGTTATCGTTGTATCCCTTGGTGTGAGTTGCCGGTTTGAAATATTAATGAGAAGTTTCATCATTTACTTTCTGCACACCTTATTTTAGTTTTCAATTTATGTCATATGGTTGAACTTGTTGTTATTATTCTGTCTCACTCTCGAGATCATTAAGTTAATCTAGTTGGTTTTTGGTAAACTTAGCTTGGGTTCAGTAGAAATAATATTTTTAGATGCTAGTATAAGAAAGAGGAATTTGCCTATTAGCTCATAAACTTAGTATTCACAAGTTAAGATCGCTTGGGTTCTCAATGAATATTGCATGATTGCTTCATTATATGTATATTTGTTTGTTTTCCCTCAACTCTTATGCTTGCTACCCAACCTTGCTAGCCAAAAACTCTGTACTGAGAGGGAATGCTTCTCGTCCATCCAAACCTTGAGCCCCAAAACCGTGCCATTTGTGTCCACCATACCTTCCTACATGTGGTATTTCACCTCCACTCCAAGTAAATTGCTCATGTGTTACCTTTAAAACCATCAAAATTATCCCTGTTTTGTGTTCCTGTTTTAGCTCATGAGGACGCAAATAGAGAATCTTTATCTCACTTGTTGATTGGACTCACACACCTGGACTAGTGGCTTCATCCGCTTATCCAAATGCTAGAAGAGCTCGCAGAGGGGTTTCTAGCCCCAAATAATAATACAAATTCTCTTCACTATTTTTGCCCCTGATTTATCAGTCAAAGCATAATTGTGTAAACAAAAGAGAAAGAGGGATGACCATCTATACCAGTTGCGTCCTTCAATGGGAGCCGCTCTTGTGAAGTCTAGTTGGCTTGTGACGTACTGTATTTTCTGTTTGCCATTCGTTGACATAAACATACACCTCTCTCAAAATTAGACACTCCTCCATGGTTTGTGATTGTTGGCAGGCACTCGAGGATTCGGTTAGCCATGGTTTGTGTAAGAAAGGTTGGGAGGAGTGTCAACCATTTTATACCTCTATTTTACAAAATAAAAGCTCTAGCACATGAGTGATCCATGCTTCCCTCTACGAAGGGCCTATCCTTTACTTTTATGTTGAGTCACTAAACCCATTCCTTTTTGTATCCAGCAAGCATTTGAGTTGTTGTGATCTCACCATCTATATGTTGATTTATTCAATCATGTTTTTCTTCTTTGTTTAGCACATGCTTTATTATCTGAATGAATATTACTTTGAAAGCTATGAATCACTGTAAAAGGATTGTTATAATTAAACATGTTAACCTCTAAAATATAAGCCTTGTTATAAAGACTTCACCTAAGATAAGTATGATATCATTAAATGTTCTCTGACCAAGAACGAAGTTTTCCATCACCAATTTTGATTCTCTCTTTTGCATCTTTGTTTGTGACTCCCGTTACTCGTTTCAAGTTAAGTTATATGAGAGGAAGTTGTTGTCTATAATGATTGGTGCATAGATAAATGTGATGCTTCTTGTCCGTATTTTATTTATCGACTCTTCACTCCATAAACCTGTGGTCATGTTTACTAAGTTCAGTTTCGCTTGAGGACAAGCGGGGTCTAACCTTGGGGGGAGTTGATACGTCCATTTTGCATCACTATTTTATATCATAATTCGCTGTTATTCATCGATAAATTTCATTTTATGATGCATCCCTTATGTTACTTTATCTTATTTTGCATGTTTTATAATTTTTGGAGAATAAACACTGGGACCAGAAATCTGATGGAAAAAAGCACCGTCGAGATACCATATTTCAGAAGATCAGAAGAAGAAGGGGGACACCGGGGGTGTCTTAGAAGTTCAGAGGAGGAGTCCAGCCAGAAGGGGAGCCAGAGGGGGGCCACCAGGGGCCCACACCATGAGGTGGCACGCCCCTGGCCGCGCCACCAGGTGGTGTGGCCACCCTGGCCCACCTCTCGGGGATATCTTTCGCGTACGCCCCCCAGGGAACCCTAAGCCCCATACCATCATAGAAGAATTATTCCGCCGCCGCCTCGGGCGGAAAACACCCGAGAGAGAAAAGCTCTCTGGCAGGGAGAAATCTGCCGGGGAAATTCCTCTCTGGAGAGGGGAAATCATCGCCATCGTCACCGTCGTCACTCAGGGCATCATCAAGATCGTCATCATCATCATCATCACCGCCAGCACCATCACCCTCATCATCCACCGTCATCCCTCTGTAACAATTAGGGGTCTCTATCGTTGTTTTACATTAGATCTTTCTCCCGGTGTGGATTACTTGTTAGTAGTTGATGCTTGTGAGATTTATCGGTGTTAGCACTTTATGACCAGATTGTTATCATCCATTATATCACCTCTGATTATGATCCATATGATGTCTTGTGAGTAGTTCGTGTTGTTCTTGAGGACATGGGAGAAGTCAAGTTGTTAGTAGTGAAGTAATGTTGAGTAATATTTAATGGTTTGATATTTAAGTTGTGGTGTTATTCTTCTATTGGTGTCATGTGAACGTCGACTACATGATACTTCACCATTTATGGGCCTAGGGGAATGCATCGTGTATTTGTCTACTAATTTTGGGGTTGTCGGAGTGACATAAACCTAAACCCCCGTTAGGAAACCATTAAACGAGGGAGCGTAGTTTCCCGGAGTTTAAAGCTATGGTTAGATTTATTTCTTAATTACTTTCTTGTAGTTGCGGATGCTTGGAAGGGGTATAATCACAAGTATGTATTAGTCTTGGATGGGATGGTACATTAGCATAGGTTCACCCACACAACACTTATCAAAACACTAAAGATTATTCAGCGGCATGAAACAAAAGCACTTGACTAAAACCTCCAGTGTGTCCTCGAGAACGTTTGTTAATCATAAGTCAACCCACCGGCTTGTCCTTTGCGGAAGAAAGGATTGGGCTACTTGCTGCATTTATTATTACTACATTTTATTTACTCACACTTTATTTATCTGCAATATCAAAAACCCCTACAAATCTATCTTTCAGTATTTACAGTTATTCTTTCATCGAAACTGCTTGTCAACACCTTGTGCTCCTCATTGGGTTTGGCACTCTTATTTATCGAAAGTACTACAATACACCCCCTATACTTGTGGGTCATCACCTACACTTGTGGGCCATCAAAATGTAGATATGTTCGGGACGTATCAGCTCCCCCAAGCTTAGCATATTGCTTGTCATCAAGCAATTCAGTTGATAAACTGAACGTGATAAAGATAACTTTGACAAACACTTTTCTTCATATGATGTGCATGAATCTTTAACAAGTGCATGATAACTGCTATAAGGATAAGAAAGCTTATGAGTTCATCTAAGCTCATGAAAAGTGCACAAAGAACTAAGGGTTAATAATATGAAATTATAACATCAACTAGATTGATTGTGTATGGTAAGATGGTATCTCGCCCTTAATTGTGGAGCAGATCATAAATGCCAGGGCACCTCTAAATTTTAAGTGGTGACTAGATATATACTTTCAGGAGAAATAATACCATAAACATGCTTCAATCAATAATATTTTGGGACAATTTACATTATACTCAGGATGGCAATTATGCTCTCCTAATAAAGAAGACGGAGACTCAACCTACATCTACAAGAAATACCCTTCGTAGAGATAAGCAGGGATTACTCATGTGCTAGAGTTTTTCATTTTATAAAAGAGAGCTGATACGTCCAAAACGTATCTCCTTTTCCAAACACTTTTGCTGTTGTTTGCCTCTAAACTTGTGAGTTTTATATACTACTAACACGGACTAACGCTGTTTTCAGCAGAATTACCCTGGTGTCTCGTTTTATGCAGAAAAACCAAATTTTAAGGAAATTGCCCGGAAAGGATCCCGAAGTCCTTATTTTACCCGAAGACCCCCGGAGCCAGAAGAAGAGTCGGAGGGGGGAAAGGAGGAGCCCACTCCATAGGCTGGCGTGCCCCCCCTTAGGCCACACCGCCTAGTGGTGTGGCAGCTCCAGGCACCCCCTCGGGCTCCTCTTTCGACTACTTAAGCCCCGTAACCTAAAAACGAAGGGGGTTTGTCATATTCCAGAGAAACACATGAGAGCATCAGAGCCACCTCAAAACTCAATTCGGGGATCAAAAGTTCCTGTTCTGGCACCCTACCGGGACGGGGATTCAGAGGAGATCATCGCCACCACCACCACTTCTCCATCAACCATCCATGATTCCCTCATCCATGTGCGAGTAATCCCCACTGTAGGCTGATAGGGATGGAAGGGATTGGATGATATCGTTCATGTAATAATGCCAGATTGTTAGGGCATAGTGCCTAGTATCCGTTGGTAGTGCTTTATATCATTGTTGCAACTTGTTATGCTTAATGCTTGTCACTAGGGCCTGAGTTCCATGATCTCAGATCTGAACATGTTATTTTTTCATGAGTATAATTATGTTCTTGATCATATCTACAAGTTGGTTACACATGTCATTGTCCGGAACCCGAGGCCCCAGAGTGACAATACTTGGGAGAACCGGAGGGGATGGCTATGATGTGAGGATCACATGTGTTCACGGAGTGTTAATGCTTTTCTTTGGTGCTTAATTACAAGGAGCACCTTAATTACTAGAAGTTTCCTTTGAGTCCCTGCTGCACGTGGTTGGTAGGACAAAAGATGTTGTGCAAGTTTATCATTGCGAGCACGTACGACTAAATTGGAAAACATGCATATGGTTTGCCTACAACTTGGATGCTTTATTATTATTATCTATTTGCAATTCCCATGTTTTGATTATTATATGAACTATCTTATCCATGCAACGCCCGTTCATCCATCGTTATGCCTACCGTATTTTAATCCTGCAGTCTCCCAGAATTGCTACCGCTGTTACTATTTTACTCCTGCTGTTATTTTACTACTGCTACTACTATAAAACTGTCACCACTGATAAACTGTTGCAAGCAAGTCTACTTTCAGGTGCGGCTGAACTGACAACTCATCTTATAAGGCTTATAAATATTCTTTGGCTTCCCTTGTGTCGAATCAATAAATTTGGTTTTTACTTCCCTCGAAGACTGTTGCGATCCCCTATACTTGTGGGTCATCAAGAGCATATTGAAAATATAATTTTGAGAAAGGTGTATGCTTATGTCAACGAATGCTAATAAATGTTATATTATCTTTTCATGTTAAATAGCTTCGAAGAGTGGCTCCCATAGAGGAACGATAACATTCCTCTTCTCCTTTGTTTACACAAGCTATGTTTGAACTGATTTCTCAGGAACAAAGTATGACGAGATTAATTGTTATTGTTGTAATTTATCTTTTGTGGATTGGTAACCCGCTTGCCAGCTCTTTTTGCAGTATTAAGGAGAAGAAAATTATGCATGGAAGTCAAGGGGTGCAGCCATCCAACATGAAGAAATAATAAAGCATTTAATACTTCCTGATGAGCTAAAGCAGGGTCACAAAATAGGTTCAATAATTTTGAAGATTTTAAAGTTAACACACGAGCAATTTACTTGGAATGACAGAGAAATACCATGTATGGGTAGGTATGGTGGACACGTTGGAGTAACTTGGTTTAATGGGGTTGGTTGCACGAGTAGAGCTCATACTCAGTACATGTAAAGGCTAGTAAAATACTGGAAGCGACCAACTAAGAGAGCAATAACGGTCATAATTATGCATTGCGATAAAACAACATTGAATAAAGCATGGATGTAATATTATTACCCTGAAACAAAATATCATTGAGACTTGATAGACTTTTTTTATAGTCTTTAACATGTGTGAGCATGTTCCAAGTCGATCCAAATAAATTCTTCAGAGGGAGATACCACCATACAATACCGCGTAATGAACAAAACAACACATGTAACATTCTGATAACACATTATGCACTCTTAATTAATTGAGACTAGTCATAAGAAAACATAACTACTAAAGCAATATTATACATACAACTATCTATCATGACGAGATAATAAAAGATCATGCTAAGAGTCATATGTACAAAAATAAAGCGAAAAGGGTTCATACCAGCTTTCTGATCACACCCACTTCATCATATATCGTCATTATTGCCTTGTCACCGCACAACCGGATGATATATAGATAATAATAAAACGCAAGTGTCACCGTGGACATGGGCTGAACTATGCAAACAAATGTACAATTAGAAGAAGAAGAGAAAGTATTTTTGTTGTTTTCGAGTTTAATAAAGCGGCGAACGAAAGAATAGAGAAAACACAAACAAAGAAACGCAAAGAAGGAAAATTAAAATAGGAGAATAATGGAAGCAACAAAACAAACAAACAAAAGGGAATATTTTTGGTATTTTTTATTTGTAGAGAAAAGAAAACCAGACGAAGACAACAAAAAAACATCGAAGATTTTTTTTCCTGGTGTTTTCTAAATTTCCTAATCAATAATCAACATCGGGACCGTGGACGTCCATATTGATTCTTACAAGTTATACGAAGAAAAATGCTGAACATGTTGGTTGTTAAGTAAGTTCTTATTACTTTGTGGTACTGATCAATACCTCAGGACGAGATAAATGATAAAACTGTGTTTAAACGTTTTAATCACCTTATCACATTATTCTCGATATCCGGTATGATTCCTTTTACTCGTTACCGTGACATAGTATCCCCATGACTAGTGTCATGTCCTTGTCTACTTAGACTTATTTACCGATACTATTTCATCAAGTGGATCCTAGATGTATCTCTCTATTAACTAATTCCCAATATTGACCTATCATAATGAATGAATACTTCCGTGACCATCCAGTGTTACCCTTTTTTATCACCCAGTTTATGATGTGATATTTAACTTATCAAAATGATACTTATGGTAAACATCATTGAATATTCACATGGTCTAAGGAAGCAAACAAAACGACCAATCTGTGATGATACTATTTAGCAAAACTAATCTCATAGCATCTCAACTACTTGGGTCTACCCAGCCACAAAGTTGAAACAGCAATAAGCTCCCACTAATATTGACATAACAAATGTCCATGACCATGAAAACATGCTCATCTAATATTAATGAGTTTGTCTGCAAGACATGGCAAAGGATTATAACGGTGTGTCTATGTTTATACATGTGCGTATGGAGTTATAACATAAATACATAATACATTAATCATGAAACTGATGTATTTTATTGTCTCTTGGGCATACATTCAACAGTAACACGTGAGACCCCCCAGTCTGTTGATCGAGGTGCTGGATACGGTGAGTCAACAACATCCTTAGCCACAGGATTGTGCGTGAGAATCTTCAACATGCTTCATCTACATCGTCACCGATATTTCTTCCGCATTTACAGTGTTGGTAAATGATCTCGAGCTAGATTTTGGAATTGTTATTCATTTGTATCTTCATAGATAGATGTTGGTACACGCAACCCAATAATTATATCAATGTTCTATTGTGTTACTTATATGCTCTCTGGTGTGTGGTTACTTTAGCCAAGTTATCACATGCATCTCCTAGAGATGGTTTTGTGCTAGATTGCCTCCTTCGTGTGTGAGGCTCGAGTGCCAGCAACGACTAAGACCAAGGATGTGTCGTTACTACTAAGGGTAAAACATCGGTATTTATATCTATTTATGATTATGAATATTTCTTATATTATTTTATTGAACTTAATGCAATTGTTCGTTACTTTTTGCAACTTAATACCATCGAGAGGCAAACATAGGAGAGCACTCAAGGCGGATTATTAGTTATAGATGCATGCTGGATAGCGGTATATATATGTTTGACGTAATTCCTACATGAATAGTATGGTGAACTTTACTTATTATCTTTTTGAGAGACACCACTAGTGAAACTATGGCCCCATGTCCATTCTTTTACATTGATTACAGTCTCGTTTACTTGCTTTTCATCATTATTTGCTCACTGCATCGTTTTATTTTATTGCTCTCAATCCACACACTACATTTAAGTATCTTGTTTAGAACAAGATGAGAAGATTGACAACCTTTCAGAAAGTTATGGGCAAAGGGAATTTGCATCTTGTGTGTAGGTCCACGCCATCAACTATGCAAGGATTTTTTAGTGCCTACCCGGAGACTTATAAGTTCTACTGGTTCGATAAACCTTGGTCACATAATTGAGCAGAAAACTTCCGAGTATGCTGCATAACCTTCCTCTTAGCCTCTCCAACGGGTGGTGACAGTTCATCACATCAGCTTCTAGGGGCGTCAACAAGGCTGTTCGGCTTGATTTCACTGAAATATCGGTGTTGATACTCTTGCCGATGTTGATTGATTGTTTTAATGCTTGTGTGTGTATACGTGGGCTTGGCATTGCAGCTCAAAATTAAAATTATACGAGAACTATTGTTGCTATTTACAGGTACGTGGTTTGATATCTTTGCTATTGTTCTATGCCCGCCTCCAGAAAAATATAAGATTGTGTCACGTAAGAATAAAGAGTTTAAAGATCGTGAAGATTTAGCAAATCTATCTCTACGATATATTGTTTGTTATTATAAATATATGGTATTAATTGTCAAAAAGATCGCCCTCCCCTTCCCTCTTGGTACATCACTAGACCTCAAACAAATTGCAGCCGGACGTCAAATTAATTGGCTCCAAAGCCGCCAAAAACCTTTTTGACTCTTAGGAATATGCAAGGAAAAACCTCAGGCCCATTATAAGGACGACGCTATCCTGCCGGGCTTCGCTTGCGTCTAGCGAGCTCCCTTCGAAAACTCCAATCAGACACCCCATCAGCGATTCCTCGGTTATCGTCTTCTCTCGCCGATGGAGGAAAAGTGCGCCGAGCCCATCCGCTGCAAAGGTACGCCACTAGAATCCATCTCTGAGTTTTTCCGCAAAAAACACCCCTGGATTTGAACCATAGTGATTCAGCTGCGTGGCCGTCTTGTGTTCTCATGCACACGCGCGATGCCTAACCACCGTGTCTCCCTGCCGGCGCCCGGCGACGAGCAGCGGCCGTGTGCAGGGCCGCCGGGGAGCCGCTGACGGCGGAGGAGATCGTCGTGGACCCGCCCAAGGCCTACGAGGTCCGGATCAAGATCGTCTGCACGTCGCTCTGCCACAGCGACGTCACCTTCTGGCGCATCAAGGTAGGATCGCTAAACTCCCATCCCATTTCCATTTTCCCATCCTCTGCGTGTACGCCATTGTTGCTGCACAGCGGTAAACCGAGATTCCGCATGGGCGCACAGTGTGCACGGCCTGTACTGCTCCCCCCACACGTGTGAACACCACTTAATGGCTCGTGCCGGGTACGTTGCAGGGCTCCTCCGGCGTTTTCCCGAGGATATTTGGCCACGAAGCATTTGGGTGAGTGCTTCCTTCCTTCTCCGTCATCGTTCCAAATTTTCCGTGCACTCGTTGAAAAATCACATCTGCACACGTGACTTGTGTACTACCAAAAATTTTTCCGGGACGGTCCCGGCCGTTGATTTTACTGTATCAATCAATCATGCAGCTATATATACGTCATGAATTGGACACATATGTCCACCTCTCGCGATCTTTTGTTTCTGTTTCTGAAACAAATCTACCGTTGCGTGTAAGACGTGAATATCATCTCGTTGTCAGAAGGACACTGGTAAATTATTTAAAAGGAAAATGACATTTGTTCAAGCGATCCTCCACTTTTGCCGTGTAGTGAGCCAGACGATTTGCGGTACGCACGCGCTACACTCGTTTGGAAGGCTTTGCCATCAAATAGGGAGAGGAGTTTTTCTTTCGTGAAACACGTACTAAAGGTAGTCCACATACTCACATTATCGCAGCTACTTTCTCCGTTCCATATTAGATGACTCTCGTATAGATGTATCTAGACATATTTTAATACTAGATATATCTAGTTGAGAGTCGTCTAATATGGAACGGAGGGAGTATTATGTATACTTCTAGTCACTCACACAATGTCTATGGAAGAATAGATTCACGGAACTTTAGACTGATGATGTCGCCATCGACGACTCGCTAGCGACTAGACGTCACCTCCTAATAAAATAACAATCAGTTATCAATTAGACACATAGTGTAACAAATTTAGAGTTTGATCCCGATAAACGAGGGTTACAAACCATCCCATTTCCCTCCGTTTTTATTTACTTCACGTTTTGCGTTTTTCAAAGTCAAACTTTTAAAAGGTTGACCAAGTATATGCAAAAAATATCAATAATTATAATATCAAATAATTATAATATAAATATATATCTTATAAGGATCCTGAGTATACTAAAATATATCTTATAAGTAATTGTTTACAACCGGATATAATTGTTCTTTTAAGCTACCATGACCATGCAAGTGACCAGATTTGTTTATTTGTTGTTGATTTCCCTAACATTAATTTTGTCTTTATTATCAATACTTAATACTAATAATAAGATATCATGGTTATAACGTTGTCTCGATCAGTTACTTAGAATTAGATGTGATTAGGTCATTCACTTACTCTTTGTAGAAGTGCATTAATTAATTATAGGACATCGGAATTTTATAAAGTATAGGTGCCACCGTGCTAGTGTGAATAAATACTTATAAATAAAATAAAAGGCATTTCGATCTTGCACTATGCAGAAATGGCAATAATATTTGGATGCATACCCTCGGTAGCATATAACTGAAAAGAATTATTGTTACTACCACATTAGCCGTCTGCTCTAATCTAAGCACTTAGTTATTGTCAAAATAATCCTTTAGGTAGACTAACATGAGAGTTATGGGCCACCTTGATGTGCCATAAAGCTGGATAGTGCACCATAAAACGTAAGTCCACTCTAGCATGCCTCGCGAGTCAAATGTTAAAGTTAACAAAGACTAAAGACTAATGATGAATCCACTCTCACTAGAATTGTACTAAAGTGAATTCAAGTGTTTGTAACCATCGGGGATGAATGAAAGAGCATTGATATCTTATTGGTGGAGCTAGAGACGGTGACCTCAAAATGTGTTGATGTAACTTTTTGAGTTTGTCAATGTTTGTGTTTCTCATTAGGCCGTAGTGGACTCGCCATGCAATTGAAACCTTCTTGAAGTACTTACGAGGTTCCATGCCAACTCGCAGAAATATAATGGGTATACTTGACTTGAGATACACGAGTTACCTCTATTTTAAGTAAATAGTGAAGGTCACTAGAACTTCTAGAACAAAATCATATCTCAAGTCTTGAAGCTATCCACGGTGTGTGACTGCTAAACCACATGAGCTAGCAGCACTATATCATCAACACAAACATTGTAGCATCCTTCTTATGAGAAATCGACAAGGAAGCATCAAACTTGGAAGGAACCAAGTTATTGCAGTAGCTAAGTCCTGAGTAACATACTCGAGGGGCTTGTCTTTTTTATTTTATCAAATAGCTTTATCAAGCTTGCAAAACATGATGTATTGCCTTTTTACCCCATAGCCAGGCAGTTTTGTCATGTATAGTTGTGTCAAAGTTGGTATAACAAGTAAGTGTCAGGGTCTGGACCTTGGCATGTGAAGTCATACCAACATAACTCGACCACAATTTACGGACTTGCAGTAGTCTGGATTGATATTTAAGTTTGATATATTTAGTTGTTTTTTTATGCAGCGCACGTAGTCATATACTCCTTCCATCTCAAATTAATTGTCGCAAAGTTTGACAAAAGTGGATGTATCTAGACATAATTTAGTGTTAGATACATCAACTTTTGTCAAACTTTGTGACAATTAATTTGAGACGGGGGAGTATTACATCTTCTATGGAAAATAAGGTGGACGGGTATAATTGGTATTCCTAAATTTACATGTATTATTTATGTTTGATTTTTTTTGGTGTGCATCGTTTTTTCCCCAACATTTAGTTCCTCTATGTCCATTTTTTTCAAACATTTAGGGCATCTTTGGTTCATTGGATTGAAATACAACCGCGGAAATAAAATGTCACGACACTTGAAATCCGATACAAATCGAATGCACATAATTCAATAACAGGTGTTGTTTAATTGCACGGCAGGAGATCATGGAAAATTTCGACATGGATTGAGTATATATCATAGACACATAGAAAATTTACGGGAGGTCCCAAATCCTATTGGATTGTTGTGTGGGAAAGTAATCCATGAAGTTTTGGAGGATTATTATTCCCTTTAATCAAATGGACTCTAGGAAAAAAATCTTTGGACTGAAATCCTATACAATTATTCTGAAAATCTTTTGAACAAAGAGGCCCTAAAGATGTTTTCGTTGTTGTACACAAAAGAAACAAACAAAATAAATTGCTATTTGGCTCCGGAACACAAATCCATTATTGGGGGAGGAAGAAGTGTCAGAAATCTTGATATCTTGTGGCCTGCGATCCGTGACAGGGTGGTGGAGAGCGTGGGCGAGCACGTGGAGGGCTTCGCCGCGGGGGACGCGGTGGTACCGACGTTCCTGTCGCAGTGCAGCGACTGCGCGGACTGCAGGTCGACCAGGAGCAACATATGCTCGAAGTACCCGTTCGCGGTGCGCCCGGGGATGCCGCGCGGCGACAGCGACACCACCCGGTTCCGCGACGCCGACGGCAGCCCTGTCCACCACTTCCTCGGCGTGTCCAGCTTCAGCGAGTACACCGTGGTGGACGTGACCCAGGTCGTGAAGGTCGACCCGGCCTTGCCGCCGCCCACGGCCTGCCTCCTCAGCTGCGGCGCCAGCACTGGTCAGTACGCGCGCTCACTGTACTCTGAACGTCTTAAACTGTCTCTATTAGCAGCTTTGATCGGACAGGGTGGGCCAAAATGTTTGGCAGGCGTCGGAGCGGCATGGAAGCTGGCTAAAGTCGAGCCAGGATCTTCAGTTGCTATCTTTGGCCTTGGAGCCGTGGGTTTGGCGGTAATCTGACAGATACATAATTTTGGCTGTTGTAGTAAGTACACGTTTAGCCACTGCATTGCATCGAAACTGACTGCAACATTTCACCGTCAGGTGGCTGAAGGAGCCAGAATCTGCGGGGCGTCGAAGATCATCGGCGTGGATTTAAACCCCGAAAAACAAGAGCTTGGCAAGGCCTTCCTCCGTTTATTACATCACCAAAGAATCCGCTCTGAATAGTCGAGCAATTTTGTTGTCCGACTCTGACTCGTTTCACACGCTGCTACTTGCTTTCTGCAGGAAAGAAGTTCGGTGTGACGCATTTCATCAATCCGAAAGATCTTGGAGAAAGAACTGTTAGCCAGGTGACTGCTGCCTAACTATTCGTTTTTTTTTCCACCAGTGACTAACGATCTGGTCTACCGACGTCGTGCACTGAGACGCCTGTTTTTCCATGGTAAACAGGTGATCATCGAGATGACTGATGGCGGCGCTGACTACTGCTTCGAGTGCATCGGGCTGGCGGCGCTGATGAGCGACGCGTTCCGGAGCTCCCGGGCGGTATGCACGCACACACATTGGTCCATCCGTCATGTAAAAGTGACCTCCACTCTCTGACTTAGCTAGCGATGTTGGAACGTTGCCGTCTTGCCGCAGGGATGGGGCAAGACGATCATCCTAGGTGTGGAGATGCACGGCGCCCCTTTCTCCATTCCTTCACGGGAGATCCTCCACGGGAAGTGCGTCATGGGGTCGCTCTTCGGAGGCGTGAAACCTAAGCAGGATATACCCATTCTCGCCGACAAGTACCTCAACAAGGTTAGATTCAGATACTCATCAAAGATGATCACACCGCTTCTCGAGGTTTTGATTCCGAAAACCTTTTGCTTTTGTCTGACTAGCAGGAGCTGGAGTTGGATAAGTTCATAACTCACGAGGTTGCCTTCAAGGACATCAACACGGCATTCGACCTGCTGCTTCAGGGGAAGAGTCTCAGGTGCACCATATGGATGGATAAGTGACAAAGCTGCATGGATTTTGTAAAACAGACAGAGAACCAGCCAGCTGCTTGGCGAAGTCTGCTGCTCATTTCAGTACGAAATAATTGGGTCTTATTGCTGCCTGAAGTAGTCCTGTGTGTGCACTGCATGTTAGCTTAATGTGAGTAAATAACTCGATGTCATATGTTATCTGAATTTATTATGGTATTTGTTAATTACTTGACTCTCTTCTTCAGTCTTTTCAAAGATTTTTTTTTGGATAAAGGAAGTTTTTATTACTTAAACAAGTATTACTCCTAACCTCAATATGCACACAACCGTAAAAGGAGAACAGAAAAGACGAATTACAAAGAATGAAAGCCACCTATGGTAGTGGAGGTCCGATACACAAATTATGTTGTCATCCATGGTGGGATAAAAAGTCGCTCGCCGTATCCTCTCCAGTCTTACACACCTCCAGCGGTACCCAAGTACGGAGTATATCTGTAGTCCCGAAGATAATCTGCATAATAGGACAATTTTTATCATTAAAAATATTGTCATTTCTACATAGCCACAACGATCAAATAACGTCAAGCGCTGCCAAACATTTTATCCACTCTGTTTAACCAATTGTCAAAAGTATTGTCAATACTTGTTGGTAGGAATTAGGTAGAACCTATCTGAATGGTTGACCATATAGAACCAGCAACCGTACGGTCGAAGAACAAGTGCTTAATAGTCTCGTCGTTGTGACAGAAGATACACTATCTACTACCATGCCAATTGCGTTTTGCAAAGTTATCTTTGATTAATATTACCTCTTGACGAAGATACCAAGCAATAATCTTATTTTTAAGCGGAATCTTCATCTTTCAGATTTTATTATTATTATCAATTGGTATATCTGCTTGCAACATTGCTTCATACATTGAGCTGACCGAGAATTTACCATTAGCATGCAATCTCCATCGAAACTCATCCACTCTCTCAGTCAGATTTACTGCCTCCGATCGTTGGAGGAGCTTATTCCAAGCTGAGAGACGGGGACCAACCAGCTCCGTCCGAAATGACACATTGAGTGGAAAAGTATCCAAAACCTCAGTAATAGTATCACTCTTGTGTCGTCTGTGGACTAAATTGTATAAAGCAGGATACTGTTCTCAGAGTGTGTTATTACCTTACCACTTATCCTCCCAGAACTGTATCCCCGAACCATCTTTAATGAAGAAACAACCATATCGGAAGAAGAATTTCTTTGTTGCCATTAGTCCAGCCCAAAAATATGAGTCACCTGGTTTCCATGAAACATGTGAAACCGAACTTGAGCCAATGTATTTTGTCCTAAGTATAGCTTGCCAAACCCCTTATTTAGTAAGGAGTTTAAACAGTTATTTACCAAGATGGACTCTATTCTTGACCTCGAGGTCACGAATCCCCAGACCACCATGATCTTTAGGGTGGCACACTACATTCCATTTAGCCAATCGATATTTCTTTTTTTACCACCTCCTTGCCAAAAGAATCTTGATCAAAAATAATCTAATCGATGCAAGACCCCTTTTGGTAATTGGAAGAAGAAAATCATATACAGTATCATATTACTTAGAACTGAATTTATGAGAACTAATCGACCACCCAAGAATAATAGTTTTCCTTTCCAACCGCTCAATCTTTTTTGAAGCCTTTCCTCAACATATTTCTATTGGGGGCAATCGTAAGCTTCCGAAAATGAATCGGACTGCCTAGATAGCTGATTGGAAGCTTACCCAAACCACAGCCAAATAACTCAACATATAGGTCGGCTTCATCCCGAGCGTCACCAAAACATAACAATTCACTTTTATGATAATTAATCTTTAGACCAAAAAGCTGTTTGAATGCTGAAAGAATTAGTTTTAGATTCCTAACTTTTTCCATGTCATGATCCATAAAAAGAATTGTATGATCTGCATATTGAAGAATAGACAATCCCCCATCCAACAGATAAGGTACTACCCCTTCAATCTGACCCTCAATTTTGGCTCTCTCAATGATTATGTCTAGCATATCAGCAACTATATTAAATAATATAGGTGATAATGTATCGCCTTGCCTTAACCCTTTTTCGTCTCGAAGTATGTACCAACGTGATTATCGACCTTGATAGCCACACTCCCACCCGAAACAAAGTTATGGATCAGAGAGCGACACTCCTTAGAAAATCCTTTCATTCCGAGAGTTTGCTGGAGGAAAGACCATTTGACTTTATCATAAGCCTTTTCAAAGTCAATTTTTAAGATCGTTTCATCCACTTTTTTCCGATGTAACTCATGAACGGTTTCATGTAGGACCACAACCCCGTCAAGAATGTTGCGTCTTTGCATAAATGTCGTCTGAGTCGGTCGAACCACATGATCCGCCACAGTATTAAGCCCGTCAAGATTGTGGTTTTAGTGAACATTTTAAAGCAGGCGTTTAGAAAACATATAGGTCTATATTGTTGAATCCTATATGCGTCATTAATCTTAGTCAACAAAATCATCTCCCTGAAATTTACGCGAAATAGCTCCAGTTGTCCAGCATGCATATCTTGGAATAACTGGAGCAGATCCATTTTGATTAATTCCCAAAAGTTCTGGTAGAACTCTGCTGGAAATATATCTTGACCCGGTGCTTTATTGTGTTCCATTAGGAAGAACGTTTTTTTACCTCCTCCTCATAATAAGGATCGATAAGGTATATGTTCTCCTCATCGGAAACTTGAGTAATGCCGTCTATTCGTGACTCGTGATTCGTTTTCAAAGAAATACATATACTCCCTCCGATTCTTTTTATGTTGCGTCTACGTTTTTTTTCCCCTTTTTTCCTATTTAGTCTGCGCATTACAATCTTTGCATAATTTTTTCCAATCCCTACCCCTCCCCTTATGCCTCCGCAATAAATGCCGCCATGAAAAGCATATAGCCATGCAACAGGGGAGAGAGAATTACCCATGCAGAAAGTTGTAGAGAGAGGATTAGGTGCGCACAGGAATAGAGGCGTCGGTAGAGCTCATCCAATGTTTTGCATGCACAATAACTACCCAACATCTTTTTTAGATTAAACGAGAATATATTATTTCAGCAAGTCGTCTCATTAAAAACTTCCCAGTCCCCGTAGGTACCCCGGTGAGGAAAAAAGTACGTCAGAAACTTTCCGCCTTAAAACATTTAGTGTGGATTACAATCCTTTCTGATACAATCATAGAAAGGTAGGGGTATAGTTTACCCAAAGACATCTCTTCCTATTCTCAGAACTATATTTGGCACAGAGATGAGCCACTACATTAACATCCCTTGGAACATAGCTTAGGCTAAAAGAAGTCAGATTTCCTGAAAGCTCGCTTACTTCCGTCAAAATTGGTGCAATGACTGATCTTTCAAAACTAGCAGCCCTCCACAGTCCAACAATCTGCTGTGAATCAGTATCCACCTCAATTCTTCGAAAACCTCTTCCAATAGCCATTTTGATTCCATCACGAACTGCATAAGCCTCCATAATTAGAGCCGAAGCTTGCTGATCATACCACAGCTATTGGGCAACAATGAGCTTACCTAAATTATTCCTAACAACAACCTTGTGGCTCCATGATGGAGATCTTGTTGAAACGTTGCATCTACATTTATCTTAAGGGTACCGATGCTAGGAGGAGACCACTTCCTTCTGTCTTGCTTCTTCGTGACTAAGGATCATGATCCCGAGATGACCAAGTCAGATGTCGTGTCACATGCCCACTTGACAGATTGATTCAATGTTCTTGTCGAGGTCCCATGCTTCCTAGCATTTCTCTCCCTCCACACATCCCAAGCTCCACAAATAATGGTAGCAACACTCATCATCGGAACTTTTGACTCATCAATTAAATCAAAAGCCCAACTGTTAGGGTGGAGGTTTGGGACTTTAATGTCCGTACTGTATTTTATCTCTGCCCAAAATAATTTTGCGCAACAGGGCATGATAGGTTTCCACAAGCTGCACAGTTTCCATGCTTATCAATATGTCATTTTAGAAAAATCTCATTCGCTGGAATAAAACCCTTTATAACTCTCCACCAGAAATTCCTAACTTTTGGGGGAATAGGGAAAAAATTCATAGTCTCTTACATATAGGTAAGCTCCTCCCGGATGAAGATCCAACATCACATCGTGCTTCGTTTGTCAGCAAGGATCAGTATGATGAACGAACAGAGAGGAAACCTTTCTGGCTGCCAAGACCACGTGTCCTCCATAAATAGCCCGACTGGGATGTGGAGAACCGCTTCAGCATCCGCATGCATAAAGTTTCTTTGGACTTTCTCCTCAATCCATCCGTTAGAGTCAGGTCGAGGAGCTCTTGTACCAAAGTGATGTTACTCTCCTCTTCTCTTCTGAGTGGTCTCATGCTGTAATTTTTAGGAATCCATGGATCCTCCCATGCATTGATAGCAGAACCATCCCCCACTCGTTTAATAAGGCCTAATTTCAAAGCCTCGTGGCCGTGAAGGATTGCACGCCAGGTATGGGAGGATCCCTATTTCCTCCTAGATGTCATGAAATTTGAAGAGTGGTAATGTTTCCCTTTAAGGACTTTAGCACAAAGAGAGGAGGGGTTTGTGAGAAGGGCCCAACCTTGTTTTGCGAGCATGGCTTGGTTAAAAAGCTCAAGATCCTTAAAACCCAAGCCTCCATCACTTTTAGGGAATGCCACATCCCTCCATTTTCACCAACACATTCTTCGTTTCTTATCATCATCACCCCACCAAAAGCGAGCAATTATCCCAGTTATTTTCTTCAAAAGTTTCTTAGACAGTTTGAAACAACTCATCGAGTAAGTTGGAATAGCATCATAGATTGATTTAATCAAAACCTCTCTTCCTGAACTATTAAGATATTGTGGAACCTATCCATTAACAAGTCTCTTGATCTTCGTTAATATTCCTTCGAACGGATCATCAGAGTATCGCCCCACAGCAGTAGGTAAGCCTAGATATTTTTCCACTAGAGCCTCTCGTGGAATATTAGTTAAACTATGAACCTCCCGCTTCATCTCCTCTGTGCAGTTGTTGCTAAAGAAAATAGCAGATTTAGCTTTGTTGACTAATTGTGCCAAACCAGAATGCTATCTCTCAAGGATTTCATTATTTCGATGAGCTCGAGCCGAGTTTTCTTGAGTAAAAATCAGATAGTCGTCCGCAAACAAAAGACGAGAGATCCAGGGGCATGGATTCCCACTCTGATACCTTTATATAAATAACCTGCACCAAAATATTTCAAGAGACAAGTTAAACCCTCAGAACAGAGGAGAAATAAAGATGGGCTAATGGGGTCCCCTTGTCTGATGCCCCGTGTTGGGGTAAAGATTTCTGAGAAGGAGCCATTGACACGGACAGTGAAGGACGCCGATTCCACACATGTCATAATCCTCTTGATCCACCACGATGAAAATCCCAGCTTCTCCATAATTTTCCTCAAATAATCCCAATCAACCCGATCATAGGCTTTCGCCAAATCTAGCTTAATAGCACATGCACCAACTTTACCTTTTTTTCTTCTTAAGGTAATGTATGCATTCATACGCTGTATGCACATTGTCAGTAATTAATCTACCAGGAACGAATGCGCTTTGTTCCTCCCAAATAATAACTTCCAGAATCGGTCTCAACCGCATAGCCATCACTTTAGAAGAGATTTTGTAAAGCACATTGCATAACGAAATAGGCCTAAAATTGCTTAGGCTCTTAGGATCTTTAAATGTCGGAATAAGAACAAGAATTGTCTTATTGACCTCCTCAGACATTGAACCGGTGACAATTTTTTTTTAATAGTATTACTGACCGGTTGTTTCAGAATATTCCAGTGCTTGACATAAAAACCAGCCGTGAATCCATCCGGTCCCGGGAATTTGTTTGGATGCATCATAAACAGGGCCTGTCCAATCTCCAAATCCAAAATCAGTCTGCCGAGTTGGTCATTCATACTATCATCAATCTTGCGCTCTACCAGTTCTGTAATGAGACCCGGTTCCACTCCTTCCTCCTTGGAGAAGAGGGCTTGATAGAAACCGGTCGCTGCATCCTCTAGGTTACTTTGATTCATAAGCGTAGACCCATTCTCCAGTGTTAGAGCTCTAATCCTATTTTTTCTAGCTCTTTCTCTAGCTTTCGCATGGAAAAAGGAGGTATTTAGATCCCCTTGCTCCAATCACTGAATCCGGGAATGCTGTTTAGTAATAATCTCCTCTCGAGATAACAATTATGTAATTCTATTCATCAAAGTCCTCTCGGCCTTGGAAGGACCCGAGCCCATTGACCCGCCTCTTAAATTCTCAAGCCTAGCTCTCATATGCTTTAACTGTTTTTGAACATTACCGAATTCATTACTACTCCATGATTGCAAATGCTTTCTGACACCCCCCCCCAATGCTTTAGAGACGTCTGCCAAATCACCATTGGTAGGTACCCAAGAAGTTTTGACAACATTAATGTAATTGTCATGTCTCACCCAATCATTTTCGAAACGGAAGGGTTTAGCTCCGTTTCTCTCATTACTCGAGTCTGGTTCAACAGAAATAAAGAGTGCACAATGATCGGATTTTGTGTTTTGATGTGAGTAACTCCCGTATTACCAAAGACCTCTAAAAATTGATCATCACCAAAACCACGATCCAATCTGAATTTAATGTTCCTTTGACCATATTGCCGATTATCCCAGGTGAAGGGTAGCCCCCGATAACCCAAGTCCGTGAAACGACAGATATCAACGGTATCACGAAATCCCTCCATCATCCAGTCCTCTCTCACATTTCCTCCAATTGTTCATTTGAGTTCAATATTTCATTAAATTCTCAAGAACAAAGCTAGGGATTATCATATTCCTCTCTTAGGAATTCCAACAGTTCCCGGCTCCTCTTCCTTCTCGTTCTAACAGGATCACCATAAAACCCTGTAAACCTCCACTCAACCGGTCCCAAACGATCATTCTGGAACTACGTCAATATGTGTCTTACTAAAGGATTTCAGACTCACAACTGACTCGTTATTCCAAAAGAGCGCAAGACCTCCCCTTAACCCATCACTTTTCACCGCAAACGCATTCTGAAAACCAAATTGAAATCTCAAGTCTTTTGCTCTTGTGTCTAACAACTTCGTTTCCGAGAGAAAAACCAAGTTGGGGCGGTGCAACTTTACCAAGTTGCTTATCTCTAGAACTGTCTCGAAACACCCACATCTGCGACAGTTCAGACTGAAAATATTCATTGCTCCCGTCGGTCTCCCTCGAAGGAAGCCACCGATGTATTCTCATTTGATGTTGTGTTACTTCCTTCTCATGACTTCTTTGATTTTTTCGGGTGTCTAACTAGAGTATAGCTCTGCGGCAGAGGGGGAACAAGCTCTTTACTGGAAGCAACCGTGACAGGTTCTGCCTCCCTCTCTTCTGCTATCATCGTTTCATCACAGTTCAGTCTCACAGACGGGTTCGGAACACCCTCCCTTCCTCTAACCGCCAATGCTCTGCTCATGTCATCTGCTTTTTTCGGTGGACTTGAGGCCGTATCACTTATTTCTTCTTCGTCTACTTCCATATCAGTCGAGCGACATTTATGAGCAAACGGATCCACATCCCTGCCCCTACCTCTCCCTCCTAATCTGCCAGGTGTACCACCTCGGAACGAGAACTGGCTCGACTGAGTCCTTCTCTTAGCGAAAAGACACTTCCCATATTGGAGAGACTTCAGGTCATGGACACCGCCTCCACATTATTCTAGATCATGGCCCATGATTCCATAGACATCGCAGAAATATCCAATATTTTCGTATTTCACATGGAGGAGATCTCTTTTCCCTCCAACATTGAGGTGAACAAATCTAATCAAAGGTGCTTGAACATCAATGCTAGCTCGGACCCTTACATAATCGCCTTCAAAGTAGCGCGTGGGTTTCATCTCCACACTTAAAACCTTCCCAGATCTCCTAGCCAGTTCGTCAATAACCTTGTTCACTCGATATAGCTCATGTATTGCATGAATTTGGCCCCAAACATGTGTCCGATCTAATTTCACCTCTTTTGGGTTGCATAAGCCATCATACTCAACTATCACAACTACCAGTTTCTTAAACAACCAATGGCCCTGTAACATTACCTTGTTCCAATCACCAAGGCAGAAGAACTTGGAGGTAAAAAGGTTATGATCAACTTCTCTCATCTCTGGTTCATGTGCTAACCCCAAATTCCCCGAAGAGTGTCGAAAACTGCCGATGCCGAGACTAGTTTTGATCAGTGCACCCGAGCCACTGTCAGCCATCTTGATTGCTTCTTGAGACCCTTCAGATCGTCAACTCCAATGTACACATCATCGAGCTCCCCTTCGCGAAGTTCTAGATTTTGCATCACATGAGAGTGAGCCTCATCTCCTTCTCCTTTTCTGGTTCCTCCAATGGATCCCTTTGCAGAAGAAGCCATGGTCGCCGCCTTGATCGTTTTGAGCATTTCCTGAGCAAACCCTAGCCCGATGAAAAGATGTTGGTTCCTTCGTTCGGGGCGATCTTTTATTGACTCCAAGAAATCTCCTCGTGAAGAGGACTCCGATCCGATCTCCAACTGCCGTCAAGACGCCAGAATCTCACTACGGGACGGAAATCGCCGGAGGAGCCAAAACCGCTAAACACCAGAGGATGTCTGTCCTCGGTCGAGTCCAAACTCGTGATGCGGGTACGGTATCTACCCAACATCTAAACCGTGTAACAAACAAGGGCCAAAATCGTCCAATTTTCAACAACAAAAAATCATGTCCTTGGTATGCGAGCTACTTACACGCAGTGAAAAAAAGAAACGGAGAGAGTACTTTGTGAAAAGATTGGGCCCCATTCGGATAATTGTGCTGGTAATCTCACTTGTGGACTTGTGGTACTAGAAAAAATGCAGTAGAATTGAGTCCAAGTAGCAGCCATTCAGAGTTATCCATATCCTTGGTTTCGCGCGCCTAGAATTTTCTTTTTCTGAAATAAACTAGCCATGCATCCGTAATCTTCTCTTCTTAATGAAGAAAAATCTCAACTTGTAATCGGAACATTTCACATGTTCCTAAAAAAGTTGAGCACCCGCCTTAATTAACTTGTCAGCACGCCCAATTTTAGGTTCCCAGCTCCGAGCCACATATTTACGAAAGCCTGCGAATGCACGCATATGCATCTTCTATCTTGCTTCCTCCACATGCCTCAAAGTTTAGCACATTACCAACCGCAGCACCATTATGGCCTGAGAGTTCTTGCTCCGATCGTCGTGCAACATTTCAAGAAGAGCTTGATTCAGGCACGCAGGATGCAGGATGTCGGGCCGGACATGGAGCAGCAGCTCGCCGACCTCCGCGGCGAGCTGCGCAAGGTGCGGGAGGAGCGCGACCGCGCCCACCGCGTCCTTGAGGTGACGGAGTGGAAGGCGCTGGCGTCGGCGAACGACCGCACCACGATCGAGACGCTGGAGGCGGAGCGGGACGCGTCGAGGGAGTCCGAGTCCCGGATGCTCGGGTCGCTTGCGCTGCAGACGAAGCAGCTGGAGATTACCATGATCGAGCTGGAGGAGGCCAGGCAGGAGGTAGCGTCGCTGCGGGAGACGGTGCAGTGCCTCGAGTCCAGCGCCTGCGCCGCCGCCGCCGCGAAACCCAGGGGCCGGTACGACCGCGAGCTGCAGCAGGTGAGCGGCGAGCTTCGGGTGGCGCTGGCGACGGAAGAGAAGAGCAAGCGGGCGATGGAGGAGCTGGTGCTGGCGCTCAAGGAGGTGAAGGCGGAGCTGCAGGCTACGGGGCAGCAGCTGGCGCGCGCGCAGCGCGAGGCGGAGACCGCCCGGCTCGAGTCCGACCGGCTGCACGTGTCCGTGAAACGCAAGGATGACAAGCTCCGCGCGCTTTCCGACGAGGTGGCCCGGCTCCGCTCCGACTCCGAGGAATCGTTCGCTACCTGGAGGGGCAAGGAGGCCGGGTTCACGGCGTGCATGAAGTCCGCGGAGGCCGAGCTCGCTGAGTCCCGGCGCGAGAACACGCGCCTCCTCGAGTCGCAGCGGTCCGGGCGGAACGAGGTGGCCAAGCTCCGGGACATCCTGAAGCAAGCCGTCAAGGACACCAAGTTCGTCAAGGAGGAGCTGGAGGAGGCGAAAAATGAGAACGCGCGGCTCAAGGAGATCGTCGGGAACAAGGACAACGCCGTCAAGTGCACGAAGCAGGAGCTGGACTGTCTCCGCGTCAGCGAGGCCGCGGCGCGCGACAGCGTCAAGGAGCTGCAGAGCCTGCTCGTGGCCACGTCGTCGAGCCCCACCGCGTCCGTTGCTGCGGCAAAGTCGTTCGACCTGGAGGACCCGTCGTCTCCACAGATGGGAATGGAGCATCAGCTGCCGGCTGGGTGTGAGAACCGGCTGTCGGACGCGAAGGTCAAGCCGCCGGACGGGCTCACGCTGACGCGGAATATTTCCGAGAACTTCGAGGGGTCGGTGTACGACATCTTCGGGACGATCGACGAGCAGAAGGGCGAGCTGGGCGTGTTCACCAGGATGCCGAGTTTGCCTGGCCGGCGGCGCGTGGTCATGCGCAAGGTCGGCAGCTTGTTCCGGTGGAAAAGCTTCAACAACAAATAGCTGCTACCGAAAATTGGAAGCCGTATGGTGTATGTATTGTGTACATGTCCTTGGTATTTATAGTTTATACGCTGGTTGAGTGGCTTCGTTGATCAGACGGGACTGTCGCGGCACTGTGATAATGTTGCCCTCTGTTTAGTGTACCTATGTAAATCGCCTACTGCTGCTTGGAAATTGTTGAATGTAAATGAGAGAATGAATCGAAGGAATGAACTTGTTTACATTCATCCAAGGATTGGGGGTATATATCCCTAAACAGACGCCTCAAAGGCGATAACTACAACAGGACGCGTTGGTACGGACACACGTCCGCACGACTTAGGGAAGCGGCGTAGCTCTACGGATGGTCACGTCTGTTCGGGCTCTGGACACCGAATTAACCGTCTAGTGGCGGTTCTAATCTAATCCTAACAACTTCCTGCGTATAGGCATCTTCTTGAGAATTTCGTGTGTAATCTTGAGAATCCATTGTTATGATCACAAGCGTATATTATCTTGAGTAACTCTCCAGAAACACCGTGGGAAAAATATGAGGAGAATAGTGTATAGGTTACGTTGCTAAAACTACTTTAAACCTAGTGGAAAAATCAGGAGAAAATGGTGCAACATATATTGATCATTGTATCTTTGATAAGTCATACAGAGAAAACCTTAGTACAGGAAAAAGATCCATATGTGAGTTTAGAGAACAATAAATATATCTTGTGTACTTTCTCACAAAACCCTGGCGGGAAAAATAGAAAGTATGACATATGATGTTTGAACACGATAATTTCTCCCCCAAAACCTTTCGGAAAAAATGTGAGAAGAATATTATTAGATATGTTGTTAAAACTTCTTAAAATCCAGTGGAAAAAAAAAGAAAAAAATGATACAACATATAATTGTAATTGTCTCTTTGATAACTTATATGAGAAAACCTGGAAAGGGTAAAGCTCATTGGTAACTTTAGAGGACAATTAATATTCCTTATATACATCCATCAAAAACCCCAGTGGGACAAATAGGACATATGACATATATTCTTGTGTTGATATTACCTCATTAAAATCTTGATGAGATCCATATGAGTAAATTGATAAAGGAAAAAAGAGTGTAATAGAAAGTTTGAATAGGTTATAATTTAGGAAGAGAGCCCTCGTCCTTGCAATTTAGGTGCAATATGCGTAGCCATATGCTTTTGTATAATCTGTTTGCATCTCAGCAACACAAGTATTATTATCTTTATAGATAATAGTAGGTGATTTAATAAAAATCAATAAACCATAAAATGTTGTATGTGGATTATTCCGTGAAGTCACACATATTGATGTGAAGTCTTGTATATAAGAATTATTGTTTGCTGTAGCCCTTAAGTATGTTTGAAGACAACAATGGAATGGCAAACCCACCATGTAGGTACATGAAGCCTATTAGTGATCTGGCATCATGGCGATCGTACAAGTAATCAGTATCACCGCATCCGATGATAATGAAATCCAGATTTCTATAAAATTTTACAAATAGGTCAACCTATTTGGTGCATTGGAGATATTGAAAAATAATCTCGTTCTTGTCCACTAGTGTTAGGCCCAATGGCAGTGAGATATGGAACATTATGTCCCAACATCACTTCTCCATCTTCCATGATATTGAATGTATGCTTCTCTACGTCTAGAAATTAAACAATCATAGAGTTTAGATGGATATGACTTATCCATATTTGAATTTCTCCAATAATTTCTAGATATAGGAAAAATGGTGTATCATATGTCTTGAGTGAAGGTGTTTGAATTATAGCTAAATCAAAATTTGGTTTTACTTATATTTTTCATCTTAGATTCCGTCTCTAGATGATTACGTGCTTCTTCAACATAAACTTATTTGACGAATGCCATATTTAGGCTTTCTTAATGAACACGTGTGAACAATTATCATTGTAAGAGTAATCCTTTCGTATAAGGAACTCACTAAGTTGGTTGTACAAAATTTGTTACGACTACTTTATATCATGGAGTGACTTAATGAGTTTACACTATGCATGTTGCAATTTGTATTTGGATCCAGAAGGGATTCACACGAAGAAACTATATGTCTGAATAAAGTGACATGTGAATATATATGGTCAATACCACTTCAAAATATCTTCCGATATGCTGATTTATCGGTCGCTTTATTGCTTATAGGGTGGTGACCGATAAGATAAATAAATATCAGGGAAGTTTATCATTTAGGTCGATTGATTTATCGGACAATATGTCGATTTATCGGCCAATATATCAATTTTTTAGTGTCGGAACCTATGATTAATGATATCCATTGTAAAATGTTTAAAATAATTGAAAATAATACATATATATATATATATCATATTTTATAATTTCTAGTGCCGATATGATATATTTGTATATCATATTTTTGATGTTGTAGTGCGGAAATCTAGGATTTACAGGAAAACTAACAGAAAAATAGTCGATCGATAAAATCAATTTATCGACCGATAAGCCTATTTATCTCTTATACTGGACCGACAGATAAGGTAACAATAAGCGATATCCCGAACATTTTTCAATACATTTATTAACTGCATAAATAAATGATTTGTACTGTCATTGAGACAATTTGTCGAAATTTATTCCACATGTATCCGGATAATTGATTTTAGGTATCCGTGTGAACCTTTATGCTACATGTCTTGCTATTGACTCACTACCTTGTTTTCTTATTCAAGTTTTGGATGAAAATGGGTGTAGGTATTCCTTTTGTGCATACCTTCTTTTATTGAGCAAGGCTATTTCTCCTTGGATTGCATCCTTTAATTGACTGTAGTCCAAGCAAGTGTTTTTTTCAAACTCTGCATGGCCATGGTCTTCGGATACGTGTCATTGCAAAGGTTGTTTGCAATCATGGTTGAGAAATGTATATCGACATTTAAAGGATTTTAGTAATATTATTCTCGAGAATGTATATAGATTGTGAAATCTTGTTTGCCCTGGGTGACTCTTCGTGTTTTACTAATATGGTCGAGTCTATTTATTTTAATATCCTGATCATTGTGTGCACTATTGAGCTGGGTTGTGGTGGTTTTCGACTCATTTGGTGTATGCTAGCAATTTTGTCTCTATCAACGTGAAATTGACATGCATTTACTGATTACGACGATTTCTTCCTTATTTTCCTTTGTTGCTTGCAAGAAGCTGAATCTTGCTTTGTGGGTGTACTTCTCCCCCTATTGTTTTGAATAAGGAGTTGAGATATTTTTGTTGGTACTTCCACTCTTCCAGGAACAATTGTTGCAAGATTATAGGATTTTGTGATATATTTTTAGTTGGTAAATAGATTTGGCAGGTTATTCGCAAAATGTTGCAAACTAAAAAAATTTGAACGTGAAGTTCAATGTATTGAGTACGTGCAATCGAGGAAAAATGTGTTGAACAATCCAATTGATTTCTTGGCATTCTTTTTGATACTTAAAATCCGCCCCTAATGCTTGGAGATTGTCGTGACTTAGCATACTATTCTTGAATAACTCCCCCGGTAGGGGTTGAGGTATTTGATGGAAATACAATCATTCCTCACATTGATCCCAATTTTTGGTGAGTGACCATTTATGTATGTCGTGGTGGTAATATTGGTATGCAATCAAATAAGATGGGAAATACTTTTGATTACACATACTAATTTTAGAGGGAAGGTACTACAATATGAAGGTACTGCATGACTCCAACTCAAGGTTCGTAGTTTGCAAATCATTAGTAAGACGTTCCATGAGCTTAGTTTTCTCTTTAGTAGAGATTGAACCAAGACGTTCCATGAGTTTGCAAATCATTAGTGCTGAACTCAATCCCTAGTGCCATGCAATAACCACTAAAGTCTAGTGCGGGTAATTCAACTGTATTGTCCATTCGAATTGACTTGATTCATTATTTTTTGAATAATGAGCTTATTGAGTAGATTGTCCCATTATTATGGAAAATGCATGGTTTCCTATGAATGATATGAACACGTGGGACCATCATTGAGATGTGCCTACTAGAACCATAAAATTCTTAAAAATACTAACGAAATTGCTGATAATTTTCCATATCATCCCCATGATGCATTACCAAGGTGATCATGCCAAGTTTTGAATGGATTGACATTCTGAAAAATTACCTTGTTCGCAACATGTGTTACGGGTTTAGTGCAATCTTGACGATAAAGAGGGAATTTGGAATATAGAAATACTTGTCATATCCATTTTTTTTGGTAAAAAAGAGATAATCCTCTTTGTTGTCATCATGAGTTTCGATATAGAAACCATTTTTATGGATACCTCCACGTCTTCTAGGATACAAATTGAATCAAGATAAAGTGTTCTCGATTAATAATTTATACCCATAGGGCATGTAGTTGTGGCATGACCAAAGCGAACAATTATTGCATCCTGTCAAACGATTTACTAAAATATATCCTTATCTCTTGGTGAGAATTTTTAATATATATTTCCCTACGTACAAAAGTTTTGGCTGCTTTGTCCACAAATAATATTTCCTCTTCCATCGGATTAAATCGAGTAGAATTCTATATATAGAACTAAAGAATTTTCAGGGTGAAAATATTTATCGAATATATAAAACAGATAAAAAAATTATTTATATCATGAGTGCTGATACAATATATTGTGATTTAAAGTATTTTATGACACCTACATATTTTCTTTTAAAAAAGATGTTGATGTTGGATGTATGTCTAAGAGACAGTAAAACACATAAGTTTTATGATTAATCTATTATGTTTTTATGATATAACTGTTGTGTCTACTAAATGTGAGATTCGGAGAAAAACCCATACGCATGTGCATAAACATAAACACACCATTATAGCCCTTTTTCATGTCTCATATAGAAACTCGTTAGTATTAGATGACCATGTTTTCCTCGTCATACACATTTTTTATGTCAATATTAATGGGGGTACATTGTTGTTTTAACATTCTGTCTAGGTAGACCCAAGTAGTTGAGATACTATGAGATCTTATTTTATCACTGCTATAAGTAGATCATCACAGTATAATTAACTTGTTAGCTTCCTTTAACCATGAGAATATATGGTGGTGCATTCTTGCTTTAGTGTAATCAAGTATCACACCGTAAAATGGGTGACCAAAACGACTATTACTGGGTAATCTTGAAGGTGTGCGCTTCATCGTGATAGTTCAAGACTGTTAAATACTCCTCTTTACAATAGAAACATGCATCCAGTATCCACTCGGTGTGATAGTATACATTAACAAGTATGTGCTGACAAAGGCATGATTCAATTCATGGGGATAGTATAACACGGTAACGAGTAAAGGAATTATAACGGACATCAAGAATAATGGTGATTAAAGATTTTAATCATAGGCATGTCATAGATCTCGCCTAGAGGTATTGATTGGTATAGTGAACTAATGGGAACATACTTTATAATCAACAGGTTTTGCAGAGTTCCTTTGTATAACTTGTAGGGGTCAATATAGACGTCCATGGTCCAGATGTTGATTATTGATAGGAAAAGGAGTTTTTCGATCATGTATACTTGTTATCGAGCCAGTAGCGGTCACACATTTTAGTCGCCAAAGTCAGTTGTTCACATTCCATAGTTTGGGGAAGAGAGCGGGTATCACCCGGGTAGTTCCAGAGTATAGAATTTTATTCAGAGAGATTTTATGAGTGTGCATGAGATATCTCAGGATGTTAGAAAGTGTTTCTGACATCGTTAGATAGAGTCGATGATTTTATCTAATGTGTATATAGGGTTCCGGTGAAGTTTCGGAGAAAACATGATAGGGGGCGGGGAGTGCTGGAGGGGGGCAAAAATCCCCCAGGGATGCACCCCAATTTTTTTTTGGGGGGGGGGGGGGGGAGGGTCTGCCATGTGGGTCCAAGAGTCACACGCAAGGCGCAACACCTCCCCCAGAAATTCTTTATTTGAATTTTGGAAATAAAATGATTTTCCAAAATAGAAAAAAAGAAAGTTTTTGGTGGGACAGAAAAGGACTCCGCAATTGGGGGGTGAATCTAATCCAAACTGGAGAGAGGGAGTTGGTGTGGCTAGCCCTAGGGCTCCAAACCCGACCTACCTCCTAAGGCAGGTGCCCCCTACCTCGCCACAGGATATACCTCCACCCTCATGGGAAAAGACACAATTGAGAAACAAATCTCTCTCTTCAGGGGTCTTGATATGTCCTAGATGGTGTAGATCTTGCACTCGTTGGGAGACCCCAAGAGGAAGGTATGAATAGCACAACATAAAGTTATCCCTCAGAAACAAACCAATGTTGAATCGACCAGTAGGAGAAAGAAATCACTTCCGAAGGTTGATGCAGCTGAGGTGGCAGGCCACACTACCGGTTCAGAAGCAATGTGGAACCTACACAACACAATCAAATCACTTTGCCCCAGCGAAGCAGTGAGGTTGTCAATCTCACCTGTTTTGCTGAACACAAAGAGGTTAAACATACCGTGTGGACAATAATATTTGTTTGCAGTAGATGAAAGAGAACATTAATGGCAGTAGTAAAACAGTAGCAGCAATATGAAAACAGATATTTCGGAGGCGGGCATGGTGGTGTAGAGCCCTTCGGTGATGATTCCCTTTCCCGGCAGGGTGCCGGGGACAGCTCCAGAACCCTCCCGAACTAGGGTGACGATGACGGTGGCTGCGGATATTTTTCGTGGAAAAGGCTCGGGTGTTTAGGGTTAACCCTTCGAGGAGACTAAATAGGCGAGAGGGAGACGTCGGTGGGCAGCCAGTGGGCCCACACCACCCCATGGCGCGGCCAAGGGCGCCGTCCTATGGTGTGGTACCCTTGTGGCCTCTCTCCGGGCCTCCTCCGGACTCCGTGTGCGTGACAACTTTCTAAGACTTCCGGGCTTCGAATCGTCCAATTACGAGAATATTTCTAGAAGAACTTTTCTGAAACTAAAAACGGTAGAAAACAGGAACTGGCTCTGTGGCATCTTGTCAATAAATTAGTCCCAGGAAATCGATAAAAAAAGCATAAAGTGTAAAGAAAACATGTAGCATATGGAACAAAACAACATGGAACATCAGAAATTAAGGATACGTTTATGACGTATCAACATCCCCAAGCTTAGTTCCTACTCGTCCTCGAGTAGGTAAACAATAAAAACAATTAATTTATGAGGTGACATGCTACCAACATAAACTTGATCATCTAAATTGTAAAAGCATAAGTATAGCTGAGATCATAATACTTTAAACACAAGCATGATAGATAAAATTTTAACAATGAAATTTAGCAATCACCTTGCATCATGAAAAGTAACACAAATAAAAGATCAAGAATAATAATGCACTCGGAAGTTATACGTTTGTTTCAAGCATACAGAAAACATAGCAAAGTGATATTTAGCTTGTCCTTAAGAGTGGGGAAAAACATAAATGCAAGGACCCCTTCAAAGTTCAAGTGGATGACTAGAACAAATAATTTGAGAGCAAATAACAACACATCATGAATCAATTAATAATGTTTCGGTGACAAATGCACATTAAACTCAGAATAGCAGCTATGCTCTCTCAACTGTGCATACAGTTAGAAGATGGAGACTGAACATAAAAGTAAAAGAAGGGACCTTCGCACAGGGAAGCCGGGATTAACTCATGTGTTAGAGCTTTTTATTTTATTAAACAGAGGTATTGAAAACATTTTTTAGAGAGGTGTATGCTTATGTCAGCGAATGGTAAACAGAAAATACAGTACGCCACAAGCCAACTAGACTTCACAAGAGTGACTCCCATTGAAGGATGCAACTGGGGTCAGAAGGTCATCCCTCTTTCTCTTTTGTTTACACAATTATGCTTTGACTGATAAGTCAGGGGCAAAAATAGTGAAGAGAATTTTATAGTAACCAATTTTGGGGTTGGGCACCCTGCTGCCAGATCTTCTATCATTTGGATAAGAGGATGAAGCCACTAGTCTAGGGTGTGAATCCAATTAACAAGTGAGATAAAGATTCTCTATTCACGTCCTCATGAGGTAAAACAGGAGTAATTTTAAAGGTTTTAAAGGTAACACATGCGCAATTTACTTTAGAGTGGCGGTTAAATACCACATGTAGATAGGTATGGTGGACACATTTGGCAAAATTTGGTTTTTTGGGAGTTGGATGCACAAGTAGAGCTCATACTCAGTACAGGTGGAGGCTAGCAAAAGACTGAGAGCGACAAATCAAGAGAGCAATAATGGCCATAATCATGCATATCGACAAAAATATTATTAATCAAAGCATAAGGGGTATTACAGGTTCAAAAACTAAATGATCATAGAGGCTATAAGTGACTGGTTTGTAGTCATAAACATGGTGTAAGCATGCGCCAAGTCAATCAAATAAAACATTCAAAGGAGAACACCATAAATTTATGCTTCAATATGACAACAACAACTCATGATTCTTTCAATGGCACATTAAACACTCTCAGCTATTTGAGACAAGTCATGCTGCAATAAAAAATACTAAGCATAAAATTAAAATAACATCTAGCATGACATGAAAAATTCTAGCCACCGTTATTGTTGTAAATAACATCTAGCATTACAAGCTTCTATTTGCACTGTTATATGCACGAAACTTGTACTACTGCTTTCCAACACCAAACATTTTATACTAAACAAAACTCTCCAAGATATATAGCAATGAAACAAGAGGGTACTAACACAACTCTACTAAAACTAACAGGTCTGAATAAGAGATGCATGAAAAACAGGAGCTAAAAAGGAATTTTATAGGAACTAGAAGAAAAACTAAGAATACAAGCATAACGAGTACTCATATGAAAAAGCGGAGCGTGTCTCTCTCCCACACAAAGAATGTTAGGTTCCAAAAATATTATTGTAGCAAAGAAAACAAAATAAAAACAAACATATTCTCCAAGTAAAATTCATATGATGTGACCGAATAAAAATACAGTTTCACTACAAGTGACCTGATAAATTGTTGATGAAGAAGGGGATGCCTTCGGCATCCCCAATCTTAGACGCTTAAGTCTTCTTAGAATCTGCTGGGATGAACCAAGGGGGAATCCCCAAGCTTTGACCTTGCACTCTTCTTGATCACATTACATCACCCTCTTCTTTTGACCCTTGAAAACTTCCTTCACACCACACTCAATGTAATTCGCATTAGAGGGTTAGTGCACAATTAAAAGCTCACATGTTCTGCCAGGACACAAGCATTATTGATAATTTTAAACATTATCTACAGCTAGTGATGTTTTGTGGAGCAAATAAATCCACTTGACATATTAAAAGAGAGAATGCAAGCAAAAAGGCAGAATCTGTCAAAACCAGAACAGTCTGTAAAGACGGATTTTTCGGGGCACTTAAGTTGCTCAGATCAAAAAACGTAAAGAAGAAAAAGTTTTGGAATTAGCTGAGGAGTAAGCGCAAACATTTTTAGGTTATTTTCATATTTCTGTGAATTATACGATTTTTTACGGTGGACAGCAGAAATCAGTTTCCTGTGCAGAAATCCAAAACTAACTCCAACTTTCGCTAAAACATTTGCTTGGCACAACTAATACATGAAAATAAAGATACAAGGGAGTTGCTACAGAAGTATACAACCCCTTGAATCAAAGAAAACAGAGAAAAACAAAGCAAAAATAAAACCATGTGTTATCTCCCAAGAAGTGCTTTTCTTTAACGCCTTTTAGCTAGGCGCGAAAAAATGGAATCAACTGTTTTCAAGTGAAGAAGCATCCAAATTGTAATTTCAAGGCTTAAGTTTACCTTTCTTACCCTTATTATTACTTTGAGGGAACTGATAGTTGGAGCATGGTTTGGAAGTGAAAGTCATGGTACCTTTCCCCACATCAATAGCTGCTCCTAAGAGCTTTAGCAGAGATCTTCCAAGGGTAATTTGGCCTCCTCCTACACATTCAATAACAAGATAATCAGTGAGGACCATTCTCCCTAGGATTTCTGTAAACACTCCCTCAGCTATCCCAATGGGAAATATAGTGGTGTTATTAGTGAGAGGAATTTTGTCTCCTCCCTCAGAAAGTCCCCAAAGATTCAAAGATTCATAAATCTCTTTAGGCACAAGACAAAATTCAGACATAATATCACAACGAGCATGAAAAGTTTCACCATTTATAGCAACCTTAACTTTAGGAATCATATTTGAGGCTTCAGAGTTTACTGGGACATAATCAAGATGTTCACGAATATGATTATAACCTTCTTTTAAACAAGATATACGTGACTCAAGAGTATTCAATCTAGCATAAATTCTTGCAAAGGATTTATCAGAATTACTAGGTGAGCTATTGGTTGCAATTAATTTTTTATGGCATTAAAAGCTTGATCTCCATCACAATGAAGGAAATCTCCTCCTACCACAGTATCAAAAGCATATCTATAGCAAAGAATAAGACCAAAATAAAAACTACGAAGAAACAGGCTTAGAGTCATTTTAGGTTTAGTTTTGCAATAGGAATAAAAAACTCTAGAGCAAGCTTCTTTAAAACTCTCATCACTCCCTTGTTTGAAAGTGAAGATCATTTCTTCAAGTGACATGGTAAAAGGAACAGGAGTACTCATTTTAGCAAGATTAAAAACAGGATAACAAATCCTAGAATAAGGACTAATTTTGTTATGTTTTTGGTAAAGAGAAGCAAACAAGACGAAATAAAATAAACTAAGCAAAACTAAAACAAAGTAAAGAGATTGAAAGTGAGAGACTCCCCATGCATAAATCCTCTTTCTCTCCGGCAACGGCGCTAGAAAAAGTGCTTGATGGTGCAAATCTTGCACTCGTTGGGAGACCCGAGGAGGAAGGTATGAAGAGCACAACAACAAGTTTTCCCTCAGAAAGAAACCAAAGTTGAATCGACCAGTAGGAGAATAAAATCAATTCCGAAGGTTGACGTAGCTGAGGTGGCAGGGCGCACTACCGGTTCAGAAACAATGTGGAACCTACACAACACAATCAAATCACTTTGCCCCAACGAAGCAGTGAGGTTGTCGATCTCAACGTTTTTTCTGAACACAAAGAGGTTAAACGTACCGTGTGGAAAATAATATTTGTTTGCGCTAGACGAAAGAGAACAATGATGGCACTAGTAAAGCAGTAGCAGAAGTATGAATATAGAGATTGTAGTGTTTGTATTATCAGTATGAGGAAAAAGGACCGAGGTCCACAGTTCACTAGAGGTGTCTCTCCCAAGACAAATAGATAGCATGTGTGGTAAACAAATTACAGCTAGGGAATTGACAGATATAAAGGATGCACCATAGTGCATATGCATGACATGATGATTACTATGTGATTCATGCGGGCATTACAACAAGATACATAGACCGTCATCCAACTGCATCTATGACTAAAAACCCACCCTCAGAATGTCATCCGAGCAAACCTTGGGTATTAAGTTACAAGCAAAAGATAATCGCAGTAAGCAAAGTGTGTAATGTAAACAATGTAAACATCGTTGTTTTCTCCCTAATGGCAACAACACATCCTCCATCCGTCACGTTTCTGTCACTCAAGCACAGATGCAAAGGAGACATGAACCCACTATCGAGCATAAATACTTCCTCTTGGAGTCACTAGCATCTACTTGGCCAGAGCATCTAATAACAATGGAGAGCATGCAATATCATGAATAACATACACATGAAAGGAACATGATAGATTGATAATCAAGAGACATAGCATTCAATATTCATCGGATCCCAGCAAACACAACATGAGGCATTACAATAAGATGATCTTGATCATGTAGGACAGCTCACAAGATCTAAACATGAGGCATAAAGAGGAAAGAACAACCATCTAGCTACTGCTATGGATCCGTAGTCCAAGGATGAACTACTCACACATCATTCTGGAGGCGGGCATGGTGGTGTAGAGCCCTCCGGTGATGATTCCCCCTCCCGGCAGGGTGCCGGGGAGAGCTCCAGAACCCTCCCAAACTAGAATTGACGATGACGGCAGCTGCGGATGTTTTTCGTGGAAAAGACTCTGGTGTTTAGGGTTAACCCTTCAAGAAGACTAAATAGGCGAGAAGGCGACGTCGGTGGGAAGCCAGGGGGCCCACACCATACCATGGCGCGGCCAGGGGCGCCGCCCTATGGTGTGGTCCCCCTGTGGCCCCCCTCCGGACCTCCTCTGGACTCCGTGTGCGCGACAACTTTCTAAAACATTCGAGCTTCGAATCGTCCAATTCCGAGAATATTTCTAGAAGAACTTTTCTGAAACTAAAAACAAGAGAAAACATGAACGGACTCTGTGGCATCTTGTCAATAGGTTAGTCGCAGGAAATCGATAAAAAATGTATAAAGTGTAAAGAAAACATGTATCATATGGCATGAAGACAACATGGAACATCAGAAATTAAGGATATTTTTATGACGTATCAGTCTTGTGTATGTAATTGAGATCTAATCTCAAATCTATCTCTCCCATGTGTTGGGATTTCTCTATCTTAATGCACACATGTGGTTCCTATTTATGTACAGTGAAGCGATGTAGGGTTTTAGCGGACGTATGTGTGCGAACTCTTAGAGGGGTAACATGTGAGACCCTCACTCTTCTAGATCCAAAAGGCTCGATACGGGGAGAAGGCAACAGTCCCACCGTTATACTTAGCCATGGGACTCTTCATCAGACATCACTGCCGTCGTCATGAACACACATTCCGCACATCCGTGCTGGTAGCTATCAGATCTATCTTCGCTTGTACCTTCATAGTAGATCCTATATGTTGTGTAAGACTGAAAATTTTAAATTCCTACACGCGACCCTTTATAATCTCCATACAGGTGAAAAACTACAAACATATGATCTGTTTTAGATGTTCATCGTGAACCACATCACACCCTTGGCGAATATAACCACTTGTCGACGTCTTTCATGGGATTATTGAAATATTCCTTTTGATGCAGAACCATGGGAGGAGACCCCCACAACATACTTCATACACACATATATCATGGATTAGTTCACAAAACTGTATCAATTTATTACCGTACCACGAGATCACATAAGCCCCACTTGATACATCATTAAACTTTTTATGTTGATCAATCTTGAATTCATTTTTTTTAATTTAAATTGATCAACTATGTATCTTCTCCTCTTTCTTCGTAATGATGATGTTTTGAAGGTAAACATGAATATTCACCACAACCTCCTTCTTTAAATCATACTAGCAGTATCCTCAACATACTATCATGACCATTCTTCTTCTTAATCATATAAAATTTGTCCATTATTTCAATCCGACACATGGAGTTCAAACGACGCCTACGGACAAACCTATAAGAATATCTCAATACAAACATTAGTCCATACGGATTCTCATTAATTACCAAAACCGGGCATAGTGTTGTTTCACTACTGTTATCGGCGTAGGCGTATAATTGATCAACTGAGAACAAAACAATCAACACATGATGTCAACACCGATATTTGTTAACGTCGTTCGACGATCCATGCCTACAACTGTGGGGCATGACTACGAACGCTCCTTCCCATGATAGCACAACATTGTTGAAACACGTAGAGATAAACAAAACTTTCCTACGCGCTACTCCCAAGATCTAGCCGAGGTAGAGGACCACAAGGATTACCACTAGACGCGCATGTGCGGATTATCGAAGAAGCACGTCGATGCAGTGTAGTCCCACGATCCGATCCAGCCGATCCAATCCCGCGATCGTCGAAGTGCTGAGCGTACATCACCTCTGCTGGTATCCACACGTATGAGGAGGAGCTCAGACGGCGGACTGCTAGGTCTAGTGCGGCGGCTGGACTGAGTGGGGCTAGGGTTCCCAACGCATGGGAGTGAAAAAACTTGTGCCCATTGGACAACCTGCACCCCTCTTTATATAGCGAGTGGGAGTGGGCTCCACAACGCTTGTGGCTCATTCCCTGCGTGAGTCCAACTCACTAATTCAGTCCATTTCTGATTCGGGTCCAACCCGACCATTATCCTTGCTCCCGCTCTTAAGTGTGTGACCCTACAGACTCATGGCGACTTGGACACGATTGGAGTCCGACTCCTAATCGATCAACCGGTAGCGGCTCCTAGCAGAATGTGTTGACTCCCAAGTGCCATAGAGTCATGACGACATACCTTCCAATGTGACTTTCATCCGAGTCCCTTTTGCCTCACGATATACCTTGTTGAACTATAGGCGAATTATCGTCATCTCTTAAATAGTTTAACTCTCTTCTCGGTACGTGATATATGATTCATCTGACTAACTCTTAGTCAATAGACTCGGTTAACACTTAACCGAATCGCGTATGGCCATGCTTTCAGAATCATATCACTCGAGAGGGCCCAGAGAATATCCATATCGCGCAAGTTGCTTCTCATTCGACCCGAACTCTGCCTTTATAACTGACTTGTCACGGAATAGCGTTTGACAGAACCTAAGTCGGTGATCCACAACTCGGATTTTGCGACAACCTCAGGTCTAAGGATTACATTGACTGGGACATGCAAATGACGTCTTACTCGTTCCATCTCAATATGGGTCAGTCCGACTTGCTAAACTCTTTAGCCGAGTCTGTGAAAGTTGGAATGACATCACCATGCCCATGGCAAGTGGAACCGAGTCATCAACCAACACTCACATTAGTCTAGATTGTGTGTTCAGCACAACCTTAATGACTAAGGACAATTTAGCATGAACAACATGAATACATAGTTCCACAATCAAATCACATATTCAATGATATATATCAGATGTTCAAAATAAGGACAACTTAATAACTTTATGAATACATTGGGAACTACATCATACATGATTGCCTCTAGTGCATATTCCCAACAAACACGTGGCCTCCCTAGGCGTCGGATCACTAGGACAAATCGAGTGATTTACTTACTAGACTAGAATTAGAATTATTTAACAAGCATCTTGTCGATTTACACCTTTCTTCACAAATCCCCATTATTTCACTCGAGTATGAGCAACATCTCCGATACAAAACATGATTTTTTTTTTTAGAAAAATATAGCAGCTCAATCTATAATGATCACTCAGAGAATCAAGCATCAACGTAAAGGTGATCCGGGAGCTTAGGCTTCACGACAGCCTCTAGCGGGAACTTGCGTGGAGTGGACAACCCAAAGATTTCCTCCATGCTCAGCTCCTCCTTGGTGACGCCGTCGGGTAGCCCCCACTCGAAACCATGCAGCAGGTTGGCGAGGCTCACCTGGATCACCTTGAGCCCGAGGCTGTAGCCAGGACACATCCTGCGTCCTGACCCGAATGGAAGCAGCTCGTAGTTTTGTCCCTTTACATCAAGCCTATTGTCGAGGAACCGCTCTGGCTTGAACTCTTCTGGTGCATCCCATAGCTCTGGGTCGCGGCCGATGGACCACACACTGACGAGTACCCGCGTGCCGGCTGGGATGTCGTATCCGTCGATGGACGCATCTTCCCGGGAGAGGCGGGGCACCAACATTGGTGCCACCGGATGTAGCCGCATAGTCTCCTTAACGATGGACTCTATGTATGGAAGGCTCGGTATGTCCTTCTCAGTGACCCAACGGCCTCGGCCGACGACGTGGTCCAGCTCCTCAGTCGCCTTGGTGAACACCTTGGGGTTCTTCAGGAGCTCCGAGAGAGCCCATTCCACTGTCACCGCTGAGCTTTCCGTACCCCCAGCAATGAGATCCTGCATGTGCGCGGGTGACAGTTAATATTTTTCTAGAAAAAAGGCAAATCACCTGGCTTTTTACTGAAAGCACCATTCGGGCGGTGGCAGTTAATATGAGAATACTGCGATAATGGAATTGTTGTGGTGACGTACTCAACTGCGTGCACTGTCTACAATTGAGCTTATTTACAGATTAAGTGCCTATCAGTACACTTGGTGGGACATACGTACCTATCAGCAACAACAAGCACATTCCCCAGAGTTCAGATAAGTGGATCAGTGGTTCTCACTGCACTTATTGAAGTCTGACACCCATATGCAGACAATGTAATAGTCGTAGGCCTACCTGACCTGCTAATCCAGGTTTTGTTTTCACTCAGGCCAACTACAACCTTCAGAATCGGTGTGTACGAACCTAGTCCGAGTATATTTTGTAGTAGAAGCGAGCGTGGAACAAACAAAATTAGTTCATTGGAGGGGAAAAAAGCATGGAAAGTACTCACCTGAGTAAAAGCCTTGACACCCTCCCTGTTGAGCTTGACCTCGAGATTGGGGTCGCTGGCGAACTGCAGCAGCACGTCGACCATGTCCTTGGCCACGAAGCTCTCCCCGTCGCGGCGGCGCCGCTCGCTGTGCTCGTCCACCACATGCTCCAGGAACCGGTCGAACTTGTTGCTCAGCTTCTTCATCCTCTTGATGTACCCCTGCAGGTCCAGCCAGTCGAGCCACGGGATGGAGTCGCCGATGTTCAGCACGCCGTTGAGCAGGAAGAGCTCGTCGATCATCCACTTGAACTCGTCGGGCGTCGTGATCACCGCCCCGGCCTCGTCCCTCACCTCCTTCTCCAGGTACTTCTTGCCCATCACCATGCGCGTGATCACGTTGAGGCTCACCGTGGACAGGTAGTCCTTGAGCACGAGCGCGCGGCCGGCACCGGCGGCGGCGCCGCGATGCAGGTCGCGGAGGAGGGCGAGCACCTCCTCGCTGCGGATGTACTCGTACGACTCGAGCCGCTTGGCGCTGAAGAGCTCGGTGAGGCACATCTTGCGCGCCTGGCGCCAGTAGGCGCCGTAGGGGGACCAGGTGATGTCGCTGTAGTTGTAGGTGGTGTACTTGCCGGCGGCGGTCTTGGGCCGGTCGGTGAAGACCACGTCGTGGGTCTTGAGGAAGAACTTGGCCATCTCGACGGAGGAGCCTACGACGACGGGGAAGGAGCCGAACTGGAGCTGGGTGAGCGGGCCGTACTGCTTGGAGAGCGCGTGGATGGAGCGGTGCGGCAGCGTGCCAATGAGGTTGAGGTTGCCAATGATCGGCCACGCCTTGGGGCCCGGCGGGAGGTTGTACTTGCGGCTGCTGCGGCGGCGGACGGCGGCCTTGAGGAAGAGCACCGTGGCGAGCACGACGCCTAGAAAGGACGCCCACTGAGGAAGCTCCATTGGGATCGAGGCGATGGCTGGCCTGCTGAGCAGGTGCGTTAACGATCGATGCAATGCAAGTGGCTGAGTGATGTCCTGAGGCTTGAGCTGTGGCTGGTGAGGTGGTGCTGCATCAGAGCGTTCGACGGCTACTTATAGATGGCGAGGTGGAAGTGGAACTGGAAGAAGAGCGCGTGCGAAGCTGAGGTAGTATGACTTGGTGGGAAAGGACGGGGAAATCAGAAGAATAAACTTGACGAAGACGTCCACTTCGTGGCTTCGTGGGAGAAAACGTGCTGAGAAATACCGCTGTTCAGCAACATACGGTGTGACTGTGCGCTGTCATCCTATCACAATATAATTTAGCATGATACCGCTGAGAAATACAGCCTTCTTGAAAGTTCAAATTATCCAACGCGGTTAGTGAAACGATTCGATCGTGATGTCAACTCGCGCATCGACGATAATGGGGGACACCAGTTGGCGATAATGCATTCAGGCAGAGCTCCGCAATCAGTGTCTCGGAGAGATGCGTCTGTCAAGTCTGCATTTTCTTCGCAATTAGAAGCAGAGACCTGGCGGAACTTTGGTTGACGTGTGAGCTGGCAAAGACTAATCTTTGTGACTTGACTCGGACTTTGATTAATAAATCCGGAGCAGGTGAAGATATCCCGAGTCCTGACGCAAAATCGCACTCGTAGTAGTGGTTAGCATAAGAAATTGCCGCTCATTGTCGGGTCCGTCCGTGCGGACTTGACCGACTTCTGCCATGGTGTCTACACTACGCGTAGGTCGCGAGGGGAATTGCTCGGGCATCATCGAGAAACACCATGTTACCGCTGACTTGGAGACGGACGGACCATTGATCGTCTGAACATAGTGGACTGACCATGGACTGACCGCGAGCAGTCCATTTCGAGAAGGCAAGACGACACCACCTTCTTTCCATTTTCGGTGTATTTTCACTCTTTTGGGACAGACCTTCAGCCTTCCACAGTCACAGCGTTCACCGAGGTACCATCTATCAAGCCTTTTAGTTTAGCGGAGTAATAAAGTTCCTACAAACAGGAAGTTCTGCATTGGAAATTCAGGTCCATGCTTGTGCGAATGGAAGGAGCCGTACTTCCATGCTTATGTCGTCTCAAGCCTTATGACCCTGCTTTTTTTTTTTTTAGAAATGGGAGCCTGGGCCCCGGCCTCTGCATCAAAGTGATGCACACAGCCGGTTTTTTATTAAAAAAAGAGAAGCATCCAGAGTATATAATTTATTACAATCATGGGTCCGACAGCGTGGCCACAAAGACAAGCCACCGAAACATAGACGAACTACGCATTAATTTGCCTAGAATTAAGCCACCCAGCCTGGCTGTAAATAGCCCGAACGACCGCCATCAATCGAGCACAGCCGGAATCCATAAGTCCTCGCTGATCCAGGGGGAGAAGGAATGCCCACATCTGGATAGAATAGACCGCCTTGTTTACAACCTGCAAAAAGTGAATATTCGTTTGCTTGTTAAAAACCAAATCATTGCGGCAATTCCAAATTGCCCACAGGAAAGCAGCCGCACCAATTCGTATTCGTGCTTTTGTTTTCCTATCAATACCATTTAACCAATTACCAAACATATTCGCAATGCTAGTAGGTGGATAGATGCTATAAGTAAAGTGTATAAGACGCCAAATATCACGGGCAAACGGGCATGTTATAAATAGGTGTTCAACAGACTCATCTGTATCGCAAAAAACATATTTTTTACAACCATGCCAATTCCTCTTTATCAAATTATCTTTAGTAAGAATAACTTTCCTATTAAGAAACCAGAGAAAGATCTTAATCTTTAATGGTACCTTTAATTTCCACAAATATTTTCGTAAAAATATTGTGGATCCATGCATCAAGTCAGCATAATAAGATTTGACCGTAAAAACCCCATCCATTGTCAGATTCCAACGGAACACATCTGACTGATTAGTTAATGACACCTCCATCAACCTTTCAACCAGATGCAACCAACGGTCCCTCGTGTAACCAATCAAATTCCTCCGAAACCAAACGTCTAGAGGATTATGGGCTAACACCGCCGCAACTGTAACGTGTTTACTCGAAGCGATGTTATATAACGATGGATAGGATTGTGATAACGGTTTATCTCCTAACCATGTATCTTCCCAGAAGCGCACGTGCTGACCGTTACCTAAAGAAAATTTGCCCCGTGAAAAGAATTCATCTTTAACTTTCAATAGACCTTTCCAGAAGGGTGAATCAGTTGGCTTGCTCTCTACCTGAGATAACGTTTTATCTCCTAGGTATTTATTAGAGAGTAACTCTTGCCAAACCCCCTCCTCAGTCAACAATTTGTAAAACCATTTACTCAAAAGACACATGTTCTTAATTTGTAAGACCTCTATTCCTAATCCCCCTTGATCTTTAGGACGGCAAACAATATTCCATTTTGTAAGACGGTATTTCCTTCTTTTGACATCGCTTTGCCAAAAAAACCTTGAGCGATAAAAATCCAAACGTTTCCTCACACCCACTGGTATTTCGAAAAAGGAGAGCAAAAACATCGGCAAACTGGATAGGACAGAATTTATCAGCACGAGGCGATCCCCGTAAGACAACAATTTCCCAGCCCAAGAACTGAGTTTCGAATCAAATCTATCCTCAATCGGTTTCCACTCTTTATTGAGAAGTTTTCTGTGGTGAATTGGTATACCGAGATATTTTAAAGGTAACGTTCCGACCTCACAACCAAAGATAATTCGGTAATCATCTTGGGCCTCTTTCGCTTTACCGAAACAAAAAATCTCACTCTTATGGAAGTTGATCTTAAGACCAGACAGAAGCTCAAACATCGCAAGTATGAGTTTCATGTTCAGTGCCTTTTCTACGTCATGTTCCATATAAATAATCGTATCGTCAGCATATTGGAGAATGGACACCCCTCCTTCGACAAGGTGAGGAATCAATCCTCCCACTTGACCATCCTCCTTAGCTCGATCTATGAGGATAGCCAACATATCTGCTACAAGATTAAAGAGAATAGGTGATAACGGATCACCCTGTCTCAAACCTTTTAGCGTTTGGAAATAATGACCGATATCATCATTAACTTTAATGCCGACACTACCCCCTTGAACAAAACGAGCAATCCAATCACACCACTTAGGTGAAAAACCTTTCATTCTCAATACTTGCTGAAGAAAAGACCAATTCATCTTATCATACGCTTTTTCAAAGTCGATTTTAAACAAAACCCCGTCCAATTTTTTCCTTTTTATCTCATGAATCGTTTCATGTAATACCACAACTCCTTCAAGAATATTTCTACCGGGTAGAAACGCTGATTGAGTTGGTCGGATAACTTTACTCGCAATAGAAGTTACCCTATTGGTACCCACCTTGGTGAAGATTTTGAAACTAACATTGAGCAAACAAATTGGTCGATATTGCTCTATACGATTCGCATCCTCCTTCTTTGGAAGTAACGTAATAACCCCAAAGTTTAATTTAAATAATGGTAAGTCTCCATCATGAAGTTGAGCAAACATCGACATTAGATCGACCTTAATCACCTCCCAAAATCTCTGATAAAACTCCGCTGGGAATCCATCTGGACCCGGGGCCTTATTGTGTTCCATCTGAGAGATTGCTTCGAATACCTCCTTATCCGTAAAAGGAGATATAAGAATACAATTTTCCTCTTGTGAAATTTGAGGCATATCATTCGTCCTCTCCTCTATTAAAGAAACATTACTCGGCGCCGGTGCCCCAAATAATTTCTTGTAATATTCAGAGATAAATGTTCTAAGGTTAATCTCTCCTATAATCGTTCCCTCATCCTGCTCCAATTGAAAAATCCTTTTCTTCCTATGTTTCCCGTTTGCAATAAGGTGGAAATATTTCGTATTATTCCCTCCTTCTTGTATATGTTTAACTTTTGCCCGTTGCGCCCATTTGGATTCCTCATCTCGTTTCAACTTTCGTAGGTAATCATCGGCCTCCTTTTTTGCAGCCCGTTCGGCCACTGTCAAAGGAGTCGATTCCGCCTTAATATCTAACATATCTATGAGTGCCGTTAATTTTTCTTTTAGTTTTCTATATTCCCCGCTCTGGTTTTTCGCCCATCCTCGTAAATAGGGCTGGAATTCGAGCCGAGCCGAGTCAGCTTGGCTCGACTCGCTTAAGCTCGGTCAACTAGCGAGTCGAGCTCGGCTCGACTCGTTCAACAAACGAGTCCAAAATGAAAACTCGGCTCGGCTCGGTGAACTCGCGAGTAGCTCGCGAGCTACTCGTTTAACTTTTTTTATTTTATAAAACTACAAAAGGTAAATATTATATATTGTATATATAATTATTTTTCATTATTTGGGGCATGTATAATAAAATTATCACAATAATCGATAAAAATATGTCACCATCAAATAATTTGTAGTAAATAAACTACAATAATCAGTAAAAAAAAGTTCACATAGATAAGAATATCATTAGAAACTCTTTTTACCGAGTTAAACGAGCTAAACGAGTACTCGTAAACTTGGCTCGTTTAGCTTGAACTCGTTTACCGTCGAAAACGAAAACTCGACTCGGCTCGTTGGACAACGAGTTCGATCCGAGCCGAGTCGAGTTGCGAGCTACTCGTTTAACTCGTGAGTTTCAAGTTTTAATTCCAGCCCTACTCGTAAAAATTGTCTCAGGTGTCTAATCTTATTTTGCCACCTGTCTAATGGGTTTTTCCCACAATTGACTGACCTCCATTCCTTACAAACCAGCTCATAGAAACCTTCTTGGCGTATCCAAGAGAGTTCAAAGGAGAACTGACTCTTATTACCCACATGTGCTTGAGTCCCAGAGTCTAATAGCAACGGTGTGTGATCTGACCCCGTTCGAGTCAGAGCCTGCACCGTAACCATAGGATATTTCTGTTCCCACTCAATACTGTTAAGAAAACGATCGAGCTTTTCATACGTCGGATTATCTCCCCAACTAGCCCAAGTAAACTGTCTTCCGGATAATGAAATTTCTTTCAAGTCCAAACTATCGATAATAGCATTAAAACTTATGACCCTGCTGGACCAGTGAGTGACAAAATTGGTCTGCACAGCACGTATATAAGTTTTACTAGATGCAGGCCCACATGTCAGTGACCCCCCACTGCAGGGTGCCGTGCGTCGGATCCCTGTCCTAGAACTACTCCCTCCGTTCTAAAATAGATGACTTCACCTTCTTTAAACATGCATGTATCTAGATACTAAAATATGTCCACGTACATGCATGTTTGGACAAATGGAATTTTAGAACGGAGGGTGTAGATGAAGTCCTCAAGGACACAAAAACAAACACGCAACTAGAGCCAAATGGGCTCCGTGGGCCTTCTTTAGTGCTTTTTGGCCTCCTTTTAGATGATCTGTGCTCCACGTTCTCAACGGTTCCGATTTAGGCACCATTGGTATTTCTAGAATTAATTTTGGTATTACCTCCCTCTTACCTAGAGCGGTGATTGTTGATTCAGTCAAGCAGTTTCGCTCAATCGCCCTAATCAAAATCATCTTCAAATTAATCTCGAACGCCTATGCTAGGCGATTAACTCTGGTAGCGCACCGGATTATCTCCCTCTTTCAGACAACTTTTTAAAGGAATGCTACCCCATGACAACGTTTATTTGCGCATCATGAAATAGTGCACGGAATAAATTCAAAAAACCTCCCGGTTGTAATTCTCAAGTTTGACTTTGAGAAAACATATGATTGAGTAAACTCGCAATTCTTGCGGGAGGTTCTAGTTATGAAGGGTTTCGACTCACACATTGTGCACCGCCAGATGCAATTAGTGACAGGAGGTCATACTGCGTTCTCCATTAATAGAGAGGTGGACCCCTTCTTTAGGAATAAAATGGGGTTAGGCAAGGGGACCCTAGTTCCCCCCCCCCTTCTCTTTAATTTTCATGGCTGACACCCTCACGGCTATGCTGGACAGAGCAAGTGTTGTTGGCCATGTCCATGATATCTCCCCCATCTTATTAATGGGGGAGTGACTCACCTACAATAAGTTGATAAAACGATCATCCTCATCCAAAACATTGAAGAAGACCTAATGAAAATAAAATACCTTCTCCTATGCTTTGAAATTCTTTTTGGCCTTAAAATAAATTTCCTCAAGAGTGAGGTCATTGCTATTGGTGCCTCAGAACAAGAACAAGCTAGAGTAACAAACATGTTAAACTGTAAAATAGGCTCTTTCCCCTTCACATACATCGGCTTCCCCATCATAGATCCCAAGCTTAATATATCATATATGGAACCTTTGGTAGGGACGGTGGTACATCAAACTGATCTTTGCCAAGGGGGAGTCATGTCCTTGTGCTGCATCCCATCCCTTTCCACCAAGCAATCCAAGTACTCCTATTGGTCCCATGACAAGAGCTCTGCACTTCGAATCAAGGTGAACTCGCTCCTATTCTTACGTGACGTTGCACATTCGGTGAATTGTTCGCTACCCTCATGGGCTTGTCCATTGGTTACGCAGGTATGAACCGCCAAGGGACCCCCAAGGCACCGCCAACGATGATCGAGAAGATGGACAAGAATAGGAGGCCGACGTTAAGGAAGATGGTGGAAAGCACGAGCGTCAGTTCCAGCACCGGCTGCAACCGGCCCAGACCGGCTCCACACTGATACGTCATAAACGTATCCTTAACTTCTGATGTTCCATGTTGTTTTCATGTCATATGCTACATTTTTTACTTACACTATATGTCATTTTTATCGATTTCCCGGAACTAACCTATTGATAAGATGCCACAGAGCCAGTTCATGTTTTCTGCTACTTTTAGTTTCAGAAAAGTTGTTTTGGAAATATTCTCGGAATTGAAAAATTCGAAATCCGGAAGTCTTACAATTCCCGAAGGTTCCACGGAGCTCGGAAGAGGCCCGGAGAGGGCCACACCATAGGGCGGCGCGCCCCCTAATGATCCACAAGTATAGGGGGTCGAAACAGTCTTCGAGGGAAGTAAAACCCAAATTTATTGATTCGACACAAGGGGAGCCAAAGAATATTTATTAGCCTTAACAACTGAGTTGTCAATTCAGCTGCACCTGAAAGTAGACTTGCTCGCAACAATTTATCAGTGGTAACAGTTTTATAGCAGCAGTAGTAGTAAAATAATAGGAGGAATAAAATAGTAACAACAGTAGCAACCGCGGAAAACAACATGATGGGAGTACCGTAGGCATAGAGGGAATGGATGAACGGTCGTTGCATGGATAACATAAGTCATGCAATAATCTTAACATGGGCATTGCAGATAATAATAATAAAGCATCCAAGTTCTAGGCAAACCATAGACATGTGTTCCAATATAGTCATACGTGCTAGCAATGAGAAACTTGCACAACATCTTTTGTCCTACCAGCCCATTGCAGCGGGGCCTCAAGGGAAACTACTGGTAATTAAGGTGCTCCTTTTAATAAAGCACCAGAGCAAAGCATTAACACTCTATGAACACACTTGATCCTCACATAGAAACCATCCCCTCCGGTTGTCCCAATTTCTGTCACTTTAGGGCCTCGGGTTCCGGACAATGACATGTGTAAACAACTTGCAGATATGATCAAGAAACATAATTATACTCATGAAACAATAACATGTTCAGATCTGAGATCATGGCACTCGGTCCCAAAGTGAAAAGCATTAAGCATAACAAGTTGCAACAACGGTAGAAAACAGTAACAATGGATACTAGGCACTATGCCCTAACAATCTGGCATTATTACATGATCAATCTCATCTAATCCCTTCCATCCCTCTCAGCCTACAACGGTGTTTACTCACACACGAACGGGGGAATCATGGATGGTTAATGGAGAAGAGGTGGCGGTGTCGATGGCGATGATCTCCTTCGAATCCCCGTCCCGGCAGGGCGCTAGAACAGGAACTTCTGATCCCCGAATTGAGTTTCGAGGTGGCTGTGGTGCTGTGTTGTGTTTGTGTGGAATATGACGAACCCCCTCGCGTTTTAGGTTTACGGGGCATATGTAGTCGAAAGGGGATCCCGAGGGGTTGGAGGTGTCCCCCACACCACCAGACGGTGCATCCTAGGAGGGTGCACCCAGGGGTGGTTTGGGCCACTCGCTGCCCCCTCCAGGTGTCCTTCTGGCTCCCGGGGTCTTCTGGTGATATAAGCTCAATGAGGTGTTTTTCGGGCAATTTCCCTAAAGTTGGGTTTTCTGCACAAAAACGAGACACCAAGGTAATTCTGTTTAAAACAACGTTAGTCCGTGTTAGTGGTATCCAAAACTCACAAGTTTAGAGGCAAATAATCAAAAAAGTGTTCGGAAAAGGAGATACGTTTTGGACGCATCACCCCCTGGCCGCGCCTGGGGTGGTGTGGGCCCCTCGGGCACCCACCGCCATCGCCCTTTCACCCATATAATCCCCCCGATGCCTGAACCCTAAAGATAGACCACTTTTCCACGAAAAACACTGGAGGCCGCTGTCATCGTCAACCCGAGATCGGGAGGGTTCTAGAGTTCTCCCCGGCACCTTGCCGGGAGGGAAAATCATCACTGGAGGGCCTACACCACCATGCCCGCCTCCGGAGTGATGCGTGGGTAGTTCATCCTTGGACTACGGGTCCATAGCGGTAGATAGATGGTTTTCCTCTCCTCTTTATGCCTCATGTTTGTATCTCGTGAGCTTTCTCACATGATCGAGATCATCTTATTGTAATGCTACATGTTGTGTTTGCTGGGATCGGATGATTATTGGATTATATGTCTCTTGATTATCGATCTATCATGTTGTCTTCTTGTGTATGTTATTTATGATCTTGCATGCTCTCCATTGTTAGTAGATGCTCTGGCCAAGTAGATGCTAGTGACTCCAAGAGGGAGTATTTATGCTCGATAATGGGTTCATGCCTCCTTTGCATCTGTGCTCGAGTGATAGAAACGTGGCGGATGGAGGATGTCTGGATGTGTTGTTGCTATTAGGAAGAAAACAACGATGCTTACTTCTTTTACATTACACACTTTTCTTACTGCGATAATATGTTGCTTGCAACTTAATACCCAACCTTTGTTCGGATGATATTCGGAGGGTGGATTATTAGTCATAGATGCAGTTGGATGACGATCTATGTATCTTTTTGTAATGCCCGCATGAATCTCATAGTAATCATTATGTCATTCATGTTTCTTTATCTATCAATTGCCCGACTGTAATTTGTTCACCACGCATGTTAGCTATCTTTTATGGAGATACACCACTAGTGAACTGTGGACCCGGTCCATTTTCTCATACTGATAATACACACACTGCTTCCACTGTTTTCACACTGCTACTGTTGTTTTCATATTGTTATTATACTGTTTACCTCACCATACGTTTAACATCTTTGTGTTCAGCAAAACCGGTAAAATTGACAACCTCACTGCTTCGTTGGGGCAAAATGAATTGATTGTGTTGTGTAGGTTCCACGTTGTTGCTGAACCGGTAGTGTGACCTGCCATCTCAGCTGCATCAACGTTCAGAAGTTGCTTGTCCTCCTACTGGTCGATTCAACCTTGGTTTCTTTTCTGAGGGAAAACTTGCCGCTGCACTCTTCACAACCTTTCTCTTGGGGTTTACCAACGTCAGCCATCAACAAGTTTTCTGGCGCTGTTGCCGGGGAAGAAGAGAATTACTGCAAGGGGAGTCTCTCACTTCCAATCTGTTTGCTTTGTTTTAGTTTTGCTTAGTTTATTTTATTTTGTCTTGTTTGCTTCTCTTTATCAAGAACACACAACAAATAGTTCTAATTCTAGTTGTTATTTTTTCTTTATCATGATTGCTATCAATGGTTGATGTCTTTGAAACTAGATCTTATTGGCAATATGGGTTCACGGAAGAACAACAAAAATATTATAAGGAACACTGTCACAAAAGGGATACACTTATGGGAGCAAATTAATAAATTGCATATCATTGCTAGAAACTTGTGCTCTACTTATAATGTTACTTATTGCTTTGATAAATCTTGTTGCTGTAGGAGGCATAAAAACACCTCCATTTTCAATGTGAGTATAATGATGATGTTACCATATCTTCGTATGTTAAGGGAAATTGTGACTTTGATGATGTGGAACAAATTGAAGAATTTATTGCTTGGAAGGGTGCATTCGAAATTGCTTATTTGCTTGAAAATATTGATGATGCACCTTATAAATATGAGATTTATGATATACTTGAATATTGCTTTGATAATTACAAGGATTGTAATTACTACATAATTAAATATCTTAAAATATGTCTCCACCAAAGGAAGTAACGGATGCCTTGCAGGAGCCTCTGGAAGAAGAAATTGCTGAATCTGGAAGCTCATTGGATGAAAAAGAGGAATAAAGTGATGATCAAGAGGAGGAAGAATGGAGCTACCCTATCTACCTTCCAATGATAGTAACTATTTAACTCATACATTATTTTATGGAAGTGATGATCCTATTGATTCTTTTGAAATATCCCTTCTTGATGAAGTTTACACTTGCTATTCTTGTGATCTTGATACTACTATGAATGAAACTTTTGAGAATGATATTGCTACTGTTATTTATGATAACCTTTGCTACTTTCATAAATCTTATGATAATCCTCTGCTTATTCCAACTATTGATATGCATGTTAATGAGGAAGTTTGTTTGGAAAATTTATATGATAATGCTCTAGATGATGGACCTATGTTACTTGATGTTATAAATTATAATGCTACTGAAAATAGGATTGCTATAATGTGTCCTATAACTTTTATGTCTGATCAATCATCTCGTTTTGATATTGCTAAAAGTGGAAAAAAGAGGAGCTGATTTAAAATTTTGATCCCATTATTTTTGAGCTTGATATGAATTGTGTGCTTTTAGACCATGACAAACATGCTTTATATGATAATTATGTTGTTGAGTTTGTTCATGCTGCTGCTGAAAATTATTATGAGAGAGAAAAATATGGTTGTAGAAATTTTCATGTTACTAAAACACCTCTCTTTTTGTTGAAAGTTTTGAAGTTGCTCTTGTTCTACCTTCCCATGATTTCTAGTTTGAGCTTCTTTAATTTATTTCTTTACAAGATTCCTATGCATAGGAAGTGGGTTAGACTTAAATTTGTTTTATATTGCTTCCTGATGCTCTCTTTTGCTTCAATTCATATTTCTTATGTGAGCATCTTCTTCACTTGAAAACGCTTGATTCCACTTTTCTGGGCCTAGCTAAAAGGCGTTAAAGAAAAGCACTTCTTTGGAGATAACCCATGGTTTTATTTTTGCTTTGTTTTTCTATGTTTTATTTGAGTCAAGGGGTTATATACTTACGTAGCAACTCATTTGTATCTTTATTTTCATGTATTTTTTGTGCCAAGTAAAGTTTCTAGCGAAAGTTGGAGTTGGTTTTGGATTTCTACGCAGGAAACATATTTTAGCTGTCCATTGCAAAAAACCCATATAAATTTCAGAAAGGTCAAAATGATCTGAAATGTTTTGTGCTTATTCCTCAGCTAATTCCTAAACTTTTTTTGTTCTTTATGTTTTTCGATCTAAGCAACGTAAGTGCCCCGAAAAATTCGTCTTTACAGACTGTTCTGGTTTTGACAGATTCTGCTATTTTTCTTGCATTTGCTCTTTTACTATGTCAAGTGGATTTCTTTGCTTCACGAAAAATCAGTGGATGTAGCTAATGTTTAAAAGTATCAATGGAACTTGTGCCCATGCAGAACTCATGAATTTGTGATTTATGCACTAATCCTCTAATGCGAATTACTTTTTGAGTGTGGTGTGAAGGAAGTTTTCAAGGGTCAAGAGAAGAGGGTGATATAATGTGATCAAGAAGAGTGCAAGGTCAAATCTTGGGGATGCCCCCGTGGTTCATCCCAGAAAATTCTAAGAAGACTCAAGCATCTAAGCTTGGGGATGCCCAAGGCATCCACTTCTTCATCAACAATTTATCAGGTCACTTTTAGTGAAACTATATTTTTATTCGGTCACATCATATGAAATTTACTTGGAGTGTCCGTTTGTTTTTCTTTTGTTTTGCTTTGTTTTATTTTGCTTTCCTCCCTGAAATAATAGAGTTGGAACCTAGCATTCTTTGTGTGGGAGAGAGACACGCTCCGCTTTTTCGTTTGAATACTCGTTATGCTCGTATTCTTAGTTTTTCTTCTAGCTGCTACAAAATTCCTTTTTAGCTCCTGTTTTTCTTGCATCTCTTATTCAGAGCTATTAGTTTTAGTAGATTTCTTTTAGTACTTTCTTGTTTCATTTCTGCATCTCTTGGCGATTTTTTGTTTATTATGAAATGCTTGGTGTTGGAAAGCAGTAGTATAGTTTTCGTGCTTATAACGATGCAGTTAGAAGCTTGTACAGACTGTGGCTAGACCTTTCATGTCATGCTAGATGTTATTTAATTATAAAGCCTAGTAGTTATTTTGTAGCATGACTTGTCTCAAATAGCTGAGAGTGTTTAATGTTCCTTTGAAAGAATCATGAGTTGTTCTTGTCATATTGAATCATAAATTTGTGGTGTTCTCCTTTGAATGTTTTATTTGGTTGACTTGGTGCATGCTCACACCATGTTTATGACTACAAACCAGTCACTTATAGCCTCTATGGTAATTTAGTTTTTGAACTTGTAGTACCACTTATGCTTTGATTAATAATATTTTTGTCGATATGCATGATTATGGCCATTATTGATCTCTTGATTTGTTGCTCCCAGTCTTTTGTTAGCCTCCACCTGTACTAAGTATGAGCTCTACTCGTGCATCCAACTCCCAAAAACCAAAGTATGACAAAATTTTCCACCATACCTACCTACATGTGGTATTTAACTGCCACTGCAATGTAATTCTCATGTGTTACATTTAAAACTTTAAAATTTACTCCTGTTTTGTGCTCCTGTTTTAGCTCATGAGGATGTATATGGAGAATATTTATCTCACTTGTTGATTGGACTTTCACACCCTGGACTAGTGGCTTCATCCTCTTATCCAATTGATAGAAGAGCTGGCAGCGGGGTGCCTAACCCCAAATTAATAAAAACAAATTCTCTTCACTATTGATGCCCCTAATTTATCAGTCAAAGCATAATTGTGTAAACAAAAGAGAAAGAGGGATGAACTTCTACCCAGATGCGTCCTTCTATGGGAGCCTCTCTTTTGAAGTCTAGTTGACGTACTGTATTTTTTGTTTACCATTCGTTGACATAAGCATACACCTCTCTAAAAAAATGTTTTCAATACCGCTGTTTAACAAAATAAAAGCTCTACCATATGACTGATCCCTGCTTCCCTCTGCGAAGGGCCTTTCTTTTACTTTTATGTTGAGTCTCCATCTTCTAACTTTATGCACAATTGAGAGAGCATAGTTCCCATTCTGAGTTTAATGTGCATTTTTCCCAGAAAATTTATTAATTGATTCATGATGTGTTATTGTTTGTTCTAAATTATTTGTTCTAGTCTTCCTCTCAAACTTTGAAGGTGTCCTGGCATTTTTTTGCCCCACTCTTAAGGACAAGCAAAATATCACTTTGCTATGTTATCTCTATGCTTGAAACAAACGTATAGCTTTCGAGTGCATTATTATTCATGATCTTTTATTTGTGTTACTTCTCATGATGCAAAGTGATTGCTATGTTTTATTGTTAGAATTATATTTATCATGCTTGTGTTCAAGTACTATGATTTCAACTATGCTTATGCTTTTACAATTTAGATGATCAAGTTTATGTTGGTAGCATGTCACCTGAGAAATTATGTGTTTTTATCGTTTGCCTACTCGAGGACAAGTAGGAACTAAGCTTGGGGATGTTGATACGTCATAAACGTTTCCTTAATTTCTGATGTTCCATGTTGTTTTCATGCCATATGCTACATGTTTTCCTTACACTTTATGTCATTTTTATCGATTTCCTGGGACTAACCTATTGACAACATGCCACAGAGCCAGTTCCTGTTTTCTGCTGTTTTATTTTCAGAAAAGTTGTTTTGGAAATATTCTCGGAATTGGAAAATTCGAAGCTCGGAAGTCTTAGAATTCCCGAAGGTTCCACTGAGTCCCGAAGAGGCCCGGAGGGGGGCCACACCATAGGGCGGCGCGCCCCCTGGCTGTGCCTAGGGGTGGTGTCGGCCCCTCGGGAGCCCACCGCCATGGCCCTTTCACCCATATAACCCCCACAATGCCTGAACCCTAAAGATAGACCACTTTTCCACGAAAAACACCGGAGGCCACCGTCATCACAACTCGAGATCGGGAGGGTTTTGGAATTCTCCCTGGCACCCTGCCGGGAGGGAAAATCATCACCGGAGGGCTCTACACCACCATCCCCGCCTCCAGAGTGATGCATGAGTAGATCATCCTTGGACTACGGGTCCATGGCAGTAGCTAGATGGTTGTCCTCTTCTGTTTATGCCTCATGTTTGTATCTCGTAAGCTGCCTCACATGATCGAGATCATCTTATTGTAATGCTACATGTTCTATTTGCTGGGATCCGATGATTATTGAATAATATATAAATTAGATGCTTGATACGTCCATTTTGCATCACCGTTTTATATTGTTATTTGTTTTGTTATTCATCGATATATTTCATGTTTTGATGCATCACTTATGTTATTTTATCTTATTTTGCATGTTTCATAATTTTTGGAGAATAAACATCGGGACCAGAAATCTGATGGAAAAAGCACCGTCAAGATACCATATTTCATAAGTTCAGAAGAAGAGGGGGGACACAGGAGATGTCTTAGAAGTCCAAATGAGGGAGCCAACCTCGAGGAGAGCCGGAGGGGAGCCACCAGGGGCCCACACCATCAGGTGGCGCCCCCCTTGGCTGCGCCTCCAGGTGGTGTGGCCACCCTGGCCCACCTCTAGTCGATCCCTTTCATGTACTTGATCCCCAGGAAACCCTAGGCCCCAGACTATCATCGAAGAATTATTCCGCCGCCGCCTCGGGGCGGAAAACACCAGAGAGAGAAAAGCTCTCCAGCAGGGAGAAATCCGGGGGGGAAATTCCTCTTCAGAGAGGGGAATCATCACCATCGTCACCGTCATCACTCCGGGCATCATCAAGATCGTCATCGTCATTATCATAACCGCCAGCACCATCACCCTCATCATCCACCGTCATCCCTCTGTAACAATTAGGTTCCTCTATCGTTGTTTTACATTAGATCTCTCTCCCGGTGTGGATTACTTGTTAGTAGTTGATGCTTGTGAGATTTATCGGTGTTAGCACTTTATAACTAGATTGTTATAATCCATTATATCACCTCTGATTATGATCCATATGATGTCTTGTGAGTAGTTCGTTTAGTTCTTGAGGACATGGGATAAGTTATGATGTTAGTAGTGAAGTTATGTTGAAGTAATATCTCGTGGTTCGGTATTTAAGTTGTGGTGCTATTCTTCTAGTGGTGTCATGTGAACATCGACTACATGATACTTCACCTTTATGTGCATAGGAGAATGCATTCTGTATTTGGCTACTAATTGTGGGGTTGCCGGAGTGACAGAAACCTAAATCCCGTTAGGAAACCAATGCATGAGGGAGCGTAGAATCCCGGAGTTTTAAGGCTGTGGTTAGATTTATGTAATTACTTTCTTGTATTGACAGATGCTTACGAGGGGTATAATAACAAGTATGTATTAGTCCTAGTTGGGCGGTGCATTAGCATAGGTTCACCCACACAACACTTCACGAACTAATGGATATTAATCAACCGTAACGAAGCGAAAGCACTTGACGAAATTACCATGTGTCCTCGAGAACGTTTGGTAGTCATAATTAATACAACCGGCTTGTCCTTTGCTCTCAAAAGGATTGGGCCACTCGCTGCAATATTATTTACTGTTACTTATTTACTTGCACTTTATTTATCTGCTATATCAAAAACCTCCAAAAACCCGTTTGCTAGTGCTTACAGTGAATCCTCTATCCAACCTGCTTGTCAACACCTTCTGCTCCTCGTTGGGTTCGACACTCTTATTTATAAAAAGTACTATTATACACCCCCTATACTTTTGGGTCATCAAGACTATTTTCTGCCGCCGTTGCCGGGGAGTGAAGTGCTATTGGTAAGTGGAATTGGTAATAGAAACTTTTACTATGAGTTCTGTTTTTTCTTTCTGTCTGCTGTTTTATTTCATTATGGAGAATACCTTTGGTTCTCTTTTTAGGGGTACTTCTACCGTTACTACTAGGGTAGTTGGTAACACATTATCTGCTGAATTAGATCCTTATAAAATACATACGATTTTTTTTACGTGTTTTGGATAACTTCTATTACGGTGATGGAACTATCCATCCCGGTGATCATTTGCTCTTTATACATGAATTATGCAAGTTATTCAGGTGTGCAGGTATTACAATGGATCAAGTTAAAAGGAAATTATTTTATTTATCACTGAAAGGATGAGCCGCTGAATGGTTCAAATTACTAAAGAATGGTGAATCTATTAGATGGGAGGAAATTGTTCCTCTCTTTTATTCTAAATTCTATCCTCCTAGCGAGATTCAGAAAGACCGGAATCAAATCTATAATTTCTGGCCTCATGATGAAGAGAGTATTGCCCAAGCGTGGGGGAGAATGAAGTTATTAACGCTTAAATGTCCCGTTCATGAACTCCCGAGAAATATTGTTGTCAATAATTTTTATGCAAGGCTTTCTCTTCATGATAAGGATTTATTGCATGCTTCTTGTTCGAGATCATTCACACGTATGAAGGAAGAAGCTAAATGGGATCTTCTTGACCGAATTCAAGAATACACCAAAGGATGGGAGAACGAAAAAGGTAGAAATTCATGTATAAATTATGATTATGAATGTATTAATTCTTTTATGGGAACCAGTGATTTCTATAATGTTAGTGTTGTTTGTTGTATTGATTCGAAAATCTTTGCAAACTGTCTTAAAGCTTTTTCCTCCTATCTTGATATTCCTAAAAAGGATTATCACAAGTACCATGCACCTTATAAAGATAGTGTTCCTGCTAGTAATATAGAAGTGCATGATGTTAATCCTGCTGTTCCTGAGCCTTATGTTGAAAAAATGCCTTTCCCTGCTAAGGTGAAAGAACACTCTATGGTGGCTAGTGTGGTTAATAATAGTAATAAGAAATCTATTGAACCCGATGAACAAATAATTTTTGAACATGCTGTAGAAATAGTAAAAGATCTTGTTTGTGGAAATGTGGAGGATGAACACATTGTCTTCTGTGAGGATGCTTCTAATATTGTTTCCCATCCTCATAGACCTAAGAAAACTAGTGTTCATGTGCTTTCTGTTACGATTGGTGATCATTGCTATTATGGTTTGTGTGATATTGGTGCTAGTTCTAGTGCTATACCTTACGAGCTTTATAGAGAATTTATGCGTGAAATTGGTTCTTGTGAGTTTTAAGATATTGATGTGGTTATTCAGCTTGCTAGTAGAGAAACTGTTTTTCCAATTGGTATCGTTAGAGATGTGGAAGTCTTATGTGGTAAGATTAAATATCCCCACTGATTTTCTAGTACTTGGTAAGTCTACTAGTAAGACTTGTCCTATTATTTTTGGTAGACCTTACTTGAAAACTTGTGGTGCTATTATGGATTGTAAGAGGGAGAAGATTTTGACTAAATTTGATGGAAAATCTTATGAGTTCAATTTCTAGAAAATTGCTAGAGCACCTTATGAATCTAAATTGCCTGATGAGAATTTTAAAGTTGAACAACTTTCTTCTATCGCTCTTGCTCCTAACAATGCTTTGCAACAATATATTGAGGACCACGATAGTGAGGTCTTTATGGAAGAAAGAAATGAGATTGACGATATTCTTCTTCGTCAACCAGTCATACTGAAACATAATTTACCTGTGGAAGACTTGGGTACAACATTATCACCCAAGGAGGATCCTGTTTTTGATTTAAAACCTTTGCCTGATGATCTTAAATATGCTTATATTGATGATAAGAAAAGATATCCTGTTATTATTAGTGCTAAACTTTCAGGTTAAGAATAGGAAAGATTATTGGGAATTCTGAAGAAACACCGTGGAGCTATTGGATATACTCTTGATGATTTGAAGGAAATTTCTCCTACTATATGTCTGCATGCAATTAATATTGAACCTGATGCAAAGCCAGTAGTTGAACATCAACGCCGTTTAATTCCTAAGATGAAGGAAGTGGTAAGAAATGAGGTATTAAAACTTCTTAATGCTGGTATTATTTTTTCTATTGCTGATAGTAGATGGGTGAGCCCTGTGCATTGTGTCCCTAAGAAGGGAGGAATGACTGTTGTGCCTAATGAAAACAATGAAATCATTCCACAAAGAGTAGTAGTTGGTTATAGAATGTGTATTGATTTTAGAAAGGTTAATAAAGTTAGTAAGAAAGATCATTATCCTTTACCCTTTATTGATCAAATGCTAGAGAGGCTGTCTAAGAAAACTCATTTTTGCTTTCTTGCCCGTTATTCTGGGGTTTCTCAAATTGCTGTTAGGAAGCAAAATCAAAATAAAAAACCTTTACTTGTCCTTGTGGTACTTATGCTTATAGATGTATGCCTTTTGGTTTGTGTAATGCTCCTGCTACGTTTCATCCTTTATTTGCCTGGGATTTCTCCGTCTATGGAACTTCTTTTGATAATTGTTTGCACAACCTTGATAAAGTTTTGCAGACATGTGAAGAAACTAATCTCGTTCTTAATTGGGAGAAATGTTATTTTATGGTGAATGAAGGAATTGTTCTTGGACATAAGATTTCTGAAAGAGGTATTGAAGTTGAAATATCTAAAGTGGAAGCCATAGAGAAAATGCCCTATCCTAGGGATGTTAAAGGTATTCATAGTGTTCTTGGTCATGCTGGTTTTTATAGGAGGTTTATCAAAGATTTCTCTAAAATATCAAAGCCTCTTACTAATCTTCTTCAAAAAGATGTACCATTTGTTTTTTATGATGATTGTATGGAAGCTTTTGAAACTTTAAAGAAGGCTTTAACTACTGCCCCTATTGTTCAACCAGTTGATTTTAATTTACCTTTTGAAATTATGTGTGATGCTAGTGATTTTTCTGTAGGTGATGTTCTTGGACAGCGCGTAGATAAGAAGTTGAATGTTATTCATTATGCTAGTAAGACTCTTGATGCTGCTCAAAAGAATTATGCTACTACTGAAAAAGAGTTCTTACCTGTAGTTTTTGCATGTGATAAGTTTAGGCCTTATATTGTTGATTCAAAGGTTACTATTCATACTAATCATGCTGCTATTATATACCTTATGGAAAAGAAAGATGCTAAGCCTAGGCTTATTAGATGGATGTTTCTTTTACAAGAGTTTGATTTGCATATTGTGGATAGGAAGGGTGCTGAAAATCCCGTTGCTGATAACTTGTCTAGATTAGAAAACATTACTTTTGACCCTATTCCTGTTAATGATAGTTTTCCAAATGAACAGTTGGCTGCCATAAAGGTAAAGTCCCAAGATAGTCCATGGCATGCTGATTATGCTAACTTTATTGTTTCAAAGTATTTGCCTCCAACATTTACAGCTCAACAAAGAAGAAAATTCTTCTATGATTTGAGGCATTATTTTTGGGATGACCCACATTTATATAAAGAAGGAGTAGATGTTATTATGAGAAGATGTGTTCCAGATCATGAACAACGTGAAATATTGAAGAAGTGCCATAGTAGTGCTTATGGAGGACATCACGCTGGAGATAGAACCGCACAGAATTTTCTACAATCAGGTTTCTATTGGCCTACTATCTTTAAAGATGCAAGTAAATTTATTTTATCTTGTGATGAATGTCAAAGAGTAGGAAACATTTCTAGATGTAATGAAATGCCTATGAGTTGTTCTCTTGTTATTGAACCTTTTGATTGTTGGGGATTTGACTTTACGGGTCATTTTTCCTCCTTTGAATGGTTACACTCACATTCGTGTTGCTGTTGATTATGTTACTAAGTGGGTAGAAGCTATACCTACAAAAAGTGCTGATGGTGAGACCTCTTTGAAAATGCTTAAATACGTTATTTTTCCTAGGTTTGGTGTGCCTGGATATCTTATGACTGATGGAGGTTCTCATTTTATACATGGTGGTTTTAGAAAAACCCTTGATAAATATGATGTTAATCATAGAATTGCCTCGGCTTATCATCGTCAAACCAATGGGCAAATAGAATTATCAAATAGACAAATTAAAACTATCTTGCAAAAGACTGTTAATAAATCTAGGAAGAATTGGTGAGATAAGTTGAATGATGCTTTATGGGCTTATAGAACTGCTTTCAAAAATCCTATGGGTATGTCTCCCTATAAAATGGTTTATGGAAAATCTTGTCACTTCCTTTAGAATTAGAACACAAAGCTTATTGGGCAGTGAAAGAACTTAATAAAGATTTTAAACTTGCTGGTAAGAAAGGAATGCTTGATTTGAATCATCTAGATGAATGGAGATGTGAAGCTTATGAAAATGCCAAGCTCTTCAAAGATAAAGTTAAACAGTGGCATGATAAAAGAATCCTTAAAAGAGAGTTTCATGTTGGTGAGAAAGTTCTATTGTATCGGTCTCGCCTCAGATTTTTTGCAGGAAAATTTCTCTCTAGATGGGAAGGACCTTATATTATTGAAGAAGTGTATCGTTCGGGTGCAATTAAAATTGCTTCCCTCAAAGATAACACTACAAAAGTGGTAAATGGGCAAAGACTCAAACATTATATTTCTGGGGATTCCTATGATGAAGATGTTGATGTTATTCAAGTAATGACTCCGGAGAAGTTCATTAGAGGAAAGATTCCATAATCTGCAGAGTCTATTTTGGAATAGGTAGCAGTCTGTTAATAAATAGTTCGCAGAATACCTTCCAAGTTATAATTTATTGGTTTTTGGAAAATATGAAAAATACCGAGGCGAAGAGGAGTTGGAGAAGGTGCCCGGAGGCACCACACCACCTGGGGGCGCGGGCCCACCCTTGCCCCCGCCACCCTATGGTGTGGGCGCCTTAGAGCCCCTCTCCGACTCGCTTTCGACCCGGACTTTCCTGTAGTTACGCATATTTTTGCTATATAACCCCCCGGACCCCAACCCCCCCCCCCCCCGAGGTTCGTATATCGTTTTCTCGTCGTGTTTCTATTTTGGGCTATTTCTGCCAGGTTACATCTTCAGATCTAGAGCCACAATGTCCCCTCCTGGTTCTCCCAAAGACAGTTTCTTTGAGAACATCGTCAACCCATATGAACGAGTTGAAGATGCATCCCAAAGAGTTTCTGCTCAAGGATGGGGACTTGCAGATTGAAGATGTTTGGGTCCCTAAAGGAGAAGGCAGTCTGGAAGCTAGGATGGAAGAGTTGGAGCAAGAAGTCTTTAGGTACAAGAAGATGGCGAAGAGTGAAGTTGAGATCATCCACAGGATAAAGACTGAACAGATCGCTAAGTACAAAATAGAGACTTTGAAGCTTTGGGAGGAGATTTTCTCACTCACCGAGACCACCAACAAATTGCAAGCACAACTCTATGATGTTCATAATCAGAACTGTGAGTATGAGAACAAGTTTAAACGTATAAGCTCTGCTGCTAGTTTCAGGATATTAGAGACCAGGACATCATTTGTGGATGGGGAGCCTTTACCTTGGAAGTCTGATGATGATAAGGATTCACCACCAACAACGAAGAATTGATTCGTCACTGGTATTGGCATCCCCTTGGCTTGTTCCAAGCTTTGGGGAGTGCCGCGGTATCACCTTTATCTTTCACCCTTTTTAATTTTAGTTGAGTCCTATAGTGAGTATAGAAAATATCATATATGATGGTTTGCAGTATGGAAGTGTTGCTCTCTAGTTGGTTATCGTAGTATCCCTTGGTTTGAGTTGCCGTAATGAAATATTAATGAGAAGTTTCATCATCTACTTGTTCTACTTCATTTTAGTTTGCAATTTATTTATGTGATTGATCTTGTTATTAGTATTGGTATCAATGTTGGAGCTTCAAGTTAATCTAGTTGGTTCTGGCAAACTTAGCATTGGTCAGTAGCAACAATACGTTGAGACTTAAGTAGAAAAGAGGGAGTTGCATGTAGATATATTATTCCATGATCTTTCTTTCTTGTTAGCCCATAAGCTTAGCATTCTCAAATAAGTTTCTTTGCACCTTCAAGGAAGATTGCATGATTGGCTTTATCTTATATGTTTTTGTTTGTTTTACTTCAATTCTTATGCTTGCTACCCAACCTTGATAGCCAAAAACCTATACTGAGAGGGAATGCTTCTCGTTCATCCAAACCTTGAGCCCAAAACCTTGCCATTGTCCACCATACCTACCTATATGTGGTATTTCACCGCCACTCCAAGTAAATTGCTTGTGTGCTACCTATAAACCTTGAAAATTACACCTGTTTTGTGCCCCTGTTTTAGCTCATGAGGCCTCAAATAGTGAATCTTTATCTCACTTGTTGATTGGATTTCACACCCTGGACTAGTGGCTTCATCCTCTTATCCAAATTCTAGAAGAGTTGGTAGCGGGGTTCCCAGCCCCAAATAATAACAATAAATTCTCTTCACTATTTTTGGCCCTAATTTATCAGTCAAAGCATAATTGTGTAAACAAAAGAGAAAGAGTGATGACCTTCTATACCAGTTGCGTCCTTCTATGGGAGCCGCTCTTGTGAAGTGTAGTTGGCTTGTGACGTACTGTATTTTCTGTTTGCCATTCGTTGACACAAACATACACCTCTCAAAATTAGACACTCCTCCATGGTTTTTGATTGTTGGCAGGCACCCGAGGATTCGGTTAGCCATGGTTTGTGTAAGAAAGGTTGCGAGGAGTGTCATCCATTTTATACCTCTATTTTACAAAATAAAAGCTCTAGCACATGAGTGATCCATGCTTCCCTCTGCGAAGGGCCTATCTTTTACATTTATGTTGAGTCGGTAAACCTACTTCTTTCTGTCTTAAGCAAGCATTTGAGTTGTTGTGATTAATCCAACTATATATTGATTTACTCAATCATGTTCTTTATTCTTCCTTGTTTCCACAAATACTTTTATTTGTTTGAATACCACTTCTAAAGTTACTAATGTCTGCAAAGAGACTGTTATAATTGAGCATGATAAACTTTGCAATATAAGCTCTAGTATAAAGACTCTGGTCGAAAGATAAGTACACTATTAATTTTTCTCTGACCAAGAACGAAGTTTGCCTTTACCAATTTTGATTTACTTTTTGCACCCTTATTGTTCCTCTAGTTGTTTCAAGTTTGATTATATGAGAGGAAGTTGCTGTCTAAAATGACTTGTTCTTTGTTAGATGTGATGCCTCTTGTCTGTATTTTATTTATCGACGCCTCACTCCATAAACCTGTGGTCATGTTTACTGAGTTCAGTTTCGCTTGGGGACAAGCGAGGTCTAAGCTTGGGGGGAGTTGATACGTCCAATTTGCATCACTGTTTTATATTTTTATTTTCTTTTATTCATTGATATATTTCATGTTATGATGCATCACTTATGTTATTTTATCTTATTTTGCATGTTTCATAATTTTTAGAGAATAAACACCGGATCCAGAAATCTGATGGAAAAAAGCACCGTCAAGATACCCTATTTCAGAAGTTCAGAAGAAGAGGGGGGACACCGGAGATGTCTTAGAAGTCCAAATGAGGGAGCCAACCAAGAAAAGCTCTCCGGCAGGGAGAAATCCGCCGGAGAAATTCCTCTCCGGAGAGGGGAAATCATCGCCATCGTCACCGTCATCATTCTGGGCATCATCAAGATCGTCATCGTCATCATCATCACCACCAGCACCATCACCCTCACCATCCAACGTAATCCTGATGTAACAATTAGAGACCTCTATCATTGTTTTACATTAGATCTCTCTCCAGGTGTGGATTACTTGCTAGTAGTTGATGCTTGTGAGATTTATCGGTGTTAGCACTTCATGACCAGATTTTCATTATCCATTATATCACCTCTGATTATGATCCATATGATGTCTTGTGAGTAGTTCGTTTAGTTCTTGAGGACATGGGAGAAGTCATGATGTTAGTAGTGAAGTTATGTTGGATTAATATCTCGTGGTTCGGTATTTAAGCTGTGGTGCTATTATTCTAGTGGTGTCATGTGAATGTCGACTACATGATACTTCACCTTTATGGGCCTAGGAGGATGCGTTGTGTATTTGGCTACTAATTGTGGGGTTGTCGGAGTGACAGAAACCTGAACCCCCGTTAGGAAACCAATGCACGAGGGAGCATAGAATCCCGGAGTTTTAAGGCTGTGGTTAGATTTATGTTAATTAATTTCTTGTATTTGCGCATGCTTACGAGGCGTATAATCACAAGTATGTATTAGTCCTAGTTGGGCGGTGCATTAGCATAGGTTCACCCACACAACACTTCACGAACCAATGGATATTAATTAACTGTAACGAAGCGAAAGCACTTGACGAAATTCCCATATGTCCTCGAGAATGTTTGGTAGTCATAAGTAATACAACCGTCTTGTCCTTTGCTCTCAAAAGAATTGGGCCACTCGCTGCAATATTACTTACTGTTATTTATTTACTTACACTTTATTTATCTGCCATATCAAAAAACCTCCAAAAACTTGTTTGCTAGTGCTTACAATGAATCCTCTATCCAACATGTTTGTCAACACCTTCTGCTCCTCGTTTGGTTTGAAACTCTTATTTATCGAAAGTACTATGATACACGCCCTATACTTGTGGGTCATCAATGCTCTAGCCAAGTAGATGCTAGTGACCCCAATAGGGAGTATTTATGCTTGATAGTGGGTTCATGCCTCCTTTGCATCTATGCTCGAGTGACAGAAACGTGACGGATGGAGGATGTGATGTTTCCATTAGGGAGAAAACAATGATATTTACTTTGTTTACATTACACACTTTGCTTACTGCGATAATCTGGTGCTTGCAACTTAATACCCAACGTTTGTTCGGATGATATTTAGAGGGTGGATTATTAGCCATAGATGCAGTTGGATGACGATCTATGTATCTTTTTGTAATGCCCGCATGAATCTCATAGTAATCATTATGTCATGCATGTTTCATTATCTATCAATTGCCTAGCTGTAATTTGTTCACCACGCATGTTAGCTATCTTTTATTGAGAGACACCACTAGTGAACTGTGGACTACGGTCCATTTTCTCATACTGATAATAGACACACTGCTTCCACTATTTTCACACTGCTACTACTGTTTTCATATTGTTCTCATACTGTTTACCACACCATACGTTTAACCTCTTTGTGTTCAGCAAATCCGGTGAGATTGAAAACCTCACTGCTTCGTTGGGGCTAAATGAATTGATTGTGTTGTGTAGGTTCCACGTTGCTGCTAAACCGGTAGTGCGCCCTGCCATCGCAGCTGCATCAACCTTCAAAAGTTGATTTTCCTCCTACTGGTTGATTCAACCTTGGTTTCTTTTTTGAGGTAAAACTTGCCGATGCACTCTTCACAACCTTTGTTTTGGGGTTTACCAACGTCAGCCATCACACGCCCGGTCAGACTGGCCCCAAGACAACCCCAGACGGTTGGCGCCCGACACTACTGAAGGGGTTTCTGACATATGGTCTGGTTTCAGCCCGGTCCAACCGGATTTCTAACCGGTGCCCAACCGACAACATCTAGAAGTTCGCCTACACAACATAAGGGTTTTCCGGTTCCATCGCCGATTGAACCGGGCACGACCGGTCCCAGTGCCAGGTAACCAACTTACCTACCAGCCATCGCGAGCTGGCCACCTTTGACTTGCGTGTATTTTCGGGATTTGACCCTTGTACCCCTCTACCAACCCCCTTGCCTATAAATACCCCTTCCTCCTCCTTATAGGCTTAGAGATGAATTGGGACTTGATATTGTTTCTCCCAAGAACTTCCTTGTGGAATCTACTAAGGCAACTCCATATATGTACCAATTGGACCGTATCAAGGCTTCTCCTAACGTGAAGCCTCTCGATTGGGTGATTCTACCTCATGGTCTCTCTCCCTATCGATTCCACCTAGAGTTTGCCAATCTCTCGGATGGAGATTCTACCTAGCCGACTCTCCCCTTCCGATTGTTGCTTGGACCACCAGTGAGAGAAAGGTTCCATCAATGTGTTTGGTAGGTTTGTAGTTATGATACAAGGCAATCTCCCAAGTTATCATGTGTGTTTGTGTGTGTTTTTTGTGTTCTTTCTCTGTCCTTTGCCTCCCTCTTTGGGTTCATCTCAGATCCGTGAAGATCGGGCTGTTGGGACGCATAGAGATAAACAAAAAAAAACCTACGCGGTACTTCCAAGATCTAGCCGAGGTAGAAGGCCACGATGATTACCACTAGACGCGCGGTTGCGGATTATCGATGAAGCGCGTCGGGGCAGTGCAGTCCCACGATCCGATCCGGCCGATCCGATCCCACGAACGTCGAAGTGCTGAACGTACAGCACCTCTGCCGGTATCCACACGTATGAGGAGGAGCTCCGACGGTAGACTTCTAGGTCCGGTGCGACGGCTGGCCTGAGTGGGGCTAGGGTTCCCAGCGCATGGGAGAGTGGACTAACGTGCCCGCTGGGCAACCTGCGCCCCTCTTTATATAGCGAATGGTAGTGGGCTTCACAACACTTGTGGCCCATTCCCTCTGTGAGTCCGACTCACAAAATCAGTCCATTTCCGGTTCGGGTCCAACCCAACCAATACTTGCTCCCGCTCTTAAGTGTGCGACCCTGCAGGCTCATGGTGACTTGGACACGATTGGAGTCCGACTCTCAATCGATCAATCGGTAGCGGCTCCTAGCAGAACGTGCCGACTCCCAAGTCCCATTGAGTCATGACGACATACCTTTCAATGTGATATTCATCTTAGTCCCTTTTGCCTCATGATATACCTTGTCGAACTATAGGCGATTTATCGTCATCCCTTAAATAGTTCGACTCTCTTCTCGATCCGTGATATGTGATTCATCTGACTAACTCTTAGTCAACCGACACAGTTAACATTTAACTGAGTCACGCATGGCCACGCTTCCTGAATCATATCACTCGAGAGGTCCCAGAGAATATCTCTCCATTCGGAGGGGCAAAATCCCATCTTGATTATCCACATCACGCAGCTTGCTTCTCATTCGACCCGAACTCTGCCTTTATAGTTGCCTTGTCACAGAACAACGTTTGACAGAACCTAAGTCGGTGATCCACAACTCGGATTGTGCGACAACCTCAGGTCTAAGGATTACATTGATTGAGACATGCAAATGACGACTTGATCGTTGCATCTCAATGTGGGTCAGTCCGACTTGCTAAACTCTTTAGCCAAGTCCGTGAACGTTGGAATGGCATCACCATGCCCATGACAAGTGGAACCGTGTCATCAGCCAACACTCACATTAGTCTAGGGTGTGTGTCCAGCACATCCTAAATGACCAAGGACAATCTAGTATGAACAACATGAATATATAGTTCCACAATCGAATCACATATTCAATGACATATATCAGATCTTCAAAACAAGGACAACTTAATAACTTTATGAATACAGTGAGAATTACATCATACATGATTGCCTCTAGGGCATATTCCCAATAGTCTCCCACTTGCACTAGAGTCAATCATCCTGGCATCATATGCCTAGGCATCTAATGCCCATAGCTCTCGTGTGCGCCTCATGCTTAGGCTGTGGTAGAGCCTTTGTCAACGGATCTGCAATGTTTGCATCCGTGTGTACTTTGCATAATTTGATATCACCTTGTTCGACAAACTGGCGAATGAGGTGGTACCGCATGAGTATATGTTTGTTCTTCTGGTGTTGTCTAGGTTCCTTGGCTTGTGTGATAGCACCATTGTTGTCACAATATACGTCCAAAAGATTGGACGCGCCCTGAACCACACCAAGATCCATCAGGAGGTTTCTGATCCAAACAGCTTCCTTTGCCGCCTCTGAGGCAGCAATATACTCAGCCCCTGTTGTAGATGCAGACACCGTATCTTGCTTGGAACTCTTCCAACTCACAGCCCCTCCGTTCATTACGAACATGTATCCAGATTGTGAACGAGAATCATCTGAGTCGGTGAGATAACTCGCATCCGTGTAACCCTTTACACTGAATTCCTCATCACCTCCATAAAGTAGGAACATTTCCTTAGTATTTCTCAAGTACTTAAGGATGTTTTTAACCGCTGCCCAGTGGGCTTCGCCAGGGTCAGCCTGGTATCTGATCGTAACACTTAGAGCATAGGAAACATCTGGCCTAGTACAAATCATGGCATACATGATGGATCCGATTGCCGAAGCATACAGGATCACACTCATCCAACTTCGCTCATCAGTCGTCGAAGGACACTGAGTCTTGCTAAGTTTTATGCCATGGGACATCGGTAAGAATCCCTTCTTGGACTCTTCCATTTTGAATTTCTTCAAAACCTTGTCCAGATATGTACTCTGACTCAATCGAATGAGTCGCCTTGATCTATCTCTATAGATCCTGATTCCTAATATGTAAGTCGCCTCACCCAAATCCTTCATTGAGAAACTCCTTTCCAATGACTCTTTGGTTTCTTGGAACATCATGACATCATTTCCAATCAGTAATATGTCATCCACATATAAGATTAGAAAATTTACTTTGCTCCCACTAAACTTCTTGTATAAACAAGAATCATGACCGCTCTTGATGAAGCCAAACGATTTGACTACCTCATCAAAGCGAATGTTCCAACTCCGAGATGCTTGCTTCAAGCCATAAATGGATTTCTGAAGTTTGCATACCTTGTCAGCATTAGCCGGATCGACAAAACCTTCGGGATGTATCATATACACGTCCTCAGTTAAATTTCTATTAAGGAAAGCCGTCTTGACATCCATCTACCATATCTCATAGTCGAAATAGGCTGCTATGGCTAACATGATCCGAATTGATTTAAGCATCGCTACGGGCGAGAAGGTCTCGTCGTAGTCAACTCCTTGAACCTGTCGGAACCCCTTCGCGATAAGTCGTGCTTTATAGACGGAAATATTTCCATCCATATCAATTTTCTTCTTAAAGACCCATTTGCACTCAACGGGTCTTGCACCGTCAGGCAGATCAACTAAATTCCAAACTTGGTTTGCATCCATGGATTTTAACTCGGATCTCATGGCTCCAAGCCATGACTCGGAATCAGATCCCACCATCACTTCCGAATAAGTTGCCGGCTCATTACTGTCTAACAGTAAAACATCTCGAGCACTCTGTAATCTGGCAGATCTCCGAGGTTCAGGTGCTGTAACCGGTGTAGGTACCACGACCGGCTCAGTCTCCAAGGCGTTCGCCGACTCGCCCCTAGCCGGTTCCTCTCGAATTTCTTCGAGTTGCACTGTGCTCCCACTGACTTCCCGACCGAGAAACTCTTTCTCAAGGAAGACACCATTCCGAGAGACAAACACTTTGCCCTCTTCCCGGTTGTAGAAGTAGTACCCCAATGTTTCACTCGGATACCCCACGAAAATACACTTATCCGACTTGGGCGTGAGCTTGTCCGACTGAAGTCGCTTGACAAATGCTTCACAACCCCAAATCTTAAGAAAAGACAAACTTGGCCTTTTTCCAGTCCACATCTCATGCGGTTTCTTCTCTACTTACTTTGATGGTACTCTGTTTAGTGTGAACGCTGCAGTTTCTAGACAATAACCTCAAAATGATAAAGGTAGATCTGCCCGACTCATCATTGATTGTATCATGTCCAACAAGGTCCGATTTCTCTGTTCTGATACACCGTTTCTCTGCGGTGTACCCGGCGGAGTGAGTTGAGGAACTATTCCACAACTCTTTAGATGGTCATCAAACTCATGGCTCATGTACTCGCCTCCACGGTCCGACCGTAGAAACTTTATTTTCTTGCCGAGTTGATTTTGTACCTCAGTCTGGAATTCCTTGAACTTTTCACAGGCTTTCGACTTGTGTTTCATTAAATAGATATATCCATACCTACTCAAATCATCAGTGAAGGTAATGAAGTACTCATAACCACCTCTGTCTGTCGTGCTCATTGGTCCACATACATCACTATGTATTAGTTCCAACAAGTCGGACACCCTTTCACAACTCCTTGCAAAAGGTGTCTTGGTCATCTTGCCTAGTAGGCATGATTCACATGTCTCGAATGACTCTAAGTCAAACGAAGTTAGAAGTCCATCATCATGGAGCTTCTTCATGCGCTTCCAACTTATATGACCAAGCCGACAGTGCCAAAAGTAAGTCATATTCAGATCATTTGGTTTCAACCTTTTAACATTTATGTTATAGACCAATTCACTATCAAGATTTAAAATAAATAACCCGTTCTGAACGGGTGCAAAGCCATGAAACATATCTTTCAAATATAAAGAACAACCATTATTCTTAATATTCGACTCATAACCTTGTCTCATCAAACATGAGGCGGAAATAATGTTTCGACTAAGCGCTGAAACATAATGACAATTATTTAGTTCCAAAATAAATCCTGAAGGTAAATGAAGTTGCATCGTGTCGACTTCCAATGCAGCGACTCTCGCCTTGTTGCCGACCCGAATGTCAACCTCTCCTCTTGCCATGCTCCTAGTTCTTACCAGTACCTGCAACGAGTTGCATATGTGAATAACTGATCCGGTATCATATACCCAAGAACTATTAGGCGCATCAGCAAGATAAATGTCTATAACATTGCACACAAGCGTACCTGAGTTGGAAGTCACACCTCCACTCTTGGCTCTGTCAGCCGAATACTTGGTGCAGTTCCTCTTCTAGTGGACATCTTGCTTGCAATAGAAGCAGTTGGCTCCGGCTGTAGGAGAAGGTTTAGTCTTTGAGGGAGCACTCTGGACAGGGCCATGGGCGCTACCTCCTGACTTATCCTTCTTCTTCTTAGTCCAAGAACTCTTCTTGAACTTAGCCTTATTCTGCACCATCAACACTTGACTGGCGCCTTTCTTGATATCAGCCTCTGCCGTTTTGAGAATCCCATGTAATTCAGTGATACTCTTATCCATACCATGCATATGGTAGTTCGAGATGAACGAACCATACGCACTAGGAAGAGAGTTCAGAATTATACCAGTAGCGAACTCTTCGTTAATTGGGACGCCCAGCCGAGCCAGGGACTGAATGTAACCAATCATCTTGATTACATGCGGACTCAGTGGATCGCCATCTTTCAGCTTACAGCCCAGCAAAGCTTGAGAGACTTGATACCTCTCGGTCTTTGCCTTAGCCTGGAACATACTTTTGAGGCTTTCGATCATATCGTAGGCCTCAACATTCTCGAACTGCTGCTGCAAGTCCGGTTCCATGTGTGCAAGCATAAGACAACTAATTTCCGTAGACTCATCTCGAGTCTTACGGTAGGCATTCATGACAGCGACAGTCGCATCGTCATCAGGCTCATCTGGAAGTGGAGTTTCTAGAACATGTTCTTTCTTGTCATGCTTGAGGACTATCCTCAGATTACGGTACCAGTTGGTGAAATTAGTTCCATTAAGCTTATCTTTCTCTAGGATTGACCTCAACGCAAAAGTGGACAACTGAGGAAGGTTGCTAGGTGCCATTGATCTACAACAGAAAATATGCAAAACACTTAAGACATGTATTCATAAAAGAGCAGGCATATTAAACGTTTTAATACTTATGCTCCCACTAGAACCAACACCCCTTCGATGGTTGCTAAGTGATTCAAGATCCTAAATAAGCAAGCCGACTAGTGAGCTTTAGCATCACCGCTAGCCGTCAAGTGATCTAGGTAGGCAACACCTTGCCAATCGTATCCAATACGACTCCTGTTAGTTGGGTGGCATCACATGCCCCGGCTCCCAACCTACCTCGCCCCGAGCCCCACAACCGTTGTGATGGACTCGTCTAGATTACCAAGTGCTTCTGCTTGTAAGAGTCCGACTCAAACCCACCTAACCGGAAAGAATTGGTAGCACCTCAATTTTATGAGCCCACTACCAAGAATGTCCGACTTGTGATGGTGCAACACTGGCGAGGCGACCGACTAGACCTTCTTTGTGGGATTAAAGAATCTACCAACTATCTAAATAGAGGTAAATAGAGACATAACAATAACACAAAAAAACAATTATAATGTGAAATGGTATGGCTCTCTTCATGGTGATCTCCATCTCCACGAAGCTTGCAAGTCGACTCGTGCCAACCCTTGTCACATGCCATCTTGCTCCATGTAGCCGACTTGTACATCGACTTGCATGCCTTCCGGGTTCTCCAACAAACTACACTAGCTAGTAAATTAAAACTTACATAGAGAATCCGACACACAGGCCGGTATATAATAAAATGACAGCACCTAGGCTCCAGCCGGCTGACAAGAACATGATACGCAGATCATGTATGGATTACACACATCACATGCACATAAGCCATACCATTCACAACTTCCTGCAAAAACAAGTTATGCATAGATACGATATCTACCGGCGTTGTGAAACTCGCAACGACATCTAAGGCGCTACGACAGGGCGAATCCGGATAAAACGATTTCGGAAAACGCAGATCTCATCTGCATTCCGATCATGGATTTCTTCATCGGATAAAACGATTTTACCCGAATCTGATCCGTATTCCGATTCGACCAAACTCTTTGATCTTCGATCACCGCAACTGGATTTATGTGTCACGGTATACCCCGATAGCGGAAACCGACCGGTAGGGGTAAGTTGTTCCACGACCTTAGCGGTATGATCACGGAAACGTGATCATCCATTAACCCCGAGTACGATTGATCCAATCAACCTTGTATAAAACCGATCTATCTCATAGAACGACCACCAAAACAGCAATTAGATCACATCTAACGCTAACTACATATCACATATGTACGGATCTCGGGCCTAATACCAGAAGCTACCGCTCTAATACCACTGTTGGGACGCGTAGAGATAAACAAAAAAAAACCTACGAGGTACTTCCAAGATCTAGCCGAGGTAGAAGGCCACGATGATTACCACTAGACGCGCGGTTGCGGATTATCGATGAAGCGCGTCGAGGCAGTGCAGTCCCACGATCCGATCCGGCCGATCCGATCCCACGAACGTCGAACTGCTGAACGTACAGCACCTCTGCCGGTATCCACACGTACGAGGAGGAGCTCCGACGGCGGACTGCTAGGTCCGGTGCGATGGCTGGACTGAGTGGGGCTAGGGTTCCAAACGCATGGGAGAATGGACTAACGTGCCCGTTGGGCAATCTGCGCCCCTCTTTATATAGCGAATGGTAGTGGGCTTCACAACACTTGTGGCCCATTCCCTCTGTGAGTCCGACTCACAAAATCAGTCCATTTCCGGTTCGGGTCCAACCCAACCAATACTTGCTCCCGCTCTTAAGTGTGCGACCCTGCAGGCTCATGGTGACTTGGACACGATTGGAGTCCGACTCTCAATCGATCAATCGGTAGTGGCTCCTAGCAGAATGTGCCGACTCCCAAGTCCCATTGAGTCATGACGACATACCTTTCAATGTGATATTCATCTTAGTCCCTTTTGCCTCATGATATACCTTGTCGAACTATAGGAGATTTATCGTCATCCCTTAAATAGTTCGACTCTCTTCTCGATCCGTGATATGTGATTCATCTGACTAACTGTTAGTCAACCGACACAGTTAACATTTAACTGAGTCGCGCATGACCACGCTTCCTAAATCATATCACTCGAGAGGGCCCAGAGAATATCTCTCCATTCGGAGGGGCAAAATCCCATCTTGATTATCCACATCACGCAGCTTGCTTCTCATTCGACCCGAACTCTGCATTTATAGTTGCCTTGTCACAGAACAACGTTTGACAGAACCTAAGTCGGTGATCCACAACTCGGATTGTGCGACAACCTCAGGTCTAAGGATTACATTGATTGAGACATGCAAATGACGACTTGCTCGTTGCATCTCAATGTGGGTCAGTACGACTTGCTAAACTCTTTTGCCAAGTCCGTGAACGTTGGAATGGCATCACCATGCCCATGACAAGTGGAACCGTGTCATCAGCCAACACTCACATTAGTCTAGGGTGTGTGTCCAGCACATCCTAAATGACCAAGGACAATCTAGTATGAACAAAATGAATATATAGTTCCACAATCGAATCACATATTCAATGACATATATCAGATGTTCAAAACAAGGACAACTTAATAACTTTATGAATAAAGTGGGAATTACATCATACATGATTGCCTCTAGGGCATATTCCCAACACGGGCCATCCCCGTGGGTTCCCATAAAGAAGCCACAACATATTGGTATCAGAGCTCACATTGCCATGGATTTGACCTTGTTTTCCACCCTTTTACCCCACATTTTTTTTATTTTTCCTAATTTTGAAAAAAAAATCGACCAAAAAGAGAGTCTCACGAGGATTTGGAACGATCCATTGATTTGGTGCGTTTTTTGGTAGTTTTGTGATACGCGCCAAACGTATCTATAATTTTTTATGCTCCATGCTTGTTTCCTTTATGTTCCCCCATGTTTCCTATATGTTTTCCTTCGTTTTACGGATGATTTCATGGACTATCCTATTTATAAGATGCCCAGAGCCAATTTCTGTTTTCTGCTATTTTTATGTTTCAAAAAAGTTTTGAAGAACATATTCGTCAAAAGTCCTAAAAAAATTCATAGAAATTGTTTTTTTCCCGGAGCGAAGACGGAGTCCAAAGAATAGCCGGAGGGGAGCCAGGGGACCACCAGAGGGGTGCAAGGCGCACTGATACGTCATAAATGTATCTATAATTTCTGATGTTCCATGTTGTTTTCATGCCTTATGCTACATGTTTTCCTTACACTTTATGGCATTTTTATCGATTTCCCGGGACTAACCTATTGACAAGATGCCACAGAGCTAGTTCCCTATTTTCTGTTGTTTTTAGTTTCAGAAAAGTTGTTCTAGAAATACTCTCGAAATTGGAAAATTCGAAGCCCGGAAGTCTTAGAATTCTCGAAGGTTCCACGGAGTCTCGAAGAGGCCCGGAAGAGGGCCACAGGGGGCCACACCATAGGGAGGCGCCCTCCCCCCAGCAACGCCTGGGGGTTGTGTGGGCCCATCGGGCGTCCACCGCCATCGCCCTTTCGCCTATTTATTCCCCCCGATACGTCAACCCTAAAACTATAACACCTTTTCCCGAGAAACACCCAAGGCCGCCGTCATCGTCAACCCAAGATCAGGAGGGTTCTGGAGCTCTCCCCGGCACCCTGCCGGGAGGGAAATTCATCACCGGAGGGGTCTACACCACCATGCCCGCCTCCGGGGTGATGCGTGAGTTGTTCATCCCCGGACTAAGAGTCCACAGAAGTAGCTAGATGGTTGTCCTCTCCACTTTATGCCTCATGTTTAGATCTCGTGAGCTGCCTCACATGATCGAGATCACCTATTTGTAATGCTACATGTTGTGTTTGCTGGGATCCGATGATTATTGAATGCTATGTCTTTCGATTATCAATCTATCTTGTTATCTTCATGTGTATGTTATGTATGATCTTGCATGCTCTCCGTTGTTAGTTGATGCTCTGGCCAAGTAGATGTTAGTGACTCCAAGAGGGAGTATGATAGTGGGTTCGTGCCTCCTTTGCATCTGTGCTCGAGTGACAAAAATGTGACGGATGGAGGATGTGTTGCTGCTATTAGGGAGAAAACAACAATGTTTACTTTGTTTACATTACACAATTTTCTTACTACGATTATCTGTTGCTTGCAACTTAATACCCAATGTTTGTTCGGATGATATTCGAAGGGTGGATTATTAGTCATAGATGTAGTTGGATGATGATCTATGTATTTTGTTGTAATGCATGCATGAATCTCGTAGTAATCTTTATGTCATGCATGTTTATTTATCTGTCAATTTCCCAAATGTAATCTTTTCACCATGCATTTTAGCTACCTTTTATGGAGAGACACCTCTAGTGAATTGTGGACCCTGGTTCATTTTCTCATACCGATAGTACAACCACTGCAATTACTGATTTCACACTGCTGCTACTGTTTTCATATTGTTGTCATACTGTTTTCCACACCATGCGTTTAACCTCTTTGTGTTCAGCAAAATAGGTGAGATTGAAAACCTCACTGCTTCGTTGGGGCAAAGTGATTTGATTTTGTTGGTTCCAAGTTGCTGCTGAACCGGTAGTGCGCCCTACCATCTCAACTGCATCATCCTTCTGAAGTCACTCCTTCCTCCCACTGGTCGATTCAACCTTGGTTTCTTTCTTAGGGAAACTTGTTGTTGTGCTCATCAAACCTTCCTCTTGGGGTCTCCCAACGAACGTGTATTACACGCGCATCAAGCACTTTTCTGGCGCCGTTGCAGGGGAGGAAGAGAATTTCTGCAAGGGGAGTCTCTCACTTCCAACATCTTTAGTTTGTTTTAGTTTTGCTTAGTTTATTTTATTTTGTCTTGTTTGCTTCTCTTTATCAAAAACACAAAAAATTAGTTTTTATTCTAGTTGTAGTTTTTATCCTATTTTTAGTCTTGCTAAAATGACTACTCCTGAGAACACTAAGTTGTGTGACTTTACTAGCACCAACAACAATGATTTCATGAGCACACTTATTCTCCACTTGCTCCTACTGCTGATTTTTATGAGATAAAGCCTGCCCTTGTTATGAGAGTGCAATTTTCTGGTGTTAGTACTGATGATGTTGCTGCCCATCTTAATAATTTTGTTGAACTATGTGAGATGCAAAAATACAAAGTTGGAGATATTATTAAACTGAAATTGTTTCCTTTCTCTTTGAGAGGAAGAGCTAAAGAATGGTTGCTTTATTTGCCTAGAAATACTATTGTTTCTCGGACTAAGTGTAAAGATGCTTTCATTGGAAAATATTATCCTCCTGCTAAGATGATATGTTTAAGAAGTAGCATTATGAATTTTAAGCAACTTGATAATGAGCATGTTGCTAAATCTTGGGAAAGAATGGAATCTTTAGTAGAGAATGGTCCCATTCATGGACTGACTACTTGGATGATCATCCAAACCTTTTATGCAGGTCTGAATTTTTCTTCAAGAAACCTTCTGGATTCAACTGCTGGAAGAACCTTATGTCCATTACTTTGGGGGAAGCAACATAGCTTCTTGATAATATGATGGTAAATTATTCTGAATGGCACACTAAGAGAGCTACAACTGGTTGATGAAGAAGAATATCGTCAATCTCATTTCTCTCTTCCATAAAGAGATCACTTTCATGGTCCTCCATATATTGCTACAAAGCATTGCTAGGAGCAAGAGCAATAGAGGCAAGTTGTTCAACTCTAAAATTCTCATTAGGCAATTCATATTCATAAGGTGCTCTAGAAAATTTGGAGAAATTGAACTCATAAGATTTTCCATCAATTTTAGTCAAAATCTTCTCCCTCTTACAATCTATAATAGCAATACAGGTGTTCAAGAAAGGTCTACCAAAAATAATAGGACAAGTTTTACTAGCAGCCTTACCAAGTACTCGAAAATCAATGGGATATTTAGTTTTACCACATAAAATTTCCACATCTCTAACAATACCAATCGGAAAGATAGTTTCTCTATTAGCAAGCTAAATAACCACATCAATATCCTCAAGCTCACATAAACCAATTTCATGCACAATTTCTTTATAAAGCTCATAAGGAATAGCAGTAGAACTAGCACCAATATCACACAAACCAAAATAGCAATGATCACCAATCTTAACAGAAATCACATGAACACTAGTTTTCTTAGGTCTATTTGGATGTGAGACAATATCAGAAGCATCCTCACAAAAGACAATATGTTCATCCTCTACGTTTCCACGGATAAGATCTTTGACTATTGCTACAACAGGTTCAACAGTTATCTGTTCGTCAGGTTCTATAGATTTATTAATGCTCTTATTAACCACACTAGCTACAATAGAGTCTTCTTTTACTTTAGCATGGAAAGGCATTTTTCAATATAAGGCTCAAGAACAGCAGGATTAACAACATTCACTTCTATATTTCTAGCATGAACAATATCTTTATAAGGTGCATGATACTTGCTCAATTCCTTTTTAGGAATATCAAGACAGGAGAAAAAAGCTTTAAGACAGTTTGCAAAGATTCGAAAAACAAGACCACAAACAACACTAACATTATAGAAAACATCAGTTCCCATAAAAGATTTAAAACATTCATGATCATAATTTATACTTGACTTTCTTCCTTTGTCATTCTCCCATCCTTCAGTGTTTTCTTGAATATGGTTAAGAAGATCCCATTTAGCTTTTTCCTTCATACGTGTGAATGATCCGGAATAAGAGCATCCAATAAATCCTAACCATGAAGAGAAAGCCTTACATAAAAATTATTGATAACAATATTAAGGGGGGATCTCATGAACGGGGCATTTGAGCATTAATGACTTCATTCTCCCCACGGTTGGGCAATACTCTCTCCATCATGAGGTCAGAAATTATATATTTGATTCCGGTCTTTATGAATCTCATTAGAAGGATAGAATTTAGAATAAAAGAGAGGAACAATTTCCTCTCATCCAATAGATTCACCATTCTTCAGTAATTTGAACCATTCAGCAGCTCTACATTTCGGCAATAAAGAAAATAATTTCATTTTAACAATAATACCTTCACACCTGAATAACTCGCATAATTCATGTATAAAGAGAAAATGATCACCAGTATGGACAGTTCCATCTCCACAATAGCAGTTATCCATAACACGTCCAACAATTTTCATAGGTATTTTATAAGGATCTAATTCAGAAGATAACGGGTCATTTACTATCCTAGCATTAATGGTAGAAGTACCCCTAAACAGAGAACCAAAACTAATCTCCATAATGAAATAAAGCAGCACACAGAAATAAAAACAACACTCACAATAAAAGTTTCTCTTACCAATAGCACTTCACTCTCCGGCAACAGCGCCAGAAAATAGTCTTGATGACCCACAAGTATAGGGGGTGTATCGTAGTACTTTTGATAAATAAGAGTGTCGAACCCAACGAGGAGCAGAAGGTGTTCACAAGCAGGTTGGATGGAGAATTCACTGTAAACACTAGCAAACGGGTTATTGGAGCTTTTTGATATAGCAGATAAAAAAAGTGCGAGTAAATAAAAGACAGTAAATATAATTTCAGCGAGTGGCCCAATCCTTTTGAGAGCAAAGGACAAGCCGGTTGTTCTACTTATGATTACCAAACGTTCTTGAGGACACCATGGAATTTCATCAAGTGCTTTCGCTTCATACAATTGATTAATATTTATTGGTTCGTGAAGTGTTGTGTGGGTGAACCTATGCTAATGCACCACCCAACTAGGACTATTATATACTTGTGATTATACCCCTCGTAAGCATCCGCAAATACAAGAAAGTAATTAAGATAAATCTAACCACACCCTTAAAACTCCGGGATTCTATACTCCCTCGTGCATTGGTTTCCTAGCGGGTGTTTAGGTTTCTGTCACTCCGGCAACCCCACATTAGTAGCCAAATACACAATGCATCCTCCTAGGCCCATAAAGGTGAAGTATCATGTAGGTGACGTTCACATGACACCACTAGAAGAATAGCACTACAACTTAAATACCGAACCATAATTCAACTACTAACATCATGACTTCTCCTATGTCCTCAAGAACTAAACGAACTACTCACAAGACATCATATGGATCATAATCAGAGGTGATATAATGGATAATAACAATCTGGTCATAAAGTGTAAACACCGATAAATCTCACAAGAATCAACTACTAACAACTAATCAACACCGGGAGAGAGATCTAGTGAAGAGCAACGATAAAGACCCCTAATTGTTACAGAGGGATGAAAGTGGATGATGAGGGTGATGGTGCTGGTAGTGATGATGATGACGATGACGATCTTGATGATTCCTAGAGCGATGATGGCGACGATGGCGATGATCCCCCCTCTCCGGGGAGGAATTTCCCTGGCAGATTTCTCCCTGCCGGAGAGATTTTCTCTCTCTGCTGTTTTCCGCCCCAAGGCGGCGGCGGAATAATTCTTTGACGATATTCTGGGGCTTAGGGTTCCCTCGGGGTCAAGTACGCGAAAGGGGGCACCCAGGAATGGGCCAGGGGGCCAGACCACCCCCAAGCGCGGCCAGAGGGGGGCGCGCCGCCTGGTGGTGTGGGCCCAGGTGGCCCCCCTCCGGGTGCCCTTCTGGCTAACTTTCTCCTCGGGACTTCTAAGACCCCTCCGGTATCCCCCCCTCTTCTTCTGATCTTCTTAAATAGGGTATCTCGATGGTTCTTTTTCCATCATATTTCTGGTCCTAGTGTTTATTCTCCAAAAATTATAAAACATGCAAAATACGATAAAACAACTTAAGTGATGCATCATAACATGAAATATATCGATGAATAACAGAAAATAACAATATAAAATAGTGATGGAAAATGGACGTATCAACTCTCCCCAAGCTTAGACCTTGCTTGTCCCCATGCGAAACTGAACTCAGTAAATATGACCACAGGTTTATGGAGTGAGGGGTCGATAAATAAAATACGGACAAGAGGCATTGCATCTAACAAAGAACAAGTCATTTTAGATAGCAACTTCCTCTTATATAATCAAACTTGAAACAAGTAGAGGAAATCACAATAAAGGTGCAAAAGGAAATCATAATTGGTGAAGGAAAACTTTGTTCTTGGCCAGAGAAAATTAACAGCGTACTTATCTGTCGATCAGAGTCTTTATACTAGAGCTTATATTGCAGAGTTTATCATGCTCAATTACAACAGTCTCTTTGTAGACATTGGTAACTTTCAAAGTGGTATTCAAACAGATAAAAACATTTGTACTAAACAAGTAAGAATAAAGGACATGATTGAGTAAAACAACATATAGATGAATGTATCACATCAACTCAAATGCTTTCCTAAGACAGAAAGGAGTAGGTTTACTGACTCAACATAAAGGTAAAAGATAGGCCCTTCGCAGAGGGAAGCATGGATCACTCATGTGATAGAGCTTTTAATTTGATAAACAGAGTATTGAAAACAATTTTGAGAGTGGTGTATGTTTATGTCAACAAATGGCAAACAGAAAATACAGTACGTCACAAGCCAACTAGACTTCACAAGAGTGGTGGTGTATGTTTATGTCAACAAATGGCAAACAGAAAATACAGTACGTCACAAGCCAACTAGACTTCACAAGAGTGGCTCTCATTGAAGGATGCAACTCGTATAGAAGGTCAGCCATGTTTCTCTTTTGTTTACACAATTATGCTTTGATTGATAAATCATGGGAAAAAATAGTGAAGAGAATTTCTATTATTATGTTTGGGGCTGGGAACCCCGCTGCGAGCTCTTCTATCATTTGGATAAACGGATGAAGCCACTAGTCCAGGTGTATAAAGTCCAATAAACAAGTGAGATAAAGATTCTCTATTTGTGTCCTCATGAGCTAAAACAGGGGCACAAAAGAGGTGTAATTTTGAAGGTTTTAAAGGTAGCACGCAAGCAATTTACTTGGAGTGGCGGTGAAATTCCACATATAGTTAGGTATGGTGGACACAAATGTCAAGGTTTTGGGGCTCAAGGTTTGGATGCACGAGAAGCATTCCCTCTCAGTATAGGTTTTTTGCTAGCAAGGTTAAGTAGAAAGCATAAAAGTTGAGGGAAAACAAACAAATACATATACGATAAAACCAATCATGCAATCTTCCTTGAAGGTACAAACAATCCTACTTTAGAATACTAATCTTATGAGCTAACAAGAAATAAATATCATGGAAGTCTCAATGAGTTGTTGCTACTGACTAATGCTTAGTTTTCCAAAAACTAACTAGATTAACTTGAAGCTCCAACATTTATACCAATACTAATAACAAGATAAACTATATAACAAAAATTGCAAAGTAAAATAAAATGTAGGAAGTAGATGATGAAACTTCTCATTAA